>OX421358.1:100457364-101659115 GCA_949126925.1 Cheilosia vernalis | reverse complement strand
ATTCAATATAAAACCGGATAAAAAGAGTGTGATTTGTTTATTTTGCAAGGTTTAACTATGACTGGTGTTGAAATGGATTGTTGTGTTTTAAAATGACGGCAAATTAATTGTGTTGTTTCGGCTGAAGGAATGCTAAACCATTTCACGAAATGCAAATGTCACAAAATTTTTTGACTTATTCGATTTACATCACTAGTTTTTCATCGGATTATTTTTAATGATAAATTGTGACAGGTATAAGTGTTCGTGAAAGACGTTATTTTGCGTTCCTCCTGTCAGCAACGAGCATCGTTCAAATTTATTAAATACAATAGGAAGGTTGACCAGGCGTTATACACATTCCATTGCTTACAACTACCCCTCTTCTGTCAGATATAAAAGATATCTGTATATGAATGGTAAATTGACATGTGAGTGAAGTACACAACACTTATTAGTGTGTGAAAGTATGACAGAGTAACCCATTTTAATTTTGCGACGTTTCTTATATTTCTTCCGTCTTTTGTAATAACATGTCAAAAGCAAAAGACACTTAGGTTTTGAACAAATTTTACAGAAACACTCTACAATTTGGTCCAATGAAATTATTAGTCAGGAATATCTCACCTTATGAATACAGTTTAGCCGGTTCTGAATAAATGAAACCATTTGTTTAATGGAAACTCTAAAAGTCTAAGTCACTGTACAAAATATTTCACTATTTCTATCCCCGGTTGTATTTTATTATCCTCCAAAACTGAGCTGATCGTCAAAGAAAATGAGGGTCATTTGTCGATAATTAATCCGAAAACTGAGTCTCCCCAGGTCTCGATCGAAATTGTCATTTATCGACCGACATTCGTTCGTTGTTGTTTGCATTTTTGTGAAAAATACAAATTTTTGATTAGAAACAAAATAAGTTATGAAAAATTAAATGAACATGTTTTTAATAACAACAAATATTACTTGCTTACTTACTTAAGGTGGCGCTACAGTCCGGGGTGGACCTGGGCCTCAACCAATACGCCTCTTCAGTTAGCGCGATCTTTGGCTAACTGCCTCCAGTTGCGCACTCCAAGTTGGTTGAGGTCCCCTTCCACTTGCGCGCGCCACCTAAGGCGAGGTCTTCCTCTACTGCGTTGTCCCTCCGGGTTGGAATCGAAGACTCTCCGGGCCGGAGCGTTGGTGTTCATTCGCTCTACATGTCCTAGCCATCTTAGACGACTAATGCGTACTTTTCTGACCAGGTCGATGTCGCTGTACAGCTCGTAGAGTTCGCTGTTAAATCTTCTCAACAACAACAAACAACAAATATTAGAGACGGTAATAAATGGATGCCGAAAAAATCAACTGACGTTTCTTTCAACTCGTCCCTTTAATACCAAATAAATCAACCAGCTATGGAGTTGATAGACAATGACAGTTGGTAATGTAAATGAATTGAAACACGTTAATTTTAAGTTATAATTATTTTTCTTTATTTGTAATACTAAATTTATCTAATTACTCCTTCTTTCTGCCCTTCTTTCTCTTATTCACTGCCTCGAGCGCTCTCTAGGAATCAGAGGAGGATCTATTCAGGCAGGGTTGTTATCTCTTTATTTCCTTACAATTGTTTTGGAAGGTTGCGTATAATAAGTTTTCAAAAGCTGCTAGCAAAGTTCGCAAATAGTCCCATTTTTCCTAATTTTCCTTTTGTTAAAGGCTGCCTTGTCGATTAAAACATTCCTGTTATAATAAGCGACATCTTCAGTTGACAGTAAGAACCTCCAACTGAATATAAACAATTGATACAGATTGAAAACCAAGTCACATAAAGCTTTTGCGAGCTCGTGCCTATACCTGAACAACATCATATAAATAATAAAAAAAATCCAGGGATGTGAATAGAGGCAAAAATGACAAGAGGAGATAAAACGAAAAAGTCTTGAAATCACTTAAAAATAGAATTGTACTTAATTGAAGTTCTTGTCTACATAATATTCCACAAATTAAACCCACACCAGAAATTATAGCAAGTACTTCCCCGAACTGGTACGAAATGTTGTTTAGAATATTTCCCCACGGTCAATGACGTTAAACAGCCTTTTAGAGTTCATTTCACCCTACAATCTGCATGTTTACATTAACGAATTCCTCGGTTGCCAACTTTGTTGAGCGCTCTATAAACTTTTCAGTTGACCGTGGGTAGACATCGTGCAATTTTGTAAAAAAAAAATACCAACAGCACCAAATAAAAAAACCACCCAGCTAAAAATACATTCAAAACAAATAATTCCTTCTCCTTCTCTATATAGACTACCAACTTGATAGAGATATGAATTCAATCATATCGTTCCTACTCCTAGGAACGATCTTATCGCTCTGCAATGGATACATTGTCGACGTAAGTATTCCATCAACTTGATGACAGCTCACGCCATCATCAAGTTCCGCTCTTTCAGATACGACAAAAGCGCAGCATTG
Organism: Cheilosia vernalis; assembly: GCA_949126925.1. Classification (NCBI taxonomy): domain Eukaryota; kingdom Metazoa; phylum Arthropoda; class Insecta; order Diptera; family Syrphidae; genus Cheilosia; species Cheilosia vernalis. The sequence goes on along the minus strand of OX421358.1, from coordinate 101,656,670 downwards.
ATCTGTCCGCATCGCATGCTCTCATACCTGACGCTCGTCTCTCGAAAGATGTCATTCCCACATCGTACATACTGAATCTGAGGCCGAATCTCGAAGAGAGCACATTCACCGGCAATATTCGTATGAACCTCAGCTGGAACGAGGAGACCAAAAAGATCTCGTTGCATGCGCACTATGATCTGAACATCTACGAGTCGGACATTAAGTTGCGCAAAATCAAACGGAGAACAGAGTAAATATTCGAAAATTGTTGTGGCCACTGGTGAACTGAATTCGTAAATTTGTCAGAAATAAATTTCATCTCATTGAAGGGGTTCCGTTGCGGATGCTGCCATCGAATATGAGGATGTTGCCATTCAACGGGCCGACAGGTTGCCAAAGAAGACAGTGTATGTGATTTATCTAAAGGAGGCCATCACACAGGGAACGCAATGCGAATTGCAAATAGCATTCAGTGGAGATATATGGGAGAGTACCGAGGGATTGTTTAAGGGTAGCTACACGGATGGAGACGGGGACAAGAAGCATTATTTGGCGACTTATATGAGGCCACACAACGCGCGAAGGCTGTTTCCGTGTTTCGACGAACCTGGATTTAAGGTGAAGAATATTTTTTTTTCTAATTAAATTAAATGGATTGAGCTCTCTTTTGTGCAGGTACCGTACACAGTGACCATCTCCAGACCCAGCACATATACTACGCTTTTCAATACGCTACCAACTACATCCGAAAACATGTAAGTACAGTAGAGTCGTTAAATTTTCGGTTAAATGGAGGAAAATATGTTTGGAACTTGTGTGAAGAGCTTTAACAAAGGTCCAAGAAAATAATCTAGTAAATCGCTGGCAGTTCTTAAGTTATGATTACACATGTCATTTATCCTGGCAAATTTTAACATGCTGACCTTACAAAAATTCGTTCTTTCTATTGTCACCGGTGTGTCTCTCGTGAATGTACGCTGCGACAGCCAGTGTGACCAGACGCATGATAGTGACACTTTTCGGAAAAGTTTTTACGTCATAATGACGTCGGAATGTCGAAATTTGTCACGAAAAATTACATGTGTAATCGTAGCCTTAGAACGGGTTTGTTTCTATTTTTCGGGGCGTATACGTAACATTTTTAAAGCAAGCTTTCAATATACCTACCTAGATAATTTGTACGTTTATGTTTTGTTAGGTAAGGTTATAGGGGACTAGCAATGCAGCTAAGCGATGTCTGTGCGTGTTCACGCTGTTTCCTGGGGGAATATGATATCAGCCTGGAAGACAATGCAGAGCGGGTGTAACGCGAAGCTTTATGAATTTTTGCAACCTATTTGTTGGGAAACCCGTTGTTTTTTTACAATTGATTTGGACAGGATCTGGGGTCAGATTCTGAAGGCGAAACGAACAAACGTTTTCGTGCATACGTATATGATTTGCCCTATGTTACACAAGCAAATTTCTTCGTCCACGCGAAAACATTTCAACGTTTCAAACCCCTGGTCTTGTTAATATAAAAATATTGTACACATGACTATGCACTAATGTCTAAGTTTGATTTTTATTAGACCAAATATCTTATCTTAATTAATTTTGACCGCAAAGTGTTAGTTAGTTGGAGGGCTTTCACATCCTGGGATTGTGCATCGGTAGGAATAATTTGTTTGTAAAGATCTTCTACAGAAACCATCTTGGAAATATTACTAATGCATTTTTACGTCTTTAGCTTTCGAAAAACTCTCTGCGAGTAATAGCATACATCGAACTTTAAGCCTCCCAAATTAAATCAAAATAATTTTCGACTGCTCACGCGTTTACAAAAACACTACGCACACCAATGAAACCATCTGTACTCCATTCTTCTTTTTACAGAGCCAACAACTATGTGGTCGATCACTTCGCGCCAACACCAGCAATGTCGTCATTTACATTTGGATTCGTTATCTCACAACTAACGAAACTGACACCCAGTACTGAAGCGCCCGAGCAAAGACGACCCGCCATCAACATTTGGGCCCGTCCCGAGATTCACAACGATCTTCAGGTATGTATGGGTTGTTCCCACCGATGTCAGAAAGTAAGAGTGTATCAATTAGGTGCGTGAAACATAACCACAAACCACAGGTACAAGTACGAGTATATAGGTAATCGATATAACCTTGCGCGTTTTCTGTTTTGATTTCCATCTTTCATAAAGCTTGTACGAATTGGCATGTTCCAACAAATCCACTTAATCTGAGATTGAGCTGAAGAGATCACCTCTTGAGCATGACTGGAGAGTCGCGACGTTGTTTGTCTTTCCTCACTTGAGGGCCGCAACAGCCCAGCATTTCCACCTACGCATGGTTTGTTAGAAGTGAATTCATTCGAAACGCTTACTCTTTGCATCAAGCTTGAATAGCATGACCGGGAATAGTTAATTTATAGCATTATGAAACTACATCTGAAGCGTCCTCAAAATACGTCCAATTAAAAATTCTCTCAAGTGAATTTGTGCCTTCTCTCGTATTTTTTGTATGTAGAAAATGGTTTGTTTGCTAACCAATCAGTCGAATAATTAGCTGATTTTAAACTGCGATCACCTGCGATCTATCTAGATATGTTATTTCCAAACAACCCATTTAGAAGCTGTCAACTTGGTGAGAAATCTACAATCACGTCACACTTACCCACTGAGCCTTACTAACAATCATTTTTAACCTTCACGCTAAATATTTTCTCGGTCACAATATGCAATTTTTTATGGAAAATTTCGCCATTGTGAGTTTGAAAAATTTAGCTTGGACACTAAAAATGATTATAGTACCCGGGACTGACTTTTGAATAATTTTCTGAGGAGCTTTTATCTAGTTGTACTATTAAAAGATTTTGGTCTCGACTTTAAATTTATGGAAGCTCACTATTGCGAAATTTGTATGGAAAATATAGCCACAGTGAACTGCTAAATTTTGAGCCATGCTTAAAATGTTTAAATAAGGCCCAAAGACTTGGGAAGTGAGAGTTTTTGTCTAAAAGACGGCTGATTTTCGCGGCGATTTTAATGCATTTTTGTTTGAATACTTCTAATGCATTTTTTAGGCTAATTTTTGGAACTTTTTCAGGAGGTTTCTTTTGGGCCTTGTTGTTTCCCTCGAATTTTTCTGGACTTCTTTTATTGTGTTACTTGGAACATTTATCAGACCATTTTTGGGTAACTTTTCTGGTTGACTTTGAATGAAATTTTAAGGGATTTTTTGTATTTTTCTCCTGTGTTTTTATCGGAACCTTATCCTGTTTGTTTTTTTTTTTTTTGTTTCTCGGCTCATTATTCAGAGCGTTTTTAGGCCGCCTTAGTGCAATTTTGACGGTGTTTTTTAAAGCATTTTCAGCTTTCGGTTTTTTCGGACCCTTTTATATTGTGATTTCGGTGCATTGTTTTGACAGTTATAGGGTGTTTTTCAGAAAGCTTCTTCTACTTTATTCGTCTTCTTTAAAGTGTTTTTGAAATGTTTTTAAGGGCTACTTTTGGGCCCTAGGCCACATTTTGTACTTTTCGGAGATTTGGGATATTTTTCTTATCGGAATGTTTTTCAATGAGTTTTTTTCAACTACAGATCATTTCTCCGGGCGTCATTTATTGCGTTCTTAATTTGCCTTATCATAAGGGTTGCAGGCTCCAAGCTCAAATCTCATGTCTTGTCCCATTTAAAGGAAAGAGAAAAAAAGTATTGTTTAATGACGATCCTAGAGTCTCCCTCCCCAGTACCTATTTGTAGTTTCTTCACTACTCTCTCGTTTCTTTTAGGAAATCTACACCAAACTTATTACAGTCTACGAGCACCTGGAAGCATATTTTAATGTGTCAGTTCCGCTCAGCAAAATCGATGTACTAGCTATTCCCGGACTATCATCAGTACGACCAGCGGATAACTGGGGTGTTCTCATGTTCAAGTAAGTTTCAAGCTTAGTATATCCCACTATCGATCTTACCATTCGCTTACCAGAGAAAACGAGTTGCTCAAGAAGGGCTATTACGGACTCTCCCAGGAGCTCATCTATCAATGGCTGGGATCGTGGGTTACACCATACTGGTGGAGTGATGCGCATGTCAATAAGGCTTTAGCCAGCTTTTTGGCCTCATATACTGTGATTGATGTAAGTTGCAAAATCAAACACATTCGAAATTAAATCCATTTCAAAACAGATCGACAATGGCGTTGAGTTCAATGGGAAATACCCAATGACCGTACTCTACTCGCTATACTACGAGTTCAGCAAGAGATACCCGCATTCCCGCATCACTGGCATGAAACAAGAGACAACATCATTCAAAACCGAATTGGTGATGCGAATGCTGAACTACACACTGAGCAGTGAGACGTTTAAGACCGGTATTCGAAAGTTCATAGCAGACAGACACTTTAGCACCTTCTTCGGAGATGACCTGTGGGACGCCCTGACTAAAGAGGCCCATGAAGATCACACTCTGGATGATAAATATGCAATCAACGAGATCGCCGGTTCGTGGATCACGAAAGATCGCTTGCCTGTGGTTAAGATTGAGCGGAACTACAACGACAAGACTGCTAAGGTTGTGCAGAAAGTCTACCTGAGAGAACGTCCACATGATGTGCCCGAGCAGGATAAAATGCTTTGGTGGATCCCATTGGTATTGGTTTCCCAAGACCATTTGGACTTTAACAATACGACGCCGCACGTCTGGATGGAAAAGACGAGAGAGCTTACACTGAGAAACCTGCCGGAAAAGGATAAGTTTATCATTGTAAATCCGGAAGAAATTGGACCGTTTCCAGTGAACTATGATGAGAAAAACTGGGACTTGCTGTCAAAATTCCTCCAGACCGAAAACGGACGGACAAAGATACCGATCTACACGAGGTAGGCATGGCGGCAATAAGTTTTTGGTGAAATTTTCAGTTTGTTCCCTTTCTAGAGCGAAACTCCTTCATGACGCCTGGAATCTGGCCTACGCCGGTGACTTGAGCTTTGCTACAGCCTTCGATATGACACTCTTCATGCAGTACGAGCGGAACCACATTGTTTGGAACCCGGTGTTCACTTTCGTGGACCACATTGGAAGGCACATTGACATGTCCGCTGTGCACAAAAAGTTCGAGGTTTGTAGGAGGCTTTAGCAAAATTCTTATAAAAAAAAAAACTATCCATTCTGTAGACCTACGTTCGAGTCCTTTTGACGCCACTTTACGAAGAACTAGGCCAGCCCATGGCTAATGAAGAAAACTGGAAGTCAGACTTGAGATCTCTGGCAAAGACCTTCCTCTGCCGAGCTGGCTATCGGCCATGCATTGAGGAAGCTCAACAAGCCTTTAAACTATGGATGGAGAGTGAAAATCCAGACGAGGGTAATCCGTGAGTATAGAGAGAAGTAGCCATGAGGACAAAGTTTCAACTTTCGCATTCAAAGCGTTCCAAACCAGTACATTTGTCCGGTGTTCAAGTGGGGCACCATGGAAGAATGGGAATTCGGTCTGGAGCGAGTGATAAACTTCCCCAGATCTCGGGTTCAAAGCGAGCGGACTTACCTGCTAAAGACCCTGGCCGGTTGTCCGGTACAGTCGGAGAAGATCGAACGACTTTTGAACATCACCATCTTGGAGGGGAATGGAAACTTCACAGAAAACGATATCTTCTTGGTCTTCTCCATGCTCACCGGAGGCTCAAGTGGCTACATGAGCTTGTTTAACTTTTTGTCCAACAATTGGGTGGTCATCAGACAGAGGTGAGGTCCATAAAAACCTTTTAACCGGTTTCGTACAACTTTTCCTTACCAGGTTCGAAAACAAGACCAATCTTTGGGACAATCTGATTGGATCGGCGACCGGTATTTTCACCACGCAGGAAGGCTATGACATGGTGAAGAAATTGAAAGAAGAACGTCGTGGTGAGTTTGGCAGTGCCGAACACATAATCGACAAGAACCTGAGGAATATCAAAGAGGAGGCCAAATGGAGCGATGAAAACCTGCCAGTTATCGAGAAGTGGCTGGACAATTTCTTAAAAACCGTCAATCAAAATGATAACAAGTTTATGGGGAAGTAAAGGGCGTGCATACTTGTGGGTGGAAATTCTCTGTGTACCTAATTGCCAAGAACGTTTAGTTGGCTTTGCAAATCAATTCACTTTTTTTCTGATTTTTACAAGACCATATACCTACCATAACACGAATCCATTACCAATGAACAGTACGTTTAAGTTTGTGATTTAATATTGCAGTGAATAGTTGATAATTAGGAATCTATAAATAAGCACTGTTTTTTGTAATATTTAAATAAATTGCTTTAATTTTAACATTAAAAGCGGAAGGCTTTCCAGCCTCAAGTGAAACAAGGACATTAATATCTGTGTGAAGTTTCTGATTTCCATCGATGACAGTAGACATTTTAAATATGTTCACGTTAATGACGTCTATGAGTTTGACACGAGACAAAATATGAGAAGATTTGTACACGTTTACAAACTCTGTCGTCTTTAGGTCTAACAAAAACTCATAAAAGTAGTGAGGGTGTATTTTTTAGCAAGCGTTTGACAAACGTCAGTATATCTCCAATTTGAATGTGAGAAAATTCGAAAATATTGCACATCTACATAGAAGCAAATACGTCCACGACGGATATAAGAAACCTCTAAAATACCAAAAACTTGTTTCTTATATCCGAGGTGTTCTTATATGCGAAGACTTATACAAAAAAACAAACTCTAAGGTGTTTCCACATGCGTTTCTTATAAGCAAAGTGTTCATATACGAGTGTTTCCTATGTCCGTCGTGGACTGACACGAATTCCTTGCCATTCGCTGTTTCTTTTGTCTTTGTCCGCTAATTTTCTGACATTAGAGTTGAAAAGAGAAGTTCACTAAACTGTAATCTTAAGACAAAGCTTTCTCTAATTATGCGTAAACATTAATAAAAAAAAGCATACAACAATTTGACGTAACTGTTGAGTGTCAAGTTGATATCTTTTTCGCAGTGTTAATCAATTAGGTTGTTACAATTCAGTGTTTTATTTCCTCTAAAAAGTGATTGACAGGACAGAATAGTTTAATATCTTGTTCTTGGATAAGTATACACAAATTATCAGAAGATAATAGGTTCGTTCGGGTACTTTTTTGCAAACGTAAAATTATTTAAAATTTGCTAAGAAACTGTGCAAATGCGACCACGTACTGAGAAAATTTAAAAAAATGACAGAGAAATCCATTTCCCCTCTTTTCATTTTTTCGTTATTTTCTACTCGCCGAATTTCGACTTACTGAAAAATGAAAACTGCCAACTAAGTGACAGCTCAAAAGTTTGACAAGTAAAACTATTTATTTTCGTCTTCAACGACGTCAAAGGAACAAGTTATAACTGGATGTTCTCCTAGAACATATCAGCGCATTCAAATGAAAAGTTTAATATGTATTTAGCTCGTAACAAAATTCAATTCCAACTTATTTTGTCGGTGCTGCATTTTAAGATTATGTCAAAATGACGTTTCTTAAACTTTTTGTAAGAAAACCGATCAGGTACTTCTCTTGAAATTGAGAGAATACTCTCTCGATATTAGAGATTTGACATTTTTAATTTTTCTATGCTGAAAGTACACGAACGGACCTAATGATTTAGAGCAAATGACACCGCGTCTTCGTCTTAGCTTCATTATTTTCTGTTTACTGTTTTGTCCACCAATTCATTCAAATGTCACAGTATTTATTTTCACAATAAACAATAAGATAAAACAGATCAACCCTATGACAACCGTGAAAAAAATTACAGTATTCCTATTTCGCTATTTCGCAAATTTGTGGCTAGAATCGTCATCATCAGCAATATTCCATTTTCATTCCCACATATAATTTGTTTTAACCGAAAAAAGTGCGGGAACAGAGACTAAATGGGTCCATTCACGCATGTAGCTCAAATCAATCGCAGTCGCTCAAAATCCAATACATTCTTATCAAAAACTACAGCAACAGAAGCAACTGGCAAAATAACGAGTGGGTAACGCTTAGCTTAGCTTTTCAGCTGTTAAGCTGGAATTGAGTCGAAGTTTATTTTTATACTTTTATACCTTTTATTCCGTTTTCCGTTCTCAACAGATTTTTATTGCTTGGCTGAAAATGTGTGCGAATATTCGGTATTTGTATAGATACGCCCGCACCCTCTGTGACATCCCTGAGCATGGCCCCAAATAAAACGCAATCTCCTTCTAATGTCACGTGATATTAAATCATTTTTTGTTTTATTTTATTTTCTTTGATGATGTATGCGTATACGTAACTTGTATGCAAATAAAAAATAATAGTAGCTACGTTTTTAATGTTTACGATGATGAGATTAAGAAATTAATAGTAATAAAAATATAAGTATGTGCAGAGACGTTAGTGTCCAAAGCATAGAGCTTCAAGAGAAATTAAAAACCACGAACTAAATTCAAAAAAAAACACGAAAATGAATGACTGAATGATTAGGACCTCCTCCTTAGTACTCATCGCCTTCGCCGGCTTCCTCATTCGAATCGATGCCAACCTCTTCGTAGTCCTTCTCTAGGGCCGCCAAATCTTCACGCGCCTCAGAGAACTCACCCTCTTCCATGCCCTCGCCGACATACCAATGTACGAAGGCGCGCTTAGCATACATCAGATCGAACTTGTGATCCAGACGAGCCCATGCCTCGGCAATGGCGGTGGTATTGGACAACATACAGACTGCGCGTTGGACCTTCGCAAGATCACCGCCAGGCACAACAGTTGGTGGCTGGTAGTTGATGCCCACTTTGAAACCAGTGGGACACCAGTCCACAAACTGGATACTTCTCTTGGTCTTGATGGTGGCAATGGCAGCATTGACATCCTTTGGTACGACATCGCCACGGTACAACATACAGCAAGCCATGTACTTGCCATGTCGTGGATCGCACTTGACCATCTGGTTGGCGGGTTCGAAGCATGCGTTGGTGATCTCAGCTACGGTCAGTTGCTCGTGGTAGGCCTTCTCGGCGGAAATGACCGGCGCGTATGTGGCCAATGGGAAATGAATACGGGGATATGGCACCAAGTTGGTCTGGAATTCTGTCAAATCGACATTGAGGGCGCCATCGAAACGTAGCGAAGCGGTGATGGATGAGACAATTTGGCCAATCAATCGGTTGAGGTTGGTGTACGATGGACGTTCGATGTCCAAGTTGCGACGACAGATGTCATAGATGGCTTCGTTGTCTACCATGAAGGCGCAATCGGAATGTTCCAGCGTGGTGTGGGTGGTTAGAATCGAGTTGTATGGCTCGACCACGGCTGTAGACACCTGTAAGGGAAGAGACATTTTGTTAAACGGCTTAGAATAGGTTTGGGTACTCGTATGCATGCGTGCAGTAGATATTGGCAGCAAGTTCACTCCCCCACTTATCCCTTGACCGTACTCTTCGATTTTGAGGCAATTGCTTTAATTACAACCAAGTTGAAACAATTTTGCATTCGCAGTCGGTGGCGGTCAGTCTACGTAACTTCCATTCCCCCCAAAACCTTTAATTAAAATCAACAGCAAGTCGATTTCCTTGTACAAATGCAATAGCGTGATAATAAACCACGCATTTTATGAGGTCGACGTTTGGTAAGCCCTCCTACATCCCAGGCCATTGACCTGCAATGAGGGAGGCCAACTTACATAGTTTTCTTCGTCTAATAATTAAAAACATAATAGCTAGCCGCTTGCTGTGAGTCAGACCTAAACAGGCAAAAAATTACAACCCATAAATTTACGTTGCGTGTCCATATACCACAATATCCCTTGATACTGGCCATGCCACCATATTTACTACACACGAACATGTGGGAGCTATTTAGCTCACGAAACCGTTTACTATGCTTACCTGTGGCGCTGGATAGATGGAAAATTCCAGTTTGGATTTCTTGCCATAATCGACGGAGAGACGTTCCATGAGGAGTGAGGTGAAACCACTTCCGGTACCACCACCAAACGAATGGAATACCAAGAATCCTTGAAGACCAGTGCATTGGTCAGCCAATTTACGAATACGATCCAAGACGATGTCGACAATTTCTTTGCCGATTGTGTAATGGCCACGGGCGTAATTGTTGGCGGCATCTTCCTTGCCAGTGATCAGCTGTTCGGGATGGAAGAGCTGTCGATACGTGCCGGTACGAACCTCATCTGCAAGAGAAAAAAAGGAAAGACGGGTTGAAATTTGATGTTATGTGGATAAGCTAACTGCGCTTGGTGGATTCAAAAAACTCTACACACCACAGAGTAGCGCTGAGCAACACAATTCGATTAAACATTTCAAATATATTTGTAATCCGTTTTACGTTTAAAATGTGGGTACTTATTTGAAAATTATTTTTTTTAATTTTTTTCCAAATAAAAAAGGGCAAAATCAAACAAAGGTAACGCTGATAGCGAGAATACAAAAACAATTCAAGTTGCTTAGTCAACGCGTTCGGCTTCCAAGTCCGAACAAATCTAGTTGACGTTTTACATAAACTAGGTATCCTAGCTCCTAGGTATTCTTTCCTTGATCAGAGTACAGCTTGAGCTTGAGCCCACCGAGAATGTTCTGAATTGAGCGTGTTCAGATCGACCTGAATTAGTAAAATAACGCTTTCCAACACTAGCTGGGATTTGACACAATAATATTATGTTTGCTGTTGTCGTTTTCCATTGGGCAAAAAGAAGCGTCCGGGAGAGTCCGGAATCGAAAAAATCACTTCTGAAACCGTTCCATTGGCACAAAAAATACTCTTCTGGTGATTCTGAGGAGAGAATTTCGCTTCTGGATTTGAAGTCAGAATCCACTCAAGAAGCACACACACAAGTGTAGTTTGTGTATTTTATACAAGTCAACTGACGGCTGCCGTAGATTATTTTTTGGCATTTCACCAATACTCTTGTGGATTCAATCAGAAGCAGTTTTATTGTTCCATTGGACTACAGAATGAGTGGATCCCCGAGTGAAACCAATGGAAAACGACATGTATTTCTAAAATCTGATACATTTTTTGTTATCTACTACAAATTTGTATACCTTTTTCACGTCGAGCCGAAAATCTTGAATTCGTCGAAAAATTTTGGCGTTTCAACCAGCTGTGAGACAGTAGTTATAAAACTTCGGTGCCAACTATTTTGGTTACAAATTTCACAACAGCCTAAAGCCGGGTTTTCGCGAAAACACTCATAAAATTCATCGAAAACAAAAGCTTTCCCATTTCCCATACATAATCAGTTTTCATACCAAGTAGCCGTGTAACTGAAAGTAACAGCATCACCTAACACGCAAAAAAACGTCACACGTATTTAGTCGGCCATCTTGTTTACGTGGAAGGAATTATAGGAAATCTCCGCATGTTGATATTTTTATAGCGATGGTTAAAGAAATTCCGCGTTCCTATAAAACAATATGGCTCCCGGAAGTCATGATCGGACAAATACTTATTTATTTCGTAAAACTGATTGATTGGTTGGTTTAATTCACTGAAACTAATTACCACTCTCATTTCACGTATTTCAAATCAGAAATAGAAATGTTTTCAAGCAATTGCAGAAATTTTGGTGAGCGGAACCTGTGTCTATTTCCGTTTTACGTATCTATAGTTATGGGTAGAACATCCATGATGCTTTAGGCGTCTGATTTGTGGTTTCATTCTGATGCCTTTAATAGAATTGACTGCGGACCAACGGATCTCTCTGTCCCGTTTCATGCAAAAATGCGCGTGCGTGATGGTGTAAATGCAGTTAACCACAGTAAATGTGATGACAGTGTTTCGTCATGATACAAAACAGATTTGCTAACGACAGACAGTGTTGACATTTGATGTGGATTGTTCCTCGCTTTGCAGTTTGTTATGCGGTTATGATTATGTTGTTATAATTGAGATGATGTTTTGAGATTGTGAACGTGTTCTATATTTTTGGAAAAATAAATATAAAGAACCTTTTATAATGACAGTACTGTATCGAAAGATGGAATCGAATTTCGAACATAGATAGCAACATTTGAGGTTAGGACTTAGGCCTAAAGTCGATGTAGACGTTGCTGTGCTGTGGTTATGCATTTATAGTCACTAAAAACGAATGATTCTAAAAATTGCTCTTTCAAAGTTGCTGTTGCTGTTGATATACCGATAGGCAAAACAAACCGTGTTCTTAAGTCGACTAGATGTAACCTAAACGTAAAAAATATATTGGTCGGTAAAATACCTTTTTCTACGTCAGTCACACCAAATTTCTTGACTAGATTCGTCTGCTACCAATCCCCCTCCATAAACTTCAACTGAGAAAGCTATTCATGTGTCCGATGTAGACCAATTAAAACAGAGGCACATCAAGTCAGCCAGCTGTCAGACTTACCTACTAAGCTAGAAACGTGAAAGTACCCAATCTCTTTTCCGCAGTAATATATGAATGGTGGTGGACCTATCGTATTTTTTCAGGTTGGTAAACGAACGCGCTGAAAACCGGCATGCGTCAGCGTTGTCACAACTCACAAGTATTTATTAGTTTTGTTTTGACACATGCAAGACTCAGTTGCTTAGCGGTTAGTATTTTGGAGTGTTAGCGGAGGATGTCAGATTCAACACCCGGAACACCAAATGAGTCTTAAGATTTTAAAGACTCAGGCTATGAAGATGAAGGCAGAAAGTTGTCTTATAATATTGTGCCTGAATCACATCCTTCCATTGAAACTCTGCCAATAAATAAACTAGCATTGAAATGCGAAAATCTTGCAGAACTACGAGTTCGATTTTATCTTATTTGCCAAAAAATGGCCGCTGCATTTGTAAACTTCTTCAAGGATTCCACAGTGCTGTGTTCAGGTTTCTAAACAAGAGTTAAGAATTATTTATCCAAAGAAAGTTAACAAAAATGTGAATTGAATTACTTTCGTAAGTTTATTTCAAACCATAATACATTTTATAAATTCATTTCCAATTAAAGAAATTCATTGTTGAAATTGCTATTTAAATTGATGGCTGGTGTGTGAGGGTGCGCCCGGCTGTTGTTAGGCTAGCGGATTGCTTATTTTGTTTTATGTTTGTATGCTTTTAGCGAGAAACTTCTCCACCATTGCTGTGAGAGAAAGTATAAAGGTATACATTGAGATAAGATAAGTGAAAGAAATATTATAATAAGCACTACTAGTGGGTAAGGACCTTCTTCAAAGGGATGTTTTTTTAAAATACTTATACGAGATAGAGGATTGTTTAAAAAGGAGCTGCTATATTTTTACTTAATATTAGTGCATATACATACGCTGCATACCTGTCCATTATTTAATATGATAAACAACAAAATCAACAACAACTCCTGGAATCTGAGGACTAGAATTTAGGATTTGTTATTGGAGAGTAGCAATTATTTTATATAGCATCTTGTTCAGGTAACCAACAAACTGATGAAGAAACTTTAAGTTCCTTCTTCTCTGAATCAAAATACATACAAGAAAATGTTTTCATCAACGGTCATATTCAAAAATTTTGTTATCTTAGATGTAACATAAACGCAAACGTCACTTTTCCTACGTCAACCACATATACAAACTGTCAACTTAGTTCTGCAACGAATTGGTTGACTAGATTCGTCGGCTACCCCTCCAGAAACGTCAGTTGAAACAGCTGCTCATATGACCGATCTACGCCAAACAAAACTGAGGTACACTCAGTCAAACAGCTGTCAGACTTACTAAACTAGATTTGTGGACGTCGCCATTCCTAACCACCCGAACTTTACTTCATCTGTCAGGCGATTTCATGTCAAGAAGACAATTCCCAAAACAGTGCGCAACGGACAGAAGAAGAGACCAAGAATAGAACCAAATAATGTATAAGTGTCTCTGACATTTCCAAAAGTAAGAAAGCTGCACACCCGTCACAGAAAAGATATAGATATAGGAAAGATTTTATAAAAAAAAGAGTAGATATTAAGCTTTAAATGCCAACGAACTTTTCAGAAGTGTTAAACACATAAATTGATATTTCTTGACCAAGCGTATCTCTTCATTCACCTTTTTTTTTTTTTGCTTTTATTTCAACCTGTCATATTTTTACATAAATATTTTATCCGACTGCCTAATTATTGAAATCGGCATTGATAATGCTAATTGGGTCTATAAATTTAAAGCACCCAACAATTTGGTCAAAATACATGTTAACCATACTTTGACACAACCTTATAGATCATTAGCCTCTCCCTCTTGATGAATATTAATAAAATAAACAAAATATTTAAATATGCAACTTACCAACAACAGTCGGTTCCAAATCAACAAACACAGCTCTTGGTACGTGCTTTCCCGAACCAGTCTCACTAAAGAATGTATTGAATGAATCATCGCCGCCGCCAATGGTCTTATCGGATGGCATCTGTTGTTTCATAGAAAAATAAATAGAGCATGCAAAAACAATAAGTAATTATCCGTGAATCAAAATTATTAAAATAAAAATTTCATCTTGCTACAAAAATGGCAGCACTTCAAATGATGTCATTGATCTGCGCTGTCTCTCAATAAACGCACCCTCAATCGCAAATCAACTACAGTAAAATCAATCAGCTGGTTATTTGATATGATTATTTTTTAAATAACTTGTGTCAAGTTACGTCAAACAGACGACGCGACGTGCCGCAAGGCATTCATAATCGATTTCCGAAATCAATTTTAAAATTCAATGGAGCATGGCTGGGGATGCATTCAGACTGGAACGGCTTTATGAGTTGCTTTTGTGAATAAATCTATCTCTCGAGGTAAGTAAGAACTAGTGGCAATTGCAGTTGATTGACAAACTGACAAAGGCGAGATCAATTTTTTTACGATTGACTGACGCGGTTTTGTCTGAAGTGTGAACAAACAACAAAGAAACACTTTATAACGTTCAAGTGAATAATTTTGCACTTCAATTTACTGACAGATGGAACAGAGCTACATGAGGTAATAATATGCTAAACAATTTATGACAATCGGCAATTGTGATATGTTTAATGTCAAAATTTGACATGAGTTTTCATAAATGGTCCACCTGGAAAATGTGCGACAGTATACATAAAGTTGACGCAAATACTGTGAAAATTTGTAGGTAGGTACTGCTTTTATGGAGCGTGTTTACTCCAGGGCAGACCGCATAAAATCCGTCAAAATATACGTATTCAATTAAAAAAATAAACAGTCGCTAAAAGCGGCAGTACAAAATATTTTTCTGTAGAAAAATTAAATAGTCAACATTTTTTATGATTTCATGATCGTCTTAAACCTCCACCATTGACTGTGATCATTATGAAATTTTTAAAAATGTCAATGGGAAACCTTCAAGAAGCTTGCGTGTACACTATCCATCTGTCAGTTGAATATGTTATGTTGGTATGTATTCCATGGATTGGGCCCTTCGTACGGCATACGGATGAGTATGTTCTTCTCCGAAAATCAGTAGATATTAAAGAGTTACTCCGAAAAAGAAGAGACTCGTAGAAAAGACAAAGGCGAACGAATTGCTAACTTTCGCGCTGTCATCCACTTGGCCCTAGAAGAAAGTTTACTTCATCCGTATCAGTTTAGCGTCAGCCTTAACTCATTAAAAATAGGTCTGTTCCTTTGCTTTTAAATCTTACCAAATTTTTACTCAATTCCGTTCCTTAACTCGAAAAATTCGTAAAAGAGAGCGTCGTCGAGAGAGCAAGATATTACCCCTCCACTGAGAATCTTACGAATTCTTACTCAACAAATTTCTTGGTGTAAGAAATTTGAAGGGCTGTCAGTCACCAAACAATTAACAGCTGATTTGAAATTTCTTGTCATATTTGACATTTCATTGAATTTGTTTTCATTTCTTGCGTTCTATTTAAATGGTATCAACAGGCGGCAAAATAAATATTGAATGTTCTCTCCGAACATTCCATCGTATTGAAAACATTCTTTACCACTGCAATTTATGGAATTATTTATCTGTCATATCTGTCATTTTTCATAGTTTACTACAAAAGCGTTCCCTAACTTTTTCGAAGTGTCTCTCTCTGTGAGAGAATTTATCCCCACCACTGCCATTTTAATTGTCTTTTCCATTCTTACTACAAAAGTAAGGGAACAGACCTAATGATTCTTTGGAATTTATTTGCTGGCGCTTATCCCACCCAAGTATAGTCTCTTTGGCTAGAAGTGGACACACATTATATCACTTCTTCGGTAAACAAATGCACACATGACATGAAGTTCTTTAATCGCAATCAAGGACATTGCAAAGACAACCAAATGATTTTTTTTTTTCTGTCGCCATTCAACACGTCGAATAAGCAAGCAATTTAATTTAAAATGCATATACCCTCCGCAAAACGCCAGACAGAGATGAAAAACAAATTCTGTTATTTTAAGAATATTGCGAATATTCCATGAGACGAACAGATTGCTCTCTCAACTAAGGGTTCGTTTCGATTTCACAAATCTGCATCTGCAATTTTCTCCATAAATATTCACATTGGTGCGGTGTGAAATTATAGAGTTTAGTTCGACTTGTTGATAAATAGTTTAGGTATATGTACGTATAATGTATACTAACCTGTCCATCGGGTTGAATGCCATGTTCTAGGCAATAGAGCTCCCAACAAGCATTACCAATTTGTACACCAGCCTGGCCAATATGTACTGAGATGCATTCCCTCTGTGAAAAAAAAAGAATGAAAATGAAAATTTAAATTCAACGCCCATGATGAAATTATTCGCAATTTTAGTTCGTCTTTAGCTGCACGGTTCCATGGATAGAAAGATATTCTATAAATAAAACTTAATGAGGACTTTGCTTGCGCAGTAAGCTGATCATATATGAGCACGAGTGCTCAGTACTCCAATAACTTGAGTGCTTCAGTGAAAACATCTGCTGGTGCTTGCAGCAAGGCGCGCAGACCAATGCTAAGACCTATTTCGGAGAATGGATTTTTTTTTGTTCAACTGAAAAGACAGCCACCAGATATACAGAGAGAGAGCAGAAAATAAAATATTTGCACTTGGTTAATGAGGCTTGAAGCGATAATCTCTAATCAGGCACACATGCACAGAGCGAAAAATGACTATATAAAATCAATAAGATTGCCTTATAGGACTACTTTACTATGAAATCGGATTAAAACTAATAAATAATGTGATATTTCCATAGAGAATTCTTAATGATTTAATGAAGAAAATCTTATTAATTTTTTTTAAGAGTTTTTCATATAGTTTTTACATGCAAAATCATATTAAATAGTACTAATAATCGGAAAACCTTATTAATATTTGGCTTTAAGAAGTCAAACTTATTAAAAAAAACGCCACATAGAAAATCTTCTCAAATCTAGAAGATTTCTCTTTAAAATTTTAAAGAGATATCTCATTAATTATAAGTGGCATTTTCACATTGCATGTTATAATAATATGAAAACCTTATTAATATTCGTATCTGAGAAGACGAACTTATTAAAAGTGCTTGTCTAAACGTTAATATTCTTTGATCAATAAGAATTCCCTCTTAGAACTAAAATATTTTATAAAAGTGCTGAGTCCTCGTGTCGCGAAGTGAAAGTAATACATATAAGTGTAATCATTAGTAGATCTATTTCACCAAACAATTTACATTTCCTGCGGAATAATTAGATAATGGATATGAAGTGGTAAGTCCCATTTAATGCATTTAAAGTAAATATATAAAGTATAACAATTTTAAATCTTAGATTTCCTTCATCCCGACGCAAAAATTTCACTTTTCACTAAATGCGAAAAATGTTTCCCCAAATGATGTTGTAATTAGAAGAGAAAATTAAAGATAAAAGGAACAAGGAACTGCTAAAATGTGTGAAGAAAGATATCGATTTAAGAGGTAATCTTTTGTATAAAAATAAATCGGAACATTAAGCATTACAAAATTTATTTTTTTCTTAGATTTAAGACTACATCACGTTTCTCCTGCTGCATTTAGGCCCATTTTATTCACTCGAAGTTGAACAAAACTTGGGAAGTTTTCCATATAAAAATCGCGAAGTTGTGTTCAACTTCGAGTGAATAAAATGGGCCTTAATGTATCAACTTATTCGCTTCCAGAAAGGATACAAGGAACAAATAAGGCTGCCATTCTTTGAAAGGAAGGACAATCTGCGGTCAAGAATTTTCGTTTTGAGACCAGAAATTCAAGAAATTCTGAATACAACATTTTTATAATTTTAAGATAGGTAATTTTAAGATGTAGGTACATATAAGTTTCGCAAATAAAGTTTTAATAAGTTTTCCATATATTTTTAAATCGTTTTTCATATACTTTCTATAAGTTTTCCCTATTGCTGCTAAGAGGTTTTCACATACTTTTCAATAAGTTTTCGTATTGTTTCAAGGTGCCGTCATATCAACATTTAATAAGATATCTTTTTAAAACAATGTGGCTTTCTTATAGAAAATTCACCATCATTTTAATAAGGTTTTCTCTATTGTGTTAATATGACTTTCTTCTTGGATGAAAACCATAGAGAAATCTTATAGTTTTTCTTCTATTTTATGTGGTCGTTTTCGCTCTGTGTGGATTTGCGAGGATGCAATGATTGCTGAAATGCCGACACCACACAATGGGAAGAATGTAATTTGGATCGAGTCTTTCATGTGATTGAAGTGTGTCTGAAGAAAATTGCAAAATCCTTTTATGCATACACCAATGAATGGATGTAATGGGGCCTGGTATGCGAATCATCTAATCCATTAGAGATCAGAGTGAAAGGACCTGAATGTTGTTGTCAAACTAAAGGGTTAAAACAAGGTATTGGTTGATATACGGGTATTATTGCGCAACACCCTCCGTGTGTTTACAAAAGCGAAGTAGGTAGCATTTAAACAAATTACTTTGACACTCCAATCCAACGAGAAAGGAAATGAACAGCCACCGTCACGCTAGTAAAATAAAAAATGTGGTATTGCAAACTGTGCAGCAGGTTACAGTACAGTAGGTATAACACAATATCAGCTATTGTGAACAATTTTGCTAAGTCTGAGTTAAGATGCATATGAAATTCGAATTCTACGTCTATCGCGTACAATAAAACATCGCTTCTTGTGATCATTGAACCATCCATGACTTATAATAACGAACTTAGAAAATATATTCGAAAGGCATTCACGAAATAAGCGCAAGCTCACAATTTTCGTTCAACACAACCTCGGTCGTACCGTCTCAAATATACGACGTATACCGTTTTATGTAAGCAAAGTGAAGTGTCACAATTTTCGTGTGCCTCGACTTTTGTTCCATTTATCGATCTATTGAATTTCGCTCGCTGAAAAGTAAACGGTGCTGTAAGCAGCTTTCAATCCAAATCAGGACATATTTCAAAAAGGTTTTAAGAAAATCGGATCGCTGGCACGTCACTTCCAAATTTCTGGCCTACTTTGTCGTGCTTTGCTGAGATAGCATGTCCAATACAACACACCCATAGTATAGTACAAATAAAAATTATTATTTTGTTTAAAATTCAAATGTTTTTAACTTTGTAACGTTTGACGCCTAGCAAATAATATTCCAGGGCAATTCTTTTCCCGAAAAGGGAAATGTAACAATTTGTGTTATAGCTCCACCGGAAATAGTGAATTGTAAATGAAGTATATGGAGTTTGACATTCTGGTACTGGTCGATTGAATGCGACCATTAAAAACATTACTTAATAACTAAGAACAGACGCAGTTGTTTGGTGGCTAGTGTGGTGGACTACTATACTAAGTGAATATTTGACACACATCCGATAGTTTAACTTTCATAAAGTGAAAGCCAATAGGCACATTAAGACATCTAGTTATCTTAAGTCGACTATAACGTAAAAACTAAATTGGTCGGGAACGTCACTTTTCCTACGTCAGCCACATACGCGAACTGTCAACTTAGTACTCAGTCACGAATATCTTCACTAGATTCGTCGGCTACCCCTCCATAAACGTCAACTGAAACAGCTGCCCCTATGACCGATTTCAGCCAACCAAAGCCGAGATACATCTAGGCAGACAGCTGTCAGATTTACTAAACCAGATACTTGAACGTCCCCAATAAAAATAACTCACGAACACATATGAATGGCTGTGAAAAACTAGTTTTAGGTTACTAGTTTACCTGTTGTGCCAATTATTTATCAATTTTATAGCCTAAGAAACAACCAAATTTAACAAGAAATGCTATAAAATTCGCCTATGTTTTCATGGGCTGCCTTACACAAACAATATTGAATCACAGTTCGAGTTCATAAATTTAACATTGTTGCATTTCTAAAAATTTCGCTCTTATTATTGTAAAAGAAGGAACTTCATAATCATTGGACAGTAATTGCGTTCATAAAAGCCAAATTTACAATGTGGACGTTCGGATTCGTAGTTTAGTAAGTCTGACAGCTGTCTGACTAGATGCGTCTCAGTTTTTATTGGCCCAGAGTGTTCACGTGTATAGTTTTTGCAGTTGACGTTTATGGAGGGGAAGCCGACCAATCTAGTCAAGAAAATCCTGCCTGCGTACTCAGTTGACATTTCGAAGAGTCAAATTTAAAATAAACAGAGTGGCCGTTGCAGAATTCTGAGGAGTCGAAAAAAAGGCGCGAAGAGAGAAAAAGGTGTGGTTTCTAAGGCCACTCTGGTAATTTAGAATTTTCACATGATATTTAACAACCATTAGTTCGCATAACACTATAATAGTGTAGTGATTGCCAGCCGTATTACATTTTAAATGTAGATACTTATTTGAAAATAACAATTTTTTAAAGATTTATGAAGGGCCTTCGCAAATAAAAAAGTGCAAAATCAAGCAAAGGTAACGCTGACCGCGAGAATGCAAAAACAATTCAACTTGCTTAGTCAACGCGTTCGGATTCATAGTCACGACCAATCTAGTTGACGTTTTACATAAACTAGGTATCCGAACGTCCCCAATCAGCATGTTGTTGTCAATAGTGCATGTGTGTTTTTGTTATGAAAAATGGCAAGAGAAAAAATGGAAGTAAAATTTGTGCAAATTATTTAATTATTGAATAATTTGTATTATTAATAACAAGAGCAAATAAAAAATATTCCGATGATGGCACAAGACTCCTTGTATCATTTCGTAATGGAATGAAATCAGAATTAATATTTAACATCCCACTTGTCATTGTTTAAATTGTTCTCATTTCTGTCATTTATGACTATAGTTTTGTCAATGCAAGACGGCCGCATTAAGGCAGCTATAGTTTGCGTTCGTGAATGTATTCATTAAAATTTGTTGCATGGCTTGGGCAACATTATTTGCAATTATGAACTCACACCCAATTTCGCTATGCGGATACCTTAAAACGGTTTCCTGTCAGTGTTTAAATAAACAGTCCCTGAAACAGTTTGCCGTCAATAACTGAAGTCACTTCTTCCATTCGGACGCGCTCGCTTTTTAGTTTGCTAAACGATGTGCTGTATTTATCTGGACACAACCAGTCAAATTTGACGACTAAATTGTCACCCAAGGCTATATAATCAGATCAAAATATTAGCCCATTAAAAACTCGTTATAGTCTCACACTTTGATCTATTGTTTTTAATGGTCAAGAAAAAAAAAAATAGAAACAAATCACACTTACCTACGTAATATTTCTTCTCGAATTATGAAAGACAAAATAAAACAAAAAAGGTTTTATTTCTTTAATGACTTCTACGTAGGTACCGAAATCGTTTTCTTTTGCTTTTTTCAACTACCGCACACTTTTCAAGCAATTTACTCTTAGATTTACCAGCAGTTAAAAAAATTCTAACGACCACTTGCGTATACAAACCTCGTATTGTTGGTGAAAAGATCATTAGGTCATCAATTTAAAATACGAGTAGGCTGGACTTTCCATTATATATGCGCAACAGTTAAGCTAATTTGTCCTCTTCCTTTTTTTAATGGCTATAGTCATTTAAAGAGCCACTGTTTATGATCACCACGATTTATGATTTATTCATGAAACCAGTTTTGCCAACAAGCCTCGTAACCTCATAGAACTTGCAGTTTTCAATATATAAATACATATTTAAATATGTAATTGCGGTGATGTCTGTCGTTGCGTTTTGAAATTGAAAGTCTTGTCTGCAATCTCACTGTATTCATACAGGGTGAAACAGAACGAATAAAGTACATTTTTGACAACTTCTGTGGGTACTAAGGTTATTCTTTGACTAATCTGCGGCTACAGGTCAAGGATGTTAATGACACAAACACCTGATGGAGAGTGTATAAATAATTTTAGTGGTTTTGTTTAAAAAAAGACTTGGAGATTGACGTTTGAAACGTTAATGTTGGCATACGATAGAAGTCAAATGTCAATTCTCGCGAGTCCAAATGTATTCACCTTTCAATATTGGAACAAGGTTCGGCTTTATTTATTCTATTTATCCTGGGACTGAAAGGTATAGAGTAGACAAGACATAAGTCACTGTTCCTACAGGTACATCAGAAAATCTGTGAAAAGTGTCTTCAGTATTCGCAAAATATGTCACGTAGTGCAATCGTTCAATATTTAAGGTAGGTACCCGAAAACATTTGCTTTTAAAAAAAGTCGATAAAAACGAAGAGAGTCCTTGAAAAATGACTGGCGGAACAGAACCGTATAGGTCACTATTCCAAGATTCTTTAAACCATTCGCTTGTGTGTTGTTTAAGAGTTCATATACGAATGGAAGGACTTACAATTTTGAAATTTATGAACTGAATTGAATAGCTTTCTCAAACAAAACAGGTACACTCGTATCTCTCTGCTGTTTTTTTTTTCGGGTAACAAGAAAAGCTTTGACATATTTTATCACCAATTTTGTTGCTCTAAAGAAACTCTTAAGTGTTCAAAAATAGTCTCTTACAATGCAGACAAAAATATTTTTAAAACTCTAATCTCGAAAACGCATAAGACACGCAACTAAATTTTCCACATTCATTCAGACCATGCGATACTCTTCTGACTTTAAGTTCACGTGAGCGTGATATACTCACTATCAACTTAAACGAATTTCCGGAAACAACAATATGCCCCACTGTGTTATACATGCGCGTGCCGTTTTCTCGTTTAGAACAAAGTAGCTCATTAAAAGAATAAAATGAGCCAGAGGGAAGTCGAAGAACATTTACTTATTTTTCTTATCGTGAAATCCAGATAAATTAGTCATTCTCTTCAACAAAAATAAACACTATTCCTAAGTCGAAATAATACACCCACTTTTTGTTTTTATATATTTTTTGTTTACATTCCTCGCAATTGGGTGAAGCATTCTTCTGTGGGTAATTTTATTTTATTCATTGAATTCCACAAATTCAACGCCATAACTACCAGCGTGGTAGCTTTAGTAACCCAAACCTACTTTATTTATTATTGCATGTTCTTGTCGGTAAAAAAATTATTCTTCCTTTATATATGGCGTGCTTGCAAAAAAAGTGTAATTACTATTGGATGTAGATATCTGCAGTCAATGAGTACAGTGAAAGTTTTTCAATGGTATCCTGTCGTGAACATAAGAAATTACTTGCATTGGTTTAGGTTCATGTGGATGTAGATATTTCTAAGTATACATGCAAGAAGATCCTGGAAGTCAAGGTTAATGATATAAAGTTTTTTCTAACCACAATTTGTTGTCTAACAATGTTCCTTGAACAGGCCACATGAATTTAAATATTCCTTAAGAACGATTTGGACTTCTAAAAGTAAACTAAGTACTTAGGACTGCACGCAAAAGATTGTCGATCTGCATACTACCAGGTAAGATTGATCTTTATTGACATCAGTGGGGTAGTAAGTCCAACTGTCAAATTCCAAGCAGAGAAAAGAGACACGTTTATTGTGTTTTTTTCCTATGAGAGAAGGAAATACCTAACTTTGGAGCTCGTTCTCTGGTGACATATTCCCAGATGACTTACAAAGAATACAAGCGCTAAATCGACATCTATGGGCAATCATTTCATTAGGGAGTTAAAGCTATATCATCGCCTTTCACGAGATAGGTATCAAAGATCAAAACAACAACCTATCTGACAGTTTTCCAATCCTAACCTAAAACGTCTACCTACGGTTTCCATCGGACGGTTCCCCATTTCGAACTCGTAGGTACTAACACCAAATATCGTGCCCACAGTCCACGACATCTGACAAATGATTTCACAAAAAGCCTACCAAAACTAACTCACATTTACAACTACAATTAATAAATCAATAACTACTGCTATACTAAATATAAAAACCGGCCAAGTCCTAGTGTCACTCGCGCACCGAAGGTTCCGTATTTGGCTAAAGTCCAACACATCAGATATTATTTGAAATCTATATCATTCAATCTTTCTCCTCTTCATGAATTCATCACAATTTAGTTTAATTTAATTACTTAATATTTTTACTCTCAAAAATTACTCGCACATGAATCTCATTTTCTAATTATTACCTATAGTACCCAACCCACGCCAATTTTCCATTCTGTATGCGACCTGTCCCAATTAAAAACTATTGACTAAAAATATATTACTTTTATTTTGTTCTGTACTCCCCAAAAAAATGTATTATATTCCCCAACGAAATTAGCAGGCGGGAACCCTGGTGGGGTTCTGTCTTTGATGGGGTCAATTGTGCACAACTGCGTAGTAGAGATTAAAAGATTATGAGAGCAACGTATTTTACATGGTAAAATTATCTTTTTTGAAAATATCTTGTAAACTATTAACTTTTCGGCAAAACAGTATTCAGCACATATATAGATAAGAACATGATCTACAAAAAAGGAATTTATGTATTTTTTTGTGAATCAAGAAATAAACCGTTTTTTGGGCGAATGAAAATATTTTTTTCACCAGATTACTAATTAATCGAAAACCAATCGATGTATTGCTTCCATTGGTATTTGTCGTTTAACTAGAGGTTATACCGGATGTTGTGTGTAAATTTTAGCCTCCTATGTCAATCGGTTCTTGAGATAGACCTGGTAACAAAATTGGCTTAGTGGGTTCGGACAGACAGACAGACAGACAGACAGACAGACAGACGGAGAGACATCCGAGCGAAACTAATAAGGTTACGTTTTTTCCCTTTGGGTACGGAACCTTAACAAGCCAATTATGGGTGATTTTCTTCATCTACTCACATAAGTAAGAATTAATCCAAAACAAACACCCTTCAGATCGGATGCACTCCACATGACACTGACGCATGACAAATTTCGTTTTCATTACCAAATCGCCATCTCGTCTCAACTGCATACGTTAAACGAAGACACTTAACTTCACTTGACTTCACATCTAAAAGGCACCACAGAGCACAGAGTCGAATGCCTATACGCCTGCGCAGTGCGTACTTTTTTCTGGCGATTCTGTGGATTCACACTCCCAGTTAAGAATCGAACGTGTGTATAGGTTTTATGCCAGTTGCAACCCACAGACAGTAGTCGTCGTCACAAGCGATTAAAATTTGCAAATGCAAAAATTGAACAAGAAACTTCTCTCGTCGAGGTTATGAATCACAATAATCGGTAGTAGGCAGACGCAAAAAGGACGTATACGAGTATGTATATAGATTTGAAGTACCTTCATATATACAGTCAAGTCCCTATAAGTGGGACTGGAAATTTTGCTTTAAAATTAATCAACAAAAAATGTCCTTCGCTGAAGTATACTCGAATTAAAAAGAGTGAGGGAAATCATTAAAAGGACTTTTATCCTTGGGGATGTATGCAGCTATAGTTGCAGCGCGTGCACAACAAAACGCAAGGCGACCGAACTTCCTTCCTGTGTCAGGGTTTTTGGAATTATCCCTTCATTTTCATTCCATATAAAAGGGCGTCTTACCCAGGCGCACATTATTCGATATCCCTTACTTTGCATCCTTCCATTGTTTGCGTAATAAAAGCAACGTATAATGCGGTACGCGACTCCCTTAGCAGGCTCTCATATTTCAATTGATTTAACTACACAAGGTTATTCCACGGCGACACGGTTACGTCATAGGTCGGTCCTCTGATATCCCTGCTGTGATAAAAACGCATGCAGTCTATCGGAAGAGTTTGCTTAATTAGTTATTAAGGAAAAGCATTCAGTGGAAACGAAGCGTCTGTACCATAGTGTACTGCATATTATAAGTGATAACTGTTAAAGGTGTGGCAATGACTATAATGACTACACCGCGTACAAACTGCAAGCTGAGGGTATAGGTACCTACTCAAAATTCAAGTTGAGATTCCGTTGTAGCTGGGAGACGTCTGGCTGGTGCCAAGAATTTGATGAATCATCTTCTGATTTCCCGATAGGAATACACAATATGAAGAAGTAGCAGTTTCTATAGAAACTGTCAGTAACTGCACTTCCTTGAAACTCTTTTATTCCTTAATCATCTTACAAATGAAAAGAGTTTTCCATCCGCTGATGGTTGTTGAAAACTTGTCGAGGATTTCGGTGGAGAGATGAATTTATGGAGACGACTGAGTGAATTGGGGTTGGGTTGTCTGACATGCAATTATAAAGTGGGTTGCCACAGAGCGATTAGTTATGGCTGGTTTTTCCTTTTCCTTTTTTTTTTTTTTTCTTTTTTTATTGAAGAAGAATAATTTTAGATTTGTGGGAACAAAGGAGGAGGTAATTGAAATGATTGATGGCTGCAGAGAACTACAAACTATTGCCATTCAATTTGACTGATGAACGGATTGTATCAGAGAAGAATAGAAGATAAACCTGCGGTTTTCTTAACAAGCCATGCTGTGGCTTTACCTATAGGTAATGCAATTAGAAAGTGACCTTAAGCAGTTGTTGGTGCATACCTACATTAAAACAAATCTTGAGGTGAATTTTATTAACGCCAATACACTTATCTGAGTATTTAAGTATATTTTTCTAAAAAACAAAAAAAGTGGTAGCACTGCAGTGGCAAATTTTCTAGAACTGTCGACTTAATTTGTGAAATGGCATCTTCATACAAACCCAGCTATTACACATTTATGTAGAATTGCATTTGGGTTCATAGGAAGTTTGAATAATGTTCTTATGTACAAGATTCCTCTTTCTTGTATGGGTTGTGTGTGAATCGCAACCGACTTTCGCAGCAACTTGAAGAACTTCAAATAATGACACATGTTTCGCATGCGACTCTCAAATAAATTCCTATAGTTTGATTAATTTAGGCCCATTTTATTCACTCGAAGTTGAACACAACTTGGGAAGTTTCCCATATAAAAATCCCCAAGTTGTGTTCAACTTCGAGTGAATAAAATGGGCCTTACTCCTTTTGAAACTGTAGCACTCAATTCCGAAAAGAAAAAGTCAAATTTACAATGGCATCACTGCATAACAATTCTTGACGATTTAATGTTAAAAATTCAATTGAAATAAGTATATTTTAAATAAGGTTTCTGAAATTGTTTAAGTACATACGTAATTTGAAACTCTGAATTCTGTTGCCACGGATTTCAAAGTCCGAATTCTAGGCGAATGCAAGCTATTTCGGTAATTTTGAGAATTGGATATCAATTTTATTTGGGTTCTATTTAGTCACAGTATCTGTTGCTACTTTTTGAATTTTGATTTTTTTTATGGCATGATAAAAAAAAAACAGAGAAAAACTGTCTTTTTACGTTTTAAGGAGCTTACCAAACTACAAAAAAGGCCTGTTTCCCTTTCCGTAGGTAATTTTTTCTTCAATTTTGAACAACGAGAAAATATGCTTGTATCAAATGTACCTATTATTTTTGAAGTTTTATTGTTGGTTTTTTTAATTCTATTTGTTTTATCTGCTTTCGAGCTGTTTTAAAAAAATTAAAGTTTCAGTGCCCAAGGGGTCAAAATTAACGCTGAAAATTTTGAAAACGGTGCTCAAACGCCAAAATGACTTGGCAACGCTGCATTTGACATAAGAAGAAATTTCAAATAGGTAATTGAATGGTTCAACTTTTCCGCTATCGCAATTAGCTTTTCTCTTACAAATTTTCACAATTTTAGATTTATTCAAATTTTAGGAAATTTATCGCATACGAAAACACATAAAATGCAACATACCATTTGTTTGTCCAGCCGTCATTATTAGGTCTATTCGCGTACTTTCCCGAGCCAACTCTGTCAAACTCAAAAAATTAAGCGAAACTCTCTCAGCGAGCTGAAATTATACTTCAAGGTATGTGGATAGACTTGGAGGCTCGAGCAACTTTGAGCCGCTTATTATAGGTACATCTTTGACATCTAATCCATATCACAAATAAATATATAGTAATTAGCTTTTTCTAGTCGACCACCACCGAATTTTCTCTATTTTATTTTTGTGCGCAATTGATTTTCAAGACGGATTTTGAATTTGTTTCTTGACATTTCGTGTATTTGACATATATTTCATTACTTGCCGGTTGAAATTCTCTGAGCTGTTTGAAGCCAAGAGTAGTACACGTTACTCGTTGTTTTGTTTCTGTCATTTTCGATGAGAACGTGTAGGTATAGACTTTGTGCGATTGCGATCGTTGTACATCGATTGCGTTTGATTTAAGGCCCGTACGCGAATTAAGGTTTAAAGAACATTTAGGAAGACGGTTTTTTTTCAGATTTAATTTACTAAGAAATACGAGACTGAATTTAAATTCCAATCGTCCTCTCGTTTAATTTTTTCAATGCAAGTTTTATCTTGGATGCGATAAAATAAGATTCAGTTGACTTAGGTCCATTTTATTCACTCGAAGTTGAACACAACTTGGGAAGTTTCCCATATAAAAATCCCCAAGTTGTGTTCAACTTCGAGTGAATAAAATGGGCCTTAGTAGCTTCGCATTTCAGATGTCTCACTCAGCTTTGAGCTGAATAAAACCGATTAAAAGACGAACCTACTGGTTTGTTATTGTTCCGTATTTTATGGTTAATCGAGAAAATAAGTTCAAAGCTATACCTCTAAACCCAACATTTGGTTGATAAAATGCATTACTTTTAAAGAATAGTCTTTCCAAATCAATCTACATTTAAAATAATCGGTTCGCATTGCAAAAGTCGAAATCAGAACCGTTTTGGTTGCATTCTTAGTCACTCAATGTCGGAAAGAGTAAATTTATTTATTTATAATCGTTACAAAAACACGAATCGGCACAATAAATGGAATCGATATACCTAATAATTAATAATAATTTTCACCAAGCCTGCAGGTAATGCCCCGCCTTTTGCCTATTCTACTCTCTATAATTTAATTATTAGAAAGTAGCATTTAAAAGAAAGCAAATACTGGAAGCATTTGCAGTTTAAACTATGCCGGCAGTTAATCAGTGTTCTTAATTCGTATCATGATATCAGTAAACAGTTCACATAACCTTTTTCTGACGTCTTTAAACTTTCCTTTGTCCTCGACTATAGGGTGTGTGCTCACCCCGTATGAGGGAGGACAAAACAAGAAGGACTACGACAACAACGCGTGACATCATCATCCATTAGTCACATCCTGAACAAAAAAATTAGGATTCACTCTACACTATCTTTTCGAAGAAGACCTATTCTGGAGTCCATGGAACCGACTTTTCTGCAGCTATTCACTAAATCAATTGAATATCTAAAACTCACCATTATGAATTATGTTTTTATTGTTTTTTTATTCGTAGAAAAGGTCTATGAAAAGTATCAAAAAGATTTGTTTCTATTTAACACTAGTGAACCAGTTAACAATTCGCCGGTCTTTTTCGGGTGTTTTGTTTAATAACCGTCACTCACCAAACAACACTTTTTTACAATTAATTTCTATAAATAATATGAGAAACTCTATTGATTGTTGGGAGCTTAAAAATTCAAATTCTTGACTGAACAATACACGAGAGGTCTCCGCAAAATTTGTCCGCAATGCAACAAATGTGGATTTCAACTGAATTCTTTCCAGAATGTGTTCGAGTTTTTATACCGACCCCCGCCTAAGGCGAATGAGTATCTTTTTATTGGATTTGAGTTGAAGTTCAACTACACTATGGTGTGGTAGACTGGTAGATAGTAATAGTACTAGGTACTCTGGGTTGTTGTTGTTGAAATAAAAAGCTGGGACTGAGAGGTGGGCCTTGCCTCAGACTCTATAGAATGTAGAAATGGTTTTTAGAGAAGCAGCAGTGGAACGATAGAACACGCACAGAAAGTCTGGAAGAAGATGACGATGGCCGATTGAATTGAGTATGGTGTGGATAAGTAGATTGATATTCGTTGGATGCACGCTATTCCCAGATATTCATATGTAAATGCTGCTTGCATAATTTTTTGTGTGGTGGGATTTTCCTTTTGTTTTTAATTTTTGTGGCTGGGGATGATGGAAATGAAAAACCAGGGGAAATGTGAAAGAACAAAGAAGTGTTGCCATTGCTTTGACTTTTATTTGAGTGACGACATACATTGATAAGTGATCCAAAAATATTTCAATACCCTAACTTAAGCAATAAAGCAGCTTTTCGCCGCCCTTCTTCGCCGGCATCCAGATACCTGTTCTGGAAGAAAAATCATGATTTTTACTTTAGTTGTGGAACTGGCCGGCGACAAGGTTTCCATCAACGTATACTTACCAAGTTCAAAACGGCCTTAGGACTAAGCTAACTTATACCGCGATTTAGGCCAATTTTACACAAGTTTTTTCTCTGGGTGTATTTTTACACTTGTTAAGGCTCCGTCAAACAGAGCGCGTCTTACCGCCGCTTTTGACAGTTAAAATGATATAAAGGGAGAAATGAGGGAAACAATATTGCAAAAGAATTAAATGAGGACGGTAACGGTAATTTGGAGCAGCTTGACAGCTTGCAAAAAATGATAACCAGTTGCGCAATATTGTTTGACGTCCTCTAAATTGACATAAAAAAAAAATTCTGAATTATAAACGCAATCTATAGCTTCAATTGCACCTAGGAAATATAATTTTTGTTGCCCAATAGCTTGTTGATGCTTCATTTCTTCTTCAGGTGCTGGGAATCGTATCGTATATTGTTGGAAATATTTATTTGTGAACACACTAGACAATTAGGTAACAGTTGAAGAAGCACCATATAGGGTTAACCCTAATATGTTCGATATAGCACTGAACTCGCCCTGGTACTGAAAACCTGTGTTTGACATGACTTCTAGGGCGCCCTAGTTGTGCCCTGAACTAACCCCAGTTATTTTGTGAGGGCAAGAACTCAGTGCTGAGTTGCGCTGTCATTTCGCTTGCAGTTATTCGTTTACTTAAATATCGTTATGAAGACAAGACAAATAGGTACAATAAATAATGTTATATTCAAAGCGGAATTGTTTGAAAACAACAACGTTTATGAACTAAAACTTTATATTATAGGTAAATGCAATGAAACAAAATTTGGAATCGTTGCTGCATACATTTTTAAATGCATCGCCTATATTGCAAACAATTTTATCAACTTGTTTGCATTATAGCAAGCATGGCAAACACAAGATCAGAATTGCGTTCACTCATTTTTAGCAAACAAAAAAAAGTGTTATCATCTTCATACTTCTTTATCCAAAAGATAAGTATTTTTCAATTTCAAAAACTGACAGACGATATGATAGCCGAATTTTCAGGGTTGTGCAGGGGTTTGGGCAGGCGGGAAAATCAGCTGACACTTCTCAGTGCGCACTAGTGGGCACTAGTGCTAACCACGTCAAACAAACCTATTATCAGATAGTGTCAAGTGTGAATCTCAAAAATGTGGAGTAGAATCTTATTTTTGTGATTGCATGCTAAAAATCCTGCTTTACATTTCCTTTGCTGAGATAAATAATAAAATAATAGTTGGCGCAACAGGTCTGTAAGGACCCAGGGCCTAGCTTCTCGTAACCATTCGTTTTGTGTGAGTTTTTAATTTTTGGAACGAATGGAAGGGATCTACAATTTTATGCCGATTCCAAACGGCTAATTGAGAAGCTCTTTCAAGACAGTTATACTCTCGGATGTTTGTCAGACGTTCGCGAGAGGTGGCGCAGTGAAAAAACCCTGAGTTCGAATTTGGATTTTTGCGGGATTCGAACCTGGGACCCCTCGCTTAGTAGTCCAACACACTAACCACTGCGACCTTTGCTGAGATAGAAGTTCAAAAAACACACCTAATCACAACCAAAGATAGACAGAAGTTGGTGGAGGCTTGGAAATACCCTTAATTAACTTAGTTCGACAACGTTTTCGTTATGACTTAATATTACTGTCAGTGGTATCATCCTTCCATCAGCCTGGCATGTTACCAACGTAGGATTAGCTTCTACAACATGATTCTAAGCTCTAAATCCTAACGCCCTTTCGTGCTGGTGTCCAATTACAAAGTTAATATATTTGTTTAACAAAGAGACAAATATGCGAACGGCTCTTTTAATTTAATATATTGCCCACGTTGAACACGATTTCTGTGCCTAATAAAAGTTAATCACGCAACTGCATACGCATTTCATGTCAAACGTATGTCTCACTATATGTTACAACAACGAGTTATCCCTTGCATTTGACGTACAAAGATAAAAGTCTCACTTTCCCGATTAGCTACGAGCTTGCCCTGGAACTCTGAATTCACCACACTGTGGGTGGGCAATGACTGGAAGGGCGAATTGCCGGTTCCAATGAGTATACTTCTCTGCCGCCAAACGCTACATATTCATGTTTTGTTTGTGGTGCTACGCACCTACAAGACATAAAATTGCAACGTACCGGATATTTGTTCCCCTTTATGGGGTATACGAATCCCACACGCACTTTTATATTCCCTATACCGACTAGAATTGGACTACCTAAATTAAAACTGTTTCTGTTTATGGGTCACGTGGGTTAAGGGAGGAACTGCATCCAGACACAAAGCCGTCGTGCAATGTCATCTGCGATCTCCTAATTAATTCAACTGAATATTGGACGTAGAGTTCAATCAATTTCAATAAAATTGTCGCTAATGTCATTTTGTGCCATAACAAAGCCTGAACAAAGATTTTCATTTACATAACGCAGCGTGGTCGCACATAACATTACTTTTTGTACCCACATGTGCATGTAACTACGTCTATAGATAGAAAAAAATATGGGAATGTCCATCTTTGGGACATGCGCTGCAGCTGCCCTTTTCAGGTTATACCCATATGGTTGATGTCAACTGCAATTATAGCGCTTGCGAGTATAATCTTTAAAACTGACTGTTGTTTTATTTTTGTGCACTCAAAGATGAGTCATTCGTGGAGGAAGCGCGAAAGTGAATTTAGATTAGAGACAGTGCGTAAATAATAAAACTCATGGTCAGCGTTCAGCAGACGAACGGGAACAACTACAAACATAACACAGCCCACTCGATCGACAGTAAGAATGCATGCAAGCTATAAAGTTGTAATTGTTCTCGTCGCACTCAATAAAACAAAATACATTCATTCAGTTTCTAAATCTCATGAGTCATGACTATATGGGTAAGGGCTGAAAAAAAAACACCGACCGATAACTTAGCTATGGCACATAATGCCCTAACTATGTCTCTAGATTGACCCAGCCTGAACATAATCAACCATTTTCTATTGGAAAACGCACCTTGTTCCTTCCATAGATCAATATAAATCATTTGATCCCACAGTAGTGAAATCGCTTCCATTGCTCGAAAATAATTTGCATTCTTAAATGGCCCATTTGATGATTCGATACACAAGCATTATAGTAGTTTACAGTTACAATTATTATTGTGTCTAACATATTCAGCAAACTCCATTTAATTTATGTCAAATGTAATTTTCCGCATGACCGATCTTTGCGGAAGATTCCAAAAGATAAAATATCGACAGAGGTGCGTCTAGCGAACCCAATTGCCTCTGCAGCTGAACCATTATCTCAGGCAATTAAGATTGATTTTAAGCTTAGATGTACGTTACTTATGTACGACAACCGTCAGTGCCCCATTTATGGTGCTCTTATTACTCATGGAAGTTCTTTTGAGGTGAATCGCGCATTAATGGTCCCCGATTGAATGGTTGCGGCAGCTATAGTTTCTTCCATAAAGAGTCAGCATTGGAGGAAACGTTTAGGCTGCTGCTTTGGCTGTGTGTTTTGTTTGTGTATAAACATACTGTGGACACATTAATTGCATGTTATTTGTTTTAATTTCCTGCACATGGACGTGGGCATCAAAATAAATTAAGAAAATCGCTATATTGGGCGACCAAGTTAATAACAATTTCGAAAAGATGTCAAACAATTTATTGCCACCGATTGACGATGACTTTTATGAGATCTTGTTGACCTAAATTGGTAATTAAAAGTATATAACAACAATGATGTGTATTGATGTAATACTAGTTAGCTTCCTTTTAGCGGTGCAATTGCTCATGCGTGAGAATTTATATAATTTCCTTTACAATTTTTAATTTTAGGCAACCCGTTCTGTTGCTCTTTATAGACCTGAATAATTATTCTGTGAGACACAGAAATGAGTTCGAAACTTATTTCAAGTCTCGAAACACTCTAAAAGTAATTATGGTAACTATAATCTACATAACATTTAATTCACTATTGACTGATCCTAGAATGTAAAGCTGAATGTATAATTCATTTGCATTAATTAAATTTTGACAAAAAATATCCATCTGTTTGCATGAAAGCTTGCTTGTAAGATATGTAATTTTTAGACAGCTTTCCAATCTTTTTTCAAGGATATCAGTTGAGTAAAGCTTGCAATTTATCGTTCGTGTTGAACTTGCAGAAATCCAGGAAAAAATGTTGTTCTCGTTCGATTTCATTTACGATACCCAAGCTATGAACATTTGGTACGAAACTGTTGAAAGCGTAGCGAAAATAAATGCAATACTTCGGCAACACACACGTGATAGAGGAGAAGACTATATGCAAATATGCTGCGAAACGAAAATTTATGGTGGATATGATTTTAAATAAATTGATGCAAGAAGCTGGAAGACGTTTACATTTTATTTCCTTCCGGGTCGTTATACAGGATGTCCGCCGGGAAGGTATACTACTTTGTTTTACCGCCATTTTGGTAAACATTAGTCTTGACAGTTCATATTTGGCAGTCGTGAAGTAGACTCGTGGCAAATTTGTTATTGAAAAATGTTCGATAAACCAATGTGTTTCAATCGTTAAAACATTTTATCAAAATCAATCATCGATTACTGTGACAATGAGGAAGTTAAGTGAAATTTTTGGGAGAAACAACGTGCCAACAAAACGCACTATTTATCGTGTAGTGGATGATTTCGAAGAAAGAGGGTCCTTAGGCTTATGCAAACAAACCAGAAACACTTGAGCAACTCAAACAAAATATTCGTGATGAAATTAATGAAATAGGTACCTTGTGAAATGTGTGAGAATGTAATGAAAAATGTGCTCAAAAGGGCTCGCATTTGTGAGACTAACAGAGGCGGACATTTACCTGATATTGTATTCCATAAAAAAATTGCCGACATTAAATAAAACATTTACCAATATAAGATCCATTCTCTTTCATTTAATCAAAAATTATAAAACAAACAAAGTAGTAGGTACCTACCTCTATACCTTCCCGGCGGACACCCTGTACATAGAACCTAATTCTTGCGATTTCAAAGAGGCCATCAACAAAGTGGCTACCAGGCAAACGCTTTGGTAACTCAGCAATCAAAAATAAAACTATTTTACCAGATCGTGAACCAACTTTTATTAATCTTTAGCAACACTGCAGCAAAGCTACGGACTTTACTTTGTTGCAGGTAATATTCTGTTGGCATCGGATCGTTAATACCCGCCTATTAGAAAACCGAAGTAGTTTTGTTTCTTACCCTACTATAAGCAAGATTCTCAGTTCTAACAACCATTTATTTTGATTGTAAATTTACCTAACAATGAAAATTTAGCATAAATAAATAACAAGCGAACTCAATTGATTTTTTTCATTTGCAACGGCTTTTTTACACGTCACAGTCATTTTCATCTCTCTTCTGCATACAGCGCCATCTGTGGTTAGTTTTATTGGACAATGTTTTCCACTGAACGCACGCAAACCCAACTACCACTTGTTTGACAGTAAACTGACAGCTCAACTTTCAAAATTTCATTTGCCAAATCCGAAGAATTTTCCAAGTGAAAGTGTAGTGAATGCAAATATTTGCAACGTTTTCCAAATAGGTCGTATTCGCTAAGCTAAAATTAGTGAATATACAAATAAAAAGAATCCCATCGCATAGTTCGGTAGCAAAAATCCGCCTCCACGCCATCAAACGACCCAAATATGTTCTAAAAGAAGTTGCTGTGTTGTCTTGTTTTTTTTTTTTTGTTCATATTAGTTTTCATTTTAGTCGTCGAAAGAAAACAAACTAACGCACAGGAGACGCCAAATACTCAATAAAAAAATGCGTTCCTCAATAGAATTCGAAGAGTGCCTCAAGGATTCTCCACGTTTCAGGTGAACACTATGCAAATGCAAATTTAATTCGCCGAAGTCAAAGCGGATTCCTATTACCCTGCTGACTCATATAATTTACGATAAAAATCAGCGATTTCGAAATAAATAAACAAAGCTTGCATATATCCGCAGACAATACATCACCAAAGAGGAGGCTGAAATCGAACATTTGGAACAGCGGCTGGAAAAGATCATCAAACTGTGCACAGTGGCCGTGGACTCTGGCAAGGAATATGTAAAGAATCAAAGGTTTGATCACTACCCAGTGCCACATAGACACAACGGGCACAACAAAATATGGTTTTCTTTAATTATTTTCTTTTGTTTACAGTGCATTTGCCATGTCGCTGTGGGATCTGCAGCAGCATTTTGCTGATAATAAGAACGCACACAACGCATTGGGAAAGATCATTCACTGCTTTCAGGTTTGTTTTTCTTTTGTGGAAAAAAAAAAGAAGACAAATTATCAACCAATGGTGATTCGTCTCTTATCAAATTCTAGGAGATGAATAAATTCCATACCATACTATTGGATCAAGCCAGTCGAACGGTACTAAAAAACTTGAGTGTATTTGTCAAGGACGACATCAATCAAGTCAAGGACTATCGAGGGCATTTTCTAAAAGTCTCCGAATGCTATGACAACGCCCTCATAAAAAATGCTCAAGTAAAATGCGCTGCTGTATGATTCATTACCGAGATTTGATTTCATTTCGCATTTCAGGCAAACAAAAATCGACCGCAAGAGGTGCAAGAGGCTGTAAATATACTCTCGGCAACAAAATCGTGCTTCCAGCATACCGCATTAGACTATGTGAATTACATAACACTAGTACAATCGCGAAAGGTCCCATCAATATTGTCTACGGTGAGTTGTTAATTTTTCTTTCACTAATTAGTGAAAAATTCTACTTGTTTTGCATAAATAATTGAAGGTCACGACGATTCCGTAACTTGCGGTAAACTAAAAGCGCCGCAGTGTGAGTAAGGTTTCACTTTGGGGCGTTCGGCAATTATTATCTGGCGCAGCATGGTATTTTGTACTAATTTCGGGAATTTGTTTCTTGATTACTGTGCTGATAGTTCTTGTTGATATTTAATTAGTCACCTAATAACGTGTTTGCTGACGTATACGTGCCAAACGAAATGGTTCGGCCTTAAGGCAATTGGTGGGGTAGTGTGGTTAATTCGTAGGTCTTCTTTCTCTACTATTGGTTTGCTTATGTGGTATAATACGAGACGATGAAATATTGTTTACTAAATTCCAACTAGTTGCAAAGTTGTTTGTTCGTGTTTTGTACAAAATAAAGCAACTGTGGTTTGATTGTGGTGGTTAAACAAGCATTCCCCGGCTGTCTGTGCAGTCACGCAATGATTTCACGCTGTTGTTGTTTTTTCAGTTGGTAGATGTTTGTACTTTTAGCAGTTTCTTCATCTGTCTTTTCGAGTGTGGATTAGGGTTCCAACCCTGTGAATGGGTCTGCTTATTTTGTGGGAGTTTGTATTGGCCGATACCTTGTTGGTAGTTTGAAATGTTGCAAGGATATTAAGCATCGCGGTGCAGTTTCATCGTAGAGGACTGTGACACTAGGTTAGTTTGACTACAGTTTTGTCAATTGTTATTGGCATGTGCGGATGATTGAGTTGACACGCCTGTTCAGAAAGAAATTCCTAGAAGCTGGTCTTCTATTGTGTTGTTTCCTATAAGTTATATCCTCCTAGAGCTGGAAAAGTGCTGATGAGCTTTCGTTTGCCCACCTAATCAATTTAAATGCATTTCGTTCGCTCCAGCTGTTAGATTACTACCAAGCTTGCGGTACCTACTACCACCAAGGTTCAGATCTCTGCAATGATTTCGATGAGTTCTTCAAGAACCTCTCCGACGACATAAACCTGCTGCGCACCGACCACCAGCAATTAGAGAAATCAATGCAGAATCGCCATCTGAGTGTGAACAGTTTCAATGAGAACAGCACCAATACTTCAACCAAACTCGAGGGATATCTGTTCAAGAAGAAATCAAAAGGATTCAAAACCTGGTGCCGACGTTGGTTCTATTTAAGTGACAATCAGCTTGTCTATAGGTAAGAAATAAATTCACATGCCTTTGGGCGCGATGGGGCAATCGATATTTCATTGCGACTCATAAGTGATTTGACGAGTTTCAGGAAGCGATGCAACGAAGACTCATTCTCGGTGATGGAAGAGGACCTGCGGATATGCACGGTGCGTCCGGTCAGCGATGGTGATCGGCGATTTTGCTTCGAAGTTATCTCGCCAACAAAGTGAGTTGTGTGTGCTTGTCAATTGCGGGTCGTGTCTCAAAAATAATTACACTCTAGGTCCCATACGCTGCAAGCAGACTCCTCGGAAATGCTACAGGCTTGGATCGGTGCCCTACAGAGAGGTATAGGAGCGGCAATCCAACATGACAGTCTGAATTCACGACCACAGTCATCGCTTGCATCAAGTGCATTGAACATGAGACGGAAAATGTAAGTACAACCGGATACGCATCGGAATTTTTTCACTCCAACATTGTCTCCTTTTAGCCATTGGGAGCAATTCCTGAAAATTCCTGGTAATTCTCAGTGCGCCGATTGCAGAGGCTCAGACCCCCGATGGGCTTCAATAAATCTCGGCATCACCTTGTGCATTGAATGCTCCGGAGTGCACCGAAGCCTGGGGGTTCACTACAGCAAAGTGCGGTCGCTAACGCT
The DNA here is from genome assembly GCA_949126925.1 of Cheilosia vernalis. NCBI lineage: Eukaryota > Metazoa > Arthropoda > Insecta > Diptera > Syrphidae > Cheilosia > Cheilosia vernalis. The sequence continues at coordinate 101,617,631 of OX421358.1, read as the reverse complement.
GGACGCATGGGAAGCGGAAAACGTTAAGGTCATGATGGAGCTGGGCAACGATATAGTGAATCGCATTTACGAAGCTCACATCGACGAGCATTGTGACCTAAAGCCGGCAACCGAGAATTGTGATATAAGCGTGCGAGAGGCGTGGATTAAGGCGAAATACGTTGAAAAGCGTTTCATATGTGGCATGCCAAAAGTGGAAGAATTGGAGAACATCGAGTGCATTGGTGGTGAAGCGACGATAGCCCGAAAGTGGGGCGTGAAGAAGTTCCGTCGTCGGTATCGCAACGGATCCAGCTCAAAGTCGGACGGCGACGATGAGTCTATAAACATTCCATCGATGTCATTGAGTATATCACGCGAAGATCTAATGATAATCGGAGACAATTTGAAAATGGAAACGTGTGATCAACCATGTATCCTTGGCTCCGATCAGGAGTCTACAGAAGGCGAAGACGATTGCATTATTGAAGAGGAACGCTTCGAGAAACTCAGCGCCAATCTGCTGTTGTACAAAGCATCGTCTGTCCATAATCTGCCAGTCATGTGCATGGCATTCGCGCTCGGAGCCGATAAGAATTGGAGAAACACTGATGATTCCAATCGGACGTATCTGCATCAGGCGGTGTTGTCGGTAAGTGCGATATGGTAGTAAATGGATTTGTTCCCTCTTCAGGTCGTTAAACGCCATCAACCTCGTTTTCTTTACTGCAAAAAAGAGCTCGATTGTCAAAGCTCCATTGTCAGACTTGAATCGAAGTTTTTGAAGTGAATGCTAAGAGAGTAAAGATTCTGTGACATTGTGACACATATCGCGGAGCTCATTTTTGACAAGCTCTGGTCATTAAAATAAGTTATAGACCCCCTCTGTATATAATTCGTTGAGGGAAACACTTATGGGAACTCCATTAAAATTCTCTATCCACAGGGACTCATATCTGCACTTTTCAAAAACTCTATTCATTGCAGGGCTCAGTGATGGCATGTGAATTTCTCCTACTCAACGGAGTGCCAATCGACGTGATAGACGACCTCGGCTACAGTGCCCTGCATTTATCCACACAGAAAGGCTGCATCGCCCAGGCATACCTCCTGCTGAAGCACAAGGCGAAGTACGACATCGTAGCGAAGGATGGCAAGAAGCCCTTGGACATTGCTGTTGATCAACGAAATGCCGATATCGTTACATTGTGAGTCACCAGCTGTCAATAGTCGCCAACGACAATATTTTGTTCACCCTATTGCTTGTTGCTTTCTGTTAGGTTACGACTTACGCGACTGAATGACGAAATCGGCCTGAGCGATGAGGGAAACGGCGAAGACGAAACCTACAAGGACGTCATGAAAGACTTTTCCAACTTCGCCTCAAGTCAACCGCGAATGTTACGGAACCGCACCGACACAAATACGCTCGAATCGCAGACCTCCTCATTGACGAACTCCGACTGAGTGCAACGAGAGGTAGCAACTAGCAAGTCATAACGCTTGAGTTGCACTCGCTTTTCCAGTATTTTATGCTGCAACAGTGCCACCCCTTCTTACATACCCTCCCGGAACCCGTTAGTTATCTAAGTGATATACTTGCAAAAACTCCTTATTGTTGTTATCTTGTGTCTATTGTGTTGAGGAAGAGGACTTACAATTTAGTTGTCTCACGAATAATCTATTTTTGATATTAAATGGTGTTGCCGCCGAGCAGTGTCCACGCCATCCTTTTTTTTTCTGTTTCTATTTCTATTTCGTATGTACTCTCGTGATTGTTCAAAATATTATTATTTTCTTTTTTTTTCTATTAACTTTTCCATCTCAGTTATTCGCTAAAGTATAAGTTGTATATTATTGTATTTATTACTCTACGTTTAGTGTCATTGTTAATGTTATGCTATTTTATCTGGCCAATATAGTTTTGTTCTTCTTACCAAAACAAAAATGCATGTTATATTTGTTATATGTCGATTATATAAGTAGTTTTATTTTATCAGAAATGTATCACTCATCGTACACGCAGATTATTGTCTGACGAACAGTGTTCCGTGACTCTAGAGATGGAGGAACAATCCGTTTGTTGTGGTGACATTTGTGCCCAACGAATACTACATGCCTAGTAAAAACTTATCAGTATAAAATAAACATTCAAGCAAACACTATAATATATCAGCACTCGATTATTTGTTGCGGCTTTCGAAAAACTTTGTAGCCAAAATGTAAAGTTGTTTGTACATTTAACGAGTTAATTAAAAATTACAATATACATAGATACATCAATTCCCGTTGAATGGCCAACCTTTATATACTTAAAAATAAAATATTTTAAATGAAAATGATTTTTTTTTTTTCGAATTGGGGCCGAATCGCCCCATCTGTTAGCGACCACGAAAACCATGCAAATTTAGTCGCGTATTGCTCGGTCACGTATGGGACGATTCGACTGCTGGTAATTAAATTTTGTTTGAATGCAATCGCATAGATAGTGCGTTTTATCGGCGCAAACAATGACAAACAGGTGGTTCGTCGAGGTGAATGCCTGGTACATCCGAGTTCCCCCAGTCAACAATGTTGGAGGACAGCCCGGGGCCTGTAACACAATGCGACAAGTAGTTGTAGGACAACTGGGGTGGGATTCTGTAAATAACGAAACGAAAACCACTTTCGCGTTTCAAAATACGAAATAAATCACGCGAAAGCGAACATTTCATGTAACTCCTAACGTTTTTTTGTTCACATTCGTTTAGATTTGAGAAACTGACTGTGACAACAAAATTATAGTTTGGCAGTCTCAGTATGTAGCTTTATTTTCGTTAAGTTGTTTTGACGTTGAGGAAAGCTTTAAAATATCAGGCACGTATTTATTTCGTGTACCTGTATGCAAATGAAAGGCAGCTATGTTTAACCGAAAACGTTGAACAAAACTAAAAGAAAAAAATTTATTTCTAACTAAGAACCAAATTTAAATAAATAATTTCGACCGCATTGGCATACACCTGGGGTGGAATTCTGTAAGGCGATTTGCGATAGTTGATAGTCGCAATCACATTTTTTGCTCTACGTAAGGTGATTATCACTGTGACTATCGTTTTTTTGCGATCGTTTTCGTGTGACACCTATTTATGTATCATTTTCAGATAAATTACACACATATTTGTTGATTTCGGTTTCACGAATAGTGAAAATGTTTACTTCGTTACAATTATTTATTCATTCAAGAGATAATGAAGAAGATAGGAATTATTCCAATGTGCGCCTCCTAAGAAAATATGAGTTTCATCATTATTATCGTTACGGTTTTCTAAATGTCGTGAGATTGCTTGACTTGCCAGATGGTCTTAACCAACGCATATACCTATCGCAAATTCTGCAACTAGCTGCAACGTTAAACCTTCTCGGAGGCCGCGGTTACCAAAAGCAAGTAGCCAGCTGACTGGGCTGCACCAATGGGTCAAAGTACTGTAGCTGAAATAACAGCCCGAGTCATTAGAAAAATGCGATTGCAACTAGGCCCAACTACGATAAAATTTGTACCTTTGGAATCAACCAAAAACTAAGGGATTGGCATATAGGACCGAAAATGTTTGGCTATATTAGATCCTTTCTTACCAATAGAAAATTCTCTGTGAAAGGAATACCTTCTCATGCAATCTTCCCCTACATAACGGAACACCACAAGGATCACCTTTATCCGTTATACTGTTTTCGATAGCCTTCAACGATATTAGCAAAATCATAAGCAAGTACAAAAAATTAGATCCTCTGTCGACAGAACAGTCAAAAACAGATTAACACTTGGCTCGCTAGAGCACTAAAAGATGTACTGAAATGGTCTGCCTCATCTGGGGCCAATCTATCTCTGGAAAAATGTAAAACCCTTCATGTTTGTCGTAAACGTACATGCCAAAATGTAGACCTTAGACTAAATAACATTATTATAGAATCCGTCTCGAATTTAAGCATTCTAGGCCTGTTATTTAACTCTAGATATAATATAAGTGGAAAGATCATTGTATAGAAATTAAGAAATCGCTAGCTGCAAGGTGTAATATAATTAAGTATCTCTCGAGTAATAAGAGTAGTGCACATAGAAATTCACTCTGTAATGTAACTAGAGCACTTATACTTAGTAAGATCGACTACGCCTTATCCATATACGGATCCTCCCCAAAGTCTACCCTACAACTCATCAAGGCCCCATATCACCAAGCCGCCAGAAGAAGCATCAACGCCTACCACACATCCCCCCAGAAAAAAAAAGAATACCCTCCGCAATGGAGCTCTCGTTGGCACTAGGGAAACAGCTGGAAATACCTTTTAAAGTGTTCACAAAATTCTCCTCGTCACAGCCACCATGGACAATCAGCAACAACTCCGTAAGACTCGAACTCAGCAAACTACCAAAAGGAAATACCAACCATCGGTTATACCGCTCGCTTTTCCAAGACATATCATCCGAACTAACCTCAAAAGGATGGACTTTAATCTACACAGATGGCTCTAAAACCGAACACAACACTGGATTTGCAGTCACCTTAGAGGATGGAACTCTACTCAAACAAGGGATTCAATCCGAAACCGCATCCATCTTTACAACAGAAGCTCTTGCCATCCTCGAAGCGCTAAAACTTACAAGCCTCCTAAACGGCAAGTTTGTTATCTGCTCCGGCAGTCTCTCCGTCTTGCGTGGAATCCTCAACCCCAAAAACAATGTCTCAATTGTCGCCAGAATCCGAGACAAGCTCCTAAAAGACGTAGCCAAGACACAGTTAATGTGGGTGCCAGGACATGTTGGCTTACACGGCAATAAAGCAGCCGACAATGCCGCAAACTCAGCCTGTGTCGCCCCCACCTGTGTTGCGCAAGAACACATATAGCCAAGGCGATCTTAAACGCTCGATTGAAAGGACTATTCGGTCCCATCAGCTCAACAACTGGAAACTCTATTACCACCACTACACCAAGATCAACCCAACTAAGTGTAAACCTAAGTACCCAGCCTCCGCCACCAAAGCAATGCTTAAACATTTCGTCAGACTGCGTAAAGGACATGGAGTCATTACCCACCAACACCTACTAAAAAACGAACCACCACCAATCTGCAGCAAATGTAGCAACCCTTTAAATATGGAACACATAATTGGGCACTGCTATCAATCATCAGATCAAGCAAAGCGTCATCTAAAAACAGACAGTCAACATACTAAGTAAACCATCATTTGACAACATAAAGATAGTCAACAAATTACTTATAATGTACAATATTACTCTGTAACCCCTATATTATCTTCTTTTACTATTTTAAATCTGAGCTGAAAGCCTCTGCAGCTAGCGCTCGTTAAATGTCGTTATTAGCAGTGTATTTTAAATCCATTGTTAATAAATTAATAATAATAATAAATAAACCAACCTTTTGTCAGATAATGTGAGAGGATTCGAACAATCCCGCAGATTTTTTTTTTAAGTTTACGTGTTAATTTTCCATTTCACTTTCGCCGCTTTGGCTGGTCAACAAAAAATATTTTTTTAGCATTTCTAGTAAAATATTCAGCACAATCTTAAAAGTTAAAATCACCATAGGAAAATAAATAGGAAAATGATAAACGTCAACAAAATAGCTGTCGTTTGTTTTCTTTCGTGGAGACGATAAAATCTGTTCGTTTTTAAAGTTACATGAAGTAAGAAATGCGAAAACGTTAAAGAAAACGCGTTCGTTCGTTTTTTTTTTTCGCGGCCGGCATTCTGTAAGGTGAAAACGTTTAAACGTTTTCGTGCACACGAACAGTTTGCTTCATGTAACATCAAAAACGAAAGAAATTCTCGTGGGCGCGAAAAAAAACGAACGAACACATTTTCTTTGACGTTTTCGCTTTTCTTGCTTCATGTAACCTTAAAAACGAACAGATTTTATCGTCTCCACGTAAGAAAACAAACGACAGCTTTTTTGTTGACGTTTATCATTTTCCTCTTTATTCTCTTTGAGTTTGGTGATTTTAACTTGTAAGATTGTGCTGAATATTTTACTGGAAATGCTAACAAACTACTTTTTGTTGACCAGCGAAAGCGACGAAATTGAAATGGAAAATGAACACGTAAACTTAAAAAAAAAATAGAAAAAATCTGCGGGATTGTTCGAATCTTCTCACATTACCTGACAAAAGGTTGGTTTATTTAAATTTGGTTCTTAGTTAGAAAGTAATTTTTTTCTTTTAGTTTTGTTCAACGTTTTAGGTTAAACAAGGCTATACCTTTAAGTATGCGCTGGACAATATTCATTTGCATACAGGTACACGAATTACATACGTGCCTCCCATTTTAAAGCTTTCCTCAACGTCAAAACAACTTGACGAAAATAAAGCTACATACTGTGAGACTGCCAAACTATAATTTTGTTGTCACAATCAGTTTCTCAAACCTAAACGAATGTGAACAAAAAATCGTTGGGAGTTGCATGAAGCATATTTTCGCTTTCGCGTGATTTATTTCGTTTTATGAAACGCGAAAGTGGTTTTCGTTTCGTTATTTACAGAATCCCACCCCTGAATTTAGACAACTTGTAAAAAATTGTGTAACATAAAACGACAGGTCCGTGAACACTGCGACAGTTGTCGCGTTGAATTTGACAAGTGGGAAATTTAAATAATTTCTCTCACGACAAGTATAAAGAAACAATTTATTGTGAAACTGTAGCTGTAGTTCAGGTGATTTGAATATTTCAAAATCTGAAAAGTGGATTTCGCATGTAATGCCTTTGGAAAAGCAGGAATAAAAATGCAGAGATAAAATACATTATATTGCAGCTGTACTGAATCCCAGCCCGAATGTAACAATATAATTTAAAATGTACTTTTTTGATTCGAACTTTTATAGTGAAGCTGATGGTGAGAACAGTGAACCTCGTCACAGGTTAAGGCCCATTTGCTGATTCTATTCATAGCGATCAAAGTTCTACTTAAATATCTACCTTATGGGCTATTTTTTCTATGTCTTAAACTGTCACATAAGATTTAAGGTGGAACTTAAATTGTTATAAGTAGTATCAGCAAACGGGTCTAAAAGTTTTAAAGCCAAGAATTATATTTTTGATAGCAGCGATCATCTGATTGAAAAATTTCGCCTATCAAAATCAAATGCTACCAATATTGCAGCAAGACAAGTTAAAATGGCGGTTTTTTTTTTTGTCCGCCGTGATTTTTGCCACCTTTACAAATGTTAAACCCTTGTCGAAGAATGCCGACAAGTCAAGCGAATTTAGTTCGTTTTACAATTGCGACGGTTTACGTTCGGTTGCAGAACTAATTTGCACTTGTCGGACAAGCATGGACAAGTGAATTTAGACTAGTCGACTTCGCATGGTGTGTTATAGGCCCCGGTAGTGTCCGACTGCTTAGTACACCGCGCAGCCAAGTTAGACTCTTTCAAAACAAAAATAACACTGTCTGCCAAAATATCTGTTTGGACAACTTGACTGTGCCGGATAGAAAAGTCGTAATTAGTAGCTGGCATTATTGTTATTATGCGCCAACCCTATTACTAACAACAGATCGAATTCAAACTCAAGAGGTAAACAACCGCAGTTTGAATAATTATGAAACATGTACTTTATGGCATATTTTCTTTGTACTCTACTAAACACAAACTTCTTACAGTTAATTATTTTCACTTAAACAATACTTATACTCTGCGAATGAATCGCCGTCCTTTGGCGACGTCCGAGGCGCTTCAATTGCTGAACCGTCCTTGGATTTCGAGTGAACAGACATTAAGTGCCGTCTGATAGAGCTCTTATCGTTGAACGCCCGGCCACATTCGGAGCAGCGGAATTTCATTCCAGAATGTGTTATAAGATGTCGGCTTAAGCCCGACGCATGAAGAAAGCTCTGCAAATAAACAAACCAATTCGGCGTATGGACAAGAGAACGTTCTTCACTTGCTTACCTTGGAACACAAGTGACAAGAGTGCTTCTGAATCTGTGGCACCGCCAAATGTGTCGCGTTAATATGCTGTGTCAGCATCAACTTTTGGACGAAAGCCCTGGGGCAATGTGGACACGGGTGAGGTCGTTCTCCAGAGTGAATCGCAAAATGACGCTTCAGGACTTCCTTTTGCATGTAACTCTTACCGCATTCGTGACAGGTGAACGGTTTCTCTCCGGTATGTATACGCATGTGTCGATCGAGTGAGCTCTTGCACGAGAACCACTTTTCGCATCTGTCACAACTGTACTGGCGGCCCTTCTTATGCGCTGACGCATGGCGAAGCAGTGAGTTCTCCCGAGTAAACGACTGCGGGCATTCACTGCATTTGAATATTTTCAAGTCCTCGGTGGATATCTTGGAACAGTTCACTGATACCATCGTTGTTGGTGTGGCCTGCTTTTTGTCCTGCTGTGAGCTGGTTCCCGAACCAGATGCTTCACGCTTTACTTTCTAAATGCCATTGAGGTTAGACAGATGATAGACTGGGAAAACTTATTGGAAACTTACTGATTTTGGTGTTGAGTTTGGTATTTCGATTTTCTCTTCGATTTCATAGTGCGGTGTGTCTGGACTATCAAGCATATTCTGGACATCGTCGCCCTCGTCGCTGATTGAGAGTGTATCGACGCGTGCTTCGTCTTTCAGGTACTGAATGTCGCCGTTCTCACCAACTGAATAGATAGAAAAATTGTAAGCAATTGTCCAAAGTCATAGAATTTAAAGATCATGCTCTCATAGTTTTAACAAAAAAGCTTAAGGCCTATAAACACAAACACGAAACCATTGCATATAGCCACATAGTTTCCTCATTCGGTTGATGACAAGGATTGTATTGGAGGTGTATTTTGTTACTGCTTGTTAATTATTTGCGCTGTTGTGTTACATAAATAAATACTGGTTTGATCGCACACGTTCATGGTCGGTCATGTCTGACTATTCCCACCCAAAGTTTAAAATGCAAATTAACTCACTTTGGTACGACTGAACAATGTTTACCGCCAAACGATCGGTATCTTCGTCATCCCTATTGTCACAGTCGGCGTATTCGCTGGTAAACAGGAACTCGTCGTCGTCTTCCTCCTCGTTTACGTGAATATTCATGCTGTTTTCTTCAGCAGCATCGGGGTCTTCGTCGCGGTTGACATCAACCTCCATCACTTCGTCCAAATGTTCGCTTTCAATTTCGATAATCTGGCTATTGCCCTCTTCAGAGTTTTTCTCATAGAGGAAAAATGTTGGGATCTCTCCGTCAGTGTTCTCGGCCCCCTCATCGTTATAAATCAATATCTGCTCCTGTTCGTCGGGAATTTGATCCGAAGAAGTTATCTCATTATCTGTGTCCGGTTCTGGGCTAGGCTCACGCGGCTTACGGGGAACTAATTTAACTCTAGGTTTAACTTTCTTTGTCGGAGATACAAGCTGTTCGACTTTTGCCGATTTAACTTCTTTAATCTCAAACGCTATGTTTTCATCTTTTAAAGCCACGGTTCTATCTATTGGCTTTCGGCTATTTAGAAACAGACCAAATTCCTCAAATAATTTATGGGTCTCCTCCTTGCGGATTTTTTCCTTTTGCTCTTCCATCCATTTCAAGCGATTTTGCTGCTCTTCTTCCATCCATTTTAAGCGATTTTTCTCCGCCTCTTCCATCCATTTTAAGCGATTTAACTTTTCATCTTTACGAAATTGTTCCTGCTGGCTTTTCATCCATTCTGATCGTCTTGCATCCTCTTCTAATTCGATTTTATTCTCTTCTTCGCGAATAAATTTAAGGGATTCGTTAAATTGGAGCTCGTCTTCATCTTCGTCATCGTCGTCATCTTTCAGTTTTAAGAAGACTCGACTTTTTCGTCCGGCATTTAGCAAACGGATGTGTTTACGAAGTTTGCCGTCTGAATTTTGACATCTTTTACGGAAATAATAGGATTTTTCCAATTGAAAACGACACTTTTCACAAATTAACTTGGGCAGGCCATCTGTGGATTGGACTTCCAATGCAGCGCAAGCCATAATTCGTACAGGAATCGATAATTGTCCCGACTCGAAAATGTTGATAGCTCCCTCATCGGGTTGCAAACACAAGCGACAAAGAGTTTCAAGGTCCGGTGAACCATCCTTTAAGGTATGCATTGCTTTAATATTTTTATACAAAATATTGGGATTGTTTAAACGTTTTTACTTTTTATTGTTGATTTTTTGGTTTGGCTTTCTAGAGTGAAAAAACAAGCTCAAAATAAAATGGCAATTTTGACAACTTCTACTTTCTCCTTGTAGTAGATTACAGGGTTTGAGCTCAAACAAATGTACTAGAAGTGTTCGTCTTTGCAAGGTGTATGCACAATTGGACAAACAAATCAATTTTTTTCAGAAAAATATCAATTTTTTTTTATCTCAGATCAATTTTGGGAAATCTCAACTTTTTCTCATATTTTATGCATACTTCCACTAACACCAATGTTTATGAGATGACACACGGCGAGGCGTCGGCTACGAATTGTTTATAGTTGGAAGGATTGCTTTCTTAACTGAATTATTTTTTTTACGCGCATGGGATCGAGTTTTTTGAAATACGTAACTATAAATGTGTGAAAATCGAGTGCAAGAGCAAATTTGTTTTTTTTTTTTTTACTGCTAACTCAATACACACGAAAACCAATAAAGTTCAGATTTCATGTTCGATTTGGCAGCAGAACTCTGAAATCTCAGATCAAAATCTGAAAAGTCAAGTCGAAAACGACATAAGCCGTGTTTTTGAGCTTTGATTTCAGCAAAGTAATGTAATGTTTAGGTGTGAGTCTCGCTCAGATATCGAGATTCACAAAAGTGTTTTTTGTGACCAATGGAACATAAAATCCATCCAGCCGATTTCGAGAGCAGAAAAAAACTACTACGAATCCGAAAAAAAATGCTTTTTCTCTCAATATGAAAATCGACATAAAAGTTTATACCAGTTTTATACCACCGAATTCTATCGATCTTTGAATTCACCCATCACATTTGCAGCCACCTTTATGTTGACAGTGATAAACAAACTTCAAAAGAATGACACAAACAAAAAAAAATCATAGTACGTCAAACCGGTGCGGGTGGATTTTCCTTGCAATTTTTCGCTGAAAAAATTTCTTTCCATCTCCGTATATTCATAAATCAACCCATCAACCAATTTGTTAATACCCATAACAAGTTTTTAAATAAAACACACATTTATTACACTTGTGCCTCAAGGTAAGCAGAATTATTAATTCGTTTTTATTGTGGTGAAGATTAATCAAAAACTGTCCGCAGCACTCGTAATCATAACCACAAAATGTGGTCATTTATTATTTCCACCGATCAGCTGTATTTCTGTTAAATATTCTATAGTTCCCATGAATTAAAGTAGACTGGCAATATTTCAATTCGACTGTACAGTGCAATGAACAATTAGAATAGTCTATTGTTCTGATTTATCGACTACCAGTGCTTTGTATGGTGGTCTGGTCAGGTCGTTTGCGGCTGATTGTGGGGCGACTGTCTGCTAGACAAACCACCAGTTGATTCCAAAGGAAAAACAACAATTCGCTTATGGGTATTGTGGTGTGTACACTGTACACTATTGTGTGTTTTGTTTATTAAGAAATTAAATTTGTTGGCAAGCGTTATTCGTGCGAATTGCTGTGACACTGACGATGTGGGTATTTCTCTTGAAATAATTTCCAATTGGGTGAGTGTTTGTCGAAAGCTATTCAATAAATTAAAAATTTTATATTGTATGTTTATAATTTTACTTTCATATACCTACACTGGTTTGGTTTGTGTACACATGTGTGATCGTCGATGAGGTAGGCAATATAATTTTAAATATCTACAGTTGAGGAAGAAAAAAGTAACATAAGTAGAGTTGATAACCGAAATCTATAACCTCCTTATCATTGATTATGGAAACAAGAAAATAGCGCGTCAAAAAGTAGTGTACTTCATATTTAATCGGTGTGGTTCAGGATTTCGTATTATTTTTTGATGTGCTTACATCTAAGCGCGCGTTGTTGGAATCTGGTTGAGTAATTACTATTACATACATATAACTTGCCGCAACGGAAATGCGTCCCGGTGTTTTATCTTTGCATTCGTTTTATCATTGCATACGTTTTTATCATTGCATACATTTATGAGCTGGGGCATATTATTTTCAGCTTTTTGTTGATGCGAAATAAAGCATGTTTTTCATATAAATGATGGTCTCACATTTGTTCCCTGTGACGGACATCTCGAGGAAATTCGGTGCCAAATCTTTCGTGAATTTCCAGGCACGCATAAATCACAGATGACCAACAACTAACAAAAATGTCGTAGACCAGCACCTCTACAATATGCAATGCAAGCCGAATGAAATAAGATAAATTTAATCTTCAAATGAACTCCAACCGGAAAATTTTAACAACACGATGTGGAACAACCATCGATGCTGTCTTCCAGCGTAATCTAGATAGATTACAGTCTCGAATGTACACATCTTACTTCAGCTACCACAATCCGATTGTATCTATTCTACCGAAACTGGCACAGAACGAATAAATTATTGTTATTTCATAATATATCAAGAATACGGTTATTACAGTTCCCTCTTTTCTCAATGACGTGTATCAAGCCACACACCTACCGCTCGCACGGTGTTTACACATACATATTTCGGGACAGTCGCACATTTGATTTTTTATTTATTAGGATACTGGTAACTTGGATGTCCATCCTTCTTGCGTTAAGTGCTCACAGTGGAACGGGGGAACAGAGTAAAATTATCTTTTGTATAATGATTGTGGAATAGAAGTATGCAAAGGTACAGGTAGGTATCTTAGACACTATTTCCAACAAACAATTGGGTGGGGCCAGTTATCCCGAAGGCACATTACGCTTAAAGTTGAACTTCTGCATTGGTAAAAAATGCCCAACATCTCTATGTCTGTACACACTTTTTGCGCCTAGTCCATTGATCTTACTTACTTTTGGTGGCGCTTACAGTCCGGGGTGGACCACGGCCTCAACTAACAAGCCCCTCCAGCCAGCTCGGTCCCTCGCTAGCTGCCTCCAGTTACGCACACCAAGTTGGTTGAGGTCGTACTCCAATTGTGCGCGCCACCTAAGGTGGGTTCTTCCTCTGCTGCGTTGTCCCTCAGGGGTGGATTCGAAGACTCGTCGGGCTGGTGCGTTGTTGTCCATACGCTCCACGTGCCCCAGCCATCTCAGTCGTTGTATTTTCAGCTTTTTGACTAGGTCAGCGTCGCTGTATAGCCCGTATAGTTCGTCGTTGAATCTTTTTCTCCACACTCCATCGTCACAAACAGGACCGAATATCACTCGAAGAATCTTTCTCTCAAAGCATCCCAGAAGGTTTTCATCCGCTTTTGACAAGGTCCATGCTTCTGCACCATATAGCAGGACCGATGTGATTAAGGTCTTATATAGTACCTCCTTGGTTCTATGAGAGAGGGCTTTACTTCTTAGATGCCTTCTTAGCCCGAAGAAACAGCGATTGGCAAGAGGGATTCTTCGCTTGATCTCTGCGCCGATGTCATTTTGCGAAGTGATAGTCGAGCCCAGGTATACAAAGTCTTTAACTACTTCGAAGTTGTATCTTTCCATCGTGACGTTTTGTCCGAGACGCCGATGTTGAGAGTCCTTTCTCGTTGATAGCATATACTTCGTTTTGTCCCCATTAACAGCCAGACCCATCTTCGCCGCCTCCGTTTCGATACTTGCAAAAGCGCCACTGACAGCTCGCCGCGGTCTCCCAATGATGTCAATGTCATCAGCATAGGCAAGTAGTTGAACGGACCTTTGAAAAATTGTACCTCTGGTGTTGGCTTGTGAGTTTCGTACAATTGCTTCAAGAACGATGTTAAAGAATGTACATGATAGCGCGTCGCCTTGTCTCAGACTCGGTGGTGTTCTTGCCGACTTTGACGGAGCAGCGAGATTTCTCCATCGTCATCCTGCACAAACGGACGAGTTTGGCGGGGATGCCAAAATTGTCCGTTGATCACAAAGAACAGTTCTCCACTTCCATTCGCCACTGTGAGCACTCAAACTGTTTATCTATTAGTTCAAAAGAATATATGAAATATTGACAACAATAATTACGTATGTGAGAGATAGTTTTTATTCTGGCTACACGCCTAATTATTATTGAACAGACATCACTACGTTATATAATGAAAAAAAATATAAATAAAAGAAACTACAAAAATTATGGGAACCGCGTGAACTTGCCACTTTGAAAAACGAAAGGAACGAGTGTCCTTAACAATTGTGTAATCCCGCTGAACACTAATTGGGTGCGATAAATTGCCAGCATCGATCTTTAAAGAAATGAACGCCATACAGTGTTGAAAATAAATTCTCAAATCGTCTTCACACAACAGCCACCATTTACCCTAGAAACATTTCGCAAATCTCATTGCTTGTTTTATGCGATTAACAATCTTCTTTTAATTGATAAGATCTCTACGTTGTACACGTTTGTTCTTGCTAGTTGTTCTAGGTCCTCCCCTTGTTTGTTCGCTTTTGGTGATCGCACCAAGTGCCATGTGTTTTGATGATGATGTTGATAGCATCTTGGGAAACGTCCTACTCTCTCTCTCTCTATGGGTTTCGTATCTATTTTCCTTCCACACTCGGTTATTCTTCATAGCTAGAAGCTGATCAATCGCCGTCAGACATTGAATTTGTTACAGCGCCCTGTCGCTGACGTACTGTTGCTTTTGAGATAGCCCACCACCATCTCACACCACAGAAGCTATCTCAATTTTGAGGTAGAACATTTTCACAGTCCGTCTACGTTGGACATTTTCGCGGCACTTCCTATATTTAAGTGTTTTGCTCTTTTCTTTCGGTTAAGTAAAATTTGTATGAGTGATCAATTACAGTGTTGTTTTTTTTTTTAAATTGTCGCGCTTTCCGTTTTTGGTGGGGATCTTTGTGCTATATGTGTTTTAACAGTTTGTAATGGATTTCTTTTGAACTGTGTCATTGCAGTTAAGTGTTGGAGTAGAAAGTGATTTTTCCAGACCTACACACACACGGAGCTGAAAGTAAAATGAGCTTGCAATCAATCAAGTATGCGGATTACAAATTGGAGATTTTGGATCAGCTATTGCTGCCAGTTCAGTCGAAGTTTATATCGGTGAAGGGAGTCGAAGATGGCTGGAAAGCAATCAACAAAATGCAGGTGAGTGGGGAAATGTGTACTGTTCTTATCAGTAGACAAATGTTTGCAAGTAGATTAGGGAATTCATCTTGCCATATGAGTTAAAATTGAAAGCCACAATCGTCTAAGGACTTTGGGCTATTACTGTTTAGAAGTTGATCAGGTTTAATGACGCATATTTGAGGTAGGCAAATACACACAAGTTTTTGCATAATCAATCTTACAGTGAAATCAAATTTCTGACAGGTGGAGAAAAGAGGTGTCTATCCTCAGGAATTGGAGCAATTACAGAAGTTGGCTGATGGAACAGTTCATGATAACCAAAAAGCATCTCCCTATGTTTCAATTGAATTCCATTAAATTTTTTTGGGGTTAATTTCCTTAGGTGTGGGCTTAACGACTCGTACCTTGCCATACTCTTCACGTGAGCTAGTCACCTTTCGGCTTTCGTTCTCCTATCGCACCGATATAGGCTGTAAAGCCGGAACCAGACTTGTAACGTGTGGTGTGTTGTGGAGTGGTGTGGCGCAATCGAAACAGGAGCGATTCGCGCCACACTGCAACACAACACACGAGAAAAATATGTTGCTACGCATATGAAATACATTGAAGTGATAGCGACACACCACTCCACAACACAAAAGTCTGGTTCCGGCTTAAGGCGTTCTATCCGCAGTCTGGTGTTCCACTTTTGGGTCTTTTTTTTAAACTTCGGCTGGTCAAAAGGTTCTTGGTGTATTTATTTGGCCAGGAACTTAGCTTAGAATTAGGATGCATTTATTCGATATGAATTTAAGAGATTTACCTCATTTCTTCACCAATTCAGATCATACTTTTGATAATTTGAGTGCTTTTATGGCTGCCTGACATTCAGCATTATATGTTACTTCTCTACATCACACCATGTCCAAGACTCGTCTATGCACGGTTGCAGAGTTTTTCCCGACATCAAAATATGTCAACCTTGCGCCGTAGATATATGCGGGGTCAATTGAACATGTTAGGGAGGAAACCAAGCCGGCATAATTGCGCACATGCGAAACCGCGGAACTTATATCAGTTTTTAACTGACCTCAAACGTTGCACGTCAGTGCCATGCGATATTTCCAAAAATTTTATATCCTTCTAGAAACTGTGAAAATAAATCCCAGTCTTGTGAAAATCGCTAACTATTTAAAGGCGGTCATATTTCGTTTCCAAACGACCGCATGCCTTTAATGCTTTTCAGCAGTTTTTCATTTACCACTTGCACTTATTCGGTTCCTAGCCGTTTACAGCTGGTTTTCCGCAAAATCATATGCCCCCTGTCTTTATTGTTTGGCCAATGAAATATTGTCTCTTTGCCAACACACAGGCTGGCCGTGTGAATGCCTTAAAATCATCAATTAATTCTGTCATTCCCGCATATATGGCTACAAACCGAACAATTACCACATCACGCCAACATGAAATTTCTAATTTCAAGCAGAGGTGAACCTCCTCAATACCTGTCTGTCATTTGTGGCAAATTGTTGCCTAAAAATAAAATCAACAAATATATTCCTGTCTTCGTGAGGTTTATGAATTTTCCTAAATTTAGCTGAAAATTACTCGCTTTAAAGTGTTGCTCTGCAATGTATGGGCCAGAATGTCGATCCATGCGGGCGCGTGACACGGTGGCAAGTGCTCTTATATAATTGAATTTTACCCCTCCTAGGTGCGAGGTGCTCCAGCTATAGCAATAGTAGGATGCCTCTCTCTGGCTGTTGAAATCTATCCAGAGAAATTCGACTCGAAAAAATCACTGCGTCAAGAAATAGAGGGCAAATTGAACTATCTCGTGTCAGCACGGCCGACAGCTGTGAACATGAAGATTGCCGCCGACGAATTAATCGCCCTGGCAAACGAACTGACAAAGGATGAGCAGTGCACTGTGGAAGACATGAAATCGAGGTACATGCACATATTCGACGCGAGTCTGCATCTGTTTGTTGTCTCATTTGGAGATGTTGTGTATATGTGGTTTTGTTTATAATTCTTTTGCAGATTCTTGAATGCCACAGAAGCTATGCTACAGAAAGACATTGCCGACAACAAAGCCATCGGATCGAATGGTGCCGCCGCCATTCTGGAGCGATATCCCAAAGAAACATCTGTTCGAGTGTTGACGCATTGCAATACTGGTTCGTTGGCAACAGCGGGCTATGGAACGGCGCTGGGCGTTGTGCGGAAACTGCACGAGATGAAGAAATTAGGTGAGAAGTGGAGACTGTATCTACTGGTAGACTGTCTAACCAAACAGAATGTCTCTTTGTGCTTCTCTTCTGTTTTTTTTTTTTTTTTTTTTTTTTTTTTTTTTTCGTAGAACATGTTTACTGTACAGAAACTCGTCCGTATAACCAAGGCGCACGTCTGACAGCGTTTGAGTTGGTGCATGATAAACTTCCGGCAACACTAGTGCTGGATAGTATGGTAGCAGCGTTGATACGAGCCAAAAATATAGCCGCCGTTGTCGTGGGTGCAGATCGTGTAAGAGAGAGCATTCAGAATCCTCCGCAAAAGCAGCCGATTTTAATTGGATTTTTTTTTTTGTTGTTATTTTTGTAAAACTTATTGTAGGTGGCCGCCAATGGTGATACCGCAAACAAAATCGGGACATACCAAATAGCTGTCGTGGCCAAACACCATGATGTGCCTTTCTATGTGGCAGCGCCGTTGACTTCCATAGACTTGCAAATTCCAAGCGGCGATCATATTATAATTGAGGAGCGTCCCGATCGAGAGTTGACGCACGTGGGAGAGCATAGAATAGCTGCACCAGGTAATCAGGCTAAAAAAAAACTAAACATTAGACTTGGACCGTCTGGGTGAGATTAGCGGTTGGGCTACAAGTTGTGGTCTTAGCGTTAACCCAAGTAAAACTGAACTGATGCTTTTCACCACCAAAACCAAAATACCAACCTTCTCACTTCCCCGCTTAAACAACCAAAATCTTCCTTTATCCACCAGCGCTAAATACCTTGGAGTCATGCTTGACCCCAAACTCAACTGGAAGTACAATATCGAACACCGAGTGCGGAAGGCAAGCATAGCTTTCTACACTTGTAGTAAAACCTTCGGCAAGAAGTGGGGGCTTCAACCAAAGATGGTTCGCTGGATGTACACAGCGGTAGTACGTCCTAACCTCACCTACGGATCACTGGTATGGTGGCCCGCTTTAAGCAAAGCCTATAACGTCCTTAAATTAAGTAGAGTCCAAAGAACAGCTGGAATTGGAATCACAGGAGCCCTGCGATCAAGTCCGACCGCTGCCCTCAATGTCATTCTCTATTTCCTGCCAGTGGATCTGCATATAAAAAACATTGCAGCGTGTAGCGCTGTTAGATTGAAGGAATCTAAGTGTTGGTCCGAAAGGCCTTATGGCCATACCAGCATCCTTCTTTCCCTTCCTGACGGCATAGGTTAGACTAGTACCCAAATACGACTTCCATAAAAACTTCTCTGTTGGATTCCCCTCTAGATCAGAATGGGAGGAGAATGCGGTCGTTAATGAATTCGACATACCTATCTTCACAGATGGTTCCAACTTCCAAGATGGAATGTGGAGTAGGAGCAGGCATTTTCTCAACAGAATTAAACATCTCTAAAAGTCTTCGCCTACCCAACGTAGCGAGTGTATTTCAAGCAGAAGTACTCGCAATTAAGGAGGCGTGTAGACTGCTCCACAATAGTGCGACTCCCAAAAGAAAAATAGGCATCTTCGTCGACAGTCAGGCCGCGATTAAGGCTGTCAGTTCAACTAAGTCAACGTCCAAACTTGTTGTGGAATGTAGGGAGATACGGACCAGGGCTTGTCATCGGTTTGATATCACTCTCGTCTGGGTTCCCGGCCATAGGAACATCGAAGGGAATGAGAAAGCCGATAAACTTGCCAGATTCGGCTCTGCTCTGTGCGTGTCTCATGCGGAGGAAGTCTTCCCTCCGCTGGGATATGTTAAGAGAGAAATCCTCCTGCACTTCACCTCATGGGCTGAGACTAGATGGTTGAACCCGACGAACTGCGCCATTTCAAGGAAGATCTGGCCAACCTACGATAATGCCAGAACAAGCAACCTTTTAGCCAGAACGCGTATAGATGTTGCCAGACTAACGGCAATCAGTACGGGTCATTGGAACTTATGCAGCCAAGCTTGGCATCCCCCACAATACCCATTGCCGTAGCTGTGCTGACACAAACAAGAGTGAAACAGTGTTCCATCTTTTTTGTGAGTGTCCGGCCCTAGCCAAAACCAGACGCAGTGCACTAGGTCGTCCCTTTTTTATGACCTTTCGGCCATTCAAAGCATCCATTTTCACAAGATCATCAAATTTCTCAACTCCACAGGCTGGTTTTGAGCTCTCTTAACTTCCTTCACGCCCTTTTATTTCAGGTTCCGTTAGTTGTGGTTTCAAAACGGCGCTCAATGCGCTGCTTGTGTTTTTCCCTCGTCGGGAAATACAGCCACCTAAACCAACCAACCGACTTGGATCGATGGTTAGTGTTAGGGTTGTTTTTGACTGTCAGCTTAGCATTACATCATCATTGGGTTATATATATCGTCTCCACACTGAATATGAAACCCTCTTAACGCAGGGTGCCTACTCCTCTGCGTGTTGTACTTCCGAACAGAAGATCTCTACAGCTGACGACGTTTTTCATAGTCATCCGGCAGTATTTAGTTAAGCACCGGTGTATGTATCAATTGCATTCCTTTAAAACTCAATTCAAAGGTAGAACGAGCCTCAAGGAAGTTTACGCCGCTCATTGTATTAGTGGAATACATTCGCTAAAGTCGTTCGATTGCTTTACACACAGTCGTTGATCCAGAATTACGGCGCAGATACCACTAAATTTGTTCCTTAAGTAGCATAAGTTCACTTCCTGAAAGCCACAGGATCGTAACTATTGAAGTTTAGGTACCTTCATTTCTAAATCATCAACGTTCCTGTGCAATTGCGGAGGAATAAAACAATTGCGAGTTTTAATACGGCAGAATCGCACAAGTTCTGTAACTCATGGATACATTTTGGGAACATTTTGTTTCTATTCATATCCTTTTAGGGATAAATATATCAATGTAATAACAACAACATGGGTATAGGATTCAGTAGGAAAATAGTAACAACAAATACTACAATTATACGCAACGTGAGTTGTAGCTACGAAAAACCATTTCAAATGTTATTGCATTTGCAATCTATTTCCACATAGTCTCCTAATGGCTTCTGCAGTCCCATTCCGTAGTGGGAGTGTCAGATAAAATGTATAACTACAAACTGACCATTCATGACATGGCAGTGGATGAGTTGCGATGATTCCGTGCTCCTAGGTCGCTTTAATAGGTGTGTTCCTTTACTTTTTAAATCTTACGAATTTTTACTCATTGCCGTTCCCTAACTCGAAAAATTCGTAAAAGAGAGCGAGAGAGAAAGAGAATCTTACGAGTTTTTACTCAACAAATTTCTTGGTGCAAGAAATGGTAAAGCTGTCAGTAACCTTAAGATTAACAGCTGATTTGAGGTTTGTTATCCCATTTGGAATAAGCGTGCATTTGTTTTGATTTTTTGCGTATTATTTTTATTTTTTATTTTATAAATCTATTAACTAATAATAAATGAAGAGTTAATACTAACTTACAGCGCTAGCTACCAGGGCTTTCGGTTAAATTTGCGTATTAAAAAGGTATCAACTCAAGATTATTTCGAAAGTGGCAACGAAATTCTTCCTCGCTGTAGCAAGGAGTAATCTGCACCATGTAATTCTTAATGCAGTGTCGCTTTTTTCTCTTCTCGAATGCGTGTAGTTCAATCAGTCAAACTCTTCCACATACTCGGATTCATCAGGAAGAAGTTTGATTAATTTCTTATCAGATGATGTAAATTATAGCAAAGTCCTTCCGCGATACCAATAATAATTTTTAGTGTCCAGGCTAAGTTTTTCGAACTCACAATGGCGAAATTTTCCATACAAAATTGCATATTGTGACCTAGGAAATATTTAGTGTGAAGGTTAAAAATGATTATTGGTAAGGCCCCTTGAGTTTAGCAGACATTTTAACGACTTTTCGTACCACTTTTTTGAATATTTGAAATATTTGTATGTTTTCATAGATTACTACAAAAGCGTTCCCTAACTTTTTCGTAAGTGTCTCTCTCTGTGAGAGAATTTATAATCACCGCTTCCAATTTGACAGTCTTTTCCATTTTTACTACAAAAGTAAAGGAACAGACCTAATATGTCCTCGGATGCTTCTGTTGTGTGCATTTTTATCTGAATCTCTCTTCTATTTCTACCCATTCCTCAAAACATACTCACAGATCACAGTCACAATTCAATCCGTCTCTCTTTCGGCTCCAATAAATATTGTTCCTTTATTCTGCAGGCATCAACTGTTGGAATCCAGCCTTTGACGTGACCCCAGCGAGCCTTATTACAGGAATTATCACGGAAGTGGGTGTCTACAGCCCGGCAAAATTGAAAGAAGCTATTCTCACACTGCAAAGGGCATAACAAAACTGCACATGCGCTCCTATTTCTGTTGCTTTAATAGAATTTTTTTGTATGTTGTGATATTATTACATGAAGTTGAAAACTTAAAAAAAAAAAAAAAACAATAAAAGACAAAGTCTGTCAGAAATGCAATTTTTGACATGTTCGCAGGAAGCTGCATTACAAAATGTGCTGTTTGTTTTTCTATTTCCTCTTTTTCAGTTGAAATAAAAGCATCCCTAGATCCGTGCTCTCTGCCACATGAGGAATATCTCACTTTTGCGAAATAGGTAATCATCTTGTTTATTTTATTTTAGCTACTCGTATGTGTATCAGATGTTTGAGATGACAAATCAGACAGTCGTCATCATCACCATGCGATGTTGGTATTGGTATTTGTGGAGAAATTACAAAAATTAAGGTATCCACTTGGGGTTGCTACTTGCTACAGAAACGTGAGAGGAGCAACACTTTTTCACTCGCATTACTTTGAGTTTTGTGCTGCGCTGTTACAGGAACGAGCAATACGATTTTTTCTGAGTTGAGCGCAAGATCATTTTATTGAGATGAAAAATGAAAGATCCCATCATCCCATCATCACTCCGAGCGCGAGGCGGTAGAACAAAATAAAACTTAATGGATAATTCAGTAAAACAAATGTCGCAAGTAATTGTCGCTGAAGGTCAAAGTGGTCTTATCAAGAGACTTTAGATTT
This sequence comes from Cheilosia vernalis, assembly GCA_949126925.1. Lineage (NCBI taxonomy): Eukaryota > Metazoa > Arthropoda > Insecta > Diptera > Syrphidae > Cheilosia > Cheilosia vernalis. Next base: position 101,595,263 of record OX421358.1, on the reverse strand, counting down.
GTTTATGTCGCTTTTAATTTATGAGCAAGGAGAAGATAAAAAAAATATGCCAGATGCTTGGTATTTAAATGCGATATATGCGTTATTATTCTATACATATACTTGCGAAAAATTAGGGGTCGATGAACGAAACTGTAATTATAATTCATTATCGTGTGTAATAGGTATATATATCTTGTTTAAATTGGACAAAATCCAAGCTATTTGGTTGGTATGAGAGACATAAAAAATAAATGGTGCAAAATTGAAGAAAAAAGCCTACGGAAAAACTCTACAGTCGACAGTTTTCTAAGAATAGTAGAATATTTTTGATCTTTGAGTCTTTAACAAAATACCAGTCGTCAGTGGTTCAACCCCCCTCAACGTTAGGTTGTGTGGGATTGTGAGATCGTCCCAAAGACCAGACACCATAGTGGGCTTATCGCTATCCTCACAGAACCGTTACGGTTAAAACCTACACCAAATCGCCCAAATCTTCAATTTCCCTGCGGGATTTCAGTATGCTGTGCATTTTGTTTGAGAAACCAACCTCCTCTTAGTTATTAAAGAAGTAGGTACCTACATGTCGAGGTTCGTCATTTTACTCGCAGAGAAGGTGAGAGATGTCTTCCGCGACATGTATTTCCTCAGAGTACCCATACCAGGCGCGGTGGCTTAGTGGTAAGTGCGTTGGACTACTAAGCGAGGGGTTCAGGTTCGATTCCCGCAAAAACCCAATTTCCAACTCAGGGTTTTTTCACTGCGCCACCTCTCGCGAACGTCTGACAAACATCCGAGAGTATAACTGTCATGAAAGAGATTCTCAATTAGCCGTTTGGAATCGGCATAACATTGTAAATTCCTTCCATTCGTTCCAAAAATGAAAACTCACACAAAACGAATGGTTTTGAGAAGCTAGGCCTAGGGTCCCTACAGACCTTTGGCGCCAAAAATTATTGTTATTATTATTACCCATACCTACATATATATCCGTATCAAATAAGCATAGTCTCATGGCATGCTTCCTCCGAACTCCGAAGGCAAAGCAAATAGAGTATTACAATATACAATCGTTATTCTTAACTTTGTTCTATACTGAGATTAATTTTTGATTAATTATTCGGACTTTCTTCGATTTAAAACGGGTCACGGTGCCTTTGAAACCCTGTGCCCTGGTTGTTGTGCCCATATTACGTCTGTTCCTTTACTTTTGTAGTAAAAAGGGAAAGACTGTCAAAAAGGAAGTGGTGGGGATAAATTCTCTCACAGAGAGAGACACTTAAGAAAACGTTAGGGAACGATTTTGTAGTAATCTATGAAAAATGACAGATATATACATAATTAAAATATTTAAAAAAAAAGTGGTAAGAAAAGTCGTTAAAATGTCTGGTAAACTCAAGGACTTTGCTATAATTTACAAAGAAATTTAGTTACATCATCTAACTAGCGATAAAAGTGATCTGAAATGAATCGAATTTCTTTTTGATGAATCCAATAGTATGTGGAACAATTTCGTTGCCACTTTCGAAAAGAATCTTGAGGAGAACATTCAATTTTATTTTCTCGCCTGTTGATACCATTAATACGCACGCATATGCCAAATGGGATAACAAATCTCAAACCAGCTGTTAATTGTAAGGTGACTGACAGGTGACAGCTTTACCACCTCCTATATCAAGATATTTGTTGAGTAAAAATTTGTAACATCGTTTTCCATTGGGACCAAAAATCAATCTTTTTTTTATCTAAATCACTTTTCATGTTCCAGTGGGACAAAAAAAACAATTTTTTTTTTCGATTCGGAGCACTTTTTGCAGATCTCGTTATTTTTTCAGATCTACACACACTCTCACCATACCAATATGCACAGATGTTTTACGTCATTTAAAAAAGCTTAGGTTAGGTTAGGTTGGGAGGGCAGTTTTGCAACCGATGCAAATTTCACCCAGAAGCCATGAAAGGCCCATTGTGAATACCCTGTTTGTACATGCAAGGACATGTGGCTAACAAAACCACTTCGATCTGTTGAGGAATAGTTTTATGTCTGATAGAGGTACCCCTGCCAAGTCGTCCAAACTTTCGAAGAACCTATAGCTCCCATACAGGATGAGCGGCGTTCCTGTAAAGCTGGGCAGTGGCATAGAAGATGTTCCACGGACTCTATTTCCTCTTCGTCTCTATACAGCTTCTGCAGAAGTCATTTGCAAAAAGTCCTAGCCTTTTAGCCATGTTTCCTATGATGCAGTGTCCGGTTAAAACGCCGACGAGCATCCGGATTTGGCTTCTATTAAGGGAGATTAGGAACTTTGATCTTTTGGTGTCAACCACAGGCCACAGACTTCGGGTTATGACGCAACCGATGGTGTTGCTCCATTGTTCCTTAGCCAGTTGTGTGGTGACGCCTTCAATAAAAGTCTTAGCAGTGTTGAAAGGCGGTAACACCTCTCCGTCCGCTAGTTGAGGGTTCATATCAGAGCCGTATCTGGCCAATTCGTACGCCTTTTCATTCCCTTCCACCCCAACGTGTCCCGGAACCCAGCAGAGTAGAATTGAGTGATGACTTATAGCCCTGAGCGCCACGAGGCAATCTGTAACACATTTCGCATTTATAAGATTGGAGCCGATAGCTTTAAGTGCTGCTTGACTGTCCACACAGTTGGTTATTTCCATTGCTGGTAGTCCCATCGATAAGATAGTCTGTCGTCTGTGCTGCTTTTTTAACCGCATATATCTCAGCTTGGAAGACACTGTAGTGATCGGTCAGTCGGTACGACTGGCTAACAGCAAGCCTTTCTGAGAATATGCCGGCTCCTGTTCCATTTTCTGTTTTAAAAAAGCTTGCTTTCAAGACAAATTGGCGAAGTTTCGTGAAAACCAAAATAACGAAATACATTAAAAGCCATGGATATAATTTAGGAGGAACAATTATCTTCATAGTTTTCCTCGTCATATGAAGACTATGAATCACCAAAAATAGGTACTCCTTTTGTACACGCTCTCTTTTACGAATTTTTCGAGTTAGGGAACGGCAATGAGTAAAAATTCGTAAGATTTAAAAGTGAAGGAACAACACTTTTTTGGAATTCAGCCTTTGTTTCAGACACAATCTTTCTATTCACGGCCATATGTGGTCTTATACCCTCGATCGTTGCACATATTAAGTGGGAGCTCAGCTCCTCAACCAGAACGTCTGCATTTTCCTTATCTCACTATCCAGGTACCCAGCACATTAGGTAAGCCTTAAAGTTTTTCTCTACGACACAAATCCAAAAATTAAACTGTCTTTATTGTAGCTAGGTACCAGTGGTCCCAAAAACTTAAAAACGAAAGAATGATTGTGAGAAGTTAAGTCAAAAGACTCTTATGTGGACTTTTTGCGACAACTTTATTGCTTTTTATACTGTTTTGCATTATTATTATTAGTATAACTTAAATGTTAGGTACATAAATGAATTATGTAAACAAAAAATAAAAATATAGCACTATAGCTGCCAGGGCTAAAGGCTAAATTGTATTGTTTTATATAATAACAATTCTTCAACTTTCCGCAATAGGTACTTATAATAATTTTTAGTGCCCAGGCTGCATTTTTCGAACTCACAATGGCGAAATTTCACACACAAAATTGCATATTGTGACCCACGATAAATATAAACTAAAGGTTAAAAATTATTATTGGTAAGGGCCCATTGTGTCAATCTCAATTTCTATCTTGAGTCGACTAGATTGGTCTGCCTTGACCACGAAGACTAGATTGGTCGGTAATGCCACTTTTTCTACGTCAGCCACATATATACGAACTGCTCCAACTTACTACATAATCAGTCACGAAATTCTTGACTTGATTGATCTAACCCTGCATAAACGTCATCTGAAAAAGCTGTTTATGTGACTTGTACCGAACTAGACCATTGAAAACTGAGCCAGCCAGGTGTCAGACTTACTTGATTAGATACTTGAACGTTCCCATAATTATGAAGGTCTTCTGTACTGCGGTGATCCTCTGTGTTAGAAACTATACTAGAAAGTATGACTGTGTTGGCCAAGACATTGACGCCCAGTCGCCCTACATGATGTTTGCAATTTAATTTACTTTTACGTTTTTTTAGGTACTTCTAAGTCGAGATAAAATTTATTTAAATTTAGGGACCCATAGCTAAGGTTAGGTATACACTCGAATTTGAACGTGTGATCTATGAACCAATCAATAAAACGACCCTTGCTACGCTTGGGAGAAGGTCTGATCGTGCAAATTTTTCAAAGTTCCGCAAAAAGGTTATGATTGCGATGCGAATCAGTAGAAGTAGACCAAGCAACCAATCAGATATACCTAGCTATTACCACATCGAATTATTTACAGTGACCAACTTCCAAATATTCACACCAACTTCAGAGGGGCACAGTAGTGGTTGCGATCTGAACTGAAACCGCAAACGTACGAGTACGAGTATTATGCTCCTGGAATAACTAATTCCCCTTCCACTATCCGAACTGATCTAGGCCAACTAATTTAAATTCTATTTTCAAGCTGTCCCCAACTATAGGTATAGTCCCGAAAAATTTAAGTTCGCGCGGAATGTCATCAAAGAGGCCCGATCCGGTGTTCTCTCTCGCTCTCTCTGTACACTTGTAAGTTGTAATAACGATGTACTACACCTAGTAGTATACTAGGCGACGCAAACACTAAACAGGCGACTACTGTGCTCTCGCGCGCTCTCTATTGAACATACACGCTTTGCTGAAAATAAAAATAAATTAATTAAAAAAAAAAATCTCGTCGAAAATTCAAATCGAATGTGTACACAAATACCGTGCATTGCCAGCCGACCAGCCAACCGCCAGTTAGCCTCAGCCATCGCTGGCGTATGTTTTTTTTTTTTTTTTCTTTTTTAATTCATTCTCTAAAGTTTGCTCGAGCGCTGGGATACTCCGTCTGGCTGTAGATACTTCGAGACAGTAGACTCGTACCAACTCAGACGCGAGTGCAAAGGGAGCATGATCGTGGCATGAATCTTTAGGACGTTTTCGTTTCTTTTTCTCCGTTTCAAACTAATCAAAAGTGATCGTGAAGGGTCGTTGGAAACTCAATTTTGTCCGCGCAACTACTCCCCGAAACTGAACCAAGTGAAAGACGCGATCTTTTTTTTTTACAAAATTTTCTTAGCATTTCATTCGTGTTGTCGATCATTTCTCACTGATCATATGCATTTGGTATTTGTTTGAAAACGCTAAGACGCGCGCGCAATTAGTATTCTCTAGCAGTAGTAATTCGCGATCGATACGCACACACGATCCGTACAAAGCAAAAAAAAAAAAAAAGTCGGTCCGCTCTATAGGTACGTGCCCCGTGTCTTCTTCATCACAAGTTCTTCGATTTTATTTAATTTACCTTCTCTAGGTGTAAGAGGAATTGAAAATAACTCTAAACTAGAGAGAGGCCATAAAAAAATGGAAATTCCCCCAGACTAGGTTTAAAACATTTAAAGAAGAACATCACGGACACCATTGTGAAACGGTGGCATAAATCCTAGAGTGGATGAAATTTTTGAATTTCGAAAACACTTACTAAGCCCCCGTGCCTTGTTGTGTGTCAAATAGTGGGAGTTTTACACAGTCAGGGATTTTCTTTAGTAAATAAATTTCGCTGAAAAGGGGGAACTCTGTGACGTGTGTGTTTCCTAATAAAAATAAATATACACCGCGGAATAGGAAAACACATATTCGTCGTGATTTTTGTCGACCCCAAAAAAAGAAGTTATACATGACATCAAATTAATTTCACGAATTCTCTTTATATAAATAAACGTGTGATTACGGCTGAGGGGGAGGAAGTGTGTTTTCTCCGCGCCAAGTACCCAAGTACCCCGTTATCCCCGCAACAAGTATACACATGTCGATGGTGAGTTATTATTCCAAAATTGGTTAAGTAAATTTTGCAAATTATGCAGTTGACCTATTTATAGAGGTTGGTTATTCTTTTTTTTTTTATTGTTTTGTTGGAAATAATTCATAATTTCTTTATAAATGGAAAATTGGTTGTCTTCATTTCGCCGGAAATACTAATTTAGTGAAGCGGGGGTGCAAAAATACGTAGCCATCATCATTTGTGTGGCAGAGATGATGATAGGTCGACTATCACTGAACGCTGAACAGTGCCACCGTAGAGGGGTAAGGGATGCAACGTTTGGTAATTCGAATTTTCTCAAAATTAGTGTTTCTAGTGATTTCGAAACTGAAACTGACCACTGACAGTTGTAGAGAGGACTGTAGTTTAACTGTTTTACGTACAAATTGGGTATGAAGCGTATATGTATTCTTTAAAATTATACTCCAACTCAAGGTAATTTTCAACTTACTTCGCTTATACCCTATTCAACCGTGTTTTCGTCAAAAACTAGTCGATTCATTCACACCGAACGCCTAACTAGTTTTATGTCATTTTCCATTGGAATTTTGCTCTCAGATTTTAGATTTTTCGTGCCCAATGGAACATAAAACGAGACTTATCTTCCGTTACGTTTGTGGTAGAGCGTGTTTTAAAAGTCAGATGTTCTTATTGTAATATATGCTTATAAAAATCCACTCTACTTAAGGACTATTCACATGAGAGCGAGCGAACGAATTGCTGAAATGCGAACAAACCACTTTTGATGCATTTATGAACAGAAAATTGTACATTTTACTATTCCAAGAGGAGGATAGTTAATTATCCCATCAAAATGTATTAAGAAAACATGTTAATAAACAGTTAAAATAACGAAATTTCGAATTGCAAACTTTTTGCCGCGAACGAATACACCCTTGGCGCGAATTGTCAAAGTTTATTCACAATCCACATCATTCAATTCGCGTTCCACAAACTAACGAATAAAGCATTCGTTCGAACTTAACCTCAAACTCAAAATGTTATAGATACAATTAACGGCGAATGTCATTGGATTCGCGGGTTTCTGCGACCAAATTAAATGTATCATGTGAATGGACTGTCAAAACTTGCGAATATTCGTTCGTTCGTAGGTAGTTGGTCGCTCTCATGTGAATGATCCTTTATGTTGATGTCCATTGCTGCGGCCAAATGTAAATTTTTCTCTATTTTTCACAGACTCGTCTTCTAAATTCGTAATTAACACTTTAAAGTGTGACAACTGACAAATGTTTTGTGGTTAGTGTAAGTAGGTGTGAAACTCGCTCAGATATCGAGATTCGCAAAATTGCTCTGACTCTCAAAAAACTAATTGCGGCCAATGGAAAGAACATGAAATCTGTCAACTGATTTCGAGAGCAGAAAAAACTACTAATTTGACATTTCTATCAGCTGTGAGACACTAGTCATGAAACCTCTGTTTAAATTATTTTGGTTTCAAATTTCGATCGCATTAATTTACAAACAAAATGATTTCAGAGCATTTAAAAACAAGATTATCCCATCAATTAAGTGTGGAAATTGATTTAAAGTTGCGAGTTGTGACATTTGTTCAGCTGTTCTTGTGAATAGGCTAAATATTGCAAAAAGTGTGCTTGTTTCAACAACCCAACAATTGGAAGTGGTTTACATGGAAAACGACTTTAAGCGACTGCTTTTGACAACTGAACTATGTATGGGAAAACTTCTGTTTTCGATGAAGTTTTCGAGTGTTTTCGCGAAACCTCGGTGTGATAAGCGCTCAAAATTAAGAACATAAGATATTGATCGCATCGCAATTTAACAAGCAAACTACATCAATTGTCCCGATTGATTTCTAAATATTTACCTATAGGTACATGAATAATTTCCAAAAACATATCCACCCGATGCGTTTCTTTGCAGTAGAAAAACTTCACGAAAACGTAAACAAACTGCACCTAGTTGTTATCAAACTCAAACGCACTTGTATTAGCAAATCTGAAGCAAATCTGAGAAGAAATCCAGATTCGCAAAACTGCTCTGAAATCTGAAACAGATTGTTTTTTTTTGTACCACAAAAATATCTATAAAAAGTGTCCAATCGAATACAACATAAGTCAGTTTCCGTAAATGCCCGACAGAAAATAACAAAGCTATTCAAACTGACAGTGAATCATTCTTTGTCACTTAAATGACCACCAAAGTAAGGTGAGGGCAACGTCCAACTTTTGAAGTCTCAAGTTATGTCCACCAGCATACAGATTTGAAAACCAATCATAAAACCGTGCACATAATATGTATTTAAGCAACTTGCCGTTTGGCTACTTTAACACAAAACTCGTGTCGTTTTCTATTGGGACCACCAGAAATCTTTTTCAGATCTCAGATTTTACGCGGCGAAATTGATCTGCTTTTTTATTCACTTCGAGTGAATAAAATGGGCCTAAATGGATTAGTGCGTTATTTGATAGCAATGTCAGCTGTTCAAATTGCATTTGTTTTTGCATAGATCACAAATGGATATCGACTTGAAAAATGTTTCCCCTATTGCACATACAAATGGAGTACTTTTGGTGATTTTTGGTCCCCGACATCAGATTTGCATCGCTAAATCGTTTACACAAGTATAACTTTTGTGACTCAAGTCCAATATACGCACCTGATGTTCTTAGCTGTATTTTGTTAATGAATGAAAATTGCTGCATGGTTTTGCTTTTATGTTTATTTGTGTCTTAATTTTTTTCCATTAATTCCAGAAAATCTTATCGAAAAAATGGTCGCCTTCAGAATTCATGACCTGATTTATGTCATTTTCCACCACTTTTGCCAGAACTTCCGGCTATAGGCCCTCGCATTCTTGAGCATTCCTGAAGGATATTCTCAAATCTAAACAATTATTCTGCGTCCTTCAGGAGTATACCGATGCCATTGACATACTATAAACTTTATATGGACTGCTAGTGAAGTCTGTTCCATACAAGTTCTGCTCAAAAATGACGCCAACATAACTAGCGCTCCTGGATCAAAGCGAATAAAAAGTGTAACAAAATGCAAACCATATCAAATATTTCTCCATAGAATGCTAAAGACAACACCTATTGGGTATTAGTAGATTAACTAAGTAAAATTGTTGAAATTCAAATTGTTGCGGAATCGTTTGCAATAGATGTTGCATCGAAGATGTCCCATAAATTGTACAAGTTTCGTATATTGATAGCAAATTAGTTTTTTTTTCTGCTCCTTTTTTTTTGAAAATTGTATGCAATACCACTTTTGCATAAATATTTGAATAAACAAAGTTTTCTGGAAAGTTTTACAAATTTTCAAATGATATGTTGGGCAGATTCATAGCTCTGGAAGATGTAATGGAGGCTCCCAATCATCTGAACGATGCAAAGGCTATAAGATCGGATGGAATTTCCTCTTATAATTTGTTACCGAATTATTCCGCTCTGAGCCAAGAGCTCTAGCTCTTATGTTGGAACCAACGCGAAGTTGGCTTCTAGCAGTCCATATATAATAAGTCTATACGCGATGCATGCATTATAGACGCGTATTTTGTATCTCTTTACTTCACAAACGTCAAAGTGACATTTGCCGGCAATTGACAAAATTATACCATCCACCGATAAGGTGATGACTTCTGCGCTATCTTGTAAACATTTGTGTCCACGTAAAAGGCTCGTTATTGGAGTAAACTGAAAAATAAAAATACATAAACCAACCAGTAATTGTTTCTTATTAACTTATTGTTTACCTCCGATTGGCCGCACAGTTCTGCGGTCATTCTCTCGTGGTTCTGATTTCGATAGGGCAATTTAAAGGCTTGGTTTTTTTTTTTTTTTCTTTGAAATGATTCTGATGCTGTGTGCCACTCTGTGCACGCTACTTGTTATTTAGAGGAGGAACAATTTGCGTATATGATTTGGGATGTGAGAACGCTCAGATTTATTAGTATTAATGTGGAGTGTTTAAGAAAATTGACGCAGCGATTTACGCTGATGAGAGTGGGAGACGCAATCTATATCGAAAGTTAACAGAGGCAAAGAGAAAGGATTTGGTTTTTATTTTAGAAAATCTCACGTTCGGAAGAATCAATGATCCATTCAGTTGATTATTTACGTGGAATTTAATTGAGAGCACTTGCACTTGATTGTGATTCACATTAAATCAAAGTTGGATATGACCTTTGAAGAAAATTATCGAAATCAGTCAGGGTCAAGGGTTAAATGAACTTATGGAATATTTGTTGATTTTGTAACAGAATTGTTTTTTCCTCCTTTGCAACTTCTGTTGTTGTCTAATAGTTCGTATTATATTCGAACGTCGAGCACTGCCAGTTGAGTGAGTCTTTTTTTATTTAAAAATTGCTATAGTGATTGAACCTTTCCGATAAACAAAAGGGTCCTGATTCGTAACTTTTTGCGCATTATACAATTTGGCGCTCTTTTCAATATATCTAAGCTTTGGGACATTGCGAATGTAATTCTTTGATATTTCATTGCTGTTTGATGACGCGAACGCTTGGTTGGAAACTACCGACCTCTAATGCAACTGCGACCCCGGGAATTAACGATGCTTTCGAAATAGAGGTAATTTAGGTAATTTCTAAAGTTTTAAAAATAGATTAATATTCATTATGTACATAGCTGTGAAGAACAAAGTTGTGTAATATATAAATATATACTCGAAGTCAAGTTTCCCGCTCATTCTAATATAGGTCTGCTTTCAATGCGCAACTGTCTCCATTTCTATTACAATTCTGCGATATTTACTTGATCTATGGATATTGTTATTGCAATCAATAAGATACCATATTTCATACAATCGAAAACAATAAATTTTTTCTCTTTCAAAGTTTATTCGTAGGGCAGAAAAAAAAATTCCACTCCCTGGGAATCCAAATAGATCCCAACAGCAATACAAAATTTGTTTAAGAACTTACAAATTGTTTACAAAACAATTCAGCGAACACCCCGCGGTTGAAGCCCTTTGACTTAAATTTATTTCCCACAGGTGTTTCGGTGGAAAGTATATCTTCTCTCACTCAGCACATTTGAGTTTACCATGCAATTTGTTTATTTAAAGCTAAATCTGAAAAATTAAATTCCTTTCGAAGAACGAGTTTTGAGTTTCAACAGTTATTAAGAAATTGTTTTTCCATGAACTCGGACTGGCGAATTTACAACAAAGAACCTCTGTGAAATACGAAGTTTCGAAATTGAACGAGACAGTAAAAATTGTTATTGCTTGTAATGCTTGTAAATACATTCGCACTCAATTAAAATTGATTACGAATTTGGATATACATGTACATATACGTTTGGATACTATTATAAAAGTATTTTGATGACAGGATTCTAAAGACGGTAGCTGAATACTAGTTAATTTAAATGACCAAAAGCGGTAAATAAAGTTCACGTGCAAATTCCAATTGCGAGTCGTGATGGAAGTTTTAATGAAAAGTGTACCTAAAAATATATATTTTTTTTTTTTGTTTTGTTTGGGGGTTCGCTGGAAGGAAAAATCATCGAAAGACATTGCAGAGCAAGTACGCGAGGGATGCTTCTGCAATAGTTAGGGACTCGAACAACCTCTAAAAAACCTCCCGGGAGGGACTGACTGTCGTCATCCCGAATGGGATTGCACCTAGTCGTTCGACTAATCGGCAATTTATTTTTAAATAATTTGAAAAATTCATAACAAGAATCCGCCGTTTGTCGGATTTCGAAACTTTTTTGTTTCAAGATATTACCTAATCTCTTGGCCTGGTCTACCTCCTATAAATCAAGGAGTTTTACTCGCCTCAATCTTCTGATTACATTGTCTGTTTTTAACAATTGTGTAAGTTCAATGTTAACGTGGTTGAGAAGCCTACTTCTGTGCCTTTGGGCAACTTTTTTTAACTTCATCTTCAACCATTTCAATATTTAGATCTCTATGTAGATCAACGTTAGTACTTTATTTTGGAAGACTTGAATTTTTTGTAAATTTGTTTGGCATGTCCATGCGCCCACGATTGGAGCCCGTAGGTTCATATTGGTTTCAAGACTTGCTTGTTAAGCAGTAATTTATTGTAGTTGGACAGGGATGAGTATCTCCCAATAAGCCAATACATTTTACTGTATCGCATGTTCAGCTCATCTCTTTTTTTCTTTACGTGCGCTTTCCAACGCAGTTTAGCGTCTATAGTCATGCCCAGATATTTAGCTGTATTTGAGTATTCCACTACATTGTTATTAATGTATACTGAAATGTGTGGTACGTTTTTAAATGTAAAATTAATATGGACTGACTTTAGGTCACTCAATCTAATCTGCCAACTTTTAGTCCATTCTGAAATACCGTTTATTGCTATTTGGAGCTTTTTTGTAGCTATTTCGACAGTTGCTCCAACTGCAAGCACAGCAGTGTCATCTGCAAAAGTTGCTATTGTGGTTTTTTCGCTAGTAAACAGAAGCTATAACACTGGACCTAGCACACTACCTTGTGGTACACCAGCTTTAATTCCTCTTAATGTTGCTTACTCTGTCTCTTGTTTAATTCTGAAGAATCGATCTGTTATAAATGACTCCAGAATGGTCGAATACTGCATCGGCAGTTGCCTTTGTAATTTATTGATCAGTCCCTTATGCCAGACTTTATCGAAAGCTTGTGCTATATCAAGAAATACTGTAGAGCACACATTTTTCTCTTCGAATGCTTTTTCGATTTTATCTGCGATTCTATGCACCTGATCAATTGTGGAGTGCTTGTTTCTTAACCCAAATTGATGATTTGGAAGTAGCGATTTTTCATCAATTATTTTTTTGCAGACGTTTTGCCAGCATTTTTTCGAATAGCTTGGACAACATTGGCAGTATCGATATTGCGCGACATGAGGCTACTTCGCTAGGTGGTTTACCTGGTTTTGGTATCATTATTACCTCCGCGACCTTCCACATGCTTGGCACATATCTTAATTTAAACGCAGCATTTGTAATCTGCGCTAGATTTTTTTTTTTAAACCTTTTCGAGGGAATTGTTTGAAAATTTCCCCTGTGATTAAATCGAACCCTGGGGCTTTTTTATGTTTATTTTAAAAATATAGAAACAAATAAATAAACCAAAAATACGTGGAAAAACCATATGGTAAATGTATACTTTGTAGATTATTTTTCACTCAACTTAGTGTTGAATTCGAGTGGAATTCTATTTTCAGTACGAAAATTCCGCCCAGTTAAATTGTGACAAGAACAGTTCGCTGAAAGGAATCAGTTTACGCTCTTGATCAGTCCAGGCAAATCTTGTAGCCATTAAAATATATAATCTAGGTTTCCATCAACCAGCTGCTCGATTCAAATATTTCGAGTTGAAATGCGACAAGCGTAGTTTTTAGATTACCGAATATTTGAAGGACTATAAACAAGTTGCGATCGTAGTCAGAAATGGCCGAAATGTCCCTTTTTTTTTGCTTAATCGACATTGGTTTGCTATGGGGATGTACAAAATGGTTTATTCTTTAGCCCAACACTTTCAGATTTTTCGTGCCCAATGGAACATAAAACGAGATTAATCTTCCTTCGCATTTGTGGAAGCGCTAGTGCGTGTTTTAAAAGTAAACTGTTCTTGAATTGTAATTTATGCTTGTAAAAATCCATTCAATTTATGTTGACATCCATTGCGGCGGCCAAATGTACATTTTTCAAGTATTTTTCACAGCCTTGTCTTCTAAAAAAAAATAACACACTTTAAAGTATGACAAATGACAAATGTTTTGGTGTAAGTGTGAGTAGGGGTGAATCTAGCTCAGGTATCGAGATTCACAAAACTGCTCTGACTCTAAAAATACCTAAGTGATTTTTTTGCGCCCAATGGAACATGAAATCCGACAGCCAGCCAGCCAAATGATTTCGAGAGTATAGCTCTGACATTAAAAAAAGGCTCTTTCTGTCCCAATGGATAACGACATAAGCTATTTCTGATAATAATAAATGTTGGTATAAAATGATCCTTATATTGGTATGCTCAATGAGATGAGATTTTTATCTAAATCTTGCATTTGTTTTGTCTCTTCAAGATGTAGAAAGTTGACTTTGGAAAGCTTGTTGCAGAAACTAAAATGTACTAGTTTTTGGCAACCTCATCACAAGAATTGGTTACGAAATCAAAAATAAAAATATTTCAATGGGTATCTCGCGGAATTTGAAAGGTATGTTATACAAATACAATGCGTAATGTGTCTACCTACCTGAATCAGAAATAAAACCACACAAGAAAGATTTGGATTTAGAACATTCAAAAACCTAGTTTACTTAAGTCGACTAGATTGGTCTGGACTAGATGACTAGATGTGCCTTGAACGCAAGTTCGTCGGTCACTTTTCTTATGCCAGCCCAAAGTTATGCAAAAAAAAGCTTACTATTGTACTGAATTCAGTACTTTCTAAGTTCGTAAGTACCACTTCTCAAATTTCAGTATGCTATTCTTAATTTTTGGTATAAGAATTTTTTACTTATTGTTTAATCAAATGACATTTTTTTGAAAAAAAAAAAAAAAAAAACTTTTGAAGGCTTCGGTTTCATCTTATGCATTCCAAAAATTGGGCACTATTTCTAGTTTTCAGTGCAGTTGAGAAAAGTCGGAAAAGCAACCAGCCGCATATGCGAACGACGATATTCCTTACTGCACATTCATCGGCTACCCCTCAATAGACGTCACCTGAAAAAATGTTCATGTGATCTAGGCCAGTCCGAACTGAGAGACGTCAAGCTAGCAAGCTGTCATAATTACTATATACGCTATATATTTATAAAGGATTTGTTACATAAGCGAGGCATTCTACAAGCATTCTACAAACTTCTTACTGCGGTTGTGCGTAGTAACAGGGTCCTATAGATGACTCCAAAGTTTGGTTAAGAGCATCAGGGTCCTTCACTATTGGCAATATAATATGCCGTGCGAATTGTTGTGGAATGCTCTTTGCACATACATGTCAACATAGGAATGTGATTCATTCTATTAACTCCCTGCAAGTAAAAACTTAGTACATTTGTTTTACTTTACAGATTGCAATTAAATATCTAGTGAAACTTTCGGGGTTAAATTCGTAAGATCGATAAAAAGAAATAGTATACTTTTGTTTTCCCATTTTGTACTATTGCGACAATTTCACACATAAGGCAACAGACCTTATTTAATAAGAAAAACAAACAGAAATTTAGTTCATAACAAAAAAAAACCATCATCGTTGCAGATTTACGATTATGAAGTTATGTTTTAAAATCTGTTTACTACAAACATAAAGCCATGAGCAGTGATATCATTCTGTCATTTTTAATGCTAACACTTCTGAACACTTGAAAGTATTTTTTTAAAGGAGAAATATTCCATATAGGTAGGTATGCTTTTTAGCATTTTCTGGATTTTTTTTTGCATCGCAGTTTTAGATTTTTCCCACAACTTTCCCACGCATCAGATGGAATCAGTGGTCCTAGATTGAGGGGAAAAACGCCAATTTTACAAAAAGGGAAATTATTGTATTTATGTTTAATTTTAAGCTTTTTTTAATAAAACCAGTTACAGTTTTTAAGTTTTTCAAGTGCAAGTTTCACTTAGTGGAGAAAAAATATTTTCTGTGAATTTAGGGAAAAAACTAAAGCTTTTCCTGATATTAAGGGGAAACACTCTCCAAAGTCTGGGAGCACTGGATTGAATGTGAAATTACGCCAAAAAATATAACCTAGTTACATTTCTCGAAATGAAAGTGTAATTTATGTTTTTGTATTTGTTATTATTCTTAAAGATATTTTCAAGTACAGAGTTCCTTACTGAAGGAGTTTTTCATTATGCAAATAAGCAGGAAAAATAATTATTCTTTTTTTTTTTTAAAAGCTGATGAAGACATATTATCTTGTTCTGTTTAGAATTGTTTTTTTTTGTGACTTAATTACATTTATTTGCTGTCCATCATTTTCACTTTTTAAAAACGGCCACAACCCAATTCAAAAGCATAAATAACGTTATTCCCGCTGAAATAAGAAATTTGAAGCCATAAACATTTTATGTCTAGTTGTTGTCTTCCACATAAAGAGAAATTTAAATAAAAAAGATATAAATCATCTAAACGCACTTTACCTATACCTAGTTGTGCCATAATTAAATAGTTTTTCCTGACTGGAACAACAGGCGCCATCTAGGGAATGCGTCGTCGCTCACGATTACTCAGAATAAACCGTAAACGTGCGTTATTAGATTTGTGCCTTGTTATTTAACTTTCTATTGCACGCACGACTTATAAAGTTCGACTTATAACGTTTGAGGTTTTCCACTTCTTTTGCTGTAGCATCAATTTGCCTGATACAGGTAACATGTCACAAAAATTCGAACGGCAGCAATTCAAATTGTGTCACCTGCACAATATTACACCCGATCACGTACTTTTCTATCATGAAAGGGCTGACAAGCTTAAAATTCAGATAAGCTTTGGACAAGCCACACTCGTTAACTTGCACAACATATGTATCTGCCTTTGTTTTACTATCAAAAGTTGGCCCTTGCGAAGGTTAAACTAAAACATGACAACCTCGAGGATGAAACCTCCCCATATAGGGAAACCCCTAATTGCATGTTGTATTCATCGCATTAATCAATCATTCCTCATATCCAAGCCAAAATTCAATAAACTGTTGTCTTTCTTCACACAGGGAACTCAACAGAATTAAGAAATCTCAACACGGAACTCTTCATGCATCCGCCGGAAGTACAACTTTGGTGAAAGAACGAATACAAAAGACCATTAGAAGCCGAACTGTACACACACAGAGTATCCGTAGCTCCGTCGAAGATGTCTGTAGGTAAGTCAATAATGTAGAAAAAAGAAAACAAAGAAAGAATCCCATCGCGCACCATCTTTTGCATTTCGAAGCGCTCCGCACCCCCCGCTCAATGACGGTTATTCGTATTTCCTTCCTTTTTCAAACTCAATTATTCTGTCCAAAAATAAGCACACAACCACCCGCACCCGATTATCAGACCAGCCAGCACTTATACGCCGGATAATTGATTTGTGAAATAATTTATTACAAATGCGATTGTCCCGAAATGGACAACGAGTCATTTGAATTCAATAGAAGCTCTGCAGAGTCCATCCTACACTCCCACATAGGTATTCCGTATTCCTATATTCTTCGGCGTGGCCAATCTGAGGCAATCACTGCTGATGGGGCTAGCAGCACCGCTATTATGCAATTAATTAATATACCAGCCACGATGGACTAAGATGCACTGCTAACGTCAGCAATTGTCACAAATGAGAAACCTTGACTCAAATCCTTAATTAGATTCAATGTGCCTTTTGCAGTCGCATTACTGGTTCTATGGGCTCACCCTCGGGAGTACGGACTACGGAGTGTATTAGACGCGATTACGCGCAGCGAGCACTGCATGCGAATCTGTATATACTGCTGCTCAGCAATATGAATGAAACACATATTAATTGGTGCAGTTCCCATATCCGTATACACGGACTGACGGTGGATGGTGGAGAAACACAAATTGATGGATGACCCCAGTTGGCAGTTTTGTATATACGCGACTGAGATTGAAGACATTCCATGTGTGCTGGTGCTGGTACTGGTGCTCGATTATGATCCTATTATGCGACTCGGGCGGAGGGCATTTTCATGGGAAACTCTATTTTGTGGTGGCGTTCTGTTGTGCACTGTACATGGACAGTGTAAACGCCTACTTTTCCATCTTATAATCGAAGTCGTCGTCGTCATGATCATCGCCCGCCGAAAGAGCGATGAGGGGACACAAAAGAGGGTCGCATGTACTAATAGATCCCTTAAATGTGTAAAAACTGTCTACGAACGGCGGCGATGGTTATGGGAAAGTGCACTGTCAAGTGACCGGTGTCAATGTACTG
This sequence comes from Cheilosia vernalis, assembly GCA_949126925.1. Lineage (NCBI taxonomy): Eukaryota > Metazoa > Arthropoda > Insecta > Diptera > Syrphidae > Cheilosia > Cheilosia vernalis. Next base: position 101,577,492 of record OX421358.1, on the reverse strand, counting down.
AGACTCCCTAAATTTTGATTTATGTATGTTTTGAAAAGAAAATCAGTTTCGGGGGTTGGACGTTAAATTTAGCACTGATTTTCAAATGCTGCTGGTTTTGGTTGTACCTTACAGTTGAAGGGGGCGTTGATAATACGAACTGTTCGGATGTTCGGATGTGTAAGGTATTAATTGCTAACAAGGGACTCAATTAAATATGCGTTTTTCATGCTTGTTTTGGTGCACAATGCGGTTTTGGTGTCACATAACAGCTTGCACTTGTGACGTGCCTGGGTAAAGTGGCCTCGTTCCGAAACAGATTTACCGCATTAAATATGGGAAAACTGTGTCATGACTTCGTATTACTTGGAAGCAATGACTCTCCGCAAACACTCGCAAATATGCAAAATTATCTGAGCTGCTGGAATTGGTAATAGCCTATTCACACTGAGCCGAAAACCTTGTGTTTCCTAGTTTTGTTTTGACATTTCAATCAACTGTGAGGCACTAGTCGTTAAACTTCGGTGCGAACTTTTGTGGTTACAAATTTCGACCGTATTAATTAACAAACAAAATGAATTTAGTGCATTTCAAAATAATATTAGCCCATCGATTAATTGTGGAAAATGATTTTAAGTTGTGAGTTGTGACATTATTTGTTCGGTCAGCCATTTTGCTGAATATTGCAAAAGGTGTGTTTGCTTCAACAACCCAACGATTGAAAGTCGTTTTCGTGGAAAACGAGTTTAAACGACGCGACGCGTTTTGAAAACTGAAATATGTATGTATGGGAAAACTTCTGTTTTCTCGATGAGAGAGAGAAAGAGAGTGAAAGTAAATTCATTTGAAACGAAGAAAACACTGTAAGTTGCATTAGAATTTGTCGCGAGTATCCGGGCTAATTGTATAGTTTGCGTAGCGAGACAGAATCTAAATCGACAAAAATTACGCAGCCATAGCTTACGGCCATATTATTCACTCCGGGTGTAACGCAAGTTTAATCTAATTTTACACCCGACCATTAATCCGCATTTATTAAACCCGACAATTTAAACCTATGTCCATATTATTCACTGAAAAACATGCATTAAACCCGCTGGATTAAAGATGGATTTAAATGCGGATTTAAAACAGTTTAAACCGTTTTTAATCCGTTTTAAACCTGCGTAATGTCAAAATTCTCATATAATGGCATTCGTTTTTTGTGACATTTTATTAGATTTTTTTTTAGATTTGTTTTGTGTCAATAGTTGTTTTTTCATTTCCTTTTAACTTTATGTAAAATAAAAGGAGAAAGACAGAGATGAATGATTAAAAGAGATGGAATGGCCTTTGTACGTCTTTCCCCCAAAACCCATTTGTTTACATAGTTGTTTTTCTAATTTCAGCCCCCGTCTGTGAATACGCGTGACCAACAAAAAAGCATGTTGCTATTTATTTTATTTCACTTGTTTATTTCTTGCCTCCTACGAGCAAAGAAATGTCAAAAGTGTTACCTAAACCAAAACAGTGAATACTATGATATTGAGTTTTAACCCGGGTTAAAGTACTTAAACTGGTCTCCGGAGTGCGGTTTAAATTTAATCGGATTAAACGCTGTCAAGTTTAAAAAACTGGGTTAACGTTCGGGTTTAACGACTGAATATTATGGACTTGGGTTTATTTTTTGGGTTAAACTCACTTAAATCCGGATGTAAACTTTAACCCGGATTAAAGGGAGTGAATAATATGGCCGTTAGAATAGATATAATTAATCCCTTTAGCAGCCTTTTTTTAACTTCCACTTGTAAGAACCTATACGAAGTGCAAACTAGTGGAAAGTCCTCTCAGCGAACCATATATTTTTGCAACTACGCTATTTATGTGTTCACTCCAAGACAGCGTGCTGTCAAATATTAGTCCTAGACTTTTAATCTTGGACACCATTTCAGCTTGGGATCCATTTAACAAAATGGGTGGAAATTCTGCAAGATCTGGTTGTTGCCTCCCAATTGGAAAGCTTTTATTAAATAGCAGCTGGTTTTGGTTTGACCACTTTACTATTGATGTCAGGTCATCGTTCATTTTTACCACGGCATCTTCAAGAAGACTCATAGGGAAGTCGAGATAGAGCTGGACATTGTCAGCATAAATGTGGAAGTTTCAGTGTTTAATAGCAGATGGCAGGTCATTTATAAATAAAGAAAAAAGTAGATGTCCAAGAATAGATCCTTGCTGTACACCCCTTGTTAAAGGTTAAAAGAAGGAAAGTTTATTTTTGTATGTAACGGCCTGAATGCGATTATTTAAGCAACAAGAAACTATTTAAGTTGCACTATCAGAGAAGTTGAACAGATTAGACAAATTTTGACATTTATGAGTCGGTTCAACTGAATCAAACGTTTTTGAGAAATCTAATAGTGTGACCAAGGTCAAGTGTGTGCTGGAAAATGTCGTGATTTTGCTGGAAAACGACTTTAAATGACTAGTTTTGGAAACTGTACTATGTATGGGAAAGCTTCTGTTTTCGTAGAAGTTTTCGAGCATTCGCGAAAACGCGGTTTTCGGCTTGGTGTGAAAAGGCTATATCTCTTTAAAGCGCCATGTAAGTCGAACAAAAACCTGGTTAAAATATGTGAAAAGTTGTTATCTTTGGTTACACTAATACTTCAAGGGCGATTTGTCTGTTCCGTAGAGAATTCTCACAATACCATTTAGTTTTAGGATTTCTTCAATGTCAAAGTGCCCACGCCAAGGTAAAGTATCCTCTCACCTCAATACCCTAATTGGATTATTCTCACCTCGGGTGTATACAACTATTGCGATGTAGGTACATCTACCTGCTGGGCCTTATCTACGCTTCTCTATCGCTCCTCCATGCAGTAGGAAGTTAGATCCTTATCTGTTGTGTTTATGCAGTAGGCTGTATCAACAAAAGGATGACAATAAATTTCAAACGTGTTTTCACAACCACATCCGTTATTTGCGCATCGTTGCGAGCCCACAAGAAACAAGCATCCCTCTGACAATACTATACAATTGAGATGTCTTTCCTATAAAGAACCGCTACCTACACCACAATGAATTCCTTTCTGTATCCCGATGTCCTTCCATGCACAGGAAAATAAAATAGATCTCTAGTGATAATGATGATGAACATGATCAGCATGCGGGATGAAGATATGGTGCATCTCCATCTAGTGGCGATTTGAAATTCAATCTGACACTTATGCGCGAGGGGTCCGCCATCAACGATAGAGCATTTTTGGGTTCACGAGGCATCCGTCAACCTGTGGTTTTGGGAATAGTTTATTATTCCTTCGGGGACTTTCGTTCTGAAGCTATTTTTAAATCCTCATCTCAAACAAATCCCTTGCTGCTACCGAATTATGGTGGTTTGGTTAGATTGGTCTTGCTGTATGCATGTGGTGTATATTTCCAGCATATTTACGCTGCAGAGCTCTCATCAGTGTTCTTCTTTTTAAATTGACAAAAAAAAAAATAATAATACAAAAAAACAACAACAATGAAGCGGGACTGTTTTTGAGTTTTGAAATCTGTTCAACAGATGTACGCTTGGGTTGAATCCTCGGTTTTTTTATTTTAGTACGTCTAGCAATACCAGGTTCGGTGGCGAGCTCCCTGTGCGCATAAGGGGACAAAATAAGGTGCAATAGGTTGGTTTTAGGTTCCCCCTGGTGGCACGCGTCGTTGATTTTCCAAATTCGAAATTTGATAAATTATAATTTTTGTCTCTTCTGCGCAATGGGGAAGATTTGTTTCCGTAGGTACTTTTTTTCAAGTCTATATGCGCAAGGAGAGTGTGCCCCTTGTTCCGATTCTGTGAAGGTATATAATTAAAAAATTGCTACGCTGTCGTTCGTGAAGTTTGTCGTTTGTCGTGTGTTCGTTTTTCGTCAAAGGTAATGTACACGATATCTACGCGATAATGAATGGCTGCATGATTTTTATGCCTTCGAGAACAAACGATAATGAAGGGAACTGAAGGGCACTCGAGTAAATAAAAAAAAAATCATAAAAGAAACTAAAGAAGGGTGGCTGGGTACTTATCTGTATTTTAAATAACATCGTGCTTTAGAACACATCTCTCAGTTGAAAAGTTGTTTGGACTAAAAATTTGTATACTTTAAGCTTACGGTCAAAAAGTTGTTTTTTCTTTTCAGTAGGTAGCACAATAAGTTCATCAATCGTTAAAAACCGATGGTCAAAAGAGACTTAAATACTTTTTTCCACATTCGATTATTTTTTTTTATCATAAACACGGTCAAAGTCTATTAAATGTGATAACACTCTAAAACTGCAAATGGTTCGATTCCTATTTAAGTTAAACAATATTATAGCTCGTCGTCGTCATTTGCTTAGCGTTTCTTCACACTTTCCTATAACTCGGATGATTGTACGTTGCAGACCACCTATATAGTTTCTAAATAAAATTTACGGCAACACTAAAAATGTAGTTACCACCTAAATATTAAAAATGAAATTAATTAAAATATAATTGCCCATTATCCAATTCAGGAAATTATTAATTGCACCGCAGGAAGAAACATTCGCAGGTGATAAAGTTGACTAAATACTTACTTTATGTTTTGTTTACTCGCTAATCGCATTCACATGCGAGCTTTTAATTTTAGTACTCAATGAGTATGAGTAAGAGAAACAAAATTAGCTAAGCATTTTTGAATGCAGTTCCGTTTATATAGATCTCTCTATTTTTTTTCATAAATACTTACACGGTCGAAAATTTTGTATTATCTACAGCGGACTAGGTTGAAAAAAGTAGATAGTATAGGTGACTTGCTACTTTGCTACTTTGTCCCAAGAAACGTGGTAATTATTCCCTTTCCAACGTACCTATTCGAATTACCTTTTAAATAATTCCCTTTTTTTTGTAAAAAAAAAAGCCGAATCACATTAACTAACCTTTAGTATAAAAATGTAGTTTTCTTATTATTATGATGATACTTTTTGGTACTAGAATATTTAGATATTGAAAAATCTTGCTTAAAGGCTCTTTTTTATTCAAACTTGTTGATTATCATGGCGAAATTTAGATATGTGTACATCTTGTGATGAAATTTAGAAAAAAAAATGTTTGTTTGGATGTTTTTTTTTAGCTTTTTCTTCTTTCTCATGGAAGGCTTTTCGGACATCAAAATTCCAAAAAAAAAAAAAAGGAGGAAATCCCACGATATAAGAGCACTGGTGAAAGCCGATGAAAGTTTCTCTCACGCTCTCAATATTTCCACCAATGAAAAGGCTTACTCTCACGCTGTGCCAAGTGTTAACGGGTGCGACCTGCGACGGGCAGAAAATTTAAAAGTAAACCTACTTTATCCGTCGCGTCCGGCACGTGCGCTGCTTATGGGTCGCCTTCCATAAGAGAGTCGAAAACGTTGCCGACGGATTCTATGGGTTGGGCGTTGGGCCCTTTAGTTCCGATTCAATTTTTTTGACCTGAATTGTATTTTTCACTGTAAGTTGAAGAATATCGTTCGAATAAAAAATTTCGAATGATTTAAAGATTCTTTAATGAATTTTATTTAATGTCAAGCAATTCCGTCCGCCAGTCTGCCTGTTCGTCTTCCTCTGAGCTCTTTACAGGTAGGCGGATTTGTTTCAAATCTCGTTTTTAGGGCTTGTGAGCTTAAGGTTCGGAGCTATTTTTTCTTTTGCACATCAATTTTAAAATTTGTATTATTTTTCTCGAGAACGGTTAATACGATTGAAGCAAAAATGACATATTCTAAAAGTAATATGGTCACCTTAACTCAATGAAAAACAACGTTTTTTCCGAAGTATATTGTATGACGTATATAACTCAAATCATTTTTGTTCATTGGTTTCCTATTGGTTACAACAATTTTATCCAATATGCATGAACAATTTATACTTTAAAAATTTATTTCCTTTTCCACAAGAATTTAACAATAACAGTAGGCCCTTTAAGAAACTGCTCGTATCTCAAACGCCACACTTTCGATTTTGATAAAATTGTTTGCATTCTGCACAATACGTTGTACTTACTAAATTTCGATTAACTTAAAAGTTGAAGGAGAGTAGGTACCCCTACTTTTGGAAAAAAAACTTGGAATATAAGTGTCAATCCAATTAAGAGCTCCCACTTTGTTTGCGATCACGTACTTTCAGTTTTGAAGGAATCAAATTCAATAAATAAAGCAAAATAATCAAATTTCGCGACTGTGTATTAAATATTGGCCTTAGAAATAGAAAAAAACTCAATTCGATTCTTAAGTCCTCTTTCGGCAATGAACTGTCTGAACTCCCACTTTACGTTTCATACAAATGAAACAAATTCAACAAAAGTCAACTTTAGCTAGACAAGAATAGGCTCAATTTTATTGTTTCACCAGAGGCGAGCCTTGAACCAAATGAATAAAAATGTGAAGGATTTGACAATTGACATATAAAGCAAGACAAGTTTTTAAAAAGTAATAATATTTGTGATGTTTGTTTCTTTTAGTTGTTAATACATGAACGCACCACACTTTGAAAATTCATTCATATAAGAGTGGCAAGCACCAAGTTACCAAAGTAATTATTAATTTATTTAACAAATTCAGTTAAAAATAAAAGTAACTTTAAAATCACCCCAATGGGAACTTCAACTAATTGCATTTGAAAGATGCCACTTTAGATATGACTTATACTTAGTCAGCGGTGACTCCAGTCTAACTAGGTCCTAACTTAAAGTCAAATTTAATGCTTTATTTCTTATAATTTAAATTAAGAGTTGGTTTTTGCCAAAAGCCTTATATAGGTACCATGATTTATTGCTAAGAAACATGAGTGCAACTGTGCGCTTTTTCAACTTAAAACAAAATACTCTGAAAGGGTAATATTTGCTGGACGATTGCATTTTGCATTTGTATTTTTTCAAAATTGTAAGACGTTTTTCAACCCCGATGTAGAATAAGGCAGAATCTTTTGCGGATAGCGTTTTTCGAAGAGAAAACACTACTTATGTGCTAAGTGGACAAACCGAAACATTTTTTCTAACATCTTGTGAAAAGTGATAAAGAGGTTTTCGCTAAATTGACGAAAGGCATTTTTGCTCATAATTTTCGAGTATTTCTTCCAAAATCTGGGCAAACACTTTTTTTTTTGCGTGTAGCTAGGTGAAAATCGTTGAAAGACATGCGATAGTGTGGGACTTGAAGCACCCACTCAAAACACCCAGGGACGGCATGATATTTACCATCTTTCGCACCTAGTCGTCAGACTGATTAGCAATTTTGTTCTAATATGTACTTATGTACTGTTTGACGGAACTAACGTTGGTTTGTTACCTTTTGTTTTTAGGTAACTAGTTCAAAAGGTTTTACTCTACGGAATCTTCTAACTAAATTGTTAATATTAAGTAGTTGAACTACTTCTAAAATAGCATGGTTTCGAAGTCTAACTTCATGTCTTCTTGCGACCTTCCGGACCTCGTCCTCTACCATTTCAATTCAAAGACTCCTATCTAGATCAGCATTACGTATGTACCACTTTGTTTTGAAAGCATTGTAGGCTCAGGGTTACCTTTTGGACCCCTTGGGGTCCGATTGAACCTTTCTGCAACACTCGGACCCCAGGACCCCTTTACGAAAAAACAGGACACTTTTTGACGCTTATGGACCCTTTTTCAGAGAATTTACCTGAACAAGATTGCTGCCACTATCAAACTGTATGTGATCCAAATTAAGCAAAGAATATTTATTACCGATAACAAGTTGTGTTCATTAAAGTATTTAGATCCTAACGTTATAAATATGCAACAAGATTTTAATTATTCGTTACTTGTTTCGTCTGGGTTTGGTCGTTTTATTTCCGACCCAGAAAAAGTAATAATTGAATACAACTTACTTGAAAATAAAGCTAAAGATAAGACGTTGAAACATTTATTTGAAATTGATAACATAGAGTAGTTTTGGTTCAAAGTAGGAAATTTAAAAAAAAACATCTTAACTTTTGTTATTTAAAAATTTATTAATATGTAGCGCATGCGTAGAACGAATGTTTTTAAAATTAACGCTCTTTAAAAACAAACTTAATAGCAAATAGGTTAAAAAAAAACGTGTAAATCGATACTATCTGCAATAAATGCATTAGAAGGTGAGGAGTTGGAAATGTGGGTTTCTAACTCCGATTAAGTCCAGAAATACAGGGACTCATTTTCAAATTGATGATTTTTTTTTATATTTATAGCAAACTGTGAAGAAATTTAATTTAAATGCTGGGTACAATATATAGGTACCTCGTATAAATAAAATATTTGTTTTGTCTAGTTTTTATCAAATGGATTTAGCATTATTTAATATTCCCTAAATATGCTTCCTAACATAATGTACTTGCATATTTAATATTCATTAAAAATTAATAAAAACCATGGGATTATGTTTCGATACCTACTGTTGTTTTTCTTGAATTTCATACGGGACCCTTTCTGAAAGCCAGAGACACCTTTTTGGACCCCTCACGAAAATTTTCGAAGGTAACCCTGTGTAGGCTTTGAAGATTGGTTTTACTTGTGCACCTCCATTAATGGAGGTCATATGTCCAGATTGGTTTTAATACTTTTTGCTTGTAGAGAAGCAGTTTGTTTTAAATTGAGAGGCAGGAGTCAGTATCTCCCCATGAGCCAATACATTTTATTATTTCGTATATTTAGTTCGTCACGTTTTTTCTTGACATAAGTTTTCCAGCGCTACTTTGCGTCCAACGTCAAGTCTAGGTTATGTTTACGGGTTGGTCTTGGTAGAGCAGAGTTAAACCTACTATACCACACTTAGGTCCTTGTGGACCTTCCACATACTTGGGACATGCCTTAGTCTGAACGCCGCATTTATTATCTGTGCTATTTTTGTTATACCTTTTTTAGGCAGTTTTTTCAGAATTTCACCCGTTATAAGATCAAATCCCGGGGCTTTTTTCGGGTTGATCTTATCTTTTATTTCTTTGGCTATTTTTTTAGAGCTTCCTGCTGGAATCGATCTCTCGTCTTCGCACATTTCTTCCTTGGACTCAATTTGTATTTTTACAAATAAAGTGGGTGTTTGATTCACCACTTGCCAATTTCCTCAGGCGAAAACTGGCACCTTTCATTGGTTCCGCTCAAACAGGGAAAGATGCGACTGAAGTTGCTTAATATGTTTTCTTTTAAACAAAATTTGTCTTTTCGGCAAACGCATTAAGAATTAAAATATTTAAAGATTTTTCTTTTCTGTATGCAGCTGCCTTTTCGTTGAGTTCGAAATACTAAATTCGCTTGTATTCAATACATCACAACTCATCACTGGATCTGCAAAGTAGACAGCGTTCAGGCAGATAGTCGGTTTGCTGTTACACTTTCACTGATTTTTCCAAACGATGGACATGTCTAACCTAAAAACGCTGATCTACAAATTGCAAGTTCGTTTATCTGAGAAAATCAATGAACTATACCTATTCCTTCCTCAAAATGAATCTCATACAAAAGTGTCTGGCGTCTGGCCTATTCCAAACTCAGATCCTCTCACAGCTCATTCAACTTAAAATCCCCTCACATTAGGTGGAAAACTTATTCCCCGTACAAAACATCGAACAGTCATTTCTTTGGAAACAGCGCCTCAGTCATCTTGCGTTCATCAACACATTCCTCGGCCAGTGCGCACCTCCCCACACGCAAAATAACTTTTAACGGTCAAATTGTTTTCCTCGACCTCTCGAGACGACAACAAGTTAACGCACAAAAATGTAAACAATTGGCAAAGGACAGCAGTGTTTCAACGCACAGAAGCAGCTCCAGTCTCCACCCACCCGCTCAACAACTGCAAACAATTTAAATAAACAGGACGTTTCACATGATCACTGATGGTTGTGAGATGGCATAGCCGTTTTGTTGACGGCAAAGCCCTTTTACCCCTTCAGCGCAATTAAGATGCATCGGAGCACAATTCCAATTCCCAGCCATGGACATTATTGTCTTGCAGTGGTGACTGGTGACAACATACATGCAGCCAGGGTTGTTTGCGACGGTCGTTCGTTCCGCACTTGTACCCTCTGCTTGAGGGGCTACACTTGCACACACCATTTCTCTTTCGCTCTAGGGCTTGGGTTCTCGTGTGCAGCGAGCCCTATAAAAATCTATTATTGAAATAGAAAACAGGAAGAGGTCGTATTGAATTTGTGATTATTGTGATTATGACGACTACGACGGCGACGATGATGATGATGACGGAATATTGAATCGAAAAATGCACTAAATGTGGTGGGACACAATAAGGCGCGGACGTGGCCAAGCTACTGTGTAGGGGAGGGTGTTGCTATATATGGTCGATTATTGTTCACCATAGAAACGGTGTAAGATTGGAAATTTCGGAAATCATTCCACCTAAACCTATATCGGTTTGTCCAGAGGGGATCCCGGAAGTAAGACAATGCACGGCGGGAACATGTTTTGTTTAAATTATACGTTATTTCTTCCTTGCCCTGGCTGGGTTTTAAATATTGCACATAGATAATACTATATATATAAAGTAATCCAGAGCTAGGACTTGGATATGCTTTCGCTTGTGTGTGGTCGGCTTTCAAAATAAACCAGCGACTGGGCATATTTATGTGGGTACATTGATATAACTGCAGCAGGTATCGATGATCAATGTAATAAAAATCGCTTCCAGGAAATGCGGAAAGAATTAGTTCTAGCCCGCATAGAAATGATCTCTCCAGGGAACTCATTGCTTTTTAATATTGCGAATTGCCAACAAATCAACTAAATTGTATTTATAAACTGAAAATTGCTACTTGTTCTACCAACAAAGCATTATATTTAATTGATCTTACATCTAATCTAATCTTACATAAAAAAAAAAACGTACCTCTCAACTGGTTTAAATAGCTAAATTTACAACTATGTACAGCAATGTTCCGGCGAATTGATAATTCTTTCCGCAAACTATCACACTTTAAGGACCATTCACATGAGCGCGAACTGCGAATAGGCAAACTGCGAACAAATCAATTTATCTGTATTTATGAATTGAAAATTGCCATTCATTTTACAACAGAAGCATTATATTCAATTAATAAAGCACCTAAGCTAAAAAAAAACCGAGACTTGATTGATTAAAATAACGTAATTTACAATTACAGCAATTCTCCCGCGAATTGAAAATTCTTTCCGCAAACTATCACACTTTATTCACGATCCACATAAAACAGTCGCGATCCACAAATAGACGAATGAAAAATTCGTTCCAACTTAACCTTTAACAATGAAACTGATTCGCGGGTACCTACATATACGACAAAAAAAGGTTTTCATGTGAATAAAATGACAGAATCTACGAATATTCGCTTGTTCGCAGCTCACAATTCACTCTAATATAAATATTATATAAGATGGCTATGTCACGTGATGGGGAGTAGTTGTTGCGAATTATTTTACAAGTCAGTATCCAGATAACTCGATTGGGAGGGATAACTGCAGCTGGAACATCACATTACAAATTATATCGAAATCCAGTATAATTGCAGTATTAGTCCTGCTGTGTCACAACAACGTCAACCCATTAGCTCGAAGAATCGCCTGGGACTCTGTGATGAACTCTGGGATGAATGAAATTTTCTCTAAGTGAAATTGTAGCACTAAAAAATAAATCCCGAGGTTTGCTGGGACATTGAACCAGGTTTGCAAAGGTCACTCAATTAAGGCAGCTACTTGTTATTGTAACCGACAATCAGTGGGGACGTTCAAATATCTAGTTAAGTAAGTCTGACAGCTGTCTGACTAGATGTATCTCGGTTTTGATTGTCTGAAATCGGTCATATGAGCAACTTTTTTAGTTGACGAATCTAGTCAAGAAATTCGTGAATGAGCACATAGTTGACAGTTCGGATATGTCGCTAGATAGCCATATGTGTCCTCTTTTTGTAGGAAAAGTCCTCTTTTTAACCCCGGCGCGGAACGTCCTCCAACTATTTAAGAAACTTTCCTGTCATTTTTCCCCTAACAAGTAATTTTGAAAATAGAAAAAAATCATCGAACTCCGAATTAAAAAGAAGAACAGAGCCAATACAAATCTGATAGAAAACATGGAAATCAAAACAAATCATATTTTGACTCCCATCTGTCAACGCTCTAAATTGTTTGACTTCATCTACCCAGTTTTTGTTTTCATTTTTTCCTTTAAGGTAGATGATGTCCTCAAAATGCGGGGATTTTAAAACTTGTTGTCCTATGTTAGCTTAGACAGCCAAGGCAACCATAGGCTGACGTAGGAAAAGCGACTTAAGTCGACTTAAGATAACTAAGATACCAACATGACGGTGCCGTGCAATAACGCCGAGAGAAATAACGCCGAATTGGAAAACTCGGCGTTATTGCGCTTTCACAAAGTGAAATAACGCCCGTAATCCAACAGTAAACCCAAGCAGGGGGGTTGCAGGGGGGCAGCATGCCCCCCCCCCCCCTACACATTTAATAATTTGCGCAAATTACCATTGTCTCAAAAATTAATATTAATTTAAGAATGTATTTATAAATGCAAAGTGAAATAAGACCGAACATTTAAATTCGGTGTTATTTCGCTTTCACAAAGTGAAATAACGCCGAATTTTAGAAGTCGGCGTTATTTCGCTCGGCGTTATTTCACGGCACCAACATGACAGAGCAGTGGTGTCGTTTTCATTTCACACAGGCAAAATTAAAAATGTAACAGCGTCCGCTAGAGCTCTATGGCTAGTGATATAGAAATGACAATTGGTTTTGTTTACTTCTTTTACCATCTAACAAGTAAAAAGTATACTTTAAGTCATTAATTAACCTTTTTCAAAATGTGTCAAAAAACTCTTTCTCCGTATTTGTTTACTGTTGCAAAATTGATATTCATTGACAGCTCATTCTTTTCCCATCGCAAGAGGCAGAATGTCAACTATTGTGTATGAAGTTTGACATGCCGCTACTCAGCTAGAGGTGAATTGAACATTGCATAGAATGGAGCAACCGGAAACAGCATTATTTCTGATTTTAATATTTTCTGGAAAAAATGAATTTACCTGTTTTGAAAGTCAAAAATTCATTCCGATGGTTAAAAAAAAAAACAATACTAATCCCCGATGCAGCAGACAATCAGAAACCCATAACTCAAAACGGAACGCCACCACCCCAACCCACTTGAACCAAATTCGCACCGATCACACAGTGATGCAACTGCAACAAGTATGATCGCACCCCCTATTCCCGTTCAACTTTGCCACACTCTAAGTATGGAAGAAAAAAACACGTGACATTCTCCCGTCCGCCACCGTATGTGTGCAAGGGAAAGAAAATTTCTAACAGATTTTCCACACACTCAGCAGCGGCGTGTGTGCCACTTCTGCTGGTGCTGCTGTTCATGTTCTCATCGTAGGTATAGAGTGGGTGCAATATGGGATAATTACGTCCAACCGGGAGGAACAAGGAGGGACTCGGTACGGGACTCGGCAGGCCGGTGCTATGCACATTTCAATGGTTTTCTTTTGTTTTTCAGCCCGTGGCGATGCGGCGGTATGGTGCAACGCGAACTATACTATACGCAAAGTGGTATGCGTAGGGTATCTGCGCGTATAGACACATATTGTTTTTGGAATTTTCTTACTTCGGAACTTCTAAGGGTACATGACGTTGTGACCCGTCCTCGTTTGTTCAGTGCATTTAGTGCGTTTTTAATCGAATGACGTCGTCGTCTATCTCTTCAAGTGGAGATAGGGTTTTGTTTTGTTTTTATTGTGCGTTTTTGTAGGTTTTTTTTTCGATTTGACTTTATGTATGGTTGTTGTTTGTTTGGAAGTTATTCTGTTTTGGCACGACAACGATAGTGAAAGTGATTGGAATACAAATCCAAGGGATACGAGTGTCAGCCATTGTTCTGTTTGATTAGTTTGATAAACATGAGTCTTTTGCAAGTTATTGGCAGATAAACAAACTCGGAAGAGTGTTTGAATAATTGTGTTCTATTGACAAGTGAGAGAAAAAAAGAATATTGCAATGTTTGTTACTGTGGATAATACCAGTTCTTTTATATCAGGTAAGAAAAGGGACATTTGAAATGGGGGACTATGTGGGCATTTTACATTTTCGTAGGTACACTGGGGAAGAAGTTTTAAATTTTGTGATATTGCGGGGTATAATGTTTCCTTCCTCACTATAATTATTATGACAAAATTTGAAAACATTGTTCTTCTGCGGAACATCCTCCGCTCAGGACTCAAATAAATTATCCTCCCAACAGACATAGAATAAGCTGTTAGGGTCGCACGAGTAACAACTTAAAAAAATCCGTATAGTTGGGAAGCTAATACTTTTAAAATCTTCAGCTTTCCTGTCGAGAGTTGTTCTTAAATCGTCAGATCACATTAATATACTTTAGAACACAAAAACATATGAACTGGTCTTCAGAAAACTTACCATAAATTTCCCTCAAGAATATTTAAGTTAAGTTTTTGCGCACGAATCACATAAGTGTCTTAATATTTTGGCAAACTTTTGTGACCTACTTTGGCTCCTTTCTAACTTACATAACTCTCAATTTTGGTTAGTTAAAACTTACACTAGAAGCTTGAACCATTAGGCGAGGTCTGGGGCTCTGTAAGGCCAAACGTTCAAATGTTTTCGTGTATAGGTAGATACCTACACGAAGAAATTTGCTTGTGTAACGTAGGTCGAATCATTCGTGCGCACAAAAACGTTTAACCGTTTCGCCTAACAGAATCTGACCCCTGACCTATGACGGATTTCCCATGATTGGTAGCTAAAGATGCAACAGGGACTGGAGAATCGAAACATTGGCGCATAAACTCTTGTTTTGCATCTGTCACTTTCTTATTGAACGGCAAACTGTCGAAAATTACAGGACTCATGTCAAATTTGAAGGTTTCTTTATTTCCTGATTTTTTTCGAAAAGTTCAATTCCTCTTTTTCGTTTATGAAAACCATTTTTTTCTGGTTAACTTCCAGTTCCTGAAATAATAATAATAATTATTTTATATTTAAAAAAAAAAATACAATTAAAACAAAGGACCAAAGAAGTAATTTGTGAAATTAAATAAAGTTGATCAGCAATGTAAGAAGGAGTAGATCCGCAGAGATATTCTCATTTAATTTTCTGGTTGTTATAATTCAAAGGTTTTGTGTTGAAACTTGCAAAATGTTACATTAATTCGAAAGGAAAAATGATCTTAGAAAATCAACATAAGATACGGGAACGCCTTAAGTGTTTATCGTCATGTGATCTCACATTAGTGATCTGACTTTTTTCAAATGACTGCGATTAAGCTTAGTACAAGTGCTTCCAATTTGTCTTTCAGTAATCCTTTGAAGCGAATTTTTGTGTAAATACAAAATCGTTTCATTGAATCATCTCCTAACCAGGGTTTTGATTTTGACCTATAGTGTCATCTGTCTTGTGTCATATCCTCTCTGTTACTCGTCGAATATGGTCTGTTTTTTTTTTTGTGACATTATTGTGAAAGTCAGTTGCTTTCGGTTTATCCGTTAAAAAAAATACCAATAGGATTTCACGTAGCCCCACAGAAATAATCCGGAAGATTTAAAACCGCACAATCTTCAAAGCTAATTGACAGGTCCATTTTATATAAATGACCTTTTCGTCAAATTTGTATCCCAATAGGTCGGTGCCATCTTCTGGACTGCTCTCACTCAAACATGCTTATTAACAAAACTGTCAAACTTTACGCATAACACTAATGTTTTTTAAAACTTAAAGCTTTATGCACAATTTACTTTATGCTTTTTCCAATCTAAATTAGTTAAAGGTCTAATCACAATGCGCACTACTGATAATCGTATTTACTGTCCATGATTGATTCCACGATCTCACAATGGCGAACTTTGTCACACAAAATCAATCTAACCTATATAAAAAGTATTCAGTGTGAAGAATAAAAATCGCTATGTTTTAATTTTTCGATAGAACACCCACACCCCATTGTTGACAATGAGTTAATTTTTATTTTTTTGTATCCTTTCAGATAATCCATATTATTTTTACAATGACAAAACTTCACCGAAAACCCCAGACTCAACCACTTCCAGTAAGGGCTTCTCCATATTTAAGCGGAGAAACTCAAAGGGTAACAGCCCGCGGGTAACAATTCCCGACAAGATGCGGCCCATAAATTCAGCCAATCTCGATTCGGCTGCATCGATATTGGGCAGTCCTCGTGGGAGTTTCGGATCAATGGGCTCTTATTCTGGCGGTGGAGGATGTATGCATGTAAGTTGGACCACAACTTCTGATTAGTATTCGCATATTAACAAGAAGGATCCTTTCCATGTTTAGGCATTTGAAATGGGCTCACCAACGAGCGTAAATGGACCATTCCTGCGTCGTTTGAATGCCGCTGAATCATATCGCGAAAGATTGGGTTCCTACAATGAATCGGCAACATATAGTCCTGACAATGACGATGTATTTAATTCATCACCGCTGAGGTAAGTCGTAACGAGAATATAATTCATATAACTGTCTGGTAAAACTGATTTTATTGTTTACAGCAAGAACCACCATACATTGCCCTGCCATGGATCACGACGGCATTCAATTGGTAACTTTTGTCACCGGGACCGTTTAAAGAGTCCAACATCGCCAGATGAGGTTCCGAATATGATTGCGCCAAGACCACCAGTTGTATCACCAAATAAATATCGCGGTACCAGTGGTCGTCGAAGGGGTGAGTTTGATGTTGACAAATATTTTTTTAGCCGCCATTCCGTGTGGGTTTTTGAAATGAATTCAGGCAGAGTTGTTATTTGTGAAGTGGACATTTTTATATGTGGATAATACGCAATATAAGCTGACTTCTTGACTTGTAATCCCCCTTTACTTATACATTATATATAGTGTTGTTAGGCCCATTTTATTCACTCGAAACTTGGGGATTTTTATATGGGAAACTTCCCAAGTTGTGTTCAACTTCGAGTGAATAAAATAGGCCTTAATATCCTTATAAAACGATGCATAAGTCGAGCTTTATAGTTTAACTTTGATTGTATAAGAAGTCATGACTGGCAACAATGTATAGATACAGGGATGTAGAGAGGGAGATAGTACAGAGGTTGCTTTTGGTATTCCGTTCTCACATACTAGTTAATACTTAGAGCGGTTTTTCAAGTAGATTTGTAGTAGCCACCAACAAAGAAAACAAACTTAAAAATTCGTCTACGTTTTCTTAAGTTCATACGGAATATACATCAGTAGAAAAATCATATCAATAATAGGCCTTCGGATCTTTAATTTGAAAAACGATTCCAAAAGTTTATAACTCAAAGAAAAATAAACTATCGCCTTAAAGAATCATGTGTCAGTCAATGGCGATGTTGAAGAATCTAGTTTAGTTAGTCTGACAGCTAGCTAACCTCATTTATCTCAGTTTTGATTGGGTGAGATCAGCCATTTCAGCTGACGTTTATGGAGGGGTAGCCGACGTAACTAGTCAAGAACTGCGTGACAGAGTATGTTGGCAGCTCGTAGATGTAGCTGACGTAGGTATAGTAACACGCTACCGACCAATCTCGTTTGTGCGTTCGGATACTAGGTGTCTAGATCAATGTAGTCGATAAATTAGATATTTGAATGTGTCCATTTTATAATACCCTTACTAGAAGAGGTAACTATGCATTTGCAAAACCATGAAATCATGTAAGCGTACAGAATTCAGTATGACGCACAATTTACTGTCATATTTGGTAAAATACGAAGCGATAACAAATATTTCTCGTAATGCTTTTTTTTACTAAACATATTAGCCCTGTTTTTTTGAGCTTCTATCTCAGCAAAGCAAAGTAAAGTAGGATTTTCAGCACACAATTACAACTACAACGCTGCACTTGACACTTCGAGACTCGAGACTGGAAACCCTACTTTGCTTTGCTGAAATCGAAGCTAAAAAAAACACGCCTATTGACGACTGTCAAGTGAGAAACTAAATGTTGAGTACGATTCAGTCAGCGAGCAGTATTTTGCATGAAAAACTAATACACAATAAAAATACTATAAATGCAGAAATAATTGCAATAAATGAGGAGCAAAGATGGAAGTCGTTTTAAACCCAATAGATACTAAAAAGAAGCTAGTTTTGTTGTGAAAACATCGCGGAACAAAATATTTTATTCACAGAGAACGAAAAATCTGTTATTTTCTCCTGAGCAATGGATAAATAACTCGATTTGTTAGTGAAAGTCAAAGTAGTCAACACTTTCTTAAGACATATATACATCAGTTGTTTAAATGCAACCATTATCGTGGAAACATTGGCCGCGTTCCACTGTCCACAAGATGACTAGCGGCATGTCAGACACCATAAATATAAAAATCTAAGCGACTAATGAGACTTGTGTCGTTTTCCATTGGGACAGATTGACAGCAGGTCTACTGCTCCCGAGATCAGCTTGATGTCATGTAACCCAAAAAAAGAGTCAGAGTCAGAGCCATTTTGCGAATCTCGATTTCCGAGATTTACTTACACACAAAACATTAATCATTTGCAAAACTTTGTGTGTTATTACTTGCGTTTTAAGACAACGAGTGTGTGAAAAGTAGAGCAAATTTTACATCTGGCCGCTGGATTTTTATAAACACAAAATACAATAATTAAAGAACAAGTGACTCTTAAAACACGCCCCACCACAAAAGCAAAGAAAGCAGCATAAAGCTTCATAGGGACGAATAATCTGCAATCTGAGAGCAAAATCTGAAAATCCCATCGGAAAACGACATAACACATTCACGGTGGTATCTATATCTTCGCTTCTTCCGGTTATTTTTTGTCAGAAATGTCCCCATACAATTGTTAACTGAATTATAACAGATCGGGAAAAAAGTAGTTAGCAAGGAAATATATATACCTCAGGAAACTAACACGAACAAATAAGAAATAAGTTGTCTGCTTTGCTATTCGCCACAGAAAACAAAACAACTTCAACTCCATGAAGAGCCAATTCTCTTGAAGAGTGTTTCTAACCCCAAAACTTATAAAATCATTCCCGTGAATACGTAGGAGCGACAGCGACCGTTAAAATATCTTCGAGATCCCCAAATCTAAAGCAAAAGTAAGCAATTCCCGGAGAACTGAAAATGGCTATTAGTTCAAAAATCCGATTACCTGCATCTGATGTCAAAAAAAAAAACCCTGCGAGAATGAAATACCTCTCCAAAGCAAACACGGAAGTCTCAACTTCAGTTGCTTTACTCTGAATTGCTTTCTATTTTGGGAACCCATTCCAGAAAAAAAAAACTTTACGAGTAACTTTCCCCTTCCATTGCGCATTACAAAAATAATCCACCGAGCTGTGCTGTTTCCTAAAAAACCGATCCGACAACACAACCCAAACAATCGTTGACTTCTTACACATGTTCCCCATATTTGACAGCTCGCCCATCATACTGATCGACATTCCAACTCATAACTTGGAAATCACAACTGTTTTACCACTGAAAGGGTTTTAAACTACTCAAAACGCATTTACGACGCACGACAGAAGAAAAAACAATTTAGTAGATCGGTGTCGGTCTCGCTGTATATTAAAAAAAAAAACAAAAATGGCTGCCTGTCGATTAATTTTTTTATTTTTCATTTGTGTTGAACGGTTTCTCTTCCCCATTTTCAGAATGCAAATGTAAACACATTACCCCGATGGTAATGTTATGCTATACTGAAGCAGAGAGGGCACGTGCCACAACAACTGCAAAGAGTTCCTGTTTTTGGAGCACAGGCACAGCTATAAACTCCCTTCCTGGCATTTAGACAGCCACCAATGAAACAGGAACTATAAATGAAAATTAAATAATTATTATTCTACTACTCTGTTGTGAATGTGATTGCAGTGGCAAGCATATAGAATGGAGAATACGTAACGTTAACCGGAAACTGCAGTTGACAATTATTACGGTAACGCTACTCCATGCTCTGTTTTGTTCTTCGTTCTTGTTTAACACTGACCTCCCGCTATTTATATTGCAAGGTGTGGTTTGATTGCTAAACGAAAAGTCGCTTTGAATACAAAGTTTCAAAGTTTCCAAAGTCGTCTCATAAATTTGTACAACAAAAGAAGACGCGCCGCCATAAGATGAATGAAATCATTCAGCGGATAACTCTCACTTTCGTATACGGCATACATATCCTTGTAATTGCAACCGTTAAGTCTTTCATTTGCAATCATTTATAAACATAAATGATTTCGATTTTGAACCTGAGACAAAGACAATGACTGCGACGGCGTTGCACATGCACTATGTTCCACTTTGCTTGAGAATACGGCTCACGTAGCTGGGCAATTGGCGCCACAGTAAATGGCGTGCGGGGCTTCACTACCGAGAGTTATTACGACAATTTGTCGAGAAAATTGTGAATAAATACGAAATAAATGTGAATAAAGTTGTTTTTAAACGAAGCTTAAACCGAACTAATACGGTCTCAAATCACCATCATCAGGTATATAATATCGGCAACGACTTCAACGGCGACGACAACGATACGATGGCAGCGACGCATGACGGAGATTAGACAGTGTGATGTAATGGGGCTTTTTTATAGATTTGGCGCGAGGGTTGGATAGTGAATGGCAAATGATTGATTTAATGTTTAAGGAGGGGTTGCTTTGCTTCAAGTCTATAATGGATGCACATTCTTGGAGACTGAAAAAGATGCGATCCCTTGTTTGAGTGAGGACTGGCGTCAGTTTGACAGGGAACTGCTACCGGCTGTACGTAGGTATGGTTACGAGTATGTTTTGGAGTCGACTTGTATGTTCTAAGGTGTCAAATGATTAGATATGCTTACGATTTTGTAATAATAATGAGCGCACTGACGACGGCAATGTTTTCGAAACATTTAATTGTTATTTGCTTGTACTTAGTATTCATGGCGTAAGTCCCGATTTGATAGAGGGAGACTCTTGCGAAAAAAATCTAAAAATTGACATTGACGTAAAACCAGCATTCCTGAATGCATTCCTTTTTTTTCGATTCGTGTAGTGTGTTCAGCTTCAGAACATTCGAGTTGCAGGAACAAAATCACATCGTTGAAGACAAAGTTGACATCTGCAGAGTGAAAGGTACTAGAATTTTTTTTTTATAAAATGTATAGCTATCATAATTACTAGTAAACAGAGTTGAAATAGACCACAAGGTCGCAGTGCACTAGACCCTCTCTACTATTACTTACAGAGTTGAAAAATGCCAGCTAACTAACCTAAAAGGGAACGGACTTGAACGAAATCCACACGAATTTTATTTCGAACGAAACTCATCGTCTTCGAACTAGTACTATATTCACAGCGGACACATTCCGCGATACCAATAATCTTTTTTAGTGTCCAGGCTAAGTTTTTTCGAACTCACAATAGCGAAATTTTCTATACAAAATTGCATATTGTGACCTAGGAAACATTTAGTGTGAAGGTTAAAAATGATTATTGGTAAGATTATTCGCCGGAAAATTGCTGTAATTGTAAATTTAGCTATTATTAAATTAGATTTTACATTAACTTTTGCTTTTGTGGTAAAACAAATAGCAATTTGTCAATTATGTACATATGTATAGTTAAATTGAATTTTTTTTCGCAATTCGCCTATTGGCAGTTCGCTCTCATGGTAATGGTCCTTGAGTGAATGCATCGGCGACCGGACTACAACAAGCTGAAAGTTGGTTGTAAAAAGGTTGTATGAATTCATTAACCATTATCTTAGCTAAGGCCTGTACCTGCGTCAATTTACAAAGAAAATTTCCTTTATTCTTAAGGCCGTGTGAAGAATCCCATATCACTGCATTATTTTATGATCACTTTTATTCTTAAGGCATACGTAACACTAAGCCTGCATTTGCATTCTTCAACGTTCGCATCGAGGTGTATTAGGTCGTGTAAGTATCACATTATTCTTTTTCAATATCTTGGTCGATCAAACACAGTTGCGCTTAAAAAATCCTTTTACGCAATCACTACAGAGTCGGCTTTCTTTTGACCATCTCTCACTTGATTTTGAACATTTGTTTTGTTCGTTTGAATTCTCATTTTAAGCCGCTTAAAGCCAAAATATCGTGACAAACATTATTGAATCTTTCAAAAAAAAAAAGAATACGTTTCGTCCTTAAGCCCTTTATCTGTTCGGTCGGTTGTAGATCCCTTCAGAATAACTAATTCCGAAAGATCCTATCCGACACGAAAACCCCTCGCTATAAGTATTTGTGGGGGTGATTTCGAACTTTGCATGCGCGTGCATACGCATATCGACATTATGTCAACAAGTCACGTTTCCACGGGAAAAGTGTTTCCTTTTTTTTTTCTCTCAACTCCTTACAAAATAATAAAAATAAAATAATTTAATCAAGCGTCCACTGAATTGGCTTCCTCTGCTGACTCCCAGGTCCCCGGGCATTTTGATCCGTTGTCAATCACGGACAATCATATGTTGCATTTTAAATTTCGAATATTTTCCTGTCGCTGTTCATCATCATTTTCGGTCTTCATCGGCCATTATTGTTTATTCATAAAAGTTATTAATATTTTGTCAGTTTTTTTCATCCACCTTCTTTATGGTTTTGTTTTCTTTTGGAGAGTGGAGAATACCAATATAATAATAATAATAATAATATAGAGATAAAAAAAAAATATAAAACTTCTGTGACTGTGATGGGCTTATAGGATATGGCTTTCATTGCCATAATTTTAGACTTTGACGTTGTTGTGTGTTGTTGTCTTTCGCTGTTTGTTCGTCAACTTCATTTTTTCTTTCGATTCTCCATTTTATTTAATAGTGATTCGTTTGGTTTTTTGTTTTCTGTTTGTCGGTGATGTTTTAACACGTCGGGTTTTTTGCACTCGCTACTGTCATTCGCGTTGTCTCTGGCCAGTGTATTGCTGCTGTTTAGCTGCATGGCTAACAGATATCGGAACGATAGTCAAGCGATTGGACCGTGTTGTGAAAATACATTTTTCGCGGACTTATCGGTTTTGGCCAGCGAAAATTTGCAGTGCTATTTTTGCAGTTGTTGTTGTTTTTTTTTTCAATATGCATTAGAAGTGGAAAGGTGCTTGTTTATTGTTCTCAAATATAAAATAGAAATGCTTATTATAAATTGACAGTGTTAGCTGAGTGTTTTCTTAATTGTTTTCGAAAGCATTTGAGAGTTGTTCGAAAGTGAAAAACATTTTCATTCCATTCTTTCAAAATGACTAAAGTAGAGGAAATGGAAATGAAGGCTTTCTGTTGTGGTGAGTTTTATTTATTTTTATTTTTGAGGTTGCGATTTTTTCCAAAAACAATTCAGTCCCACATTTTGAAAGTTCAAGATTGTAGCTTATTATACAATTGCTCGTATAATGTGAATACTGGTGATTGACGACATATTTTTTAATCAAAAGTATCGAACTACTCGTTTAATGGAACAGATACATGTTCGCAGCAAGTGTAGTAAACATTTGAGAATTTTACCTATGAATGAATTGATGGATTGCTAAAATTATTTATTTTTAATTATTTAAAATTTCCGCATAATGATTGCCGGAAGTATAGTTTACAATTGAAATTCCGGACTAGGAGTAACAAACATGAATATCAATTAAACAAAAAATTAATTTGACTAGATTTGATGGTTACCAATCTAGTACCGAAGGAGATTTTGACATTTTTTTAACGAAGTTAGTTTTTATGCTTTCGTAAGTATTATCTGTGCGAACTGGTTTCAATTATGACAGCCAGTAAACGCCGAGTTTTGATTTTAAATTATGCTGATTGCAAGTGAAGTTAGTAATATAAACCTAACTCTTTTAGTGGACTAGATCAGTGTTTCTGTGCAAGGATGGGCTCCGCAAAATACTATTGATCGAAATATGCGAAAATATATACTAAACAAATATATGAAGTCTGTGTAAGAAAATTGTATCTTAGTAGATATAGATCGTTAAAATGTCTAAACAATTTGAAATAATTTATAGAATTCAAAATATTAGAAAATTAACAATAACAGCCAGTTAGGACTTTTTAATGTTTCTGCAAATGTTGTATGGAAAAATGTTTGTTTTAAATGAAAATATGACAAGAAAAAAAGTTTAAAGTTGAGCCAATTTTTGAAGCGAAGAAGCTTTTTTACGGACGGTCGGTGGGTCACGCATATAAATTATTCAAAAAGATGGGGAGTGAACCGAAAAAAGTGAAATCGTGAGCGTCACCGTAGCGTTAACTTCCCCCTCCATGGCGCACTTGTTGTTGTTGTTGTATCATAAATTTTATACTCTGATTTCATT
The DNA here is from genome assembly GCA_949126925.1 of Cheilosia vernalis. Taxonomy (NCBI): domain Eukaryota; kingdom Metazoa; phylum Arthropoda; class Insecta; order Diptera; family Syrphidae; genus Cheilosia; species Cheilosia vernalis. Next base: position 101,553,227 of record OX421358.1, on the reverse strand, counting down.
CTGTAATTATTTCTTGTAAATATAAGTTAATTGAAAATACGATATAATATAGATAATGTAAATAACAGAAGATTACACCTGACTTTCCAAATTAACATGTATGTATATCAGCGGCGTCGCGTGAATTACTTAGATGGGTGTGCAATTCTTTAAAATTATATATTTTATAAAAATACGGATTTATTCATTGTTTTCTTAATTAAAATAAAAAAAAAAAACAATAAAAAAACTCCATTGTTCAAGTTAATAATAGAAAAAAAAGCAAAAGCACCGCACGAAACTGCAGCCACTTATACCTACTACCTAAATGAAAAGCGAAATTCGTTCATTCATTCATCGAGATCGACTGTCGTGCACTGCTTTTTTTTGCACGAGCGTCGATGTATTGCATGTCTATTTGACTTATGACGCTTTACGGAAACAGAACAAAACAAAAGAAAATAATGAATATTCCGTGTGCACAGAAAGCTAGTGCACGAGTTCACTACAAGTTCATCAAAGTAAAGCGACATTAGTTGGTACGGCGTGCGGGTGACGAATGACGATGGGGATGAATTCTTGTAGCTGAAGGAAGGTATATAGTTTGGAGTTGGATGAACTTATTTGATGAATACGTGCACAGCCAGATTTCGTGCGAGCTTATTGTTTTTCTCTTTGTTTCTCTCAACGATGAAGGAATTTTGAAAGAAAAATTAGGTAGGATGAATATGAGTATTATTATAGTAGGCTGTGTGATGGAGGTTTTATGGGATGTGTAAGGTGTAATTGAGCACATCATAATCATATTTATGTGTGTTATTATTATTTGAGTGTTCGATGAGTGATTTTTTTGGTTAGATCAGGGTGTGCAATGCACACCTTGCACACCCTGACGAGACGCCACTGATGTATATACAGGGCCGTCTTAACCTAGGCTGGGGCCCTTGGGCACACAAGAATTTGGGGCCCTTTTGGAAAGTAAAAAAAGCGAATTATAACATTTTGTTAATAAGTGTGACCAATTATTATATGTAGGTAATCATTAATCAAATGCAGTATAATATAATATGTCATTAATGATATTAGAATGCTGCTGGTTTTTTGGTTATGATTACGATAACGGTTTCTTTCGGGATTTCTGTTGAGCAAAATCTTCTATTATGCACATAATTGACAAATTACTCAATCGTTCTTGTAACATTGTTGTTCGCAATTTTTTATTCTCTTGAGCTGCGAAAATGACATCGTGTTTCAGCACGGATCGTATCGTACGCGTACCCATGCGAAGGTCTTAGTGGAAAAATCGTCATTAAAGATTTTTTAATTTTTTTTTTGTCCGTAAATTTCAAGTTCGAAAGTATTTTTTTCAAAAACTATTAACAGTAATAGGTCGGTTAAAATTTTTTTTTTTTGCACTTTATACTTTTTTTTGTAGGCGCAGTGGCTTATTGGTTAGTGTGTTGGACTACTAAGCGAGGGGCCCCATGTTCGAATCCCGCAAAAAAAAACCCAAATTCCAACTCAGGATTTTTTCACTGCGCCACCTCTCGCGAACGTCTGACAAACATCCGAGAGTATAACTGTCTTGAAAGACCTTCTCAATCGGCCGTTTGGAATCGGCATAAAATTGTAGATCCCTTCCATTCCTTCCAAAAATTATAAATTCACACAAAACGAATGGTTGCTAGCCCCAGGGTCCCTACAGACCTGTTGCGCCAACTATAGGCAAAATTAGACACCGAATTTTTATCTTTTGCTCTCGAATAACACGTATCCACTATCAATTTCAATCACAGAATGCAGTGAAGCGATGAAGTTTACCTACCTACCATTTCGTTGTCCTTACGCTTTACGAATGCCGGCATGCACAATAAGGCGTTCCATATCACCAAATTACATGAAAAAACTGATTTCTTATGGCATCAAGTGATTCTTAAAGATTATGCCTGCTGCTGCTACAGTATGAGAATCGCATATAGCGATATCTCTATACTTCTTCCCACTCTACCGGCTTCCATTATTCGGCAATTATATTTTGATTTGCTTTTGCTGTGTCATAAACTCACATGGTAACATGACCAACCTTAAAAGGCATAAGGCATGAAAGCTCTTTGCCTACACAAATGAATGGAGCGAAGTGAAAGGTGCAAGAAAAAACAAGAGCCTTATTCTCAAAGCTTATTTTGATGGCTCCTTGTCTGGCAAGGAAAAAATATGAATCAAATTTTTGTACAGGAATAAGACATATGTATATTTTTATTCTCTGTGCTGAAAGTTTTATACATCATTCGGGGATTCACCCAAACAAAAATGTTTTGAGAATAAATGTATGAGAGAAATTGTCGGTACTTCGGGGCCCCCTGAGAATGGGGGCCCTGGGCACGGGCCCCGTGTGCCCTTATGGTGAAGACGGTATTGTGTATATATATGTATATATGTGTGTAGAGAGCGAAAGAGGAACAGAGAGAGTAATCTAAACTAATTGGCACTATGAAAAATTAAAATGAATTTCAAATATGCCGCCACGTAACATGGGCCAATACTTTACGTCCAATGCTTCGCTTCTTTCGGCCGTCCCACGACAGCTCCATGTTTTTTACATTAGCAGTGTTTTTTTTTAGCTTCGATCTCAGCAAAGCAAAGTAAAGTAGGATTTTCAGCAGGCAATTACAACAACTATTGCGAGTCTCGAAGTGTCAAGGGTGGCGTAGTTGTTGTAATTGGTGTGCTTTAAATCCTACTTTACTTTGCTTTGCTGAGATAGAAGCTCAAAAAAACTGGCCTATTGTATTTCAAGAGAGACGTTACGTTAATTTTTTAATTTTGCGATCGTGTTCTTTGAGGAGCAGACAAATTTACTGTATGATATTTGTTGCTGCAAAGCTATGCATTGTTGTCATTTCTGCGCTTGTGAAAACCTGCCTATTTTTCCAGATTTCCTTCGCAATTTTTTTATAGATCATCATCTTGACCAACTTTCAATTCTCAATCCGATTTGAAGTTTCTTTCGTACATAATGTATTTTGCCGTCATGGGCAAGCCCGAACTCCCTTCTGAACTCGTTCAATTCTTCACCTGTGTATAGCTGGGCGCAGAAATTCTTGCAGTTGTCATAAAATAATACTCTCCTTTTTGAAAGTCACCTGTGGTCTATTCAACAAGTGCACTGCTGGATCGCACGAAACTTTCTTTTTTTGTTGTAGGTTTTTTTTGTTAATTAATGTGGTTCACCTATAAAATTCACATGGAAAAAAATCTGATTTCCAAGTGTATTCCATCATAGTACGCACATTGACAAGTCCACAGTTTCCTAACCTCTTGTTTCCACTGACTTTGTGCACTGTCGCAATATTCCTCATACACATATCGCTGCCATCTGTATATAAGTGGTATGGGAAATTTACATCCAGCAGCAGAGATTTTCACTCGGCGAAAAATTGAATAAATTCAATTTAAAGTGGTGTCAGGCTACGACATCACCGATCATCATCTTCACTATAATCATCATTGTAATCTTCCACCGAATGCTTCAGATTTAAATAGACAAATCTCCACTGCCACTGCCAGTGATGATATGAGAGATGGAAGCGGGTCAAACGATACATGTACGATTGCAGTGCAGATAGATAAATGCTTCCAACAGCAATACACTTATTCAAAGCGATACACTAAAAGGTATCCACTCCACTCGAGTAATGATGTTAAGTGATAATGTACACATAGTACGCACTTGATGAGACAATTTCTACAGCATCACGCCGACAAAGTCCCGCTGCCGTTCTCTGATACACGAGGGTAGTAAAATCTACCCCATTGCATGTCATTTTTCATTCATAATTCCACTTGAGCACAGGAGATGAGTTTCGTGTGTATATAGTTCTTTCAAAGTACCTACACACAAAGTGCAATCAAAATGGAAAAATGAAAGAGTTACGTCGTGGTGCGCCTTTGGAGATATTTAATCTGTTGGATTTCCTGTCGTACCTTTAACGCATCTGTTTTGTCTGCATCCGAAAAAAGGGGGTGAATCTGAATAGTTCTCCGTCCGACCGTCCCCCTGTTTTCTTTTGCGAGACCTCAAAACTCATAACTGGCTCGTGTTTCCTTTCTGTTTAAAAATAGGAAAAAAAAAGAGAGAAAGAAAACAATTAGGTATGAAAGGATTTTCCCTATAAAATGTGTTAGAACAATAATAATAATTCTCTCCGGAAGTTTATGTGGCTCTATAGGGAGTAACAAGTTGTTGGCATTTCCTGTGCAAGTTTTTGTTGCCTTATCTTTTTACTCTACCAACAGAGACCATTACCAGAAGTCGCCGGTTCTTTATGCCAACTATTGCCTCGAACTAATGCCAAAATGTACGGTCGGCAGCAGCACCTCCGCCGTACATGACTAACATACTTTTATTCGAATCACGTCGATTGTTTATTTGAATTTGAACATAAACCAATTTGTTACATTGTTTGGTTTCAGAGGAGTACGGCGCACGATCGATGGTTGTTTGGTTTCGCTTTGTGGTGTTTTGAATCGGAAATTGGGAACGGACGAAAGGGGCCACATGTCTGACGGTGACGCTGAGACACATATCGGAGAATCGGAAATGCCTGTATCGATTGGAAGAGTTTGTTAGTGCTTTGAGCTTGAATGTAAATACGGATGCAATCTTTGCAAACTTTATCACCAAGTAAACAAATAAGTGCGTGCGAGACTGGGAGCTGCGGTACTTTGATATATTTTTGGCAGAGAAATAGGTCTTTCACGGAACTTTGGAGGGAACAAATATTTTGTGCTACAATTTAGAGCTTTTAACAGAAAAACTTCTGATCGTCGAGCAATTAGTAGAATCCCAGTGGTTTTGCCGTCAAAGGCGGCACATCCGAGAAGCCGTCCAAGCGAATTTCGCATTCGAAATCAGAAAGATTGTCTTCATCCACCTTTTCCAGACAAGTTTGAAGGGATGTCAAAAGGTATAGCTGCTTCTTTAGAACCGTTGAAACGAGGAAACCTATCGATAGATCCTCTTCGCTTTGTTTGCTTATCAAATTGTGACTTACCACAAGGCTAAGCTCACTCATCGTCACTTTTTCTTCTGAATTTTGCGTACAAATCCTAAAAAGATTGAGAATCATATAGAAGATTCGTATTCGATTCGATATAGATGTAACACTTTGGATCTCATTTACATCTTCTTGAACATCTTCTGGTTCACAGTAGAATTTAGCAAATAAATAGTTTTTCTTTGACTGAATGACTAGTAACCCGTCAATCAATAGGCGATCTTTATATAAAGTAAATCTAACCATTTAGTTGCAATCGGCTTATAAAAGGATCGCCAAATCAAAGATCCATGCCCCAATATTTCCCCCCACAGCCACCATTTAGGAGATACTGAGTTACGAGTTGAACAATAAACACTCGACTCCCTTAGAAAACCGCGTAAATCTCCGGTGTCACCACTCAAAAGCATTTCATCACTGAAATAAATCCCGATTCTGTTTGTTTTCCCTAAAGTTCAGTGATCCATTCATCAATATCAAATCGAAAATAGCCCAGCCGCACCTGTTTACCATCAGCTCCTGGCCAATATACCATTTTCAAAAATTCCAACAATCATGTTCAACAGCATTCTTCTTCCTCTTCGAACATTTTCCAAGAACACGTTACAAGCTCATCGAAACAAAAACAAAAAAATAAAAAGTATTCCCCGTTTTTGGACACATGGACACCTCCTGGAGCATGCACACTGCACAGTGCGCTACAAAACAGACAGCACACTCTGCTTGTCTAATTTAGGATTCCAATTTCCATAATATGCATGCACCGATCCTCGCCGCTCTCCGTCACGATCTTCAATCTTTCAATGCAACACGCGTTAATTTTCATTTAATGAACGAATTTTGTTTTTTCCGTGAACTGATTTTAATTTTTTATTTTTTTCTAAATCGAGATATCAGCTTCAGCAGCAGCAAAGGCTGTTTAAAGTCAGAGGGTACACTGTGTGCGAAGATGCGATCCGTATATGTAGAGCGCGTGTTCTCTTCCCTATTTCTAGATTAGAAACGACAGGAAATCGCTTGTTTACGTGCTCTATACTATACATGTCTGTGTACGTTGGAGTCCAGCTATGTGTTCCCGCCACAGATGTTCCTTTCGTTGGGGCCCACACTGTAAAATCGCTTTCAATGAAAAAGACACAAATTATAGCATGAGACCCTCCTAGTCATAATGCTTTATTCATTTAATTCGATGGAATTTCGTCCGTCCGTTCGTTTGTATGGTGGAGACGCGCTAATCGCGCTCTTCGTGTGCACACTTATGCTACGCACACTGTTCGATTTAAATTAGTACAAAACAATTTTCGGGATTTACATGATCAGTGTTTTAGTATTTTTCTTCTCCTCTCAGCTTTAATGAGGATCATCAAGCGCGCCATCTGCGAAACAGTGTCACCAAACGTGGATCACTTGACAGTTGGGGGATTGTAATTTATGTCGTTTAAAGTATAATTTATGACAACTTAATGCCCATATGTGAGCAGGCAGAATTTTGGACAAAAATAAGAATAGTATAGGTGTCCTCAAGGGTCGGTTGAGTACTTTCGCAAACAAATCCTTAAAAATCACACATGAGAATTCGAACAATAGCACTCGTAGGCACAGCATGCATTGGACACTTGATATTGTCCCACAGTGTGCCGACACATGTTACCCGTATTTAGTGAGGTGAAGGATTTTCTTTTTATTCTGGGTATTTTCAATTGAACTGCCCTTGTGAATGGCAATTGTCTTCAGAGATGAAAACCCGCACAATAATGTGACTACACTTGAGGATGGGACTGGGTAAGACGCACTTGAGAATTTCTGAATGCCACTTTAGACAATGGATGAGTTTCTCCGTTTTATTGGCACATTTTCGAAAATATTCCGAAGCCACTTGAAAGTGAAATCGAAAATAGTGTTTTGTAAAAGTAGTACAAACACTGATGCATTGTCGTACTTGCGAGATTTCATTGTCAATGGTATAGTGCGTGAATGTCGTCTCTGTATACCTTCAGCGGTTTGGATGTATTGCGTGTGACTACAACTATTGCCCTATTTCGTTTTAAGAAAAGTTTCGATTATTTTAAGTATTTCAATTAAATACCAAGATCAACTCATTCTCATCGTATCAAAACGAATCCTCAATTGACCCCCGAGAGATCATAGGTTGCGTAATTGGAGCTTGGTCTTTTAAGAGCAGGTTGTGTTAAATAAATAAACCCACAAATTTTGAAACTTACCGCAATATTGCAAGCGTTCAAGATTCCAGCTTATTAATTCTGACAGCTGGCTGACTTATAAGAGGTCAGCACTTTATGACCTAAATATTGAGCACGCTAACGGAAAAGGGTAGCTTTTTACAAGAGTATAGCTGACGCAGTAAAAGTGACGTTACAAAAACAATTAATCTAGTACATTCGTTAACGCTCTCTTATCTTAAAAAAAAACTTTCCAACTCATCTCATCGCATCATCTAAAATGTGCCATTCATAAAATGGCAACCGTTCACTGTGCATGCTTTGTGAACGGTGCCATTCAGTTGAAAACCCCACAACAGTTGTACAGCTCCCATTGGTGAATCGAACTCCGAACTCGACAATGCTGTCTAATACTCGTATAACGCCAATTCCATTTATTCCAAGCGCTGTCAAATAGCCAGCCATTTATTTATTTCATAAATGTTCAATTGTCCCGCATCTACATTAAAAGAGTCGCAGTCGTGGCCCATGGGGGGCAAAATGTGTGGCAATATAACTGACAAGCATTTTCAGTTAGATATGAATCATGTCAAATATATAAATTAGATGAGCCTACTTGTATATCACCTGGAAGCTGAATTTTCTTTGGTATTGTTTTTTTTTAACGAGTTAGTTAACAAGTTCTTTAGGACGAAACGTCACTTTCACTTATCAACGGTATGATGGCGGAATATTTTCGTATCTACAAAGAAATAATTTGTAGGTAGAAAAATACTGTGTTCAATTTTGTCAAACCATTTTCCCATTTGGGACTAGTAATTAACAACAATAAATCAGAAATCACTCATATAGTACAATCTCAGGAGAATTATGGTTTCCTGATCATTGCCATGATCCCAGCAACTTCGTTTGCTCAATACGTTACGGAATTCGTTCATGTGTCAACAATTTTGAACCCAGGCGAAGCTTTGAAGTCGTTTCCATCTCATGGGACAGAGAACATCTTGAATGTCTGTGAAATAATGATCCCACGAGGAAACTTCCCTTCGAATTGGAAGTCAACAAAACTACAAAGAACAAATTAATCTCTATGTGACCTTATAAAAAACAATTGAATTTTTATATGAATCTCGATATCACAGTCCAAACATTCTCGTCCCCTTTCGATGACCTCAAATCTTCCATAACATTTACATATACAGCATATATATGTTTACAGAATGACTTTAAGTTGACACTAATGTAACCGTTCCCCTTTCTGTTTAATAAAGGGAAAAGTCTCTTCGAAATGAAACATCAATTAATCTAGCCCCGTAACCGTGGCAGTGACAACAGTCCATTGCGCTTTATTGTCCATCAATCAAAATCACATTTGAATCCAATTTTAGACTCAAAGTTGAATCTCCCTACAGGAATCTGTCTGCCGTTCGCTCACCTTTAGACGGAACTTAAACCAAATTCCTTCCCACTTGGAGAAGCAGTAAAACGAAAAGCATCTAATAATAAATGTCTTCATAAATTTCACTTCGTAGCTCATTTTGAATAGTAGTTCCTACGAAGAATCCTATAAATTATAGGAAAGCACGCGTGGTTTCCCTTGGACGGGAATGTGCTACACATTCTTACAGTTCCTCCTGTTCGGTATATATGGTTATTAAATAAAGTTCGTATGTAAATATTTCGCATATTCAGCGAGTATGCAACATCTGCAGAAATAGCTAATGTTCCGTTATGTTTCGCTAGACCCAACCGGATGCTAGAAATTAGACTCCATATAATGTGTATAGCGAGCAGGCGAGACATAACGATCGAAATGGCTATGTTGAAGTGAGTCTGTCGATGGGCACTCATTCAAGTTCAATTTCAATTTTCCGTTTCCTATTCTTGAAGTGGTGAATAACCTCCGCACGCGATATGAATGACTGCGCACGTTGCAGATGGGCTTGTTGCAGTTTTTGTTTTGACCCTGTGTTGTGGTCTCTATAAAAAGGGAAGTTCGTCCCCATTGAATGACGGTGGTATTTAAGTACCTCATTGTTTTTATTTAGCCGCCAACCAGTTCAAGGGAAAAAGGCTATGATGTTGAAAAGTTAAGTGGAGTGGTTTCTTATATTTGCTGACAGATGATATAAGTGCAATAAATTTAAGCATTTTTTGTGATTGTCATTCTGAATGTTAGAAGAACACAACAAATATTAGATTTCAATTTTATACTGTACAAATATTATGAGATATTGATCGTTTGGGCTTCTTCAGATTTGCCCTCAGATTTTAGATTTCGTGTGCCTAATCGAACATAAAAATGTCACTTGCTCTTTTTTGTGTTGATATTTGTGTGATTTGAATATGTGTAGTCTTCGACACTTTTGGAAGCGATTTCCATTCACTGGTTAAATTTTGTATTAAAACATTAGAAATATTTGTCCCGATTGATTTACAAAAATAGATTCACTCGATGCAATGCCTTTCTTTGCTGAAGAAAAAATTCACTAAAAAAGTAAACAAACTCCATCAGTTGTCAAAGTCAAACGCAAAAGTGCTCTGAAATCTGAAAAAGATTGCTTTTTCGTGTACCAAACGAACATAAAAATTGCTCTGAGAGCAAAAAAATGCTCTGAGAGCGCCCAATCGATTACCACAATAGAATAATTTCATTTTACATGCCTATCAGATCTATTACATTTGTTCTCTGTCAATTCTACCTGTAACCGATTTTTATCAGACTTTTTTTTATAGGTTTTTGTGTTATAATTTGTTTAGACCATTTATTTGTTATAGCTGTCCGTGTGAAATTTTCAAAATTAGGGATGTTTTGCTGAATGCAATCATAAATAAATGTGAAATCTATTACCTACATTTTTGTGTCAAAAATTTTAAAACTACAATATTATCTACTACACGTTTTGTCACCAATTCTTTATTTGTGTCAGCATAATTTGTGAGCTTAAATTTTGCAAAAAATATATCTAATACACTTCCTTCAGGAGATATGTGATAAAAAATATAAATTCGGATCAGAATGCCAGTTCAAATTGACTCACACATAGAATATGTCGCCTCCAAATATCTAGGCATTTCACAATAATTTTAACTGCATTATTTAAAAGTATAAATAAACAAGAAAAAAAGAAAAAACGAATGATTATGGGAAACGGGGGTGAGGTCCTGTACCACCAACTGTTTATTACTCGTACAATACAGGATTAGAATTATAATTTCGGACTGAAGCCTGTCACCCTGATTACCGCTGTCATTTGCTTTATACAATAGCTGTCAATTCGAACGGTACAAATAAAAGCGCGTCAATTGTCATGTTTTCATTATGCATTTTGTGTGGCGACATGTAAACGTCATTCAGTCTGTGTGACGTTTAATTGACAGTTGTGTGTCGAAGTCGAAAGCCATATCGCTCTTGTTTTATTATACGGGGTGAAAACAAGAGTAAGTTTTGGAATTCGGATCAGGAATTAAAATTAAAAATACATATCACCTTTGGATGCGGTAATTTAAAGGCATGTAGGTGTTCTTTTGTAGGTATACCTATGCTGCGCAATACAAAGCTTGCTCGTTAATAGTATGTGTTTTTTATAAGGCATTAAGAAAACAACTGTTTACTGTAAATCTTCCTTAAACACACTCCGAAAGAAAAGTTTATGCTTTCTTAAAATTTTACCAGTTTTCTCATTCGAAAGAACTGACAGAAGAACTTTGACCTATTGCGTGCATCGCATAAATTCCACAGTTAAAATGCGTTTATTGATGAAAAAACTGAAATTGCAATATTTTTCTATCGCTTAGAACCTTGCAAATCTTACATTTGTCACATACAGAATTAGGTATCGACAAATTAGTTGAAAGTGACCGAGTATTCATTTTTACCAGATTCACCCTAAATTTAGTTCAAACTAAAATATACGTTTTAATAATACAGACACGTTGTACAGTCGAGTTTCGCTCCGTATTTGCCAACCGCAACATTACCAAAAAAAGGCGTAATCTAGTACAAAATGTTAGATAATAGAAAATGAAAAGTGAAACCTTAAATGTCTCACTACGTGCCTGGAGATATTCTTAACTAGAAGCAGAGTTCTTACTACTGCACTTTGGGTGGTCGCCGTTAAAGCTGCAAATGGAAAAAAAGGCAATTAATGTATAATTGTACCTATACCGTTTTGAATATGAAAAACGTACTACCGGAAGTGTGTTCACTCTTCAGCTTCACCACGCACAACGTTTGGTTTAGGGCCGTACGCCATGCACCCTCTATCCACCAGCCGATTGGCCTCTCCCTCGTTTGAATGCTACAATCGTTTAACTTTCCGGAAGTTGACAATTATTGTATTTTGAAGTCTGCATTGGTGCACACGGTCGTCAATTGAATGCACACAATGTCCAGTGTGAGATGCCCTTATAGGGAACGCAAACCGCACGAGAGAAAAAAAGGATTATCGTTCAATTTATGCGGGAAAAAGAAGCATTTCTCATAAATGCTGATAAATGACGAAATAATTTTGCGTCTTGATCTGATTGACCGAAATTCCGAAATCTCAAATGGGCAATGACATTTTTTCATTAATTCCTTCACATTTAAGACACAGTCGCTACATACTCTTCGCATTATGTTGCTCGTCGACTTAGTTGATTTAATTGATCGTGCCAGCAGAGACACACTTCGAGAGTGGGCATAACAAAACGTTAAACATGCGGACATGAAGTGATGATTTAATTAATTTCAAAGATGAAATGGAACAGAATGGAATTCCTTAATCAAATTCAATTTTTCTACTCAGTTTACTAATTGTCGGTCTAGCGTTGATCACGGGAGAGTTGTGTCGCACTCATGTGAATAGAAATTCCTTTGGCTGCAATTCCTTATCACTTCGGTTACTAAATTTAGATAACACGATCAGTGATCTTCAGAGGTCCTTGAACTTTTAGTCGCTCTTTTTAGTTCGATTGCAATCGATACGACACAAAAATAAATCATAAAACAAGCCCCAGTGCAGTTGCAGATAACATTATTACGATCTGAATTATTCGCCGGCCGTCACGATCGCGATCACGTTCTTTATGCCAAATGAATCAGCGATCAACCCTCAAGATGGCGAGTTCTCTTCAGTCTGATGGGGTTGATGGCAGTGACAGTGGCAGATGCATTTATTTTTTGTTGTATTTCTTTTGGCAACGACATAACACTTAGCAGATGTCCCAAGTGAACTAAAATGCCACTGCGTACGTTGCAAAAGCTTTGAGCGTGTACGGTAGATCTTGCCAAACAGCAGAAGTAATTTTCCGCCTCTGGCTGCCCCCCAAATTTACAACGTCTTGTTTTATATTTTGATTCGTTTTGCTGTCGACCTCAAATCGATCCTATGGATTTTCTTCCACTTGCATCCTCTTTCCAGTTGTCCCCCGTTGGGCGCCACATATTTCTTTTATTTGGTTTTCCAAGTCGGTTGGATGGGGAGTTGATGTTTTTATTTTTAAAATTTCAATATACGAACAAATAAAACTTAAAACTCGGAGAGCGAGAGAATCAAAACATTTAAGAAAAAAAAAAAGAAACCGTTTTCGCTGCATCTGGCTTGGTTGAGCGGATTTTTGACGCGACCGCATCGTCGTCGATGGTGTTTCTTCGGCTTCTGGTGTGCAACACGAGGTCGCATTTTTATTTCCACGGAAATAGTAGGAGAAGTAGTAGCGATTTAGTGGCCATAAAGATCGGATTGGGATGAATTACGTTTTCTTTGCGGTGTCGTGTTTGATCGAATTAAGTGGAAATCAAGAAACTTAATAGCTTCTCCCTGAAGTGTAGAAAGTCTGTGCTTTTATCTTTGTTTCCGGATCCGAGCCGTGTATCGGAAAGACAATATAGTATGTGCTTAGAGTAATAATAAATGAGTTGCAGTGGCTGTTGTGGGGTAAATAAAAATCCTGGAAATATGCCAAAGTTAAAAGGTGACTAAGTAATTTGACATTTGTGTTTTATAATTTAAGGGAATTAGTGGAGCTTTATATACGATATAGAACTAGCAAGTTGCTTTATTTGTTTTTTGTTAAAGTGAGTGAATAATGTGTCGCCCACGTCATCGTCTTGAACTTACGTCGTTTTCCATTGGGACCGCCAGATATTGTGTTCAAATCTCAGATTTGACGCTGCTCATGGAATATGCTACGAAAGTGATCTGCTTTTGTAAATGCGTTAGCGCGTTATTTGGCAGCAATATCAACTGTTCAAATTGTATTAGTTTTTGGAAAAATCACAAATGGATTATCGACTTGAAAAATGTTTCCCCTGTTGTAGACACAGAGTATTTTTGGTGATTCGTAGCCTTAAAATGACGAGGAAGACGGTGAAAATAATAGTAAAAAAAATCGAGATCTGCAAAACATGATCCGAATCAAAAAAATATTATTTTTTGTCCCAACGTAACGACATTATTGTTACAAAACGTCTGTTATCAGCAGAAGTGTTGCGAGTCTAGTACACTATTTTTGTATTAATATTTCACAGCTCTATAGCTTTATCGAATAAGACACGTAACTAGTCATTTTGCTTTCAGCCTTTTTAAATAAATAAATAAATAACCTCACTTCCAATTTTGTCTCCTCTTGAAATGTTTGTTTTTTCTTCATATTGCGACGTCGTAATCTTTGAGTATTTTAATAAGTAGAAAGAACAATATTCTTACCACCATTAAGTAGTTCGATACGATATTAAGTCAGAAAGTTCTTAAACAGACTACTCCGTGGTAGTATCTAACTTTTTTCAAATGAAAATGAAAATGCAAGCAGTATAGGTGAATGCAGGCAGCCTTGCAGAACTCCACTTTCCTCTACTAAATGAATAACTAATATTATGGTAATCTCGATGGCTATTGTGAAGTAATTGATTCCGATCGGACTGTTGAAGGTTCGATCTTTAGCATGCAACTGTGTTCATTCCATGGGAACTGCTAATGTTCGAATCCAACCTCAAAGGACCAGTTGACAGACCTTTTTTTTTCTCTCTTTTTGAGTTGCAAAACCTTATATCTATTTGCGAAATCATAATTTTTCTGAAATCGCATTATTTTTGTTTCAATTTAACCTCTAAATGTCCGTCAAAAGTACCATTACTACTGATTCGATTAAATGCTCCTTAAATACACTCAGCTAATTGTGTCTGCCTCTGCACATCTAAGTCGCTCGGGAAATATTCTTCAATATATTAGCTTAAATCGAAGAACAAAACCAGTTCACTTTCACTGGAGTAAACTATTCCAAACAAGGTGTGTACCGTGTCAATAATCCTCCTTTAAAGGGTGCACCTACACTGCAAAGGAATTCTCAGCCTTATTCTATATTTAAAACTTTTTTTAAATTTTCCATCACGTATTCTTTTACGTGTTCCACTGACCGTTCCCACAGTCAGACAAATGTATGCCAAATTTATTACGTATTCACAGACGTTATGCAGAAAGAATGTTTTTTTTTGTTTGTTGATGAATTTTTTTAATTCATTTCGTCCCCCCGATGATGTTATCACAGATTGGATAGAATGCTGCCATAGAAGCCATTAAGGCATAATCTAATATTGTTCATTGTTCTTATTATAGACTTCTGGCCTTGTCATCTTCATCGTACATATTGCTACCAGATATGTATACTAAATCAAAAAATAAAAGTCCAAAGTAACAACAAAACATCCGTCGCGACAATTTTAAGCGATTGGGTAGGTTTGCTAATTTTTTTTTTGCATGAAATTATGTACCCATGTCGCTTCAACAGACAATCACACATCAACGACAACATTCTGATGTGGTTTTCTTGTTCGTTGGTCGGTGTCGCGTCTCTGGTCTCTTGGTCTTTTTTCAAAAATCCATCATCCGTCGCGTACTCTCAAGGACTAATATTAATAATTCTAACAGACAAGTGCTGTATGGTGTTCCCTACTCCCTTGTTCGGCAGACAACTACTAACCACGCAGACAAACACAGATCCTCGACCTCTTTGTTCTGTTTGATCTGCTGCAATCATTTATATAGTGGGAGAGATGGAAAGAGGTACTTTTTAAATAGAATACGAGCGCGTGTATCTTTATTATTAGCTCAAAGACAAATTTAAAAAAAAAGGAAACCCTCTAGTTGCACGCAAATACGAGGGCGGTGTTTATTTTTCACGCGCCACAACCGCACATGGCATTAGGTTAGGTTCTCCGCAAAGGTGAGATAACATTTTTCAAGTAGTTGGCAAAATGTCCTAAGCAAATAGTTATTCAAATCCAAATATCGATAAGGATGTTTCAAATTCAAATTTTCTACAACAAAATGCTTATTTTTTATTTTCAGATAACTGTGGCACCAGTTCGAATATGGACGACATCCTGATCATAACAGCTAAGCACAGTGAACGGGCAATATTACGAGCGAATTTTCTAAAAAATCACTTTGATAAAATTACAAAGCAACGCGGTCGGAAACCTTTCAAGTGAGTGTTTTAATTTATTTTTCATTCGCTTAAACAAAAATTAAATAGTCAACTCAATATTAACGTGAAATAGAAATAAATTAACTTCAAGTACCTAAATTAAAACGGAAAAGATGGCTGCCATTAGTTTTATAAAAAAAAAAAACTTACATGGCGTTTTCGGTTTTATGTTTTCTATTTGTTATTAGGAAAAAAGTGTAATTCCAGGCCAATTCTTAGCACGAAAGAAGAGTCCAACACATTTAGGAAGAACTGATTACATTACCAATATAATACTTCTTAGATTCAAATCTATGCGGCGTTGTTTGAAAACAATTCCAACCAGTTGAAATGTTCACGGTTTAAATAAATTTAGAACCAAGCAACTCAAATTCAAGGCTGGCACAAAGCTTTGCCTGGTCCTTTACTACAATTTTGAACTAAGGGGAAATGCCCTAGACTTTCAATGTGACAAATGATCTAGAAGCTAGAAAAACAATCGCAATAACTTTTGTGGTATTTGATTGGTATTCTTCAGTTTTCGGATTTCGTGTGTCTAATCCAACATAAAAACAAACGTCACTTGCTCTTTTTTGTGTTAATATTCGTGCGATTCAAATATGCATAGCCTTCGATTTTTTTCGAATCGTTTTCTATTCACTGGTTAAATTTTATATTAAAACATTCCAAATTTGCACCCGGATTGATTTCTAAACATTTATACAGAGGTAGGTAGACCCACCCGAAAAAAATTCACGAAAACCTAACAAACTCCACCAGTTGTTGTGAAACTCAAACGCACTTGTATTGGCAAATCTGAGAAGAAAATCCAGATTTGCAAAAGAGCTCTGAAGTCTGATGACGTTTTCCATTGTTATTTTCAGATTTCCGATTTTTCGTGCCCAATGGAACATAAAACCAGATTTTTCTTTCCTTGCATTTGTGGTGGTGCGTGTTTTAAGAGTCAGCTGTTTTTAAATTGTAATTTGTGTTTAATCTATTCAATTTATGTTAATATCCACTGCAGCGGCCAAATGTTAATCTTTTTCTATTTTTCCCAGCATTGTCGTCTAAAAATGTAGGTAATAACACACTTTAGAATTTGACAAATGACAACTGTTTTGGTGTTTGTGGAAGTAGGTGTAAATCTTGCTCACAAATCGAGATTGCTGTGACTCTGAAAAGTGTTTTTTTTTGGCGACAAATGGAACATAAAATCTAACAGCCAGATGATTTCGAGAACACAAAACTGTTCTTCTGAATTTGCAAAAAAAGTGCTCTGAGACCTTGAGAGCGTCCAATCGAATACCACTTTAGGAAACATTGCAACATTGTTCCATATTTCTATTTAGCCGTAAATTTTTTTAGCTGTTTGTGATAGATGTCATTCTTTTAAATTCATGTAGTTTGACATGAATGTTAGGTAGGTATTCTTTTCTGGTACATAACCTATAAAAAACATGGCTGTTTTTTTGAAAAGTAAAATAGAAGATTGTTTATTGAAAAAATTCAGTCAGAGTGACAATTCTGGCAAAGTGGTTAAACGGATATAAATTTGTATTTTTTTTTTTTCTCATCTGCGGAGAGGAACTTTTTATTAAACTTACCTTGCGATTGCGACCTTACATTCTATCACATCACTCAACACAAAGGTACCTACTCCTTTTTAGACTATGTTCAAGATAAATATGTTCCTCTGGTTCAATCGAAAGTTGGCTATTCCACCTACGAAATATATTCTAGGTCCCACATTAATGAAAAACCTTATTCTTTCAGTTTTCTTCACATCAAAATCGACGATGGCCCCTTTAGTGAGGACCTTGCCCGTAAATATCAAGGTACCGCACTGCAGATCGTCATACTGTGCCCAGCTCTATTGGCTATATCACATTCGTTTCTGCAATCGCAACTTTCGGCCATTCTGAAAATCGAAAAGGTTCTGGCCATATTATTAGATGTCAGTGAGGAGAAGGTTCTCGAATTTCATAAGAGTGGTGAGCTAAACGAAAAAAACTTTCATATTTTTATCATAAAATTAATTTGAAATCCACTACAGCTCTTCCATCATTCCGTAAATGGCGCCGCTGCGTAGTGCGTGACAATGATCAATCACAAATTGGAAACATTCTTGGTATTGCTACGGACATTCTGGGAAGAGCACTGTGCCAACGACCTCCATGTCAGGATATAAATACAAGTCAAACGAAAAGCTTTACCAGTTCCGAAGGATTCACTGTGTTGCCGCGGAAGGTTAAAGTTGGACAAAATAAAGTCGTGGCCATGCTAAACGAACCGTTGGACAAGGACGATGTGGTGAAAATTGTAATCGAGAAATCCGGTGAACTGATTGAGGTGCGTAACTTCAAGCATAGGAATCCGTTTACTCTGCAATTTACAATTCCGGGTAAGTGCCTGCATTAATATAAATTTTCCTGACCTTGTCTGACTTTTCCTTGTCGCTTCTCACAGAATCGTGTATGGAAATCTCAACCATGGTGGAGATCCGCATCGAGAAAAATGAGAAAAGTCTCGGAAGTCGACCCGTCAAGTGCGAGAGTCGCCTGCGAGAGCTGGAACAGCTCCTGCGCACGGAAGACTCTCCAATAGAGTTCATGTGCCATGCAGTGGGAATCGGGCCTACGGATCGTGACCCATTGGACCTACATCTGCTGCAATGCTTCCAGAAGAATATGCCCCCGAATTTCCATCTGCTGACGGGACCATTTGAGAAACAGCATCACTTCCTTACCATCCGTGAGTCCAGCCCTGAGGAGTATCCGACTCTACTGCATTTTGCAGCACGATTTGGCTTCGAGCGCCTCTGTATGCAGCTAATGGAATGTCCAGGGGGTGATACCGCCTGTGGTATACGTAACTGTGTCGGTAAAACTCCCGCAGAACTGGCAGATCTTGAAGGATTCCACAAGCTAGCCCAAAGCATCAGTAGTTTCTCAGAATTCCATGAACTCACTACAATGTACCACTACTTCAAGGGAATTCAAGGTAACGCAGTCAACAAAAATAAGGTCATGATCGAAGCCAAAGCGGGAGGGGAATCCCCAAAGAAGACAGTGTGCAAGCAGAAATCACACGAACCAAAGGAGCCTCCGCAGGCCGAATACATGGAGATGAGCAGCGGTAGTGATCGAGACATTTCGCCCTGTCCAGTGGCATCTTCATCCAGCACAGTTACCACAATGGCGGTGTCAAATCTGAACTACATCAGTGTCGAAACAGAAGACGACAATCTACAGAGCTCCGGCGAAATGACGAAGAATTTCGATCAAATGAAAATCATTGCCGAGGCCGAGGTCACAACAAATGAGCTCAAGATCAGTGAGCCACCTTATTACCAGTCTGATGAGAAGAACAAAAGTAACCTGCAGGTGTCCCCCTATCAGACGGACAAATTTAGCCAGGAGTGCTCAAATGTTTTGGAAAATTGCAACTCATCAATGCTGGACTATATGCTTCAACCGTCGAATATCCCTGTTCAACCCACTATCGAGGACGATGGCAACTACCTATTCCAACCCTCTAACAAGCCTGTCGAAGTTGAGAAGCTCCCAGTTGAAGAAATTCACCAATCCCGTTTGAGCTTGACCAGAATGGGCTCCACCACAAAGTTGGGTACGCTCAAAAGAACAGGCAGTGATGCCTCGAGCAGCAAGGGCAACGCCGACGATGAGCTCGTGGAGATAATGAATGATTTCAAAAACAACGTTCTGTCGATTCGTGATGTGGAACAGCTCGTCGAAAAGTGGAAACACCGCAATGACGTGAAGCAAAGCTTCAAAGAGAAGCAAGAACAAATTGAGGTCCTGAGGCAGGAGTACGAAAGGATTCAAGTACAAATCAAATCCAAACTGAAGCGTGAAACTCCTTTCGAAAAGATCAAAAAACTATTCTCGCGACAAAAGCCTCCCGTACACAAGGTGACTGTCGAAAGCCCCGATGAGACGAAATCGTCGATCGCTTCCTCCTTCCAGTCAAGTCAGCGTCCCATAAGTACCCTCAGCCTTCAGAGTGTCTCATCTTCGTCCTCTTCGGGACGACTGAGCACTGGAAGTGTTTGCAGTGGTGCAAGCCTTGGTGACAGCGGTACCCATTCAGATCACGAAGACCGTCGTTTCGGAATGTGTCGAATCGGTTCGCCCGGTAGTCTTATGGACAACTATCTAGTTCCGCCACCCCCGAGGCCAGTTCTAACACCCAGTTCAACCCCAGGCGAGGAGAAGGAAAGACTCGTCTTCCCCCACCATCCGAGAGTTCTCACACCAACCAGTCCTAGTCCGGCAGGGAACGGCAACAGTGATCATTACTACATGTTTCCATCGAACCTTCCAGTATTTCCATCGCCAAATGATCAGTCCATCTCATCATCACTCAACAGCAATGGCTATCTGAATACCATTGTCGAGGCCAAAGAGAATGAGCACAACTATCAAAATGGCGTCACTGTGCAGCCGATTAAAGTACAAACACTCAACGATAGATCGAACATAATCTACGGAAAATTGACCAAAGCCCTACCAAAGGATGTGTGCAGTTCGTTTAAGCCACAGGCTGCACCCCAAGTAAAGAAGGAGGTAATCGCAGCGGAGGTTTATCAGAATTTACCAAATGGCAGTCTAACAAGTGACAGCACTGCCGGCGACGAGGATCACAACTACATGAATGTTTAGGTGTTCCGCAGGTATACGTGATTGGACCTGAACTCTTTCAGAGGTTGAAATAAATTTCAAATCACGTTCTAAATAGAAAGAGACTGTATAATTATTATTTTTTTAGAAACACTGTATTATTTGAAACGATTTTTATTTTCTTAAATAGAGTTTTCGATAACTTTTTTATAATATTAAATATATAAAAAAGAAAAACTTGTACGTTGTATGTATTAAAAGCAATCCGCTAGTATTGTATATCTTTTCATATTTATTTATATAAAACGAGGTTTTCACACAAAAAAAAAAAACAAGAGAAACGTTTTCAATTTTAACACTTAAGCAATTATTATTATCGAAGCGACAATTATTTTCATATTGGATAAATTTAAGCGAAACGTTATGAAAAATAAACTATTCTAAAGATGTATTTGTAGAAAAGCATGTAAATGAACTCTTTTATTTTCGAAAAATAATGCGATAACCAATAAAAATAAACGACGCGGCGTCAGCAAGACCAACATGCAACGAAAAGTGGCAGCACTGAATTAAAATTTTTGAACTGAAGTTTATTATGGGTATTCGATTGGGCTTAATCAGATTTGCTCTCGGATTTCAGATTTCGTGTGGCTAATCGAACATAAAAACATCACTTGCTCTTTTTTGTGTTGATATTTGTGCGATTTGAATATGTGTACGTGTAGTCTTGGACACTTTTCTAAGCGATTTCCATTCACTAGTTAAATTTTGTATTAAAACATTAGAAATATCCGTCCCGATTGATTTCTAAACATTTATACAAACATAATTTACAAAAATAGATTCACCCGATGCAATGCCTTTGCTGGAGAAAAAATTCACTAAAAATGTAAACAAACTGCATCAGTTGTCGAACTCAAACGCACTTGTATTGATAAATCTGAGAAAATATCTAGATTCGCAAAAGTGCTCTGAAAAAGATTGCTTTTTCCTGTACAAAAGGAACATAAAAATTGCTCTGAGAGCACCAAATCGAATACCACATTATGGTTGGTTTGGAAAGAATTATGATGGATCTACAAAATATACATTTTTAACGGAAAATTATAAGATTAGATAGTGACTAAATGGGGCAGCAGTACCAGCACCACCTAACACGTAAATATTCGTGGCACGTATTTTGGTCGGCCATCTTTGTTTACGTGGTAGAATCCAGTTGTTAGACATCCATTACAGTGCAGCGTTCGCGCATATAATATACAAGGGCATTTTGATAAGTCTCAGTGAAATTTTGAATTTTTTGCTCAGTAATGTCGTTTTCCATTGGGCAAAAAGAAGCGTCCGGGAGAGTCCGGAATCGAAAAAATCACTTCTGAAACCGTTCCATTGGCACAAAAAATACTCTTCTGGTGATTCTGAGGAGAGAATTTCGCTTCTGGATTTGAAGTCAGAATCCACTCAAGAAGCACTCACACCAGTGTAGTTTGTGTATTTTATACAAGTCAACTGACAGCTGCCGTAGATTATTTTTTGGCATTTCACCAATACTCTTGTGGATTCAATCAGAAGCAGTTTTCTTGTTCCATTGGACTACAGAATGAGTGGATCCCCGAGTGAAACCAATGGAAATCGGCATTATAAAAAAACCCTCGTATATTTCACTATTGTTGTCATAGTTTCGCTCATAGTCACTTGAATATGTTAAATAAATGTTATGTCCGTGGGACATACAAAAACCAATATTGTACACAATTATAATTACTTTATTTAAGAGTTAATAAGTTAAATATACATTAAAGAAAATAAGGTAAGTGCTGTTCACTCATCCAGAAACAAAAGTAAAGTTGCGAGGGCCAAAAATTCAGCTAACGAATGTGCAGGGGTGCCAGTTGTGAGGACATCTAGTTGTCGATTCACAAATGCTGTTTGTTCTTTTACTCCAATAATTAAATAATTATTACACCGATGCAAACACACCATTTAACTAAATACGAACTTACTTACTTAGGTGGCGCTACAGTTCGGGGTGAACCAGGGCCTCAACCAACAAGCCTCTCCAGTTGGCCCGGTCCTTAGCCAACTGCCTCCAGTTGCGCACTCCAAGTTGGTTGAGGTCGTTTTCTACTTGTGCGCGCCACCTAAGGCGAGGTCTTCCTCTACTGCGTTGACCCTCTGTGTTGGAATCGAAAACTCTGCTGGCCGAGCGTTGATGTCCATTCGCTCTACATGTCCTAGCCATCTCAAACGTCCAATGCTCAGTTTTTTGACTAGGTCGATGTCGCACAAAGAAGCCCAAAGACATTAGTCAAACTTTGTTCTCCTCTAACCAACTTTTGCGTAAGACAACGAAGTTTGACTGGTGTATTCGAATGCATTATCGTAAGGGAACAGACCTAAAGTCCCTTACTACCTCAAAGTTATAGCTGTCTATTGTGACGTTCTGTCCGATTCGTCGATGTTGGGTGTCCCTTCTTGTTGACAGCATATACTTGGTTTTGCCCTCGTTAACCATTCGTTAACCGCTAAGCCCATTTTAGCCACTTCTGTGTCCATACTTGCAAACGCGCCAGTGACAGCTCGCTGTATTCGTCCAATTATGTCAATATCGTCGGCGTATGCAAGTAATTGTACAGACTTTTGAAAGATCGTACCTCGTATGTTGGCTTGTGAGTTTCGCACAATTCGTTCAAGTATATTTTTGACATCAAAGGTCTCGGTTAGGTCATTGCCGACCTTTAACTAAATACACATCGAAAATTCACTTTCATAGAAAAATCATCATAGTCAGAGGAACCCCATTTGGAAATAGCAACCAAGCCATTAAAACAAATTTGGACGCATTTTTTACTACCAAAAACAACTTAGGGTATAAATCATCCATGTATTTAAAAGCAGTAACCTATCACATAAAACAGGACTATCTACTTACACACAATTTGTACACTTAACTTTAAACGCTTATAACTTTGCCGAGGACACACTATCAAACAAATCCTTTATTTGTGTCATTATTTCAGCCAGATTTTTATTAAACTTGTGTGCGCTTGTTTTTTTGCTGTCACGGAAGACGGTTGTATGAAAATTGACACTGAAAGAGAGACAATTTAAGAAATAAATGGGCATACTTGAAAAGTTTTAGCTTACGCATTAGACTGAATGCTGTAGAAGACCCCATAGCCGTCTGTAACCATTGGCGCAACAAATCCGTTGTTGATCGTGTAGCCCAATGTACTGGTTGAAAGGACAAAATTACCACCACCTCCACTCTTGGCGTACAAAGGATCGGAATAGATGGCAGGAATCTCAATATCAGCTTCGTAGGCGACACACCATAATCCGAACAAATGTCGATCCACACCTCGGCCTTCGCGTGCCTCGTTCATCATAAACGAGTTGCCCTTTACTGCTTTGCGGAAGGCATCTACGACGCTTTGTTTGCTGGCATTGGGGTTACTCGCAAGCTGTATGAATTCAACAACATCTAAGGTACAAGACCGCAGTGTTTCTGTGCGACCGTTGTAGTATTGCCGCATAAGAGCGGTTTCGTAAATTGGGGCTAACCTGAAAATGGTTAATCACAGAGTGAGTTAAAAGCTAATAAAGAGAGACAGTAACATTAATCCATGTAGGTGGTTTAAAAAATACTTACTCTCCGTGCATCACGTAATAAACCCACTGAATAACAACTTGAATGAATGAGTCGGGATGGAGTTGTAAAGTCTTGATGTAGTCCTTGCCAAAACCGTCGAAAGTAAAGTCTGTAACATGGACTTCCGTTCGCTGAAATTCAGTTTAAGAATTACATATGCACACAATCGTATTCCAATTAAGTTAACGCCTACCCGACCATCACAATCCGTCAATACTCTCTGAATTTCACTCCTCAATGTATCGTCCAGATCAAACTCAATTTCAGTTACCGGCAGCGCAGTCTTGGGCTCAGCGCTCCAGTCAGGATCACCGCACTCCATCAGACTGAGTTGAATGAACAAGGCACAATGTACACTTATCGTTCCATCGTAGGCAGAGTGCTAAAAATAAATGTTGAAATTCTCTCTCGAGCCTCAATTATTGTACTACCTCTCCGACAAGAGCAAACTTTCCATTTCTGTAAGCAACAAATATGCTGCTTCTGTCCGCCCATTTCGAGTGGTAATCACCATTAACAGCAATTGCGCTAACCTCTTCATAGTCCTTAGGTTCGTTTTCATCCAGAACGGCTACAACGACGGAACTCTCCACAAGTTGCAGGTAGTCTTTGTTCTTTGGTGAGATCTCGAGCAACCGTTGACGATTCTGTAAGGCACAGTACATTAAATATTGCATTTCCTTCCAACTATATAAGCTTACATGTGCCCAGGAAGTTCTTTCGTCGTGCGTCAATATAGGGACACAATCACCTGTACCTTTGTATCCTAAAACACCATTCACTCGCTCTACGATAACTAATATTTGTTGCGGCGATAAGATTGAGCCGTCTTTATTTACACAGTCAAATATAAAAATTCGGCCTTTGCCCACCAACATTCCATGGTGAGGACTGTCGCCTTCGCTAGCTAAACACAAGGAGAGAACTCGAATGATTCTAATTTGTGTGCAACAGGAGCATTTCTTACCAATTTTCAGGTGGCTTACCACCTTATCGACAATTTCACCGGGAATACGTGTCGTCGACATGAATCGCTTCAACAGAGCAGAGCAGTACTTTATTTTGCCACCGCCAGACGAAGCGGGTTTCATTCTTTCGGTGCGAATCAGCTCCCAATATTCAATTTGATGATACAATATTCTAGCCATCAGTTGAAGGGAGTTTTCCTTGGACTCGGTGATTCCAAGGCAATCCAGTTTCAATGGCATCGACATGGCAGTATACGGATGTAGCGGCAATCGTAAAGTATGATAAGCATACGCATCCCACCACACGTCCAACCAATTCTTCATCTTGGAAGCACGTTCAGCTAGTTTCTTATGAAGTTCATCACCAATTCCTTTGCTAAACTCATCGATGATTTTACGACTGTTGGACAATTCTTCTTCCGTACCGAATGGTTTAAGACTTTCGTAGTAACGAACAAGTGTATCAGTCAAACTTGGCAGAGGCAGTGGTGGTAGATCTTCATCGAATACATACGTGGAGGGTTCACCCTCCTTGGAGATGTAAATGCTAGCACGGTTCATTTGCTAGAAATGCAGAGACGATAAAAAATTAAAAAATGATTATTTACTGGTCCATGTGTGACTTAAAATTCGCTTTCTAAGAGCGTCTATCGACTAAGAAAAGTATTTCTAACTATGCCATTTCTTAACCATAAGATAGCTTCCGAATAATTAGTGTATACGGTAATCCTACAAAATGTTAAAATTCTTAGACTATGTACATAATCTATCTACACAAGATTAAAGTCCAAAGTGGTGTTTACACGTTCGTTGAACCTCTTTACTTCAGATAAGTGTATACATATATAACAACAGCTTGAAGTAGTTCTGTCTTTAATAGTCATCCAACGGAATGCATTTTCGTGAATGCGGAACCAAGTCATTGTGGGAATAGATTATCGTGTTATGGAGATTTTTTGTATAAACAACGACGGTTGGAGACAACCTATGAGCCCCGCATGTAAACAAAAATTATGAAATTACCATTGCAAAATAGCTCATGCGTTTAAAATTCTGTGCCATAGACAATACTTCTATCTTTTAACCATAGCGAACATAATTTGCACTTTGCACTTAGGTACCTTATTCTATACCGCCTAAATCGGTTATTCCAATATAATCTATGAAAGACCAAGCTACAATGTAGACCTTCTAAGAAATACTACGACAAAGACTCACTAATGTTTCGGTTAAAATGAATCGTGGTGCTCCTATTACAACAATAATATAACTGATTACCTACCAGTACAACTTGTTATCAGTACCTATGCCGATATGAAATCTTATAGAGCACAGTGAAGGTATATTGTAATTGTAATTGCAGCTTGCAGGCCTCCCCTATATTCCCAAGTGACTTGCCAGCTGCTAAAATAAGAATATAATTAGTCAAAGAAATAAAACAAAACCACTTGATAAAAATGTGAACTCACAGGTGGACAGAATGGACTTTAGACTTTAGTAAACCAAATAAATCCACCTATGTTCCAATACTTTCGATACGTGTACGTAGTTGGATTATGAAGAGATTATTGAATTTACGAATTTCTTTATATTCAAGAAGGAACTAAATTGACTGGTCTCAAAATCTATCGAACAGAACAGTTAACCAGCCAAAGTGGCTCATCAGGTGCAACTTGTTTAATTTGTTGATATTTGCTTGGATGTTTTTTTTTTTTTTTTTGTGTACATACCTAGTTTTGCTTTTGAGCAGAGATTAATGAATAAAAGAGATGGTTATCTTTCGTACGTCTATCCCCCCAAAACCCATTTGTTTACATTGTTGTTTTTGTAATTTCAACCCCCGTCTGTGAATACGTGTGGCTAACAAAAAAGCATGTTGCTAATGGACGACCGCGAATCATCTTGCTTTTATGAGCATCGCGGTGTTTAATTGTTTTGTGTTACGTTTTGAATTTGTTTAGTTTTTGTGGAGGTGTTGATTAAACTGAAAAAGATAGTGAAATACACATTAGAGAATACCGAATTCTTGCATTAAAGTCCAATTCATGAACTCACATACACTATAATAGAAATAAGCAGGTGTCTGTGACTTCATGAATTTTTCTGGAAAACAGCTTGTAGGCAGCCGCCCTTCCACTGGAAAGATATATATCTCTGTATTCCATTATCTTTGCTTTTGAGACGATGTGCGAGGAAGTGTCAAATTCAAATGCTGGACTGGAGCGCCTTCAGTCTTCACCAGTTGCTGTCAAACTATTGATTACAAATTTTATTTGATAAAATCACAGACGATGAGCGAACTAATGTGGTATCGTATTCGTGTAGATACCTGTAGTCAGAAAACACATATATAAGTAGTTACTTTTTTTTAAATTTTCAATTGGGTCTATTTTTTATTGAGATCCTTTTTTGGACATCTCGTTGGTAAAGAAGAATACACCAATTCTGCAGAATTTACAATAATCACTCTTGATCAAGCATAGGTATATATTTCCGTTACCTAAATGCAGAAATAATCTTAAGATAAAAGAAGAAACTATTGATTTAAAATACCAAGGCTTTTGATATGGAATTGTACTCTGTTCTGTTGATATTTGAATTGAACCGCTTACGAAAAAGCTACGCTTTTCAAATTTTTGGTTTTAAAACATGTCTTAACTTTTGTTATTTTACATACTTACCGGTGCCACCATTCGTCTACGGCTACGCTGAGAAAAATTGCGACATTTAGAAATAACCTCTGGAAGTATGCAATCGTTTAAA
The DNA here is from genome assembly GCA_949126925.1 of Cheilosia vernalis. Classification (NCBI taxonomy): domain Eukaryota; kingdom Metazoa; phylum Arthropoda; class Insecta; order Diptera; family Syrphidae; genus Cheilosia; species Cheilosia vernalis. Next base: position 101,525,540 of record OX421358.1, on the reverse strand, counting down.
AACTTACAAGAGGAAATTGCAAGTTTAACCGGAATGTAACGGCTTGCGTGATTCGACCAGTCGTTTATAGAATTGCTACCAAATATTTCGATTTAAAATATCGCTGAATTGCCCTGACGGGGTCAATTGTTATATGTATTTTCGACCGTTGAATTGAATGGAAAATAATCGATACAATTAGAAAAGGCAAATAAACATCTTCCATTAGTGGCCATGGCATCTAAATTTTAATATAACATTTAAGTAATGCGGAGGAAAATTCGTAGCATAATAGGATATGTTTGGAAATGCCAGTACAATCTAAGAGTACGTTAACGTGCCATGGAACAACACAAGGTGCACAAGATGTGGCAACACTCCTCAATTGAATAACCCCTACTTTGTCACCTCCATGCAGTGAACTTTTAAATAAGATGGAATAAAACTCCTTTTTGGCGAAAAACTTTTTAATAAAACAATTTTTCTTTTTGTATTCTTGTCATAACTAACTTACTTTTTAAAGAGTTAAAAAAAAAAAAACATCTAAAATAGCGTATCTTCCGATCGTATGTACTCTCCAATGTCCGACTGATGGAAACAGACAGTCACCAATGGATCTGCTGTTTTACACTCGGTTGTTGATCGCGCAGTTACACCAAATCCAAGGGGCAAGTCATTCATCGAATAGACAACAACACCTTGGTATTGACCAGTGTTTTCCGTGATACGACCCAGTCCAGACTTCGGAACGTGATTTCCGTACAAATATTGCTGTTCGAATGATGGTTTCACCCAGACTTTATATTGTGCATAAGGCGCTAGGTAGTACAAGGCGGTGATGTGGAACTTTAATTTGTTAGTTTTTGAGAATTTGCCGAAACATGTTCCAACGCAGATTAGCTTGTCGGGGCCAAAACATTCGGAAAGTTTGAGAATACGTTCGGAAACGTAGTATACACGATCTCTGTGCTCACGGAAGCAGTAGGTACCATCTGGGCGGTCAATCAATTGCTTAACGTTGTTGCCGACACTGCAAAGGATGAAGGAAACATGTTATCACTTTAAAATGGTTTCGTGAAGATTGGACTTACTATTTGGACAGCTTCTCGAAGAGAATTTTCGCTCTTTCGTCACTAAGTCGTTTCATTTTATTTTGCAGCGGTTATTTATATATAAATAAATGGAGTTTTTGTAATAAATACTTTTAAATGGTGGTGTTTAAGAAATTCTTTGCACAGTCTCTTTTTTCTTTTATTGAAAGAATGGAAATGAACACAAACACGAACGTCAAACTGCGGCGCGGATGACAGATATCAACACGTGCATTGGGTACACTAAGAACCGTATTTTTGTCTTGCTTTACGGGTACTAGTTGTTAGCAGGTGGCGCTGATAAGACAACAGTTACGAATAAATGTTTAAGTTAAAAAAACATTAGAACATTGAATTGGGAGACGGGTTAATTGTTTCACATGTGAAAAGATGTGTACAAACGTTTAACAAACACTAGAAATAGAAGTGTCTTCGATTTCCCGAGTAACATCACCTGTCAGATCATTTTTTTTAAGAAAAATATATCAGAAAAATTGTATCGATTTGTAAAAACAAAGGTTGGATACAATGAACTGTGCAGTTAAGCCTAGTATGCTGTTCCAGGAAAGCTAAAATTAAGCGTCCCTCCAATGTTTCTCTCCACCACTTCGCTTAAGTTCGCTTAATTTTGACACTCTATTGACTTGCCACAAAAATCAATATATTTTTTTTTTTTGTTGATCTTAGATCACTTTTGAGAAATCTCATTTTTTTTTTTCTCCGATTTAACGTATACTTTCACATACACCAATGTTTATGACACAGCTGGCGATCACGAATTGTTTATCGTTGAAAGGATTGCTTTTTTAGCTGGATTTTTTATTTTACGTGTCAATTCAATCACACGGTGTCTCCACCTGGAATTTCCTTTGCATGAAAATTTTCATGAAATGACATATTGCACGTGGAGACCACCAATTTCATGAAAAAAACAATTTCATGAAAAGTATTTCACAGCTCATTTTTTCATGGTATTGATTTCATGAAATGGGCTGCAATTTCTGTGCAGTTTGACACTTGTTTTTCATTTTCACGATGACTGAGAGGCGAATGGTGAATGGCAACTATAAAAGTAAAGACTACAAAAGGTTGGACCTTAAAAGAAATGCATGGTTGCAATTGTCCAAGGAAAGTGGCAAGGACACCGAAGAGCTAAAAAAAAAAAAAATGAGAAACCTTCGAACAGCCTACGTTGTGGAGAAAAAATTGCGAAACTCGTCATCTTCCCACAAAACATCTTTCAATAAATGTTCCCGTAAATTGTGCATTTCCTTTTTTTCCAGAAATGGATTTACCCAAAACCTACGTTTTCCTCTCTCAGCTCGTTTCCACAATTCTTCTAATTCCTTCATGGCTTTTAATACGAGAACGCAACGATGTGCCAATGCCCACCCTACATTTCATTTCATATTGTCGTTCTTGCAACGCGATCAAATTTGACGGATTTCATGAAAGAAAATTTGCACGTGGAGAAACCGTGTCAATTGAAATAGATTTCCAGTGCAAGCGAAGTTTTTTTTGCTAACTCAATACACACTAAAACCAATAAAATTCAGATTTCGATCAAAATCCGAAAAGCAAATTGAAAACGACATTAGTTTAACTTTAACCTAAGGTGACATTTCCTATCAGTAGGTACTTAGTTTTGTTCATATCCTGTTCACTTGTAACGTCATAATAAAGTCCATGGTAAATGTAAAACACAAGTCCATATACCTTAGATCAATTAATTTATTATCTCAAAGTATTTTAACAAATATATTGCAGTCTTCGTGCACGCAAAATTATACTTAAACATTCAGTCAATCAATAATTTAGTAATAGATTTATATATTTGTTGAAAATAAGTAGGTAGGTACCACATATTATGTCAAACTATATGAGGCAACATGCATGAGCACAGCTTTTTTTTTAACAAAAAGTACATGGGTTCCCCCACACAATTATAAGGTAAGTGTTAAAGTTCGTTAATGTTACCGAATAACCCGTCAAAGTTATGAATTAATTTAAATCGTAGAATGATAAGGATTTATTAGTTAGGTATTTCTAATCATTTTGCATTTTTTTTTTTTTTTGTGTTTTTCGCTTTATAACTGACTCGTGTAATGAAATGACTGCCTTATTAGCTAACTTTGCTTTTCCCATATGATTAATAATTTGTAGGTACGATTGAGTACCGGTAGTTTTCGGTTTTGTCAAGATTTAAATAAAAATGAAAATAATTATAGGAAGATCTCCTTCCAACTCCGATCTAGAGAGTCTGGAAACATTTTTTTTTTTGCACAGTCACTCAGCTACAAACCAGCAAAGGCAGCGGCTTTCATAAAGAAGATCGCATTCTTAACCCAGCTCATGTACTCGTATGTAACAATAAAAACATCCGCAGGCTTACTAAAAGTAATAGAGTTAATTCATGTTTATACATTTTTTGATTGCGCTACAATGAAGTTGTTGCAAAGCAAAACAAAATAAAAATGCTAATTAGAAGCTTTCGTGGGAAGAACGGAGAAGCCTTTAATCGTTTTTTAATATACTTTTAATCTAGATGCTTCATCGTACTCAATAGTTAGTAGTAATAGGCATATTAAATCATCACATTCTCGTTCGTTGTCTTAATGTTAATGATGCTATAATCTTAAACTAATTAAATTAATTTATCGCCATCTCTATGTTCTTCAAATTTGATTATTCAAGCATTTTTCCGAACGTCCAAGAAATGACAGATTTTTTTGTTGAACTAATTAGACAGATACCACTGTATTTGTGATTCAGTTGGCTAATCAAAATTGTGTCAAATTTTGGATTGACGGAGTTGAGCGGTAATTGTCATCTTTCCGGTGAACTTATTTTTGTAGGTATTATGCGAATTATTTTATGTGCGAGATAAAATAGGTTCAAAACATAAATACTTAAATGTTTATAGCTTTATCAACTAGAGTTGTTTTGTAACCTTAAAATTCAGAATAACCCAATGTGCTCCAAGATCCCAGTACTTGGTAGTCATACTTGTTTTCTAATTTTGACAGCGTGACGCGACAGAGTATGAGGGAAATCATCCTAACGCAGTAGTAAATGGTGACATTCAAAGTTCTACCTCGTATTAATAATAAAAAGAAAGACGACCGGTCTGTACCGTAACTACTTATGAAGTGCCTTTTTATTTATTTAGGTACTATTTCAAAAACCTTTTGTCATTTTATTCCACTACACTACAGTTATCCACTCGTTACTCACTCGTTATATTAAATTTTCGATGATTTTGTCAAATATTAGCTAACTTACTTGCGGACATTTGTTTATTAATGGGGACGTTCGGATACCATTTATGTAAAACGTCAACTAGATTTGTCGGGACTATAAATTCGAACGCGTTGACTAAAAGCAACTTGAATAATTGTTTTTGTATACTCGCGATCAACGTTACCTTTTTCATTTTGGAATTTTTTATTTGGAAAAGGCCCTTCATACATTTTTAGAAAAATTGTTATTTTCAAACATGTAGGTATACATTTAAAATGCAACACGGTTGCCTATCACGACACTATTATAGTCTGATGCGAACTAACCGTTGTTAAATATCGTGCGATAATTCTAAATTACCAGAGTAGCCTTAGAAATGACACCTTTTTCTCTCACCGGCCCTTCTTTCGACTCTTCGGAATCCTGCAGCGGCCAATCTGTTTATTTTTAATTTGATTCTTCGAAATGTCAACTGAGTATATGCAGGCAGGATTTTCGGCTTCCCCACTATAAGCGTCAATTGCAAAAACTATACACGTGACCACCCTGGACCCCAATTCTCAAAAATTCTCGCATACGTTTATCTGCCAAAATCTCCGATGAGATGCGAAAAACTGAAAGTTCTCGAAATCCGAACACGTGAATCTCTCTTCGAATGTTACTCGTCTGTGTTTTCCATGCGTATTTGGAACTCGTATACGGAATTATGAGTTTGACACTCAAAAAAAAGACAAATAAACAAAACAATTTAAATGAAAGCACTTATTGAATGATATCCGTTTGACATAAAAATGCTCGGAAGTACCTGTGCTATTCGTTCAAAGCAGTCTTGGGCTTCTCGTATAGTTGGCTATATTTCGATTCCGCCTAACTGCTTCATTGAAAATCAAACAAGTGCTGAGCTCATATCGCCCAAAGTAGCCACTGCGAAAACCCACAAATGCTCATTAAACATACCTATACCTAATATATACATATTTCCTTCTTTTGTCAATCGAAATTCGAAAACACCAATTCGCAAAACAATTGAAATTTGAGTAGGTACCTACATATTGTTTTTTTTTTACAGCCTATCAAAATGGTTTACTTGACGTGCTGTAAAATTCTACCACATTCGAAAGGTGAATATAATTTTCGCACAGGTAAAAAAAAAACCCGAACAGCTTTGAGAATACCAATTTTTTTCCTATGGGAAAATTTCAGGCGGATTTGATCGTATACGAATTATGTTATGCGGAATTTGAGAATTGGGTTCTTGAGCCAATAAAAAACTGAAACACATCTAGATAGCTGTCAGACTTAAGGACCATTCACATGAGCGCGAACTGCGAATAGGCGAACTGCGAACAAATCGATTTATCTGTATTTATAAATTGAAAATTGCTATTTGTTTTACCACAAAAGCATTATATTCAATTAAAATAACACCTAATCTAAAAAAAAAACATAGACTTGATTGATTAAAATAACGAAATTTACAATTAGAGCAATTCTCCCGCGAATTGAAAATTCTTGCCGCTAAATGTCACACTTTATTCACAATCCACATAAACCAGTCGCGATCCACAAGCCTGTGAATGAGAAATTCGCTCGAACTTAACCTTCAACAATATGAATTCGCGGGTACCTGCGACTAAAAAAAGTTTTCATGTAAATGAAGTGTCAGAATCTACGAATATTCGCCAGTTCGTGGTTCGCAATTCGCTCTCATGTGAATGGTCCTTTACTCAGCTATGAATCCGAACGTCCCCAATACTAGGGTTTTACTGACGTAGATTACAGGACCCCAATACTCAAAAATTCTCGCATACGGAATTCGAGAGTTGGGGTCCAGGTCCGTTCTTGTACTTTGAGCATAGAAAAATGTCAAATCTCTAAAATTGAGAGAGAAAGAGAGAGGTCTGTCTACAAAATAAATTGGAATTGAATTTTTTACAAGCTAAATACCTATTATACTTTTCATTTTGAATGCGCTGATATGTTCTAGAAGATCATTCAATTATAGCTTTTTCCTCTAACATCTTTGAAGACGAAAATAAATTGAGTTTTCTTTGTCAAACTTTTGAGCTGTCTCTGTTACTCTGTCACAGCTGACAGTTTTCACCGTTTTAGTTTTTCAATGAAAAAATGAAAAGAGGGGAAATGGACTTCTTTCTCATTTTTAAGGTTCCGTACCCAAAGGGAAAAAAACGGAACCTTATTAGTTTCGCTCGGATGTCTCTCCGTCTGTCTGTCTGTCCGAACCCACTAAGCCAATTTTGTTACCAGGTCTATCTCAAGAACCGATTGACATAGAAGGCTAAAACTTACACACAACATCCGGTATAACTTCTTAAACGACAAATACCAATGGAAGCGATACATCTATTGGTTTTCGAGTAATTAATAGTCTGGTGAAAAAAATATTTCCTTTCGCCCAAAAAATTGTTTATTTCTTGATTCACAAAAAAATACATAAATTCCTTTTTTGTAGATCATATTCTTAGCTATAAGTGCTGAATACTGTTTTGCAGAAAAGTTAATAGTTTACAAGATATTTTCAAAAAAGATAATTTTACCATGTAAAATACGTTGTTCTCATGTTCTAATCTCTAGTACGCAGTTGTGCACAATTCACAATTGAACCCATCAAAGACAGAAGAGAGTCATTGGTGGTATACACCAGGGCTGCCACTTCATAATTTCGTTGGGGAGTATAATAAATTTTTTTGGGGACTACAGAACAAAATAAAAGTAATATATTTTTAGTCAATAGCTTTTCGATTGGGACAGGTCGCTTTAGACAGCCCATGGTGGCTATGTTGCTTTGGTGGCGTCTGTCTAATCTGGTGTTTATTTTAGTCACTGATGCCGAAACACCACGCCATAAGACTTTATTATCAACTATAATTTCGCCGAATTTTCGAGACTCGCATTAAGAAGGAAATGAAAGAGAAAATACAGCAAACAGCACATTACAAAGAGAGAGTTACCGAATTAAGGGACACCAGACAACGTAGCCAAGTCATTTTGGCGTTTGAGCACCTTTTTCAAAATTTTCAGCGTTAATTTTGACCTCTTGGGCACCAAAACTATATTTTTTTTAAAAACAGCTCGAAAGTTGAAGAAAAAAATAGAAGTTAAAAAAAACAACAACAACAAAATCATATTCATATTCAGCCATAGCGAGTGCGATGTAAAATAAAAAAAAAATATTTCAATAAAACTTAAAAAATAATAGGCACACACATCCATTAAATTTGTTTTTTTAAATTGACCCTGTGCAAAAGTAGACAAAAAGGCGGCGTGCAGCGGCAGCGTTAAAAACACTAAAATATTTTTTTAAGCATTGAAAAAACGCACAAGCGCTAAGTCTACATGAGATTCATGTGTGAGTAATTTTTGAGAGTAAAAAAAAAGTAAATAAATTAAACTAAATTGTGATGAATTCATGAACAGAGGAAAGATTGAATGATATTATCGATTTGAAATAATATCTAATGTGTTGGACTTTAGCCAAATGAGGAACCTTCGGTGCGCGAGTGACACTCGCACTTGGCCGGTTTTTTTTTTATATTTTCTGAGTACGGTCGCTCGCACAGTTTCTTAGCAAATTTCAAATAATTTTACATTTGCAAAAAAGTATACCCGAACGAACCTAATATTTTCGAAGTTTATAATATTGGGCGCTACAGAGAGATGTCCGTAAAAATTTTTTTTTTAAATTTCCGTGTGAAATTGACCTATAACACAAAATATTATGTGTGAAAGTTAAAAATGATTATTAGTAAGGCCATAATGTATATAAGAGTCCAGACTGACATGATAAATACCATTCCGCTGACAACTGAAACAATTAAGGCCCATTTTGTTGAACACAACTCGGGGAGTTTTCCATATAAAAATCCCCAAGTTGTGTTCAACTTCGAGTGAATAAAATGGGCCTAAGTGTCTTAATACGGAAATATTATTTTGCCCTTTTTTCATCTGGCAGCAGGGACAAGTAACAAGGAAGAACCATTGAAGTAATTTGGTCACCCAACATCTTTATAGCAATATAAAAGCAGGCAATAAAATACCTACATACTTGTATGCATAGAAATAATGTTTTCGTTCTGCAGGAGACTGAGTAAGTGGCTTCGTTATTTCACACCCCCCAAGTGGTATAACTGGACCTAAGTAAGGGAAAACAAGCATTCCTTAAAATATCTAAAATAAGTCGCAATAGATTGGCATTATTTTTTACATACCCTTTTTACATACCCCTTCCCCATCGCCTTCTTCTTGGTAGAGAAATTCGCACGTGATAAACAAACGCGCAGTTGCATAATTGTTTGGCAGATGCAGAAAGATGCAGATACGCACACAAGACTGCTGAGGGATTAAAATCGAAAGGAATATGAAACGGGGTTCATTCATAAATAAAAACAAGAAATTGAATCACTCGCAGGACATGGGACATCTGCGCAGACCGCAGACTCGTAAGTGTTCGAAGGGATATCCACGTTGTTTGTAGGAAAGGTGTAGTTGTAGGGGTGAAATGAGGAAGCATACGAATCCCTAGAGGTCAATAATAATCTGGATCTTGTTCAGTCAACTACGTACGTCGTCGGGATAAGTTGAATCTCAGAATGTAGTGCTAGACAAACGAAACTAATTTTTGTGAAAGTTACTCTATATTTTATTGAATATTAAATACATTATTGGTGTCTTATGAAACGGGTCTGACTTCTGATAAAACAGCGTATGGTCATAAGAAGAACCCAAGTGTGACGCGATGTGACAGAAAGCGTTTAGTAATTTGATGTAAGAAGTAAGACTCAAATCGTTGTGCCGACTTTTGAAAGCTATATTATTCGTAATTGCAAAGGGAACATGATCAAAATTTTCTATGAACGTAATTATAGTTTACATTTATTTTATAGCGCTTGCTGGACTGTATGCTTTCATGCTAAATTGTATTAAATAGTTATTTGCCTTTTAACTAATTAGAAACGATTTTCGAAATAGATATCAATCATTAAGTAAGGTATTAATAAAATAGTACGTATACGCCATAGGACTTGTGTACTATTGACTTTCAACACTGATAAGCTCTATGACGTCTGTTCAACGAAAGATTTGTGTCCTTGAACACAACTCGGGGAGTTTTCCATATAAAAATCCCTAAGTTGTGTTCGACTTCGAGTGAATAAAATGGGCCTTAATGTTTTCGCTTTACTTACTATATTCTTCGCTAAATCAGGCTTTTCCAATAATTTCCCAGCAGGCGGTCTTCTGATCTTGCTAATTTTCCGATGAAAAATCATCAGGGTCGTCATCAGTATTAGTACACTAGATGTGATCCTATTATGCCATGAAACCGAAATACATACTAGTATAATAGTAACCTAAGATCCGAAGGCATTTTTTGACACATGAACTATATTGCACTTAAAGTTTTATTTATAGCAAGTTGTTCACCCCAAATTAACTAAAAAAAACTTGGGGGCTAAGGGTTCTCGGTTTCGTTATTGCATCGTGATCTTTCTATCACAGTTTTCTCATATTTAAATTGACAAGCAAACAATATAATTAAATAATATTGTCCCACAAGAAAATCTCAATCGAGTCATTCAAGCTTCCAATAATAATCGTGCCCTTAGCCAATGACCACTCAGCGAAGAAACAAATCAATTAGAGTGGCTGCCATCCACGGCGTTACAAGAGTAAACAATAGCAAAGTCACGTGCTCGCATTCCGATGTTTATCAAGTATACCTACATATTTATGAAATAAAATTCGATGCCGTATGTCAAATTAAAAGCATAACAAGCGCCTTAAGAGATCCCCGACGCCGGTTAAGAGAATGAAAAAGTATCTCTGTTATACAGCCTTTAAGCGTGACTCTGTCGGAAATAAAAGCCACCAGCCACATAACAAAAAATACAGGTCACTATCACCGCGAATAAAAAAATAAAAAAAAAACGTTAAACCTATCTGCTACTTCAGAGTTCAGACTTCACACAATAAATAAAAGCAACTGCAGTCGGGAGCTTTTTCAGTCTGGTTCGGACGCGCACTCAAGGTACACAGATAGAGCGACGAAGGTAGAAAGTTAGCTTGAAACGGTTTCGTGTTTATTTTTTTTTAATTGATCTCTCGTTACCGCTTCTTTGTATTCGATTCGAAGAATTCTTAGAATTTTGTGTGTTGTGGAAACTTCGCGGAAAAAAAATACAGAAAATATTTGCACACCTCAAAGTCGAGTTTTGAGTAACCGTTGTGTTTAAAAAAATCTCACCCTGGTGATCAGTTTAATTAAAAATCGAAAAAAAAAAGCAAAAACAAACTTCAACTCTCCCCCCGCTTGTGAAAAACATACTGAATTTAAGATCTGAACTCAATCGCGTACAGCTGTGATCGACTTCCGGACATTTTTGTTTTGTGCCGCTACAAAGGTAAGTTATTAGTTTTATATTATTGCTCTGCATCTCGACGATCGATCTCGATTGCGGTGACATTAAAACAGTTCTCAAGTTCCGTCCGGTAACAGTAACAGAAAATAGTCTTGAAACGTAATTTCGAAGATCGTTCGGTGGGGTGCACGGTGACAGATACGAAACCTGGTTATTGCATTCCATCGGTGCGTGTAATTTGAATAATTGTTGTTTTTATTTTACGTAACCGATGAAAGAGTCGACTGTTTTATCGACGATGCTGGTGAGGCTTCAAAATGTGTGGTTCCTTTCAGCTGCAAATTTTTTCAGCTACCTGGGTCTGAGTGGCGGTCGATCAATAATTTTTAAATTCATAGTCGCGTTTGTTGTCATGAATTATGATTGGATTGCGATGAATTGCGATTTGTTTGCGGTTGTTTTATCGGTGACAAGTGAGTGTGTTTTCATTTTGGGGAACACAACCGCCCGAGAAGAGTTTGGACTATACCTTATTGTTGCAGGTATTTTAGTATTATTTTACCAACTTAAAAATAAATAAATAATTGGCGCAACAGGTCCGAAGTGACCCTAAGCTTAGCTTCTCGCAGCCATCCGTTTTGTGCGAGTTTTTCATTTTTACGACGAATGGAAGTGATCTTCAATTTTATGCCGGGTCCAAGCGGCTAATTGAGAAGCTCTTTCATGACTGTAGTACTTATGTCAAACGTTCGAAATAGGTGACGCAGTGGAAAAAAAAAAACTTTAGATGGACTTTAAACAACTTAGTGGGTCAAATTTTTGATCGATCGAAGGTGCCTACATGTTTCACTGTGCTGTCAGCCTTAATTGCTCTTGCATAAGGAGTTAATTGTCGACGTCGGTCAGCATTAAATCCGGTATATTGCACACATTGCTTAAAATGAGCCTTTTGCTTGTTTTTTGTGTAAATTGGGTAAGCTAAGGTTAAATTTTACTCTTGTGTATGACAGTTAACCACTATACAGCAATGAAATGTGTGAAAGGTGTTCTTACTGCAAGATACCGCTGTTATTTCCTTGTCTGTTGCGTACTTCTTTATGCAGAAACGAAATTGTAATATAAATGCTTACACTTTTTAATTTAGGAAAACGAATGACAACGACTCTATCACACTGTTGGCAAAAAGTTTGACATACAAGCTGATCAGATTTGTATGTACATATTTATATCCGTTGAGATTGTTAAACCAAAGGACATGGTTCTATCCTAGGAATCTTGGTCTTGATTGTCAATTCTTTAGACTATTTCTTAAGTTAAGACTACACGGGTCATTTTTCGAGGCAAATTTTTACATTCAACCGTCACAAAATTTCGCTCTTTCCATTGTCACTCGTGTGTCTCCCGGGAGACACGTCAAAATTTTTCCACGAAAAATGGTACATGTAATCTTAGCTCTATAATCCACGGTTCATTACCATTAATAATCAGTTTTTCTATACACTGAATAAAGGTAGTGCGAAAAACAACAGTACTTAATTTGCTCACTTAACTATCGCCATTGTTTAGATCAGCCCAACGGATCACAGTGGAGATAAAGTGGAGTCGCCTTTTACATAGATACAGGATTGTATGGTGTCAAATTGCAATCGTGTGAAAAACAATTATTTTTGTTAACTTGAGGGTTTGTGAAGGCTTGAAGATAAGTCAAATTCATAGACATAATTTCGAAGATTGTTAAACAATATAAACTGTTTAGGAGCTCAGCTTTCCACTGCATTCTTATGGTACAATGCAATGACAGATCGCACTTTAACCAAAATTCTAACAGCCAAAATAACTTCACGAAACATTTACCGCAAAATTAGTCCGCTTGACGAATGTCGCACTGTATATTTCGTTTCCAGTTTTTATTCAAACTGCTCCAGTGAACTACTGCCATCAGTTGACAGCAGTTATAGTTGTGTTTAAAAACTTAGACCAACTATCGTTATTTGAAAGAGAAAGTGTGAGTAAACTTTAAATACAATGGGCCTTACCAATAATCATTTGTAACCTTCACACTAAATATTTCCTAGGTCACAATATGCAATTTTGTATGGAAATTTCCGCCATTGTGAGATCGAAAAATTTAGTCTGGACACTTAAAATGATTATTAGTACCGCGGAATATGCCATCGACCTGATGACAACCTTATCTGCATATTTTTAGCATTCTATTTATAAATAAATCTGTTGGATAAAATCTTGTTCGTTAAGCGTCCATTAGCTTGTTATCTCATTTCTGACATACAATCACAGAGCACAGACATCGCGATGACAAGCGCAGTCAGAGAGGAAGAGAGAATGCTTTCTAAATTCAACTGAAACTGAAACACCTCAACAAGTACATTTTTATTTTGTTCTCTACTAAAATAATTAACTGTACTGTGACTTTAATAAAAGTAGATGATCAACCGATGATCTCAGCTGTCATTTTCTCTACGCTTCTGTGTTCTGATCAAATTAAACTGAAAATTGAAGCAATATACTCTAAGCTTTAGGAATACTTACTTTTAATTTGGACGAGATCGTAAATTACTATTAGCATGCGAATTTTTTTTTTATATTATAATTCGGCTTAGATGCGTGTGGCTTGTATTGCATACAAGCACAAAGGGATGTAGTGTAAATGTTCTGTTGGTGTGGCTATGGCGGTTGGGCAAGTGCCAATAAAAATGAATATAAGTGTCGGAGACTTTATATAAATTTTGTTTAAGAATTATCTAGTTTGCCGACTGCAAAAGAGGAAAAGATAATCGTAACTGAGTTACTGTGCTACTGCCTACCCACATCAATAAACAGCACTTTTTGAATAAGAGTCATTTTATTTGTTTTGTAGTAAAAAGGTGATTTGTTTTAATTTCCAAATTGATCTTTATTTAATAGGAAGTAAGGTCTGGTAGATAAAATGCTAACATAACTAGATCTGCAAAATTTGAATTCACTGCACTTTCCGAAAAATCAACTGAAACATGAATTCCCAAACTCCGAACCATGGAACTTAGTATTTTAAAGACTTAAAATGCAATTTTCAATGAACGATCGTAACGGAATAAATATATCTTGGTGACCATTATCGGTTCAATAATTGGCTTTATTTAATAATAGCGTATTTTTCACTATTATTTAAAAAACATAACCATGATCAGTCCAAGGAACTTATTGGGATGACTTTTTATTCAGTTACTTTTATACTACGAACAAAAATTTTTTAATTATATTTATCCGAAGGTCCAGGTAGCTACTGCTGTAAGACCATTTAATAATAATAATAACAATTTTTAATTCCAAAGGAGGAACTTATTCGGCAATTGTGAAATCAGTCAGCGGCCGGTATTTTTTAGCAAAATTCTGAAGTTGTTGCGAAAATTAAACATAAAATTAAACATCACAGATTAAACATAAGGGCACAAGATTTTAAGTGTTTTTTTTTTTTTGGCGACTTGGGAAACTTGTGCTGAAGCTAAGTTAGGCTAATTTCTAACTTCACTAGTAAAATGTTGTCGTGATTAAATAAATTGCATAGTTAATGGAATGCAGTCAAAGATCCATGCTGGCAACACTACAAAAACCTACGACAGGTAGGTATAGCTTTCGAGGTAAGGAATCGCGCTAGAAGACTTTCATCTACGTTTTTGTCCAGTCTCTTTGTTCCATGTCATATTGCAGCAGTGCAACAAGAACAAATAAATACCTCTAGATCAAATATATATATAAAAAAAGGAAGAAGTAAAATTAAATGATAAGACTTTATACAAGTAAACTTCAAGTTATAATAACGATGTATTAAATAAAGAAAGTTATAACCTGGACGAGGTCTGCCTATTCATTCGTCGAGGGAGTTAGAAACCGTTTCGCAGATTGGTACCGATTCGAACCAACACTCCTCCTCGGGTCAGTTTGAACACAGTTAAACAGTTAAACACAGTTAAATTTTGAAAGAGGCATTTTATAAAAATTAAAGCTAAAAAACTATTCTTATTATTTTGGTAGTGGATTACTCAAACAACTCGCCCGTTATGGTAATTTATGATATTTATTAATTGACAGGAGTCGTATAATTTGAGCTTTCTTTTGCCGATGAATCCCTTAACAAGTACACACCTGCACCTACACTAGTCGGCATAAGTATTTTGACGAAATCATTTTCTGGCTATTAAGACAATTAAGAATGAAGCTTAGCTTAGTATCGTTTAATAACGGGGCGAAAATGATGCGCAAAAGAAAGAATCTATTTTTAGCTCTATGCATGCCAAATTTTTTAACGTTCCTTTTCCATTCTCTTTCTGCTGATAAGAATTCATGGAGACATTAAATTTTTGCGCGGCATAAGCATTTTGACGGAACCTTTGAATAAATATGTTCGAACTTTTGAGCACGTTAAAGCCAAACAAATTTTGTATTAAACTTTAATTGATCATAAACGCTGATAAAAAAAAAAACACATATTGATTAAAAAGAGTTATAAACCATAGGTAAAAAGGCAGAGTTGAGTTTCGTTACCAGATCTTCGATGTTAGCAAAGTATAACGCTGGAACGGCAGTAAAAGACATTGTAAAAGAGTTTAATGTGTTGCGTCAAACTGTGCACTATCAAATTAATAAGTTTAAAAAAACATGACAACATAAGTAACTTAACGAGATCAGGAGCTAAGCGCAAAACAACGCCCGCTCAAGACCGAGTCCTTCTACGGGAATTTAAGAAAAACATTTTTTTGAAGCCTCAATCTACTGCAGACCAATGGAATTTGACTGCCAAGAACCCAATCAGTGAGCTCACTGTCAGACGACATTTGAAGAAAGGAGATTTTAAGACAATTAAAGCTAAGAAGTGCCATATATATCGAAGGCAAACAAGCTTAAAAGACTGGCCTTCGCAAAAGAACATCTGCACAAGCCAAAGGAGTTTTGGAGAAGCGTTTTATAGACAGATGAAAGATCCTTTGAGTATAACTCTTCAAAAAACAATTTTTTTGTAAGATTGCCAAAGGTAGTTGGGCAAAAGAAACGACCCGTGTGTCAAAAAGTGAGCCATGCCGGAGGCTCTGTCATGTTCTGGGGATCTGTGGCGTATAATGGACTGGTTGACTTGGTTCCTATCACCGGCTCGATGAACCGAAAACAATATTTAATGATCCTAAATGATAACGCCTTTACTTCTGGAGAAGGGCTTATTGGGGAATCATTTATCCTGCAACAGGATAACGCCCCGTGCCACAAAGCGCGAAAGATTTCTACATTTCTACACATGAAATTCCAAATTAATTTATATCTTTTTACGCTTCTATTAAAAAATCTTGGTTTTTTTATTTTTTAGTTTGAATTAGTTATATAACGGGTGATTTTTTAAGAGGTTTAGAACTTTTTAAAAAAAAAAACACAAAAAATTCGAAAAAATAAATGAAATATTTATTTGAATCGATAGTTTGAACCTTGCAATTTAATGTTTAAAGATAATTTCATGCAAATGTTGACCGCGGCTGCGTCTCAGGTAGCCCATCCGCTGAGTCCAATTTTGGCATACTCTTTCACACATATCGGCCGGTATCTCACGAATGAATGCATGGATGTTGGCTTCCAGTGCGTCAATCGAAGCGGGCTTGTCCCTATACACATTAGCCTTGACATACCCCGACAAAAAATAATCTAATGGTGTCAAATCGCACGATCTAGGCGGCCAATTGACCGGCCCGAAACGTGAAATTAACTATTCACCAAACTCGCCTCGCAATTGCGCCATTGTTTCGCGTGCTGTGTGGCATGTGGCACCGTCTTGTTGAAACCACATATCATGCAAGTCAAGAACTTCCATTTCGGGCAAAAAAAAGTTTGTTAGCATCGCTCGGTAGCGTTCACCATTGACAGTAACGCTGCAATTCGCATCATCTTTGAAGAAATATGGCCCAATAATGCCGCCGGCCCATAAACCGTACCAAACAGTGGCTTTTTCGGGATGCATTGGTAGCTGTTGCAATGCTTCTGGCTGATCTTCACTCCAAATGCGGCAATTTTGCTTATTTACGTACCCATTCAACCAAAAATGAGCCTCATCGCTGAACACAATTTTTCGATAATGAACATTTCGAACCGAGCACGAATTTTGATAGTAAAATTCAATAATTTGCAAGCGTTGTTCATTTGTAAGACGATCCATGGTTAAATTGCAAACCAAACTGAAGCTGTTTGACAGTGACACAAGGTACTAAACACACGTCAGCTGTCAAAACCAGTGTTGCCAAAACCAAACCAGCTAAAAAATCACCCGTTATAAAAAGGAAAAAATTAGGAGGAATTCTTTACAAAGCCGTTCAAAAGTTAAACGTAAAAATTCACTATTTTTGTTTTGTCAAAATACTTATGCCGACTAGTGTACATGAAACTCGGAGTCGGGTATCATATCACCACATTTGAACTATTTTTTTAAGTACAAATTACAAAGCAGTCATACAGTCAAAAGAAGTGGTTCGTTTCGATGAATGAATAAGAAAATCCCTCAAAATGTTGAAACCTCTCACGCTCTTCTATTAAATCACATCCCTAACCTAAACAATAATCACAAATTATTAATACAAGTTCATTGAAAAATGTAAATGCAAATTAATATCTAACGCGAGCAGTATGGTATGTATGTATGTATGGTAAAACCAGTGGCAAAATGCAATGTCGTGTGAAAACGCTCCATTCTAAAAACAATGCAATAGGTCTGAGCCTGAGATATAATAAAATCCATCTCATTTCCTGGAAATTTCATGCTTGGTTGCTAAATGCTTAAATTTGTATAAAGACGATAATTAAAAGATTTTCCTTCACAGAACAAGACATTCATGAGAGATTTATGGAAAATAATTACTAAAGAACTTATGCAAATTAAAAGGGAAATATTTCTTATTAAGAAAATTGTTACAAAACGAAGTAGAGAATACGTATCACACAATCAACACACCCTTGATAATTTTTAATGATCTGCCATTGGCAAATGTATTGTCTGTCAAAAGAACACGTATTTTTTCAGTCAAACTTGTAACATATCAAATTTAAAAGAGTGTTGACACAAGTTATTATTATTTAATAAAGTCACTTTACAAAGGGAAACTACTCAACTCAGGGTATACTTTTCCGAGATTCGACTGTTTATGATTTTGAGATATCTATCACACGTAAATAATTCTATTCTACCGAAGCACTCACCATTTTGTATTGTATTAAATACAGAGAATTCATTTAGAACAAATTACAAATCAGGTTGTCAGAATGCACTCTTTGAACACAGTTGACTTCCCAAATGAAATAGGATTTGTTATTTTTTGATGAGAGCTGCGACTATTATTTTTATAAGCCATGTGTGTGTATATATCAAGTACACCTGTCTTTATGCTATTTCCAAGTATTTCTATAAGTATTTTTCTTTAAAGTTCGCAAGGATTATGAAATATGAAGTGCGAATATCAGAAAACGCTGTAATCTGTCAATTGATTTGAAAGACCACATAAAAAGTCAAATGACTTATATTACAGCGTGCGTAAATTATTACCCAGATAAGCAATCCAATTTTATTTTCTGTTTCTACTTTCCATATCAAGTTTGACCTTCGCCGACAAGGAATATTTTTCCTGAACGGGAATGAAGAATATTATTGACTTTTCAATGTGACAGACGAACGGAAAGATGCGTTTTACCTACTGCTGCCGTTATCTAGGTAGGTAAATGTGCTAACAATAATTAAATCACCTCGCTGGCACTATTTAAAGAATAGCAAATGTTATTCAATATAAAAATACGTCTCGACCTTGAATTCAATAATATCTGTTCATTGAGAAAAAAATGCTATTATAAACCTCTGCAATTAAATTCGGCATAACAAACCATTAAACAACTATTGGGAAGTGGCAATTCATAAAATTGATTCATTTTCGGAAAATACAAGTTCATACAATCTATTTAGGAAGTCAGAAATACAGTTCGTTCAGACTTAAACATTTGACTACCGTACTTGGGATACACAAAATTATAAAAGCAATGAACGTGCTGACAAACAATAAATAGACAGAGTCTTGTGAATCATGGTAGCCAACCTAGAAATCCCATTGACAAATATTACCTATTAATATAAATTAACAATAATTATATGCTAATGAATAAATTGTTATATACCGAAACAAAATCACCCACATTCCATTGTGTGGATAGTGTTTTGACTGATAATGGTGAGTTGACTTAACGAATACGTTAAGTGGAATACTAAATGTCACCTGTCACCTTTGTTATACCAACTGGAAAAGCGATTTATATCCGAGAGTATTATAATGAATTGGTCATTAAATGACAGGTGACAGTAGTGCATGACTGTATAATAGTTACTCTGTATAATGAGTGTTAAAAAGGTAAAGGTGTATTCATGAGATTGAAATAAAGATAAGAGCTATTCAAATGAGGATGAAGGTACGAAGTACAAATACTATCGAGATATGCACTAGTGAGCCCTAGTTTCACGTCAAACGGATCTATGGATACTAAACTTAAGCCTTTGATTTTTATAGTTCCGTATGACAATTTATATATATTTTTTTTTAACTTCAGACTCGTCAAGCCGATTAAGAGGCACTTCGACCTGAAAGATCTATTGTGCCGAATGACAATATATTAGTGACATACCAAAAGTCTGCGATATTCAAAATTTTGTTTTCTTAATACGCGAAAATAGGAAATCCTTTTAAATAAGCTGCACGTTTTCTTACAAGTCCACGTCAACTAACGTGATCAACACAAGTGAATGAAAACTCGGACAAACCGCTTAGTAAACTAGTGTTTTGAACGCGCCCATTCGCTTGGAATTATTCATTCCCCTTGACGTTTACGTAAATCCCTAAAACTTTCTTAACTAATTGAGGGTTACTACACAATAATAAGGCCTCCTTCAATTTAGCAGAGTCATTTAAAAAAAAAAACCGGCTTAACTAAGTAATATGCGTCGATCTAGCGGAATGCAACTCCCACGAATGTCGGGGGTTCAATTTAACTCCACCAACTACAAGTTTAATTACAACACACCGACCGTAAGCAATTTATAATCATATTATTGATTAGTCTGGAATTCAAACCTCCCTTCCGATAGCCTATTACCTAAGCGCTGATCCCACAGAAATGCAATTAACTAAAAAATTGCAGCCATTAATCTATCACTGGAATCGATTGCAATTATTGCTTCGCACAGAAATGGACTTTTGCGTTTTTTTACCAACATTATACGACATCTGTTCGAATTCGAATAGCAATGACAGAAACAAATCTACATTTACGGACAGTGGTAATGGAAATCAAATCTTGCTAACTAGTAAAACGGAACCACCACCACAGCGCTGGCTGTACTGTCGCGCAAAGGCACGTGTCCAAGAGGTGCGATCGTTGTAATTAGAAAATTACGGATCGCATTTTTATTCATGAGTTTTGTATTTGTCTTCATTTGTGAGACTCAGTCAATTGCCTGAACGCCTCAAGCGGATGCGTGTATTATTTACTTGTAGTCAGCCAGCTGACTAAATCACTGACAATTAATTGCGGCTCGGTGCTCGGGGCATCCGATTTATTAAATGGGGGAGAGTGACGGCAAGGCGACCACAAGTTCGCGTTGTGCCACACGATCACATAGCATGCTTCAGTAAGACAGATCGGCTGGAGCAAATGTTAGACAAGAGTGCACAAGCAGTTAATTGAATTGTATTTTGTATATTTTCTCCCTGTGCGTGTGCGTGTATTAATAGTGCTTTCATTTTAACTTATAATTGATGACTGAAAGTCGAGTATTTAGAAAGGGTTTTTGCACAGTCGAAGATTGACACTTTCTTTTCAACACAAGGTCAAATGAACTGAATTCTTTGGTAATTTACGAAAGTTCTAAATGCTTTTACATAAGCAGGCAATGAATCCGTGACAAACCTGTATTTACGTGACATTTTAGTTGAGTTTGACGGCAGATATTTAACAAAAAAGTTTGAAGAATGTTCATGTTTGAGGTGTGAGCTCACCTTTGTGCCATTAGTTCGTACATTGATGCCGGTTTTTTTTTTCAAGGTTGCTGTCGTGAAATAGTAATCAGCAGATGCATGGGAAATGCGGGCGAAATCTAAAATTTATATGTTTTGTTATATCGGTGAGGAAAAGTTGATGGTTAATTGGTTAATATGCGTTCTGCAGCGTCTTGTCTTATTCTGAGGGGAGTCAAGCATTAACTGTCGTGGTGCACATTGGGCAGTTATTTTTATGGTGAATTTTACACTTAAAGCAATAAATCGGATCGAGTGAATGCAGAATTTGAAACAGTGGCATATGGTGTGGTTCTTATTGTTATTAAAGGAAGAAAAAGTGGACACTTAGATTTCGATTGGTAGGTTTGCTGTGTCACTCGAACAGAACTTAATAATGGACAAATAACTTTGTAAGATAATAATAAGATGCAACTTCAGCGATGATATCGAGTGTTAACTGTAATAACTTCGACTTTCAAACAAAGAAGTTTACAATAATTATATTTTCAATACAAACTTCGCAACTGTAAGCTTCAGTCAATTCCAAGGACTTGCACCTAGTCTACAAGACTACTGTCACATACGAGTAGTCGTATAGTATCATTTGCATTCTAAGCATCATGCACTCATTAAGTATCTAATTATAATTAGCAAATGAATAAGTGTTCTTAAAATTGGAAATAGAAAAACTCCATTGTCGGGCGGTCTTTACAACAGGTATCAATTTTCAAAATTGCTTTTAAATACCTCCACTGTGAATTACATTTGAATGGTACTTTTTCTCACAGCCTATTTGAATCAACATTTTATTACCAACAATTGAATGTACGTTGATTGTGAAAACGAATCAGCATCAATTCACGAAATCAATTCATGAAAACTGCACCTACATTTATTGGTTCATGTTTTGCAAGCTTGCCATGTTTTGTATATCTGTCTACAAACAAAGGGAAGAATGGCAAAAATGTAAGTAATATAAGCGCGTAGCTATGTAGCTATTGTTAAACCGACAAAAGTAGCTAGAAAAAAAAAACGAATCTAGAATTAGTTAACGTATTGTACAATGTACATCTGGTGTAGTGGTGATCAAAACTAGCATTTTTAGTCAATAGTGTGACCAATTGCAGTCGTTTGTTATTTGTGTGCTTCAATCAGTGGGTCTCACTATTGACCAAAGCGTCTATTAGATCTATATGAGACAATAAGTTAACCTCAAAATGTCTGGCAGTGTCTATTAACTCTCATTGCGATGTGATAACGGGCGAAGAACTTATTACAGCGAACGGAGTTGCTTGTCAAAATTTACAACCACTTTCTTTTTAAAAGTACTACATATTTTCGATAAAGCACAGTTAATTATTCGAAACCTTACCGTCAAACCGGATTCTCCAATTGAGCACTTTAAAAAATTTAGTTAAGTCGACTACATTGGTCGCGAACGTCACTTTTTCTACGTCAGCCATATATGTGAACCTTCAACTTAATACTCAGTTATACATTTCTGGACTAGATTCGTCGGCTGGCCCTCTATAAACGTCAACTGAGAAAGCTGATCATGTGACCGATCTAGTCCAATTAAAACTAAGACACATCAAATCAGTCAGCTGTCAGAGACCTACCATTTCAATTATTTTAAGACTAAATTACAATTATAAACAAAGCTGCCAAAACCACAAATTTAAAATGTAAAAAAAAGTAGGTAGGTACTACAAGCAATAACTATAAAATGCAAAATCCAATCTTTAACGGCCATATTATTCACTCCGGGTGTACCTGGGGTTTAAGTTAGTTTTACACCCGACCATTAATTTTTAAGCCCGACAATTATTTAAACCTATATAATGTCCAAGACTGCAAAGAACAGCCAGTATAGGCACTACGGGTGCAATGAGGTCGGCCCCAACGGATGCCCTTACTGTGCTCCTGCATCTTTTACCTCTCGATCTGCACACCAAAGATACTGCACTATGCAGCGCCATAAGACTCAGGGAGTCTGGGTGCTGGAGTGCAAGGCCGTATGGCCACAGCAATATCCTGGACTCGTTACCAAACGGCACGGTCACGTTTCCAACCGACTACATCACACCACAACTTAACTTTAAGAAAGGCTTCCAGGTAAGCTTCCCGTCCAGAGCTCAGTGGAAGGGAAACGAAGTAGTGCAAGGTCTCGACACGGTCAAATACACTGACGGATCTAAGATGAACTGTGGTGTGGGGGCCGGGGTCTACTCAGAACCACAAAATATATCAGAATCATACCGTTTGCCGAACTTTTTCCAGGCGGAATTACTGGCTATCCGAGAAGCCTGCGTGCATCTAGGGCGTAAAACTACTCACAAACAAAACATCGCTATCCTTATAGATAGCCAAGCCACAAATTCGGCTACCATATCCTCTAAACTAGTGCTGGAGTGCCGGAACGAGCTTGCCCGTCTGGGTGAACGTTTCAATGTCACCAGGGCATAGGGACATAATAGGCAACGAGAGGGCAGCTCTGCACAGCTCACTCGCGGCAAGTGTCCACGTCCCACTAGGAGTGGTCAAAGGACAAATTCATTCATACTTCCTGCAGAAAGCCAAATTCCAATGGGAGGGGTTGACCAACTGCGTCATTTCAAGGAATATATGGCCCATATACGATCAGAACAGAACAAGGAACCTGCTAAACAGAATCCGCCCAGATATCGCCAGAATTACGGCAATAATCACGGGGCATTGGCCAATTGGAGACCATGCGGCCAAGTTCGGGATCCCACACAACACTCACTGCCGCAGTTGCGGGAATACACATGAGAAAGAAACTCTCTTCCATTTTCTCTGCAAATGTCCGGCACTAGCGAGAGCCAGACTGCCTCCAAAATGCATCTTTTTAATCGCTTACGCAAACCCGAACAATGTTGACTCTTCATCAGCTCTTCAATATATTCATCCTCTGACGACGAAGACATCAACAGTTCGTTAATATCACGAATGAAATCAATTTTTTGTTCAGCGTCTTTGTAATAATAACAGTGAGTGATGGAGTGCAAAGTTTGCATTAAACTTGACGAAGTGTGTTTTTACTGGCACTGAACGAGCGTTACTTAGAAAAAAAATATGGGCACTTGAGATCGAATTTGTATTTTAATAACCACAATTCCAGCTGTCTACTCGTCATCAGCTGTCTGTACATTTAATCGGAAAAACAAATGCACATCATCTCTCTTCTTCTTGTTTCGTTCCGCTCCGACACACAAAGTTTCCGATGTATGCCAGCGATTACAAATCCAACGCCGAATCCATAATTAATAAAAATCGTTGCTTGTATGTTTTTCCTGACTCGTTAGCGTAAACTTACTCTCATTGTATCAGATTTTGGACGGTAGCTCAGCTTTTGAAAAGTTCAAAAAAATTTAAAAAAAAAGGCTTCGTTCTCTTAAGGTTTTGTTTTCAATTTGTACTGATTAAGAATTTTTTGAGTAATGACAAGTTAAAGGCAATGAAATCAGAGATGAATAGATCAAAATCGCTCCGAAAAAAATGACATATGCTTGGGCTTTCGAAACAAGTTTCATCGCAACCTGATGGTTAGTTTTAATACCAACCCCAAACAGACATAGAACCTTTAGAGTTTTATTTTACAAACAGATTTTGAAAGTACTAAGCTGATTCGAATAAATCAGCAAAATGGGTTGAATAATGAACAGGTACTTTTTCGACAGTTGTTAACATTCAGACAAAATTATTCGTCCCAAGACTATACATTTCAAGAACAGCATGTATGAACAATGGACATAAGTCACTAATTTTGTTGCGAATTTTGTAGTAGAGTTACTGCTTGAACATTTTATAAGGTGAAAATCTGCAAACAATTTGATTGAGCAACTTTCTGGGCCATATCGTCTCACGCGTGAATGAGCAATACTCACTATGTATCGACCGACACGCATAGCTCGTGCACGGAAACCTACTCCCATCTAGCTCTGGCTCGCTTAAGCTTCGTTCTAAGTGAGTATAGTTATATTTGCACTTATATTAACATACTTATCTTAATATGTATCATAACTAATGCGTATTTCCTTCTTTCTTGCAGTTGTTCCGTTTGTGTCTCTCCGTATGACTGGGCAAACCAAATAAAACTGGTAAGCTAGATTTTTCAATTACACAAACGTAATGTCAATTTAATTTCAAATCGACAACAAAATGTATAACTTAACAACTTGAATTGATATTCTACGATTATTCATCGAGGCATTGGTTCCTTGTAAACAAAATTATATAACCATCTGATATATTTCTTTATTCATCTTATGACAAGCAAGAGTTCTTTGTTGCGCACAACTTGATGTCGTATGAGAAAAACTTTCACTTGCATATACGAGTATATGCACTTAATACACTTATGTAAATCACAAGACTGGATAATGTTGCATTAAATGTTTTGACAGCCGGTACTATGAATAACTACTGTCCGCATGCTCATTTTGAATTCAATGGCGCGAAATACAGGTACTGGTAGTTTTTCTTTATTTTTGGTTCTTATATCATTTATGGTTACACGCAAATTTCAATTATTAAAATTATCAGACACAAGGTGTTGCAATCAGCAAAACTGAAAGACATCAAACGAGTTTGCGCAATTGCAGTGGCGAGTGCAGTGGTTTCAATAAAAATTATTTAATTAATATTAAATCTGTTTTTGCAGTTAGTAAGACCATGAAGTTGTTGTGAACGTATTTCTTGATTACACATCGCATTAGTTGTTTATGTAGTAGTGAGTTAGACAAAGTGTAAATTGTCAAGAAATTTGTTGAGTCTCTTATGACTTTTGGGGATATGAGCTTCGAAAAAAAACAAACCAACTTGGCTTTCTATAAACGGCAAACATGAAACGTATGACAAGCAGCCATATTATTTAGCACTCTCAGGGTTACCGCTGTGAAAATCGCTACAAAATCAGTCGACCACCAATGATTGAAAACTGTGGGTGTAAAGATTTCAACTCGCTCTGGAAGGCAGCAAAGAAAATGAACAGGCCAATAGCTGACTTCAATTTTGTTTATTTGTTCATAAGCAGGTTGCGGCTTGTTGCTGAACGATTTCTCTTGCTCATTGACTGTTTCGAAAATTTTGCCCAATTTTAATATTTCATCAAGTGGTGCATTGCCTTTTTTTAACATTTCGCGACGCAACTTGACCGAAAGGCACTTTTCAATAATTTGGTCTATGATGTTTTGTTCTAAATTTGGTCCAAAATCGCATCGCTCAGCTTGATTGCGTAAACGCATAGTGAAAAGACCTATTTTCTCATTTTTTTCTTGCTGCATAGCTCTAAACATGTGCCGTTCGTAAGTTGAATTTTGTTTTGGTAAGAAAAATTCATTTAGTTTTTCCACAGCCATTTCATAAGCGTTTATTCGTGGTACATATGCACTGACCAATGGTCCTCGCTTTTTGTCATCAGTGGTCACCTCTGGTAGTGTGGCGAACAGCTCTTGTACTTTTTGACCTGCAAGATGCAGCAACATATCGTTTTTTTGTTCAGCGTTGAAAATACGATGCGCTTTCATACAAAATTCAAAGGAGCGCAACCAGTTTCTCCATTCGTGGCCACAGTTTTCCCCATACACCGCGTAGTCGAATTGCGGTATGGAAATTCCAATAAATCTTGTGTCTGTAAAATATAAACAATTCCACATTATTTTAATTCTCAATTTCTTATTTCCTTCACAGCATTTAAGCAAAACATTCTTTTTCTTCTTTTTAAGGTTCCGTACCCAAAGGGAAAAAACGTAACCTTATTAGTTTCGCTCGGATGTCTCTCCGTCTGTCTGTCTGTCTGTCTGTCCGAACCCACTAAGCCAATTTTGTTACCAGGTCTTTCTGAAGAACCGATTGACATAGGAGGCTAAAATTTACACACAACATCCGGTATAACCTCTAGTTAAACGACAAATACCAATGGAAGGAATACATCGATTGGTTTTGGATTAATTAGTAATCTGGTGAAAAAAATATTTTCATTCGCCCAAAAAACGGTTTATTTCTTGATTCACAAAAAAATACATAAATTCCTTTTTTGTAGATCATGTTCTTATCTATATATGTGCTGAATACTGTTTTGCCGAAAAGTTAATAGTTTACAAGATATTTTCAAAAAAGATAATTTTACCATGTAAAATACGTTGCTCTCATAAGTTTTAATCTCTACTACGCAGTTGTGCACAATTGACCCCATCAAAGACAGAAGAGAGAGAGGTTCCCGCTTGCTAATTTCGTTTGGGGAGTATAATACATTTTTTGGGGAGTACAGAACAAAATAAAAGTAATATATTTTTACAGAATGGAAAATTGGCGTGGGTTGGGTACTAGGTAATAATTAGAAAATGAGATTCATGTGCGAGTAATTTTTGAGAGTAAAAATATTAAGTAATTAAAATAAACTAAATTGTGATGAATTCATGAAGAGGGGAAAGATTGAACGATATAGATTTCAAATAATATCTGATGTGTTGGACTTTAGCCAAATACGGAACCTTCGGTGCGCGAGTGACAGTCGCACTTGGCCGGTTTTTTTTTTTGTACTGCATTTAAGCAAAAAAAAAACGTTCATTTCAAGTTCTTCTATTTTTTTTTTATACACAGCATTTTATTATATGCACTTCGCTATTTCTTTTTATTCACAATTTTTTTTTTACCTTGTATTTCGCCAGAGTTTTCCATTTTTTTTTCTCGTCGCCAATTGTAGAGAACTAATATTTAGCAACCGATTGCTCTGAAGTATATTATTCAGTATTTATTTTCGTACATATTTTACATTTTTATAGTGTGACAGAGGTTTCAATGTTTTATATTTTTTCATAGTCAAGTATCGCACAGTGCCGATACTACAAAAACCAGAGAAGGTAACTGGGCAAAAAGCAGTCAAGAAAAAGCAAATACCTTGAGAACGTCTTTAAACCTTATGAAGATAAAGATTATCAAGGAAACGAAGAAACGTGTGAAGAAGACGGACCTATTCGGCCGGTAATAGCTAA
This sequence comes from Cheilosia vernalis, assembly GCA_949126925.1. Lineage (NCBI taxonomy): Eukaryota > Metazoa > Arthropoda > Insecta > Diptera > Syrphidae > Cheilosia > Cheilosia vernalis. Next base: position 101,497,776 of record OX421358.1, on the reverse strand, counting down.
AGAACTTGCCAAAGAAATCAAAGAAGGCATAAACATAAAAAAAGCCCCAGGGTTCGATTTAATCACAGGGGAAATTTTAAAACAATTTCCTCGAAAAGGTTTAAAAAAAACTAGCGCAGATTATAAATGCTGCATTCAAATTGAGATATGTGCCAAGCATGTGGAAGGTCGCGGAGGTAATAATGATACCAAAACCAGGTAAACCACCTAGCGAAGTAGCCTCATATCGCCCAATATCGATACTGCCAGTCCAAGATATTCGAAAAAATGCTGGCAAAACGTCTGCAAAAAATTATTGATGAAAAATCGCTACTTCCAAATCATAAATTTGGGCTTAGAAACAAGCACTCTACAATTGATCAGGTGCATAGAATCACAGATAAAATCGAAAAAGCATTTGAAGAGAAAAATGTGTGCTCTACAGTATTTCTTGATATAGCACAAGCTTTCGATAAAGTCTGGCACAAAGGACTGATATACAAACTACAAAAGCAACTACCGAAGCAGTATTCGACTATTCTGGAGTCTTATATATCAGATCGATTCTTCAGAATTAAGCAAAATACAGAGTGTTCAACATTAAGAGGGATTAAAGCTGTTGTACCGCAAGGCAGTGTGCTAGGTCCAGTTTTATACCTACTCTTCACTAGCGATTTGCCTGAAAGTGTAGAAACCACCATACCTACTTTTGCAGATGACACGGCCGTCCTTGCTGTGGGAGCAACTGTCGAAATAGCAACAAAAAAGCTTCAGACGGCAATAAACAATATTTCAGAATGGACTAAGAAATGGCAGATTAGATTAAATGACCTTAAGTCAGTCCATATTAATTTTACGTTTAAAAACGTACCACACATTCCAGTCTACATTAACAACCATGTAGTAGAATTTTCTAACACAGCTAAATATCTAGGCATGACTCTAGACGCTAAACTGCGTTGGAAAGCGCACGTTAAGAAAAAAAAGATGAGTTGAACATGCGATACAGTAAATTGTATTGGCTTATTGGGAGATACTCATCCCTGTCCAACTACAATAAGTTATTGCTATACAAGCAAGTTCTAAAACCAGTATGGACCTACGGGCTCCAATTGTGGGCATGTACAAGTACATGCCAAACAAACTTACAAAAAATGCAGGTTTTCCAAAATAAAGTACTAAGGAACATAGTTAACGGACCTTGGTACATACGAAACGCCGATCTGCATAGAGATCTAAATGTTGAAATGGTTGAAGATTAGGTTAAGAAGGTTGCTCGGAGGCATAGAAATCGGCTTCTCAACCACGTAAACACAGAAATAATAGAACTTTTAAATAATGACAACGTAATCAGGAGACTGGAGACGGATTAAACCTCTTGATCTGTAAGATTTAGCTAGGGCTAAGAAATTAGGTATTAATTTCAAACAAAACAAGTTTAAAAATCCGACAAACGGCGGATTTATCTCTTTAAATTCATTAAACTATTCAAAATATAATTTGCTGATTAGTCGTACGACTAGGTGCAATCTTTTTTCGGGATGGCTTATGCCAGTCCCCCGGGAGTTTTTTTAGATGAGTTAAAGTCCATCACTATTGCAGAAGTATCCCTCGCGTATAGCTCTGCAATGTCTTTCGATGATTTTTTATATGATTTAGAATAAATAAATTTATCAATTTTTCGAATATTAAAAATCAGTAGGTACTGGAAATATGCAACACTGCGATGCATATTCCTCTGATATGCTTATGAGTAGACTTTGTTGGATCGTAGTCGATTCTTTCACCGACACTTTCCTCGACACCAACCACTTTATACGAAATTTGCATCGCCTGGGATTTTCCGATGATGTCTTCTGCGAACGAATCGATTGGCATAGAACAGAAAAGAAAAATAAATTCAAAAAGAACACAGCAACACAAGAAACGCTTTCAAATTCACTTTACCTTAGAATACAGTAACCGCAAGGAAACTAAATCTGCAATAAGCACTGTCGATATTCTTCTTTTCTTTGGTTTTATGGTTGCAATTTTAAATTAAGAACATCATTCCTCATTGTCACCTGCAACGGGTATAGCATTTTAAAGTAAAGAGCATTATGCGGGAGCTTGAAAAGTACTATTGAGTAGTAAGCACGCACGAAAAAAGAAACTTGTTTTATTTACTTTTGCTTCTCGTGTCATCTAACGTTGAGTCAAACCTACCAACGAAATATTATAAAAAGAAGAAATGTCAAACAAAAAAAAATACTTATTTATTTAGTGTCAAAAATCTAGAATTTATTTAAAAGAACTTAACAGAATGTACTGGTTCGGTAACTGTTTTGTGTTGTTCTCTTATCGAACTACATAGCTACTAAAAGTCAAAAAAAAAATTTATAACGACAGGAAATCGAGATCACTGTACTACCGCTGCTACTGCCAGTATTTATTTTGCACCATAGTCTCCATTTTTGATCAGAAGGAAAACGTTGCGTACTCTGTATTTTCAACAAGCTTTGTCTGATATTTTAAAGAATAATCTGCAAGGTCCAATTACGAAACACATAAACTCTTTGAATTATATGTTTTTTATCTGTGTTTGCTAGGCTATTTTTGACACCACGATATTCCCAGATTTTGACAATCTTATTTCTAAAAACAAATTAGTGATCAACGCATAGATACCTACAGTAGGTAATTTTCCAATTGCTGTCTAATCAAATGTATTACACATATATCTTAAAAGTGTTAATAATGCGAACCTCCTTTGAAAGGAAATACCTAATTGAAATACCTATTAATCTTTCTTACACTTTGAATCGAGCTTCCACATTGCCGCCATCATCGTAATGTCAATCTTGTCCAGAGCCAACTGCCGCACAAACGGCTATCAAATCAAGTCATTTTCAACATTATTTCTGTTTTATTTTAATAAAAAATAGAAAAGAAAAAGCTCTCATCGAAACCCGTCTGTCGACAATGACAGCAGCGGAACATTTTCTTACCGATACACTCTGTGTGACGATGAACGAGAGCAAACGTGAACTTGAAATCCACGATCAAGTTTTATGTCAGTCGTCTCCGATCTCGTGACTAGAGTTTGCGTTGCGCCGCAGTCGGCTACGCATGCGCCAAAAAGGTGAACGTTTTACTTGAAGGATTCGTACACTATCCAGTAGCTGGTTAATCAGATGTATTAAGTGCGTCTTAGGTGGTAATTATTAGGTGGGCGCATAATACGTGTAACTGTCACTAGCGCCATAGAAAGTAGGTTTTCTTTAGATATGGTAATTTTATAGCAGTTGCGATTGCGACGTCAATGGCGCTAAATTAGTAATCATAACATGCAGTACCTTTCCACGCTACCGTTGTGTGCGGTGTAGGAATATTTGCATATATAGCAGACAGCAAGGAGTGTGCGTATTAGAACATTCTGGCTGACAGTTTTTACATTATTTTTATTTTATGGAAATAAAATATTCAGCCGATAGATTTATTCAAAAAACAAATTATCGGCTAGATTGATAGCAGATCCGTTTCGCAGCAAAGAATAAATAATTTCCAATTGTACATAATAAGTAAAAATTGAAATGATGTCACCATTATTATTACATTCTGAGAATTACCGTTCAAACAGTAAACCGCAGGTTGGCATAGCATACGAAATGCTTGACGCCACGCAACATGTATTTTCATTTCAAATGTCACCCTTAACTCTGAAAATGGGCGAAATCTTATTAATGCTTATGTGAACAATATTATTTTATAGGTGGTGCTGGTTACTCTGTCTCCTTTTGTTAATATGGTTATAAAACGGATCAATACTGCCATTATATTATTAGAAACCGTAATTTATATTTTTGAACGATGGATTGCCAATAAATTGCACTTTTGGGAACGGCCACATAAGTAAAATAGTAAGGAGAGTTAAATTGTATATACATAGATTTAGCAATATTATACAAACGTTTGTCAATTATATTTCTGAATAATTGTTAACTTTGGGCAAGACTACCCACACCTACGGCTTAGATAAGAAATGGACTTAACCTAAAAACGGAAACAAATCACAACTTTCTCGACATCCTTATTGTTTGTGAGTTTTATTTTTGGAACCAAAGCTAACAAATTGACTTGCATTGCCAAGTAGATTAATTTCTACTTATAAAGTGCAATTCCGCACAACACATCGTCTACTACAAGAATTGCTGAAAGTCAATTAAGCTTGTAGTGCAATAAAAAGCTATCGCAAATGACTGACATTAGCGGACATTATAGAACAAAGTGTCAGCCATTACTCAATTAAAGATGGCACTAGTACGCGCTATTTCCGCTTTTTCGATTTGAAGATTTGCGAGCGAGAATCTATTCGTATTTATGTTTCAATTTACTCAAGAGTTAAGCTCTACTACAACTGGGTTCTTATGTCAAGTGTTGCTTTTGGATTGTGACAAATAAATGATTGTTTGGTTTGTTTTCCCGTGAATTTTACCAGTTATTGCAAATGCTATACCGGTTACAACACGTGTGGATAATTTGAGAAGCCCATGAGGCGGATTGTGTGGTTCAAGTTCATAAGTGTAAACACTGATGTACTTTCTGTAATAGATTCTTTGTAGTGAAATTGTCCATTATTTGTTGAAGCTTATATTCCCAAGTCATTTGCAGTTATGAATGATATATATAATATATAAATCGTTAAATAACTTTAAAGTTAATATAAACACACAAAAAAGTCAACACTTGGAAATACATATGCATGGAGATTGCTTATTACCTTCATATATTGAAACAAAATGAAAATGAATGAAAATGAGGAGGACAGATTCGCGTTTTTGTACTTCAAGTTTTAGAAAATATTATTTAGCCGGCAATATACGTTTATCCTCAAATGTATTTCAAATAAGTTTCATCTGAAAAAAAAACTATTCGTAAAATCGTTCTAACACGTTTTTGATTGGAGTTGATCTCAGTTATGCGTACAGTTGCTAGTCAATGCTAGTACAATTGGTTAATCAAGTAGTAGAAGTAAGAAGTCATCTGTGCTCTACCCTAGAAACTTCAATAGTCAAAACCAATTAGAAACTACGGACAACATTCGATGCTAATCGTCAAACTCTTTAGTAGACAATAAGACGCTAACACTGATATCACAGACAAGCTTTCTGAATCACGGCAGCGATATTTGTCGAACATAAATAAACAACGAGTCCATCTAACTGGTAAGGCTGTAGAACTCTGGCTCAGGTGGGTAGATAAGTTCGATTCAGAGTCTCATTCCTATCATCATTACGACACAATTGATTTATATCTCGAGTTCAAAATTGTGTACGAAAATCGGGTGAACTGATTGGGTGAACGCTCGATTCGATTTATGTTCGAACTTTGGCACCGATTTGACAGCCGTTTTTTGTTATCAATATCAACTGTAAAACAATTAATTTGAGTAAGAGGATAATGAAATTATTGTCCAATTCACAATTTGGCGTTGAACACGTTTGTGAGTCGGCGCCCTTTGACACGCTTTATTGAAATTTTGCGATTTCAAATACCAAAGCAGGCGAGGAATAGTTTTGTGAAACGAAATGCTGCTTTGAAGCGAAAGCGCGTTGAGAAAGTGGAGAGTATGACAGACTAAAACTTCGGTTTGGCTTTGACATTGACATTTTGATTTGGGCATATTACCTTGTTCACATCGCACCGAAAACTCGTCGATGCATTCACACTGAATACCAACTAGTTTTCGTTTGACATTTCTATCAGGTGTTAGACAATATTCGTGAAACTTCTGTGTAAACTATTTTGGTTGCAAATTTCGATCGCATTAAATCACAAATAAAATTAATTCAGAGCATTTGAAAATTATAATTAGGTGTGGGAAATGATTTTAATTTGTAAGTTGTGACATTGGTCTGGTCACCTGTCCTGCTGAATTGGCTAAATATTGCAAAAGGTGTGTTTGTTTCAACAATCCAACGATTGGAAGTCGTTTGCGTGGTGTTTTCGTCGACTGGTGGACTTAATCGAATCGTTTTGAAACTGAAGCTTGTTCGGTTTTCGAGGACGCTTTCAAGTGAAAAACGAACACGAAAGATTTTCATTTTTGAAATAAAAAACGATTTGCTTTCCATATTCATATTCTAAAAAATTTGCCATGAAACGTACTTTTAAGTGACAAACAGTAATTTGACAATTTTGGATTTACTTCATAGCCGATATTACCAATTTAAAATCTTTAGCTATTAATTTCGCTACGAATGCCGTTGGAGGAGTCGCATGTGATTCGCCAAACTCACGCGGAAGAATAAAAAGCGAATGTCTAGGGGAGGCATTTAAAAATGCAGGACGGAATAATATGCACACTTTATAGAGAATGATGTGCAAATTTACGGGACTGAATTTTGCCAGCTTACGTGATTAAGATAAACAAATCACAGCTCAATATTTTGAAGAAGCATTAATGCAACAATTTTGTTCAAAAGGTATAAAACAAGTTATGCTTCAATAATTAATTCCTAACTAAAATATTCCAATTGTTATCAGATATTTCCAAAACATAAACAAATCATTGTTGTGTTTCATTGATCTTAAATCTATAACCTTACTCGAGTGAACTGGCAGAATTTTTATCGTTCGTCTGTAGTTGTTGCATGATAATTGAGATTTTACTATTTTTAAATTTCCATTACGTATGTTATGGAAAACCAAATAATTACTGTGAACTGTGTATGGATTTGTAGATTCCAACAATTCGATCATGTTCCCCAAGACTTTGCATTCTGATTCTATAACTACTCACTTGTGCAATAGCAAGCATATTACTAGTAGCTGCAGTATAGCAAGTGTTTGAACGAATTGGAAATTATAATTTTCTAGATATATCAATTTCTGCGAAGGGGGAAATGTTTTTGATCAGATTACCATAATTTCGGACGGAAGAGGAGCTCATTTCCATTGATTTATATTCCATAAGCTACCAGTTTTGATAGGTTAAAAATGATGAATAGCTATTCGCTACAGAATTAATAAATAATAATTTTTCAATTCATTTATGAGAACTTCCATAACTGCCTTGTTTCTCAAATAATTTGTAAACCAATTATCCCAATTACTGCTGAGTGTTTATTGCGATAGAAAAGTAATACTGTTTATGTTTAACTTAACAATTTCCATGACTGAGGTAGTTTAGATTACGAGATTACGTAGTATAAGCTCATTCAAAAAACACTGCTCTGGGACATGTAAGTTTTTTTGAGACCGATAGTCTGATGTTGCACCTCCATATGGAAAAGTAACCGGAACCGAAAAGCTCTCTCTGGAGAATTTCTTACACTTGTGTAACTCTGTAAAACGTTCAAAAGTTTCACATTGCGACATTATGTGTCTTGACTTATTAATTTAACCGCTCTTAACAGCTACCCTAAATTCCGAGCCTAATTTCAAAAGAGCACATTATATATTTCCACGATTGTGATCTCAGACCACACAGCAAAAGGGTATTTAATTGACCTTAGAAACTACGTTCTTTATGCATAAATTAGCTAAGTAGATGTCAAAGCCAGCCATAGACAAAAAGTACAAGATTTAAATAATTGGGCAGTTTTATAACCTTCCTTAACGTCACCAATTTGCATTTTAATTGTATTCCGGTGAAATAAAATATTTGAGTATAAGCCGGTGCATTTTATTTAAGTCTGTGAAACTGGTTTACAGCTACATGAACATTTTTAATACATTTCCTCCAAGTGATTTACATCGGAAGCTGTGCAATTGCGTTCGATCCGCCCACCAGAATCCGAAAAGGGGTCATCCCACACAATTGAATGAAGATAGCATGGTGCACGACATGAAATCAATAAGAGCTATATCAGAAATAAACATGCAAACTAATTGCATATTTAAATTGTTTTAAAGTGAAAATGCCAATTCAATTGATGAAATAATTTACTTGAGATATTTTGCGTTTTTCTTCAATTTAATTTGATTCAAAAATTCAATCGAAGTATGGCGCCTTCTTAAACCAGTTTTAAAATATTAAACATATTTGACGAGGACTATAATGGAGGTCAATCGAAATGAATTTTATTTGACTGCATTAAGTTATTGAAAAATAATCATTTTGCTACTTAGTATGACAAATCCATTTAAAAGCTAAATCAAATTTATTTATTGTGTAACTCGTCATGGGGTCGTTTCAGGTTATATTGGATAAGGTGGAAGTGGACGTCAGTTAAGTACGAAAAGTATAGTACAATCGAAATGTGAACTGATTACTCAGTCGAGAGATTCTGGACTAGATTAGTCAGCAGTTCCACTAACAAAAAAAAAACTCTTTTTGTACTTGATCGTTTCCAAGAATCCGTGTGGTGTACAATAAAGCCGGCAATCTTGTTTTCTCAAATTTTATGCTGCAAACATGCAAGAAAGAGACGCCCTTTTGACATTTAATGGGTAATGAGTAAGAAAGTTAAACTTGAATGTTGGTAGGAATGTCCCTATAGTTTCAGCCTGTGGCCACAGAACTGTCACTATTTCAGAAACTGGGAAAAGGATTTATGAACAAAACTTCTCATTGATAGCTATTTCGAAATATAGCCCTAAATCTGCCATTCGATTCTCACCCCCGTATTAATAAACGACGAACAGCAGCGAGTTAGCACTAACACACATGTTAGCTTCAAATTCCTATTAACAAACGTGTGTTTGGTTGCACTGACATTTAAAAACGAGCGGATAACTTAACTCACCGAATTCGGCGTATAGAGAGCGGATAACTTTTTAACTCAGAGAGGGTGAGGGACTTTACAAAATCTCGAATCCTTTTCGGTGTTACGAATACCAAAAGTTAAGGTTTTTGTTTATATTAGGTTTGCAAATTTGTGTAGATAAATTTGGGTTCACATTTCGAATAATAATTAAATATAAAATATATCCTGGGAACATAAATAATTTTCAAATGACAAGACATCTATATTCGAATGACGCGTGGCGTGACATCTGAACACAAGAGAGAATCTGAGAGAGAATCGGTGAATTTCTGAGCGCAACAACCGCTTGAAAAACGAAATATGACAGATGTACTAGAATGTTTAGTACAATTCCGTGTACTGCTGCCGTGCGTTAGGTGATAAAGAGCTAATTAGGGCTATCGCAAATAAATTCCGATGGAAATGTTTCCCTTGTCAGCAATGTAAATAAGATTGCTGAATAGGAAACATTCCGGGGGAAATATTATTCCCGATAGGGGTGAATATGTAGATGGAATATGTTTATTAATAAGAAAAGTTAACAAACGGATAGGGTCACTATCCGTCTGCCAGCTAAAACGCGTGTTAGAGAGTGGATAGCGTTTTTTTATTAATACGGGGGTTAGAATATAATTCTCTTTTTTTCTTTTGGCAGTAGAACATTTCCGTCAATTGACCACTTGCCTTCGAATTTTGGGCAGGGTCACAAATTGTGAATATAATAGAGATGATGACAATCCCAATGCATTATTTTTTGTTGTTTACAAAGTTTTGTCGGTCTCTGAGGGTCTTCTTCTTTTCTGTATCTCAAGTCATATTTGCTCTACACATTCGTATACGTATGTTAAAAACGTTTAGGCCACAATGGGATGTTTTTTCCTCTCAATCAATTGTAGTGTAATCCAAGGCCTCTCCATTATAATGATAAATATATGGTGTAGCAAAATAAATAATTTTATTTTAATTACAACCAAAATAAAATCTAAATTCTATACTTTTTTCTTGCAGAAAACATCAGCAACAATTGGTTAATTGATTTCACACTAAGGAGATCTGCGTGAGCAAAAGCGTCCCGAACAGGGACCACTCACGGCCGCCATTATGAAGAACCCAGCATCGGATCATGTCTACTTTAACGATGGTTTCAAATGCTCATCATACAGTATTACAACAAATGCTGACCAAAATGGTGGGTCACAAGGATCAAATGAATTCATATGTGAGTTCCTAACCGCTGTAATAGCAAAGCATATATAAATAAACCCTCAACGCATAATATGGTATTTTTGGAGCTTTTTATTTGGGCGCGGTGCGTTACTGTCATTCCGTTAAATAATTATTCTCGGCTTATTTTCTGATCTAGCTGTGCTTTTTTGTGTCTGTGTCGGGTAGAAACGCGAGCAAATTAAACTTAAGTAAAGTATTTCACAGACTTAACTCATATAACGGATGAAGAATCGTGCAATTGACATAATATGTCAACTATCAGTTATCGATAACTTGTATAGACATGTGACAAATTTGGTGTTGTGAAGGTGGGAAGTTGGGACAAAATTCTCATTCTATAAACAATACGTCAAAATAAATCTTATTCACTAACTTATGAAAAGAAAAATAATTTAGTAATTAAAAATGCAGGGTGTTAACCAATTGCTTCCATTGCCATTTTTTTCCCCGATGACAGGCGCTGTTTGTTAAAACAAATGCAACTGCAAGTTGTCGTTTATAACCGAATATAATTTATTCAAATCATCGTGTAAAGCAGACTAGATTCCTAAATTGATTTTTGACAAAGTCTGTTTTCAAAAGTGTGTATTTACAATTATTTAACGCAAATGACATAACGACCTTCAAATGTTTCAGTAGCCATAAAAACGAATTCCAATTTCCTCACCTCTAAATTCATTTTCAATTAGCTCCAACAGTATTATTCCTAACAAACCTGTAAATAAATCTTCGTCACATACTTCATGATGACTTAAATCGGAAAATTGAAATCGCTCAGGCGCATCCATTTCACTTTTAGCTTACTTCGATAATTCGTATTCGTAGTATTTGTCCGTCTATCGAAAACGTAGAGAGTCACAATTACTTTTGTTGCTGGTCAACGAATACCCTGGCAATGACAATGCGGATGATTTTCCGCAATTAAAGCACTTTTGATTATGTCAAACAGATGGCAATGTATAAATTGTGTATAAAGTTGCAAATTAAAGAACAGGTGCACTGTAAACGAGAACGAGAATTGATTTGAATGACGATGATGTGTATTTAAATAGCGCAGTTGACGTCTGAAGTGTAATGTTAAAAAAACCTGTTAGTGTGTGATAATAATTTAATGGCACACATGAAGGTGTCAATTCGTCTTTAAATCGTTTTAACTGTTGGCCACTTTCACGATATTTGCTAACTTTTTGAGTAAATAGCGTGCGGTTCGCGGATACTGTTTGTGTTTTATTTGGGAATAAGCGTTCGTATATTGTCTCGTTATTTATGATAAGTGATTTCCAATGATCGGAAGATTTTGGGATATGGAATGTTTCTCTAAACCAGATACGCAAATCGGTCATCTTATATTGTTGGCATACTTATTCTTATTTTATAGGGGAATTTAATGGATTTAGTGAAAATTATTCATGAACGTAAGCACACTATACGGATCCAAAATTCAAAATTGTACTAAATTGTAGAAGATGACCTTTTGAATGAACGATTCCTTCATTTTTGACTCTTTTTAAAGTCAAATGTAAAGTGAAATAAGTTGAAAAACCTCAGCGTTATCTGCTTGAACTACATTTATTACCAATCGCAAATAAAAAAGATTTCAATAACGAAGCTATAAGTACTACAACATCTGTTTCAATAGCAAATATTTCCTAAAGCGGCAAACGCAATGAAATAAAATCGATTAACCAAAGAATGTAAGAAGAACAGTTCAACCGAGAAATATACATGACGCAGAATAGTTGAGGGTCTGTCAAAGAAAATTGGAAAAAAAGTGAGGAACCATATCCGAGTGAGGTTCGGGAACCCACCGGTGGAAAGAAAACTTCAGCCATAATTTCATTGCTCCTGTGGAACTGCATTTTTCGGTAGTCTCCGTATTGAAAATTACGACATATTTGACGTAAAAATTATTTATTCACTTATAATATATATACAAATTGGCTGAGCAAAGAACGCTTCTTCAACTTGAGGTGTTATGCATGAACAAATTGAAAGAGATCAAATAATAACAAACAAAAATTTCCAATGATAAAAACAAAAAAACTCGTTTAAAAAATGTTACTTAATCAAGAAAAATATGTCAAAGCCGGTATTTCTAGTGCACAGTAGGCAGAGCACTTTTTATTCAAGACTTTGCCGGAAGCGTTTATAATAAAAGCGTTTACTTACTGCCACCATACTTATCCAAAAAAATTATATAATTTATATTCCACTGTGGCGTATACGTAACTTTTTTTATAATAGTCGTAGAAAGCAGTATTTATCGAAAACTAGACGTACACCTGTCCCTAAATAATTTGCACCCTTTCTCTTTCTAGTGACAGAAGATGGTAAGAAAATCATTCCGCCCACTAAGCCCTTAGACTGCGCAAAGAGTTGGGTAAGAGACAGAACGAAGCGAGCATTCACCAAAAAGATGCTTCACAGACGAATACCCATCCTGCAATGGTTTCCAAAATATTCCGGGGACGATGCGATCGGTGATCTTGTTGCCGGAATAACCGTCGGCCTAACTGTGATACCACAAGCCCTGGCCTATTCCGGTATCGCTGGGCTTCCAGCAGCCGTAAGTGACTAAACGCTTAGAAATAGAAAGGCCATAACTAAATTTCCTTGCTTTCACAGTTCGGTTTGTATGGTTCATTTCTTGGCTGTTTTGTGTACATCTTCCTCGGCAGCTGTAAGGACGTTCCTATTGGTCCAACGGCTATTGCGGCCCTCCTCACATTTCAGACAGCTCAGGGATCATGGGAGAAATCGGTTTTGCTGTGCCTACTTTGTGGAATAGTAGAGCTATTGATGGGCCTCCTTGGTCTGGGTTTCCTTATCGATTTCGTTTCCGGGCCAGTTTCTTCGGGCTTCACATCGGCGGTCTCATTGATCATTGTAACGAGCCAGATAAAGGATATCTTCGGAATTCCAGCGAAGGGTTCTACATTCGTTCAAATCTGGAAGCACATCTTTGAGAATATCAAGGGCATTCGTGTTTCGGACACAGTCCTGGGGATCACATGTATTGTGATCTTACTGGCGATGAGGGTAAGGGCGGTTTCCACTTTCGATTTCTGCAACCAAAATTCTTATGCATTCCTCAGCTATTGGCGTCGTTTAAAATTGGACCAAAAGATGAAACCCTCTGGTCCAAGTCACAGAAATACATCAACAAGATCTTTTGGATAATCGGAACGTCGAGAAATGCGATCTTGGTGATAGCTTGTGGAGCGATGGGGTACTTTTTCACCAGTGCGAACAATGAGACGCCATTCAGGGTTATTGGGTACATCCCGCCTGGCTTGCCAACGTTTCAGTTGCCTCCGTTTTCGCTTACAACCAACACAACCGATGGCTTTAAAACGGAGCCTCTTCTGGATCTCATCAGCAGCATGGGATCTGGACTGATTGTTGTTCCACTGATATCACTTATGGAGAACATTGCAATCTGCAAGGCTTTTGGTAAGTTTGCTGCAAAATTCCATCCAAAGAAAGGCAACGAATGTAATATTCTTCAGCAAATGGAAAACCAGTGGATGCCACTCAGGAACTGATTGCGATCGGTGCGGCCAATATTGTGAATTCATTTGTTCAAGGATTTCCCGGGACCGGTGCTCTCAGTAGAGGTGCTGTAAACCATGCAAGCGGCGTTCGCACTCCAATGGGAAACGTATACTCTGGCGGTTTGGTTATCCTGGCGCTGATGTTCTTCACGCCATGCTTTTCATACATTCCGAAGGCTACGCTGGCAGCAATCATTATTGCCGCTGTCGTGTTTATGGTGGAAGTGAAAGTCGTAAAACCGATGTGGAGAGCTAAAAGTGAGTATGACAGTTTTATTGTTGTTTACCGATCGTTTTGATTGATGAACGCGTCTTTATTTTTTATCGGCAGCTTTGAATGAATTTGCATGTACGAATGAATGCTACTTCGCACAGTGAATGTAATTTGTTGGTATGGGTGTGGTACCGAAATTATAGATATTTAGCACCCAATGCATGAACTGCCCAACAGATTAAAAGATATCCTAAGTGGCATTGCGAAATGTTTCGTGTTGGTCAAAATTTGTTCAGCTTCAGAGTTACGTTACGTAAAGTTGTTTGCGCTTTTCTATTTTTTTTTTTTTTTTTTCACACGTTAACCTCGATTTACGCTTGATTGATTTTTTAAATGGCTGCATGGAACTTAAAAGTTTCTTTTAGACTGACTTACTAAAAATTAAAACAGCCGCCGTTTGGATTGCGGAATAAGCCAATTTTTTCCCCAATTGCAGTTTCATATCCTATTAATACCGAGCCGAAAACCGGGTGAAACAGAAGTTTTCCCATTCATATTTCAGTTTTCAAAACGAGTCGTCTAAAGTCGTTTTTCACAAAAAACACCACGAAAACACTACGAAAACGACTTCCAATCTTGGGGTTCTTGAAACTAGCACACCTTTTTTGCAACATTCAGCAAATTCAGCAAATTCAGCAGAATAGGTAACCAATTAAATGTCACAACTCACGTTCTAAAATCACTTTTCACATTTAATTGAAGGGATAATAATATTTTTAAATGCTCTGAATTCATATTATTTCTTAATAATTAATGAGATCGAATTTTTTAGCCAAAAAAAGTATGCACCGAAGTTTAACGACTAGTGTCTCAAAGCTGATAGAAACGTCAAACGAAAACTAGTTGGTATACGGTTTTCGGCTCAGTGTGAATAGTGTATTAGAGTTAAATGTGAATTGGGTGTGTTTGTTTGTAAAATTTGTATTTCCAAAACTCTTTTTTGTTCAGTTAAAAAAAAAAAAAATACCATTCCTTAACAACAGGACGTTGATCGCCATATTTGAAATCTTATCATTGCAGAAGCTGATCTCGTTCCTGGTCTAGGTGCATTTCTGGCATGCCTAGTTCTACCGCTAGAAATTGGAATACTCCTTGGAATAGGCTTAAATGTTCTCTTCATACTCTACCACACCGCTCGGCCGAAACTAGCAACCGAAAACCTAACCACTCCCGGTGGAGTTGAATATCTCATGATCACTCCCGATCGTTGCCTTATCTTCCCGTCAGTCGACTATGTTCGCAACCTGGTTACCAAACATTCCGTACGGCAAAAACTGCCGGTGGTCATCGACGCATCCCACGTGTACGGTGCCGATTTTACGGCAGCTACTGTCATTGAGTCGCTGTTCAATGACTTTGCCAGCCGTGGCCAACTTTTGTTCTTCTACAACCTTAAGCCGAGTGTCTGCGCCATCTTTGAGAGCCTAACACCAGCAGATTTCACCGTCTACTACCACGAGGAAAATCTAGATGAACTGCTGAAGGATAAAAATTACTTACCGCCAGCGAAACAACTGGCAGTGTAACACGAACTTATCCCAGACATCCATATGGTTTGTGTTAACTAAACTAGTATTAGAGAAACAAACGAAAATAAGTCACAAATAAGATTAACATGTTTGTGAGTAATTTTAATTTGAGCTGACATGCCTACTAAAATGCACGTACTGGGTACGATATTTATTATATTTTCGAATAGGGATAAGTTTTTTTTTTTTTGTAACGCAACGTGACATTTACGTGCTCTCTAAGACGAATGTAATGCAGCTGCATAGCTGAGGCTTTTTTTGGCATTTTTTTTTTATTGCAATTAGTATCAAGTAAGTGCGACAACTAGTTTGATCAGCAGTTGCTGGCTGTCAACCATTTTTGTCACACTGAAATGCACCCAGCTGAGTGCCACTGGGTGAACTCGCGGAAGTGGAACTGTCAATGTCAGAAGTATAATAAAATATGACAAAAAAAAAAAAAGAGCTATAAAATTACAGAAATGCGTTACCTCAAGTTTTCTTAATTTATTTTTATAATCATTGCGTTGAATAAAATAGACGAGCGATGTGTTGGTGCTTTTAAGCAGGGCTGTGCACGAGGGATGCATTTTAAATCATTCAATCAATATAAGCTGTCTATGTAAGCGTTATGTACATCTGTCACAACACTTTAGTCTAAGATGTCGTAGCTGTTAAGTTGATATGATATGTTATTTAAATGGGAACTTTTCTTTTTTCTTTAGTAGGGGAGTATAAGTTGGTAAGATGTGTCACAAATGTGAACACTATATATGCCTATACCTATAATTGTTTAACAAGACCGTACTGTATTATAATTTATAATAAATAGTGTACATTCTGTACTTAAGTAATTTGCTTGAAATCACAGTTTCGCATAAATATGTTTACAGACTTATTCAGTTATGAAATAAAAATATAAAAATATTTTTTAAGCAGTTATTAGTGGTTTTATTTATTTTATATTATTCATCCATATTTGCAGTACCTATATAATATTTTTAACAAGGAATATCTATTTTTTATCAACGATCGTAAGCGTACCTAGTGCTAAATTTTGTAATGCACATGAGGTCAGTATGCCCGGCTAGCTCAGTCGGTAGAGCATGAGACTCTTAATCTCAGGGTCGTGGGTTCGAGCCCCACGTTGGGCGAAGACTTTTTTTTATTATTAATAATAATTTTATAGTGCTCCGAATCGTTTGAAGGCTTTCTGCTGATTCAGAATAGAGTCTGTCAAAATTACAAACACACAAAATAAATGGTTCATTTTCATTAACCTAGATACGTGGTTTAAATCGAACGCAACCGTACAAATTCTATACACGTTCACAATTTCACATCCAAAATGACAGAAAAAGAGAAAATCAGCAAAGTAACGAGAAACGAGTACAGTTCCTCTCTTTAGTCGGAAGAAAGAGCTTAGAGAATTTCAACCGGGCGGCAGGTACTAGGTTTGTTTGACGTGGGCCTTAGTGCGCACTAGTGCGCATTGGGTTAACCTTAATGTATTCGATATAGAACTGAACTCGCCCTGGTACTGAAAACCTGTGTTTGACATGACTTCTAGGGCGCCCTAGTTGTGCACTGAACTGACCCCAGTTATTTTGTCGGGGCAAGAACTCAGTGCTGAGTTGCGCTGTCATTTCGCTTGCTGTTATTCGTTTATTTGAATATCGTAATAAAGATAAATACAATAAATTTGATATTCAAAAGGGAATTGTTTGAAAACAACAACGTTTATGGACTAAAACCTGATTTTATAGATAAATGGAATGAAAAAAGTCTGGAAATGAAAGCTGATTACATTTTTTAGTGCATCGCATATATTGCAAACAGTTTTATCAACTTGGTTGCATTATGGCAAGCACAAGATCAGAATTGTGTTCACTCATTTTTAACAATAAACAGAACAAAGTGTTATATCATCTTCGTATACTTCGTTCACCAAAACATAAGTATTTTTCAAATTCAAAAACTGCCAGACTTCAGGGCAGCATATTTTGCGTTCGATATGATAGCCGACTTTTCAGGTTTGTGCAGGTTTTTGGATAGGCGGGAAAATCAGCTGACACTTCTCAGTGCGCACTAGTGGGCACTAGTGCTAGCCACGTCAAACAAACCTACTGATGAGTATGTCAAATGCACAAAGTTGACAAGAAGGAAATTTTAAATCTATAAAATAAAATCTGTGAAAATAAAAAAAATCGGAATGTTTTCCTAGACGGTTCTCTTTGAAACTTTCATATTTTGCAAAAAGGTAAGTGTATTTATTTGTGAAACGGATTCGATGTCAAAAATAAAAGTGCCTAAAAGTAGCTCGAAATCTATCCACTTTGGCGTATATTTTCAGCTCTCTAATGTCGTTTTCCATTGGGCGAAAAGAAGCGTCCGAGAGAGTCCGGAATCGAAAAAATCACTTCTGAAACCGTTCCATGGGCACAAAAAACACTCTTCTGGTGATTCTGAGGAGAGAATTTCGCTTCTGGATTTGAAGTCAGAATCCACTCAATAAGCACTCACACAAGTGTAGTTTGTGTATTTTATACAAGTCAACTGACGGCTGCCGTAGATTACTTTTTGGCATTTCACCAATACTCTTGTGGATTCAATCAGAAGCAGTTTTCTTGTTCCATTGGACTACAGAATGAGTGGATCCCCGAGTGAAACCAATGGAAAACGACATAAGAGATTTTCGCGCAATTTTTGAAGTTTGACAGATTTTTAGTGTTTGTCTCGGGAAAGTACGCGAATAGAACTAAATTTTCCCTGTTCGGGCACCGTTGTCGCATTAGTACATGCTACCAAATTTTGCCGCATCGACTTTAGCACAGCTTTGTTTTGCGTTTGATGTAGTTACTTGTACATATTCAATTTGACAGCGCTGTACATACAGTAAGTGCGATTTAATGCTGGGATTTTAGAAAATCTGTGAAATTTGTAAGCTTGTGTAAAATAAGCAACTAGCCAGCGTTATGAACTTTTAAAGTTGACAACATGAATTATCATAAAAATAACACACGCAAGTCGCACGCATTATGACTGAGAGAAACAATAAAAACTTTCAATTTTTTTCGTCCGCTTAATTTTTTTTTAAATGTCAATGCTTTAATATTATTTCGTGAACAGTATACGAGTACCATCGATACAACTTTTGAAAAACTTTTTTTTTTTAGTGACATGATAAGTCACTTCAATAAATTCATAAGTTGCAATTATATAAATAACTTCATTTGAACTTGAAGGCCATATTCCTGTAGTTAACGAGTTTGCACTATGTAAATGTTCTGTTGTTTAGCTAAAATAAAGCAGACGCAAATCTGAATCAGCTTAAAATATCATTGTTCACATTTTCGCGAGCGTACTGTTTATAAAAAAAAAATTATCTACACAACCGCCTGAAGGCAGTCGTATTGTACCCATTAAAGTTGCAACATAAAAGTTAACCAGTAGGTAGATGGAATAAATGTCGTTGGCTACACATTCACATACCCCAATTGCACGAATACCTACATTATAGAGAGAAATTTTGATCTGACAGTAAAATCTGGGACAGAATCTGTGGAAGCTCAATTAAATATACGACATCGGTACCAAAGATGCATAAATCAAAACCTCTTAAAACTGAGTACTACAAGCCGCTATCAGAATAAAGATTCCATAGGAGTAATGTTACCTAAATTGACTACTTGCAAGAAAGCCAAATGGAATTTACAGCGCCAATCACTGGACTTTGGCAAAACGAATTCAAGTGATAACAAATTGAGTTTGTTTTGTTGCATTCGAACTTGCTTGAGGGAATGAACAACAATCATATGTTCTATATTAGCAATCAATTATTTTTGTAAAGATTTTTTCATTGTAGCTAACACAGAGCCAGACAAAAAAGCTTTCGCGATTGCCTCTGCCTTAGATAGCTGGGCATCTGGGTCTGCCCCCTCAACTAGTTTTATTAATCGAGAGTCGACTTTTAGCTTTCGCGGGTAGCAGTTGGTGTGTTTCTTTAAACTGTCGTCATGTCGATTTTAGTGTCTTTGGCTTCCCTTGCCATAGTGCTAGTATCTCTGGTGCTATACTGGTTTAAGCGGCGTCTTTCGTTCTGGAAACGTCGTGCTATTCCACATGATGATCCCCACTTTCTGGCTGGCAATATGAAAGGACTGCAACAGACGCGACACTGGCGGACTGTCATGAAAGAATACTACGACAAGTATAAGGGCACCGGACCTTTTGCCGGTTTTTTCTTCTCCCTCTTTCCAAGTGTCATGGTGCTGGACTTGGATCTGGTTAAAAATGTTCTCGTTCGAGATTTCCACAACTTCACCGATCGTGGGATATTCTACAATGAAATAGACGATCCGTTGAGCGCGCACCTCTTCTCGTTGGACGGCTCCAAATGGAGGAATATGCGCAATAAGTTGACACCAACTTTTACTTCGGGCAAAATGAAGTTCATGTTGCCCACAGTGGTGTCAGTTGCGGACAACCTAATCGAGACAATCGACCAGCGTATCGAAAGTGATCCGATCATGGAAGTAAAGGACATACTGGCACGCTTCACAACTGATGTCATCGGCACGTGCGCCTTTGGCATTGAGTGCAATAGCCTCACGGATCCGAGTGCCGAGTTTCGGATCGTCGGTGAAAAGGCGTTCGTTCTGCTTCGCCATAGCAAATTGGTTCATGGTTTTCTGGTCAGTTTTCCCGATCTGGCTAGAAAACTTAGAATGCGGCAAATTCACGACGACGTGCATAACTTCTACATGAGGGTGGTGCGCGAAACTGTGGAAAGTCGCGAGAAGAACAATATTAAGCGGAACGATTTCATAGATCTACTAATTGAAATCAAGAACTCTGCCGATGGCATGACCATAGAAGAGATTGCAGCACAAGCGTTTATCTTCTTCCTTGCCGGCTTTGAAACTTCATCCACCACAATGGGCTTTGCGCTGTTCGAGTTGGCTGTCAACCAAGATATCCAGGACAAGTTGCGGACTGAGGTAAACGAGCAGCTTGATGGCCACGGTGGGAAGTTCACCTACGAGTGCATGTCCGAGATGCATTACATGGAAAAGGTTATGAAAGGTAAATGTTGTCAAATTATTGTACCAAACTGTATAAGGATAGGTGTGTGTTTTTTTAGAGACTCTCCGCAAGTACTCCGTCTTATCTAGCCTATTGCGTAAGGCGCTAAACGATTATCCAACTTCGGATCCAAAGTACACAATTCCGAGGGGCACTCTGGTTATAATTCCAGCCGATGCGATTCATCGTGACCCAGAAATCTATCCCGACCCGGAAAGGTTCGATCCAGAGCGATTTAGTCCAGAGGAGACGTTAAAACGTCACCCAAGTACGTGGCTGCCTTTCGGCGATGGACCCAGAAACTGCATTGGACTGAGATTTGGGAAGATGCAAACCTATATCGGACTGGCGATGTTGCTGAAAAACTACAGGTTCCACTATTGTGATAAAACACCGAATCCTTTGGAGATTGATATACAAAAGCATATGCTTGCTGCAAAGGGTGGCATTTACCTGCGTGTTGAGCGTATTTAGATTTAGTTTTCCTGAACTAAAGAAGAAAGTGACGTTTGGGGTTCTTACGAATTTTTACTCAATGCTGTTCCTTAACGCACAAAATTCGTAAAACAGAGCGTCATCCATCAGAGAGCAAGATATTACCCCGGAGAATCTAACGAATTTTTACTCAACCAATTCCTTGGTGTAAGAATTGGAAAGGCTGTCACCTTCCAAAATTAACAGCTTATTTAAAATTTGTTGCCCTATTTGGCATAAATGCGTGCATTTGTTTTGATTTGTTTGCATATTAAAATGGTATCAGCAGGCGGGAAAATAAAATTGGATGCTCAAGATTCTTTTCGAAAGTGGAAACGAACATTATCCACACCACTTCCATCTTGACAGTCTTTTCCATTTTTGCTTCGAAAGTAAAGGAAAAAAACCTGTCAAACTTTATTTGGGCTTACGCTTATTGGCAAACAAAAATAATGTTATCAGTAAAAGTATACATAAACAGCTCACTTGGCGTGTTATCAATAAATTAGATAAAGGAGCTCGTATTGATAACTACAATGTTTCGATATATTATACGAATCTAAAAACAATTGCTTATATACATGCGGACAAATATATCACAAAGCTGAATTACCTAAATATTCTTAGAATAAGTTGCCACTGTAGGTGCCTGATGGTAGGTACATTGTGATACGAAAGTTGTTCGCAATTGCGCAATCAAAAACTAGAAAGTATACTACTATAAGTATATGTATCGACATAGCGATAATCTCAATTGGTGTAGATAAAAATTTTGCGCTACGGATAGAGTAGGTAATGTGGCTTTCAATTGGGCAGTCTCAGAGCACTCTTTCGTTGGTTTGGTACAAAAAAAAAAAAGTAACTTTTTCAGATTTGAGAACACTCTTACGAATCTGGATTATTCTCAGATTTACCAATACAAGTGCGTTTGAGTTTGACAACTGGTGGAGTTTGTTTACGTTTTCGTAATTTTTTTCTACAGCAAAGAAAGGCAATCGAGACGCAAAATTTCGAATGTTTAATGCAAAATTTAACCAGTGAATACACATATTCGAACTACACGAATATCAACCAAAAAAGAGCAAGTGACGTTTAAGTCACAAAATTGGGGCACACCATTTTGAGAAAGATTGTACCTATTTGAAACAAACAGCTAATTGGATTTCCTTTAGGAGTCCTATTCCTATTTTATACTACACAAACACTGATTCTTTATTACTTATTTATTATTCCTCCATCGCAAGGATGGACTGTATTTTCAATATTTTACATTTTATATAAGCCGCTTTTTTTTTAGCTTCGATCTCAGCAAGCAAAGTAAAGTAGGACTTTCAGCACGCAATCACAACAATTATTGCGAGTCTCGAAGTGTCAAGTATAGCGTGGTAGTTGTAATTAGCGGTGACGTAAATTGGCTTTATTTCGCTTTTGAAAGCGAAATGATACCAAATTTGGAATTTGGCATTATTTCAATTGGCTTTATTTCACGTCACCGTAATTAGCGTGGTGAAAATCCTACTTTACTTTTTCTTTGCTGAGATCGATATAAAACTATAATATAAAACAGGAAAACTCTGTCACACTATAAATATGAAAAATGTGTACGGAAATAAATACTGGATACTAAACTTCAGAGCAATCGATTGATTTATATTGGTTCTCTACAGTCTACAAACTACAGGTCTGTTCCCTTACTTTTGTAGTAAGAATGGAAAAGACAATTAAAATGGCAGTGGTGGGGATAAATTCTCTCACAGAGAGAGACACTTACGAAAAAGTTAGGGAACGCTTTTGTAGTAAACTATGAAAAATGACAGATATGACAGATAAATAATTCCATAAATTGCAGTGGTAAAGAATACTTTCAATACGATGGAATGTTCGGGGAGAACATTCAATATTTATTTTGCCACCTATTTTAATAGAACGCAAGAAATCAAAACAAATTCAATCGATTGTCAAATATTACAAGAAATTTCAAATCAGCTGTTAATTGTTTGGTGACGTGACAGCCCTTCAAATTTATTACACCAAGAAATTTGTTGAGTAAAAATTCGTAAGATTCTCAGAGGAGGGGTAATATCATGCTCTCTCGACGACGCTCTCTTTTACGAATTTTTCGAGTTAAGGAACGGCATTGAGTAAAAATTCGTAAGAATTCGTAAAAATTCGTAAGATGTAAAAGTAAAGGAACAGACCTTACAATACCGAACTGAGTAAAACGTCAGTGCCGCCTCTTTTCGAACAAGTCAAAAGTTGGAACTAACAAATGCTTCGATTATGGCATTTCTCTTAAGTAAAATCAATTGCTACGTTTTATTCGTACGACCCATTATCTTCGTAAATTATTGTAAACATTATTAAGCACTTATATTGTCCGCAACTAGATATGGATTTTATAAGTTGGGATGAAATAGGTGCACCTGCACAGTTCTACTACAGTTTTATTTCAGTAAAGCCAGACTTTAGAAGCAGGCTGTCCCACGGCCATACCCAAAAAATCCCTTTTATCCCTCGCCAAAATTTCAAAAATCCCACATTTATCCCTCGAAGTGTTAAATTAAAAAAAATATATATATATATTTTATTAAATTCAGGCTTTTTTTATTATTAAGAAGTTACAATAATCGTGTTTATTTTGAGCTTCGATCTCAGCAAAGCAATGTAAAGTAGGATTTTCAGCACGCAATTTTTGCATACCAATAATTCAAATAATTCATAAGATATTTATTTTAAGTTAGTAGGTTTTTCAGAACTCAATTACAACAACTACGCTATATTTAACATTTCGAAACTCGCTATAGCTGTTGTATTTGAGTTCTGAAAAACTTACTAAAGAAAAATAAATACCTTATGAATTATTTGAATTGTTGGTATGCAAACAACTTTATCTCTGTGCACGATCTCTTTTTTGCAGCAGAAGAAAATGGCCGCGTTCCACTACCCGCTAGATGAGCAGCGGCATGTCAAACTCCATATAAAATTTTACCATTTGCGCTAGTCGTCTATCACTTTTTGTGAAATATCCCTTTCAGGGAAATTTCTCAAGCTGTTTTGAGAGAAAAAAAAACAAAAAAAAAAAAAAAAAACAGCTGTCAAAGGAAATCGTTCAAACGTCTACAAAATAAAAACAAAAATACGAAGCCGAGCTGCAATTGTGATAAAATTGGTGTTACATTCAGGCTGGGATTCGTAAAGATAAAACACTATTCCGTTTAACTTCTCTAATAAAATTCACTTTTATTACACTTTTATCGACTATTCTAATATTTCACTTATTAGGCGTTTTTCTTTTTTAGTTCAGAGCACAACCTGAACTGTTATACAAAAAGTTCGTGTTTCTTTTTTAGCTCAGACACTTCAGAGCTCGAATTTGTGTTTCTTTTTTCGCTCAGAGCATGATCAGAGCGCGCTCTATGAGCTCAGAAAAAATTGACTGAGCAGCCTGAGCAAAAACCTGATTACACATGTACATGCGCACTTCCAGTCACATTTGAAGGGCAAAAAAACAGGAAAAACAAAACATCCTCTGCACGCTCTGAGCAAGCATGGTTCAGAGCGCGCTCATAATGCTCGAACTCTGTCCAGTGCTCAGCTCTGAACTAAAAAAGAAAAACGCCTATTAAGTACCAGAACACTATTACTTAAACAATTCTTCAACGTTTCAAACCAATCACTTAATTTACTCTATTACTTTTCACTTATTTATCTTCACAAACTATTACTATCTCGAACTTTAACCAATCACTGTTATAAATCAACTGTCTCGCCCTCTTCTAAAAGCTAGCCTTTTATACCCGCTCCGCCATCTGACGAGAACTTTCTAGCTAATTCTAAGTGGTTCTAGAACAAGGTTCAGTGGTGAAATACATTTACTTGACAGGTTCCAGTCTCCAATTGGAAGTGACACTTGGGTGGAACTTGTTTGGTGACTAAGGGGTTGTTTTCACTTCACCATTTTAGGTTACACGATACATTGGCCGCGTTCCACTGCCCGCTAGATGAGCAGCGGCATGTCAAACTCTATATAAAAAAAATTGACATTTTACCATTTGCGCTAGTCGTCTAGCACTTTTTGTGAAATATCCCTTTCAGTGAAATTTCTCAATCTAGCGCAAAACTACCCGCTGCTTTGAGAGAAAAAAAAACAAAATAAAAAATAAAGCTGTCAAAGGAAATCGTTCAAACGTCTACAAAATAAAAACAAAAATACGAAGCCGAGCTGCAATTGTGATAATATTGGTAGGTAATAAGGTAAGTAAAATATCAATTCCGATATTATTATGGTTTCTATAACATGTACCATTTCTTTTTAAATGTAGTTTTGAAATAATTATTCGACACGAAATTATTAATGAAGGAAAGTCATATGTTTTTGATGCCAACGAAGATGCCGCTGCCGCTGCCGCTGCGCGATCGTTCCTCCATGTGGGATATTTTGTGCTAGAAGACTAGCGGGCAGAGGAACGCGGCCATTCACACCACATTAGTAATAAGGTAGGTAAGTAAAATAAAAATTCCGATATTATTATGGTTTCTATAACATGTACCATTTCTTTTTAAATGTGGTTTGCAAATAATTATGCGACACGAAATTATTTATGACGAAAAGTCACTTTGGCGCTGCCGCTGCGCGAACGTTCCTTCATCTGGGATATTTTGTGCTAGAAGACTAGTGGGCAGTGGAACGCGGCCAATGAATCCATTCAAATATTTTGAATGACATATTTTTCTAAGAAAGAAAATATTTAACGTGATCGTAGGAAGACTATTTTTTACTATTTATTTACTATTTTTTAAAAATTGATCAAAAAGTAAAATCCCCTTGTTTTGTACTATGTGGTTTCAAAAATCCCTTTGTCCCTTTTAGCTTATTTTAAGTGAGAAAATCCCACAAAAAGGGATAAATCCCTCGATCTTGTATCACTGTTTTATTTCCCATTCTCTGGCTGCGCCATCTATTGGCAAAAAAAAACTATATACCTACATTTCAGAAAACAGTTTGTGCGCTTCTATTTATCTCACTCACTCGTCTAGTGTTTGATCGAAACTGACAATTGTATTTTTTTATGTAAAACAAAAGTGAGAGTGCCAAATGCCAATTGCCATGCCAGTGCATCGAGAGAGTTGTTGAAATAAAGAAGAAGATTATATTTGCACGTCGAAGAAGTTTTTTTTTTCCAGTTCAATTCAATCAAACATTTAAATTAAAGTATAATTCGTGTTTCCTAATTGTGTGCCAGTATCTTAATTAACAACGGAAGAGGACAATTCGACCATGTGTGGAGGTTTTACGTGCTCGAAAAACGCACTGATTGCGCTTAACATCCTCTATGTGGTAAGGCATACCAACGGGCTTTCGCCTATTGATTTTTCATTTGTTTTCCACCGAGGGGACATTTCCCTCACAAAAAGAAATGCTTTTCATCCTTAATGAATTTAATAAATCTACAGCTAGTGGGCTTCCTGCTGATTGGAGTTGGTGTGTATGGGCGTGCTGCTTCCATAGTAACGAATCTTCCTATTGTTGGTGGAATACTGGCATGTGGAATTATCCTGATTTTGATATCCATGCTGGGACTGGCAGGAGCTGTAAAACATCATCAAGTTATGCTGTTCTTTGTATCCTTTTTAAAACAACTAAAAAATAATTATAAATGGATTTGATAGTGCCCCGATTAAGTCACTTGATGGGTAGACAAACATTTTTAACTGATAGTAGGTTTCAGTGCAGATGTGGTTTGTGGTTAATCTCCTTATCAGTTTTATGGGTTTACGTCAAAGATTTTATTTCCTTGTTAAACTAACATGGTAATCTGAAGCAAAACTTCTTATTTGATATGAATTAAATTGACACACAAAGGTGAATCGCTTAAAAAAAGAGCAACTTTTGGCCTTGCAGGTATAATACTTGGCTTTGTGTCTTGAGCAGTTACAATTTGTTATTGTTTATCATTCACTGGGGAATTGTCACAGGGCTTTAGCGGAGCATTACTAGTCGATGGGCATAGGATATCTACATAGACTCGCAAACAGATGCTATTTGTCCATGAAGGTAAAACTATTAAAACAAAGACAAGGTCAACTGTTTTTATCGTCACTTGTGAATGCTTTTACTTCTTGGTACTGAGGTTTATCCAATTTGTGTGTGAAGGGAGGGTGATAGAGAAAACATTTATCCCACAAGATGCATGCCCAGATAAAACCTCAGTCGACACGCTTTATATCACGCTTTAGTAATTGCATCACATTGGGCCTTACTAATAATCATTTTTAACCACACTAAATATTTTCTCGGTCACAATATGGAATTTTGTATGGAAAATTTCGCCATTGTGAGCTGGAAAAATTTAGCCTGGACACTAAAAATGATTATTAGTACCGCGGATTGTGTTTTTCGCACCGGTGACCATAGATCAGATCTAATAAAACTGAACAACTGATCAAATTTCAACGAACTCCGTTCTAATTCGAGTGGCTTGGCGGCTTGTAGCTCCTCATCTCCAAAGATGTCAAAAGTTTAAGGCGCGCGTACCTAGTTGAATGAATTTGGGTCGCTCAACTTGGAAAAAGCTCAAATGCATCTATTGTTTATTTTAGGAAACGAACCCAAGTCTTCATTTGAACAAACATTTTCCTTAACTCGCCGATTAATAGTACATGATCATCTTGTTCCTTTTGTTCCTGATTCAATTCTCAATTGCCAGCTCATGCCTCGCAGTTAATTCAACCCAACAACAAGAATTTGCCGAACAAGGATGGAATAATGTACCAGACTCCATCCGAAAGGAGGTACAAGACACCTTCTTCTGTTGTGGTTTCAATTCGACAACCATCTCAACAGATGACACTTCATGTGATATCATAAATAAGCAATGTTGCATCGGTTCGTTCGATCAGAGCTGCCAGTGCCCCCCGTGCCTACCAATGCTTGAGGATAAGATCGATTATGCGTTTAAATTATGCGGTGGTGTTGGAATTTTCTTTAGTTTCACCGAGGTAAGTACATAATATATATTTTTAAAACTTTTCTAAACTCTTTAACGGTCCCGTACTAATCTCACAAGTCCATTTACTAATTCTATTTAACAGTTTGTTGGTGTTTGGTTAACAGTTCGTTATAGAAATCAAAAGGATCCACGTGGTTTGCCAAGTGCATTCCTTTAAAAAAGAAATTTCCATTCTTCTCCTTCATCTCATCTCCAGTTTTAATCATTGCTCCAAGCTTAAGAAAGAGTGTGCTGCTAAAATTGGAGGCAAAGTGTGTGTTTGCGTGCGTGTATTTAAAAACAAAACTAATTTCATTAAAAAGCGTGCTGTACACGCTTCCATATTTAACCGAAAGTATTATTTAGACGACACAATAATCATTCATATTTATTTGGGTTTGTGCTTGTGACAATTATCTTCATCTTGAGCTATCAACATAACTACTTTAAGGACGATTAACACTTTATTTTGCGGTGGAGTATTCTTTCGAATCTAGGCATGAATATCTAGGGAACGTGATTTAATAGGTGAGCTGTTTGGGATGTCATAAATAGTTTGCTTTGCTTTTGTGTCAACATTTAAGTTCTAGTTGTTGAATAAGTGTTCGTCGTGTTTTTATTTGTTCGCTTTATTGCTTGGTGCATTTGATCTATTTGAATTCGCAAACATTCTCTTGTTACAGGTTCTAGCAGTTTTCCTAGCTCGGCGTTATAGAAACCAACATGATCCTGGTTACTTACCCGCTCGTGCTGTCTTTCCTGCCAGCAACTACCTGTACTAAGACGACTCTACTCTGTGCTGGCAATGAAATGCTAACCAAAACAGCTGCATAACAGTGGTGTAGCCTTCGAGCAGCCTACACTAAAGGAAACCACCTCTACAAAGGCTGATGATTATTCTATGTCGACCAAATGACCGACGGTCTGTTTATTTTAGTTTTACAATTTTCTGAGATTATTTATGAGCTGTATTGTGTTTTACAAAATTAACATAAGTTTTTTTTTTTATATATTTTATTTATAACTTGATGGCAACTACCAGTCGTTCCAGTCGCTCCGTGTTTCGTTTTAAGTCTTAAATTCTACACACAACCAAATCGTTCTGTTGTTCCTTAGAAAATCAGTTATATCGTTTCGCTAGAGACATTTTGTAGATATAATATTGTGTGTTTATATTAGCAGTAGTATGCAGTTTCAATATTGGTTGCTACGTATTTACCTACAAACAAGAAAAAGCTAAATTATTAAACGAGAATGTACTAAACTCTTACGCAGTAGATCTCCTTTCTTGTCTATCCTATCCACTGATTCATATAATATACATAGATTATTTAAAAAAAAAAAAAAAAAAACCTACTATACCGAAATATACATAAATGTTATTATTTATGAAAGGAATAACCCTTAGAAAGCAATTTTTAGCGGGTTTTGAAAGTAATAACTAATAACCAATGAGCAAACCAACAAATAAAAACATATTATTCTTTGTATTCTGTGCTGTGATTGAAATATAACGTCTTTAAAATGAAACGGCTCTGTTTAAGTTAATTTGGTCTACGGAATTTTGCTTTGCTGCTTTCGGAAGTGGAAAACGTTTCCATTTCCCGTACTGGTTCGAAACATGTCGGATAGAGCGATAGTGTTCGGTTGGAACAAAAAAAAATATTTTTCAGATTTCAGAGTACTTTTGCGATTTACTTCTTAGATTTACCAATAAAGGTACACTTGAGTTTGACAACTGGTAGAGTTTGTTTACATTTCTAGTGAATTATTTCTCCAGCAAAGAAAGGCATTTGCATCGGGTGAACCTATTTTTTGTTTAATTATTTATGTGTAAATATTTAGAAATCAATCGGGACAGATGTTTCTAATGTTTTAATACAAAATGTAACTAGTGAATGAAAATCGCTTAGAAAAGTGTCTAAGACTACACATATTCAAATCGCACGAATATCAACAAAGAGCAAGTGACGTTTGGTTTTTATGTTCGATTAGGCACACGAAATCTGAAGAAGTCCAATCGAATACTACATTAATATGCAATAAATTAAACGAAGCAAGCAAATTATTGGCGGTTAATAACTACTGCCGGAAACCATTTTATTTTGCAGAAAACGTGAAATTCCCTCATAGAAATATAAACATATAAAACTGATATAAAACTTTCCCATAAATCGACTTTCACGCTATCATCAAGGATAATGGAATACAGAGTTACCTATATATAACTTTGAGCGGCTGCCTACAAGCTGTTTTCCAGAAAAATTCATGAAGTCACACACACTTGCTCGTTTTTATTCATATCAATTCAATTCAAATTAATTTTAGGTTCGTTCGGGTACTTTTTTGCAAACTTAAATTTATTTAAAAATTGCTAAGAAACTGTGCAAATGCGACCACGTACTGAGAAAATTTAAAAAAAATGAGAGAGAAATCCATTTCCCCTCTTTTCATTTTTTTCGTAATTTTCTACTCGCCGAATTTCGACTTACTGAAAAATGAAAACTGCCAACTAAGTGACAGCTCAAAAGTTAGACATGTAAAACTAGTTATTTTCGTTTTCAACGACGTCAGAGGAACAAGTTATAACTGAATGTTCTCCTAGAATATATCAGCGCATTCAAATGGAAAGTTTAATAGGCATTTAGTTTGAAAAAAATTCAATTGCAACTTATTTTGTAGATGCTGCATTTTACAATTATGCCAAACATGACATTTCTTAAACTTTTTGTAAGAAAACCGATCAGGTACTTCTCTTGAAATTGAGAGAATTCTCTCTCGATTTTAGAGATTTGACATTTTTCATTTTTCTATGCTTAAAGGGCTTAAAGTACACGAACGGACCTTTTATTCAACAAACAAAAATAAAACAAAACAAATGTCAAAAACTTATTTCGAATTAAATATTTTTCGTGTTTCAGTGAGTAGCCGTAGCTAACTTCGGACGAAAAGAAGAGGAAGAAGAAGTCATCCATCTTGTGTGAAAAGAACGTTGTTTTTAATACGTAAAAATCGAAAAAACGAAATAAATACTTTAATTAAAGATAAATAAAGACTATTATTTACAATTCGTTTCAAAAATGAAATCTCACCCAAAACGAATGGTTGTGAGAAGCTATAGGCCTAGGGTACCCTACGGACCTGCCTTTCGTGATTTATAAATTTTATGAGCTAAATCACATTGGTGGGAACATGGTATATGTTCAAGAATTGGACTTTAATGCAAGACATCGGTATTCTCTATTGTGTATTTCAATATTTTTGCTAATGTAATCAAAACCTCCACAAAAATCCAACAAATTCAATGCGAAACAGAAAACAATTAAACCGCGATGCTCAGAAAAGCAAAATAATTAGCGGTTGGTCAGCAACATGCTTTTTTGTTGGTCACACGTATTGACTTGGACAGTCGGGGGTTGAAATTACAAAAACAACAATAGCCCTGTTTTTTTGAGCTTCGTTCTCAGCAAAGCAAGTAAAGTAGGTAGGATTTTCAGCACGCAATTACAACAACTACCTACGATCTGCTTGACACTTCGACGACTCACACTAGGTATTCATTCCCAGCAAGATTCACTTGGGAGCATAAACTATTAATTTTTAGTTTATGCTTGGGAGTAAATGTATACTTCTGAACACCAGGGGGAGAACATTTTTGTTGCCCTCCTTGTATAATATGAATCTGTTCACAAAGTTTCTCTATTTACAGTACATACTGGTACATACTATTCGTTGGTTGTGATTGGTGGAAATTCATAAAGAAATGCATAAGTGAACTAATTTTCAAAATAACAAATAAATATAAGGGCTTTTATTAAAATATGCAATAAATTATTTTTTATGTAAAGCCTAGTATGCTGTTCCCTGGAAAGCTAAAATTAAGCGCCTCTCCAATGTTTCTCTCCACCACTTCGCTTAATGCTCGCTTAATTTAAGCAGTGTAAGTTCCGTCAACTTTCTACAGAAATTTCTACTTTTTAAAAGAAATTATATTAATAACAACGAATTTCTTTGTGTTGAACTAACCATTCTCCATTGGTACTGTTTCTTTTGAAATTTTGTTGCGAATGCCGATATTTTCTCTGATCTGTCAAAATTTAGCTGTGAAAAAAATGTAATTTGCATTAATACGCTTGCTTAAAGTTCGTACACTTGAGTGTTCGTACAGCGGCTCAGATATTTAGCTTGAACTGCGTACTGCTTGGCTTAACTGCTTTGCTTAATATTATCTTTGGAGATATTTTTGTATGGGGGCTTAATTTAAGCGCGAGCAGCATACTAGGCTTAAGCTGCAAATATTGTTTTAGACAAATATACCTCATTAAACTTGTAATCGTAAGATATTAGTGTATTAATCTTTGAGACATATATTTTTATATTTTTTAAACCCCAAAATATGAGGAAGGATCAATATCCATTGGAAAATTTTATGCAAAAAAATTGTATTTCTTTGACTGAAAAAAGTTACTTCTTGTGATGTGCCCAATCATGTTGTATCATGCTACCTACTGAACAGGCCCACACTGCCACCTTTTTTGATAAAACCTACTGTTCAGAAAGCTGCTGGGAATCGTTTAAGTGCACATTTTCCTACCTACTTTACTTTGCTTTGCTGAGATTGAAGCTCAAAAAAACAAGCCTAATGTAAACAAATGGGTTCTGGGCGGATTAACGTACGAAAGATATCCATCTCTTTTAATCATTAATCTCTGGCTATCATGCTGAATAATTGATGACCGACCTAGAGGTTCAAATTTTTTGGCGTGGTATGATAAGACGCAGGTAAGAAGTGCTATCGGTCTGACATCTATTTGACATTCCGTGATAGGGCTCCGTGATAGTCAATGGGCTAAAACGCGTTTGAAAAACCAAAAAAATCATTCGAAAGTAGGTAACCTCAAAATCGTTCGTTCGTAGCTAATAATTAGGAATAAGTAACTACCTATATTTACTGTTCACACAAAACATAAGGCTAATGCTAAGGTAAAAGGCTACAACAACATTTCACATGAGCGACTTAACGTCTATTTCAATTGCAAAAAAACCAGTACATTTTTCACGATGTTGCGATGAGAATAGGGTATTAGTGTGCGACCGATGGCTTATTTCGAACAAAGCTAGAAGTGGTGGTATGACCTCGTCTGGAGACTGGCGCTGATTAGAAAAACTTCAATCAGCTGTCAATATTTTTCGCACAAACAAAGAAAAAAAGTGCCGTCACATTTATCGGATCAAATTAATGGGCTGATTTTTTCTAATTGTTAATCGTGAGCAGTAAAACTTAATAAATGCTGACTGCGTAGTAGCTACAGTGGTGACCACTGTACATACTTTTATTATTCTATAAGAGTGTTACATTAGAGATTAGATTATCATTTGTTACAATGAACAAGTGCATACTCACAATCGTTTTCATAGGAATAATAAGTCCCGTCTTCCCAAGGGCAACAACTGTCACCAGGGGTCCTTTGTCTCCAGTTATATTCGTTCCCGGTGATGGTGGAAGCCAAATAGACGCACAACTAAATAAAACTTCCAGCGTTCATATATATTGCGTAAAACACGCAGATTGGTTTAACATTTGGTTGAATCTGGAACTTCTCATTCCAGGTGCTATTGATTGTTGGATTGACAACGTGAAGCTACACTATGACACCATAACTAGGACTACGCACAATACTGAAGGTGTCCAAACTCGCATACCCGGCTGGGGTGACTCGGAAGTTGTCGAATGGATAGATCCGACGCACGCAAAGGCGGGTGCTTATTTCAAAGACATTGCCAATCAACTCACCGACCTTGGTTATGTCCGGAAGAAGTCTATTTTTGGAGCTCCCTATGATTTCCGAAGAGGACCAAATGAGAATAAACCCTGGTTTGTCAACCTGAAAACACTGGTGGAGGGTGCTTACGAAATTAATCAACAGACCCCCATAACATTCATAACGCACAGCATGGGCAGCCCAATGACGCTGATATTTCTGCAGGAACAAACTCAAAAGTGGAAAGCGAAATATATCGCCCGAGTCATAAGTCTTGCCGGTGCTTGGGCTGGCAGTGCAAAGGCTGTCAAAGTATTCGCCATTGGCGATGATTTGGATTCGTTTGCATTAAGTGGGAAAAAAATGCGTGAACAACAAATTTCAACACCCTCGACTGCATTTCTCCTGCCGTCGCCTTTGTTTTGGAAAAGCTCTGAGGTGCTTGTGGAAACTCCGTCCAGAAAGTATACCATGTCAGAACTGGATCAGTTCTTTAAGGATATCGACTACCAAACCGGATGGGAGATGCGCAAGGACAATGTTAAATATTCGTTAAACTTTGCCCCACCAGACGTCGAAATACATTGCCTATACGGCTCTGAAATTGACACAGTGGAAAAGTTGGTGTACAAAAAAGATGACATACTCGGCGAGACACCAACATTAATAAAGGGCGACGGCGATGGCACCGTAAATGCTAGATCTCTGAAGGCTTGCATGCACTGGAAGGGCTATCAGCGTGCAAACGTAACGTCACTTGAGGTACGAGGAGCAGATCATATGGGCATTCTGGCCGATAAAAAGGTCCTCGAGTATATCAAAAAAGTTATGTAAAGATGATGGCTACATTCTGTCATTAAACAAAAAAAAAAAAAAAAAATCCGCAACGTAAAGACTACACATTTATTTTGTTTTTGAAAGTATAATGTATTTCAATTTATGAGTTAGTTTTAGTTGATTTCCTTTCTTTTAGTAAACTAGCGACGTTACTGTCTAAAACATTTTATTCTTTAAAATCATGGCTCCCAGTCTTCGGATCTAGTTCTGTTTTACTTTAGCTAATAAACGTTTTACCAAATGAATCATTATGTATTTATTATTCAACCGAGCATTAAATAAAAGTCTGAAAAAAAAACGGTAAGAGCAAAATGGTGTGTAGAAGTCGTTTAAGGCCCATTTTATTCACTCGAAGTTGAACACAACTTGGGAAGTTTCCCATATAAAAATCCCCAAGTTGCAAGGTTTGTTACAGATTTCGCGCTAAATAAACTTTACCTTCCAACTCTATTTCTTTGTTTAACTTTTTAAGTCCAGAACGCCTACAAATATTCATCTTTAAGGACTCGAAACTCGATTCCACTATTGAAGTACGGAATGAATCCGTTGAGTTCATCCAATTGGTGATACGAGTCACCGTCAATGTTAAAAGTAAAAACATGTCCTTGACCATGGGGACGAACTTTATATTGCTGCCACTCTGAGGTTGAAATATTTCTTCCGAATTGTGTTATAACATGAAACAAGTGCTCAGTTGAAATCTGTTGTCCCGGTACATATGCCTCAACATTAAAACGCGGCGACTCAGTAATAACTCGCTGTTGCTGAACAATAGCTCGCTTTGGCTGAATATTTGCTCGCTTTGATTCAATATTACTTCGTTTGGGTTCTATTAGTTCTTCATTATTTTTTTGCATGCCTCTATAAACGACTTCAAGCCGGGCACCGTCCCATGGTGGAGGCATTTTCTCAACCCTATCCTTAAGGAATGCAGCTGATGACACTCCAATAGCCACAGCTCTATAGTGACCATTGACGTATTGGTTATTCTTGAATCTTGGGATGATATCATTATCCGACATAAGTTCTCGGTACATCATTTCAAATAAAGCTTTCTCAAGAATCTGTTTCTTATTTTGTGGTATTTTGCAGTCTGGGGAGCTCCGATCAAAAATAGACACTCGAGTGTTGTTTGTGCTAAGGCTTTGTTTTGCATTTCCTGAGGAAATATTCGACATATTGTCTATGCATTGGTTATCATCTAGTTCCGAATCCTTATATTCGCCATCATGAGGACTTCCTTGTCGGGCTCCATAATGGTTCTGGTTGTACTTGCTCATTTCGATTTAAATATAATAATCTGTAAGCAATAGGATTAAGACAATTTGTAGAACTATATCTATTCAGGGCCAGTACCTTTTCAGAAAAATGTTTGTTTAATAAATTGAAAGAAATCTGAAGACAACTAGTTTATTATTTACGGAGCGGAATTGCAGAACCTGAGTTTATACTCGATTGAAAAAGATAAAACAAACAATTTTTGACGTTTGACAATGTTTACAATTACAGGTATGTACAAGGGGGAATTGAATTACCTACTGAATGAAGTACCTAGGTAGGGTCGTTTTCCATTGGACAAAAAGAAGCGTCCGGGAGATTCCGGAATCGAAAATATCATTTCTGAAACCGTTTAATTGGCACGAAAAATACTCTTCGGGATATTTGCTTCTCTATTTGAGGTCACAGAATCCACTCAAGAAGCACTCACACAAGTGTAGTGTCAGTGCGTGTATTTTATACAAGTCAGCTGACAGCAATAATATAAAATGATAAAAAATCTTTTAGATGGGAATGATTTTTTATTGGAATTTCCAACAGGGCTTATGCTAGGTACTAAAACTAATCGATTACAAATTAGTGACGTGGTGTTGGTATAAGTTCTTATTCTGCTTCTTCTTACTGCGTAATTAGTCACTGAATAGTTAAACGCTACCAAAAGAAACCAACTATTTGCCGATGTGTTGCAAATTGATATTGGCGACCAAACAAAGCGTTCAGCAGAGCAATCAGCCGTAGCGATGTGTTTTATTGAACGTTGGTGAATTGTATGTTTATGCCATGCTACTAGTCCTACTGTCATTTTCATTCTCATAAATTTGTTTACCTACGTGCGACTTGCGAGAGATTTTGCAAAATATTTTACGATTAATAACAACTGTGCCAAAATATAAGTCAACACAATAGGAACTATTATACACTAGCTAAGTTTAGTAAGGTAGGTTAATTGTTTGATCGTTTAACCGCTCCATTTCCTGTATTAATAAGATTTTTATTTCGAAGAAATTACAATGAATCGTCGAGACCGACTAAGAATAGATGAAAGAAGGAGAGAAGCCAACGGTTCCCACCGAGCCACACACAGTTCAAATAATACCTCCGGCAACGAGAAGAGCCTAATGGACAGCTACTTTCGATCGCAGAAAATTATCCAGTCACTAACATCTTGGCCCGGATCATCCGAAACCGATCCTACAAAAACAAAGTCTTTCCGCATTCCCCGTAAAGAAAGTAAACCAGAAGAACATTTTGAAAATCGAGATCGAAGTAGAAGTAGGAATGATATTAATGAAAGAAAAGATCAACATTTTCCGGATAAGAGAAACTTTCGATTTGGATCTCTTCCCAAAACCCAGCCAAAGACAGAGCCTGCGCCCAACACTAGTAGTGAAAGCGAACTTGAAAAACTAAATTGTCGCGCAAGAAAGCACAATTCCAAAAGATACAACAAAACGAAACCCATTCAAGTGATTTTGTTCGATCGTAAATGTAAGAACGGACAGATTCATCCCAAAAACGTTCCAGATCTTGTTAGAGTGTTTACAGATGTGGTAAAGACATCCCTACAAACGGATAAAATTCATCCAAGATTTCTTGGATATCATTACAAAGATGGCATGTTCGTTATAATGTGTGCCAATATGTATGCAACAGCTTATTTGCGTGAAAAACTGGATTTAATTAGGCGGCCATGGCCAGGAGCGAAGTTGGACATAATCATTGAACAACATAAGGAGTGCGTTTGTGCAGCCGTTATTCCAGAGTCTATTTCTCATTTCTCTGAATTTCTGGCTCTCTGCAAGAAAGGGAATAAAAATTTTATTATTGAAAAATGGAGACACATATCTCAAGAAAATTGCAAAGAAGGTCCTGGAAGGTTAACAACTTTTGGGATGGATGCCATTTCGTGCGAAATCATTATGGAAAATAATGGTATACTTCGTTGTGGCGATATCAAACTAGAGGTTGAGGTAAAGTTTGCTAGATACACAACTGGGGCTGTAGAATGAAATGCTAGCGAACGATTTTTTTTTTTATATAACTGCTATACCTAGGTTGAGAATTCATATGAATAAATCGTTTATTTATACTCGGAAATATGTCTGTTTAAATGGATTTCGTTAATTTTTGGTATACGTAGGTGGCTGTAGGATAAGGCTGTGCATAAATTGGAAGACTTATTTAATTGCAAGTCAAGATCTTTCTTCTGAGGAGAAGAATTTTAAAATGCAAATTTACGGTTTCGTTGCAGTGGTTGGTACCTTAGCCGTCGCACTGGGTCAATACTGAGGTAGAAAGTAAGAGAATACTATGAATGGAAAATGTGCTGCCACGTTATTTATATCGAACCACAAAGAATGGTCTTAAAAACATATCACCGTTTTTTATAGAACACCTGCACCGACTGTACGTAAAATCCATGCACTTGTACACTAGTGCCTACTTTTAAAAGCTGCAATGGTTTACAAAAATTAAAAAGGCCTTGTTCCTTAATCTTTGGGTATCGTTTGTTATTTTACTAATATATATAGTATATCCTTCGATGTAAAGCAGATATTTCCAATACCAAAGGCAACACTCTAAAAATCCACATTTCAACTTGATTTAGTTTTGCGTATGAACACGGACTAGTCACGTCTATCACAGAATCCGTCGTATTCGGAATTTTGTTACGAACCCCGAAAGAACTGTTATAGAATCCGTCGCAGGGGAAAATGTTTGCTACGAATTTAATCGTAGGGGAAATTGTTTGATACGAATTTCGAAATTCCAGGAAACATTTCCTCTACGACGGATTCTATGATAGTTCTTTCGTGGTTTGTAGCAAAATTCCGAATACGACGGATTCTGTGATAGACGTGAGTATTAGGTACATTATCTTATTTATATTCCAATAAAGTTGGCAATGCTGGCCCAGTATACTGTGTGTAAGGTAGGTAATCAGATATGAAACTTTTTAAAAATGTGATTAGTTCTTGAATGCATATATCTAGGTGGTTAAAATCAGGTTAAAATAATCTTTTGAGGCGAGCACTTGACTTTTCATGAATGACTTGTGGGTCGTATAATTGAGAAAGCTCGCATCATAAACCTGCAGTCAGTCATATAACTATCTACATTTTTTGTGAACGAACTTGATGACGAGAAGTTATTTTTTCAAATGACGTTATGAAGGGGTAGCAGAAAAATCTAGCTTCAATTTCTAGGCTTAGTACTAGGTAGGTACCTAGTTATATAGGTATACCTTATGATGTGAGATTTCGTATTAAAAGTTTTGTAGTTTAGTTTATGAATTCACGTAAAAAAGTCGATAAATCTAGGTGACTTAAGATGAAGGGAACAAATTCAAAGTTAAAAAAAAAGTTTTTGATACTGTCAGAAGTCAGAATCCTGACTCCTGAGTCAGAACCCACTCAAGAGGCACTCACACCAGTGTAGTTTGTGTATTTTATACAAGTCAACTGACAGCTGCCGTAGATTATTTTTTGGCATTTCACCAATACTCTTGTGGATTCAGTCAGAAGCAGTTGTCTGCTTCACACAATGAGTGAATCTCGAGAGAAACCAATGGAAAAGGACATAAAGGAATATCTAGTTTGAGTTTGACTTAAGTTGGTGAGTGAGTTGATTTCCCACTCACACCAAAGCTGCCAGCTTCGCATCAGCGATGCCAGATTACAAGATATATCTTTTTTTTCAAGATTTTTGAGCTCCAAAATATGAACAAGACTTTTGACCTCAAATTCATCAAATTTCAAGATTTTTCCAAATCGATAATTTTTTTAAATCTAATAAATTAAAACAATTTTTCTATTCAAGAAAATGTTTTCTATTAATTCCATTATTAAGTAGGTATAATGTGATTTGAACAAAGTACATGCACAACTTCGGTTTTACTTACGTTGCCATCAACTCTAAAGTAAGGAAATTATACATGAAGGTAATTGTCGAATTGCGGCTTGCTGGCAGCAACAGAAACAATCAATATAGACTTGTTTACGTTCTGTCTGACAGCCATTTTTCTGTCGCTAAATTCTGTTGCTGAAAAAAATGTTGTTCCTTATTCTGTTTCTGTTGCAAATGTATAGGATTATGTTTCTGTTTCAGTTTCAGTTTTAAGTGATTAATTGACATTTACGAACGATACTCGACTAAACTAGACAAAATTTGATGAAATAATGGATGTAGTATGATGTAGTATGTTTTAGGAAAAATGTTTTAGGAGTAAGAACAGAGGATGGAACGTTCGCATATCCAACCTGAAAAGTGTTTATTTTCAATATTTTATCCTTTCCACATTCGTCTGCAAATATCGAGAGAATTTTTCCAGCTGTAAGTTTAAATAAACTAAAATTCGTAATCGTTTGAATACTAAAACAGTTGAAATTTAAATATTAACAAAGGATTTGTTGCGCTTTAATGAAGTGAATTGCCATGATCTTGATGTCACCAATGAAGTTCTAAGTCTTTTTAATTCAAATATGTATAATTATATACATTCCAACATTTTAAAAAGCAAAAACAATAATTTATGAGAAATAATTTATTATTATTTATTAATAAGTTAAATGAATTTACAATATTAATATAAATTTACAGCACTAGCTACAGAGGCTTTCGGCTAGAAATAATTTGTTTATAGATATTTATGTTATACCTACTGGGTACAATATTTTCGAAAAAATAAATGTCAGCTTTATTTAAAGCAACTTTTTTTGTTTTTTGAAAAAATCTTGAAAAAAAGATATTTGATCTCGGAAAAACAAGATATTCAGATTTTTCATCTGGCAACACTGGAGGTGTGCAAAAGCTTACTCTCCCACTGGAAAATTGGTTTAACTCTGGGAACTGGGAGAGCTATTCTGTATTCTGTTCTGTTATGTCGTTTTCCATTGGTTTCACTCGGGGATCCACTCAATCTGTAATGTTGTGTCTTGTGTCTTCTGTTATATACTAAGCCTAACCTCTCTACAACCAAAACGACCATCTACTTATGTTGAATTTGGATAATGCCTAGCTAAAGCTGATGCCATACGAGACGAGGTAGTTATTGGGGATTTTTCTTTGTCAGGTGGTAGCTTTGTCTATAGTAATTGAATCAAGGAATCAACAATGCCCGCTAGATGAATAGCGACATGTCAAACTCTATATAAAAATATGCCATTCTACAAAAAGTGCTAGACGTATATCGCAAATGGCGATTGATTTTTAACTTTCTCCATTAGATACGTAGGTAGTAAGAGAAAGATATTGGTTTCGTACAAAATTTCGAACTCGAGATTTTAATCAATTCTGATATTACGATGATAGAGAAACTCAAAAAAGTGGGTCACAAAATTCTGTCCGGTCTGACCGTCTGTCCGTCCTTCCACAGGCCTACAGCCTAAACGGCTACCCGGATTACGTTCAAACCTCGGATTTGGAGTTTTTGGGCTTACAGCTCGGTAGGTGTTTTTTTTTTTTCAAGGTAACCTCAATATTAATGGTACTTCCCATACAAAATTTTCGTACCAGTTTGATTTGATCGAAAAAGGCTCTAACGATTTCAACCAAAATTGATATTTAAGCTTAAGTAGGTGAGGTTACCAGGACTGCGTACCCAGTTTTTGGCTAAAAATTCGAACAACGGTACTTTTGAAATTTCGACATATCTCGAAAACGCTCTATACAATTGTAACAAAAAATTAATTCTAAGGTAATGTGGTCATTTATAACTTAATAGCAAGCCCAGTTTTTCTCTATATTATGGTACAATGGGTTTTTGAAAAAAGGAATTTTTTAAAATTTAGATTTTTTCAGTTTGCCGGAAAACGGCTCTAACGATTTCAACGAAAATTTATATTTAAGCTTAAGTAGGTGAGGTTACCAGGAATGCGTACCCAGTTTTTGGCTAAAAAATCGAACACCGGTAATTTTGAAATTTCGAAATATGTATCTAGAAAACGGTCTACCTATACGATTGTATCAAAAATTCATTTTTAAGGTAATGTGGTCCATTATTACAACAGAAAACTCAGTTTTTCTCATTATTATCGTACAAAGGATTTTTGAAAATTGTGTTTTTTTTTAAATTTTGTTTTGTTTAGTTTACCTGAAAACGGCAACAACGATTCTGACCAAAATGCAGACTTAGAGTCAAATGGATGTTTTCAAAACTATTGTATCCTTAATTTTCAATTCGAAGCACCGAAAACGCTAATTTTAAAAACTGCTCATATCTCGAAAACCCCATCGTTGATTTCGATAAAACTACGAAGCAATGCTTACATACCGAACAATAACTTATAATCGGTTTTCACCTAAATATTTACGCAATAGTATTTTTCAAATTAAACATTGCAATATTTGGTACTGTTTTGTATGGCAAATTTTACAAAAACCGCGGTAACGATTTTGACCAATATACATATAAAAGATAATAGGTATAAGTATTACTAATAATATCCCGTACTTTCGTTTTCTCAAAAAATTCGAAGATGTGAGTTTTTTTAAATTATTTATCATAAAATACTACAGAAATCATGATCTATGTATTTTCACATATATCTACGGTATATTTTTGTAATAGGCTTAATGCCCCATATCTTGTGAGTTGTAAGACCTTTTAAAATAATACATTAGCCGCTTATAGCCATCTAGCCAACTTGGGACAATTGCCTGTTACTGAGATTTTAAACTTTTAAAAACTTATATTTTTATTTTATGTAACTGCCATTTGAGATAGATATCCAATTTTTTGTTTTCTTTAATCTAGTATCGAGAAAGTTTCGTTCGACCCAGTCGTGCACTTTATTTTATATGGAGTTTGACATGCCGCTACTCATCTAGCGGGCAGTGGAACGCGGACAATGTCAGTTGACATCTTATCTAGGATGACTGCTGTCGTTTGATGCAGCAGTTGAACAGTGTAAGATTGTATGGACATGTAATTGAATTTACAAAAGAGAAACCCTTGGATAACTTATTTATGATTGTGAGATGGATAGTTCCGACTCGTGTGTATCGGTATAGCTTACAGTAAAAGAGACTTAAAAAAAAAAAACACATTTAAACCTGTGATATCGATTTCACATTTCAGATAACAGTAGAATGTCGTTTGTAGGGGTGGTTGAGAACCATCTAATTATTTGTACCTACCTACATAAATATTCGAGTCTTTTCTTTTTCCATGAAACATTTAAATAAACCAATTGTTTGGTAGTTTTTTACGTTAAGTTAGGTAAATAAATGTGAAAGGTAATTTTAGTGAGCTAGGAAATGAACAACCCGTTCCAATAATATAAGCAAAAAAAAAAAAAATGTAAACCATTTTTTCCTCCAATCTCACATAATAAACTCTCTTTTTTGTTTGATATCTTGCGTTCTATTAAAATGGTATCAACAGGCTCCCCGAACATTCCATCGTATTTTCCATAGTTTACTACAAAAGCGTTCCCTAACTAATTCGTAAGTGTCTCTCTCTGTGAGAGAATTTATCCCCACCACTGCCATTTTAATTGTCTTTTCCATTCTTACTACAAAAGTAAGGGAACAGACCTATTATCTTCCTCAATGGATTTGTATTGAATTTTGCCACAAGCTCGCCGATGAACGTCGAGGTCTTTCCGATGAACTCGAGGCGCTCTGATTTCCTCAGCAAAACCAACACGTAAGTATCTCCTGACTAAATTCCCAGTTTCAATTTAAGTGCTGTAATCAGATATAGCAGAGTAGTTTACGTGAGGTAATTTAATCAATTAACTACGCGTAGTTATCCGATTTGTTTCATTTACTATCTACCTACCCACATTTGTTACATGTTTTATCTATACTTGGAAAAAGTAAAATTTCAATAGAAAATAAAGCGAAACAGATTTGGAATTCTTCAGTTTGTCAGTTTGACGGTTGGATCTGACAACGCTTACTAAATTTTAACAGTTAGCGCTACGTTTACTATATTTGGCTACGTTAACTACTTATCCATCTCAGTTACGTAACCGCCGTAACAAATTTAGTCATTCAAAATACCGCATTTCTGCCAACTCTGATTGCACTCGATTGCGTTAACTTAAATTCCCGGAAATACCTACATAGATTATTTTCCAATGTGCGGCTGAGGGTTTTGTTTATTATTAGTGGGCAACCCGTACGGATTTTATGAATATTTAAGTTTATAACTCTGGGACTGTCGGTCACTACAATAATTTGCGCATTTTTTTGGCTATTGTTTAGAAAAGATCAGATAGAAGAGTTGGTGCGTCATTCCATTATCGTTACAAGATTTTTTTAAATGTCCCATTAACCTTCACACTAAATATTATGTAGGTCACAATAGGGTCATGTCTCCAGTAGTCGAACACTTAGTGGTTCATTGTGAAAAAATCACTAACTGTGAGAGAACCGTTGGATATAACATACCACGAAAAATGATGGAGCTGTCATAACTCAAACATTTTAAAATAAAGTTAAGTTTTTTACTGTAATTGTTATTGTTTTTTTATAAAAAAATAAAAACTAAAAAAAAGCATTATTCCCCACACATAAAGTTTCCTTAATTCGAACACTAGATTTCGTGCATATTTTTAAATTAAGAAAATGAGAAAAATCCATGTTTTGGCTTTTATTTAAAACATAAAAAACACTAGCAAAACAACTTAAAAAGAAATAAATAAATTGGATTTTTTTTTGCATGCGATGAAATTTTAGCAAAAGATCAAATTTTGAACGTTTTTTAGTAATACGATCGGCTTGATGTCTAGAACCAGTTTAAGTGCTTAACATAAGTTAATTTTTGTATCGAACTTATGACGTAAACGCTGCCAATCACTTATTGATGCCTTATAATCGGCCTTAATGTGGGGGTAACATCTGCAGACTGCATGATGTGTGTGGTGTTAAAGGTGGTAGTGAGTATCTGATTGTTGGAGCGTTAAATCATATTCAATCAAGCCATCCATTGAAATCATTGGCAAGATATTTGTATAAGGTTTCCTGTTTCAGAACGACCAATTATCCAATCTTTCGGCATTTTTTCGTCAAGTTTTGATGGTGGGTTTTGTAAGTAAGGAAATACAATTTCAGGGGGTAATGTTACTCCATTTGAATACCAAAAGTCCTGTTAAGTTTTCTTT
Organism: Cheilosia vernalis; assembly: GCA_949126925.1. Classification (NCBI taxonomy): domain Eukaryota; kingdom Metazoa; phylum Arthropoda; class Insecta; order Diptera; family Syrphidae; genus Cheilosia; species Cheilosia vernalis. Next base: position 101,452,970 of record OX421358.1, on the reverse strand, counting down.
TTCATTTGATAATTTGACTTCATACAAATTTCGAAAACGTTTAGGGCCAATAACTTTTCAGTTTTGGGGCCTAAACTGAAGGATGTTTCGTACCCATTAAAAATCCGTGAAGGATCGTCGAACATATCCTTGGCATTCATTTCTTTTAAAAGGTTTCCAAATCACGGAACCATTTTCGAATGCTTTCTTTAGTTACGACGACTCTGGCTTTACGTATATAGATTCAGATATTCGGAGACTTAACTCTTTAAGACGCTTCATAAAACTATAATGCCACTTCTTTCAAGGTCGATCGTCTTTGAAAGGAGTTGGTCGTTTTTCATCCCTTACTAGAACATCTAAGAGTTCGTTTGGTCTTTGCGGGAATCCGCACTTTGCAATCTTAATGAGCCAATCTACGACAATGCATTAATCAATTTCTGTAAGGACTGTGATGGAAGGTTCCATTCGCTTAAGTCCGTCTGCGATCTTCCCATGAACCCCATCATGGATTTTAGTTATGGGTACACCAAACTCCTTACTCGCTGCTCGAATGCTTAACCCACCCTCACGAAGAGCCTTTAAAGCGTATGCTAGCGAAGCTTCACTATAAGTCTGGTTTTCGTTTCATTCTGTCTGAAATAAGGCAGTTTCCAAAGTAATTTAAAAAAGAATGACCCTGTTCGGAATAAGGAAACCTAAAATATTGAGTTTCCTTGAACCGAACACTGAGGAAAAAAGTGTTCGAATACTGGCCCCAACGATCTCGATATAATTATGAAGAGAAAAACACTAAAAAAAATTTAGATTCTGTTATATTCATTAACTGACAGGGAAAAACTTTTTTGGACAAAGTTGCCTGTATTCGAACACTAGTGTTCGAATAGGAAACTTGAAGAACCTTGGTTCCCTATGATCGAACGGTCAACAAATAATAAAACTATTAAGTACCTATTCAGCTAAAAACTTTACTAAAAAGACTTAAAATAGATATAAACTAATAAATCGAGCATTGAAAATAAACATTTACCTGCATTTTCAAACAAAAAAACACACTTTCCTTCAACACTAGCAACAGTTTGTTTTTTCTGCAAAACCCGCACTCAAACGCAATCCCTGAAGACTCAATTTAAACAGCAGTTTTGTAACGTTAAAAATAATATTGTACTAGTTGATATTGTTAAAACGATTAAAGGTAATAATATTAAAAATATACAGTTCACACAGCTTTTTACAAAAAGTGTTCGACTACTGGGAGTGTTCGAAATTAGGCGACCTTACCCTATGCAATTTTGTACGGAAAATTTCGCTACTGTGAGTTTGAAAAAATCAGCCTGAACACTAAATATGATTACTAATATCATGGAATGTGATCCCGAGTCATAATTCATGAACGATGAACCCTATTGTGGTGAAAATAAGAGATATCAACATCGCAAACCACGTATATATAAACCAACATTAAAGCTCAACATGGCGATTTTTATATCAGCAAAATATTCATCTACATGACTTGCAGTGATTTAATCTTTTCACAAACAAAATAAGAATTTAAAGCACAACTATACGAAAACCTTACATAGGTAGATATGTCGTTTCGATTAAAATTCGGATTTCATGTTCCTTTTGGCAGCAGAAAATCTGAGAAGCCAAATCCAAAACGACAATAGACGTGTTTTTTTGAGCTTCGTTCTTAGCAAAGCAAAGTAACCAGGACACTGCCTTCTAAGGAAGCATGCCATGAGACTAGGACTAACTAACTTGGACACACGCAGGAACTGTGAGGACCTACAAGTCACGGAAGACATCTACCACCTTCTATGTGAGTGCCAAGCAATCGCTCGGAGTAGAAGGAAGCACCTTGGCAGATACACTCAGAGAAAAATACTGTGTAAAATTGCCTTAAACGCCTTAGGTAAGTATTTTTGTATGGAATTTTTTGGACAGGCAAAATTCTGACAATAAATAGGCTAATTTATGTACGACATGTGTAGTAAAAAATAGGCTGAGCTGACCTAAACGTCTTAGGTAAAAATGTTTATGGAACATTTTGGACAGGCAGAGCTCTGCCGAGAACTTGCACAATTTATGTACGGCCTAGGTATAATGAAATGGGCTAAATTGCTTATCCTTAGGTATTTTAAGTGTTAATTCACCTTAAACTAGGCTGATTTAACACATGCTTAAAGAATTTGGATTACCTAAGGAATTTAAGGCAAGCTACGTTAGAACTTACCAAGTTCAAAACGGCCTTACGACTAAGCTAACTTATACCGCGATTTAGGTCAATTTTACACAAGTTTTTCTCTGGGTGTACTTCTTTAATCACTTGGAGGAGGTTGGGTCCTCAAACAATATTGAGACCATTATAAAAGGAGGAAGGGTAAAAACCTCGCTAGGCGTCCCGTCAGGCAAGTGCTCACCGCTTCCCCCCCCCCCCCCCCCCCCCCCCCCTTACATTTGGCACTTTTTTTTGTATACAGCTACACAATATTATTTTAAATCGTTATCAATACAACCTTTTGACTTTCCTTTCAAAAAAGATGTTGTTACTTTTCATTTTAAAGACAGACATACGAGGTATTGAATATAAAGCGAGCTATAAACGCATATCAAAAACTCGTAAGACGGACATACGAGCTTTTAAATGAAAATTTGAAGGCCAATAGACTTAGAAGGTTTTAAAACTGGTTGATAGAGGCAAAAGGAATCATGATGGAATTACGAGGTATTGATATTTAAATTCAGTGATTTTTTTTCATCAGCATTACATTCAAATGTCATTTTTCATAAAATTCGGACGTACGAGGTTTTGAAAGAAAGCCGACGATATTTGAGATCTATTTGGTACTTATATATTTATATGTTCAATCAAGAATTAATTATAATTTAATAATACCTACAATTAATTTAATTTTTAGATAAAAAATTTAAAACCGACTCTCATTTATTAGGAAAAATCTCTTTTATTCGGAAAAAATGTTTTCGCGAATAAACGAGTTTTCCGAGTTAAAGGGCTTTTACTGTAGGGTATGTAGTTGTATGATGTATGCCGATGACTTAAAAATTATTTGTTGCACCCTAAACAGCATTCCATTCTATTGGAAGAAGATCAAATGGAAAACAGTCTTAGATATTAAATAAGATTTCCCTTATAACTCCTTTTTTGCCCCGACTGTAGCAGATATCTAAGAATAGATACCTTCTCACATATCAAATAGATAGTAGGTAGGTAGGCATCTAGGAATAATGTGATTAAATAGTATATAGATGTTCCTCTGTATCAAAAGATTTATCGTTTTCGCAAATGTATCCTCTGGCAGTGTTGTCACAATTGCATTATTGATGAGTTTTTGATTTTATGCCCCCAAACCTTGGCACACGTTGACGTTCGCCTGTACTTTAGCTGTGTCTGCCCTCGCGTCTGCCTTCTCATTTTCGAGCTCAAAATCAACAAAAATGCTTGCCAAGAGTCCTGCCAAAGATCATTGAACGCTGAGGCCAACAAGGAAAAAAGTGAAAAGCAAAGCTCTATTATATGGCAAGTTGAATACGACACTTGTTGCCCTCCTTATACCCACCATACATTAGATACTAAAATGCAAACAAAATAAATTTAGAAAATAGTTTTCTTCCGCAAATTGGCCACACCCTCTGAAAAAGTGTTGTTCATAAATAATTAGGTAATGGCCATGCCTTTGATAAAACGGCCTGCATTTGTATCTATAACATTGGTAGGTAGGTACATCATTTGAAAAAAAAAAATAAAATAAACACTGAACCTTAGTAGAAAGAAGGGGATCAATTCCGCTAAATCTATACCTATACGCACATGTGCTCGTTCCGCACCCCAACCAAACAGCCCTTCCACAGTCGTTTTTCCACCGAAATTAGATAATGTTCTTTGAATCCGCAATTTGAAACTCCTATGAAACATACAAATACACTGAGAGCGGCTGTATAAATTGTATACTTTATGCGCATAGTCGCGTCGCGGTCTCGGCTCTCGGGTATAGATTATAGATTTATTGTAAGGTTTGAGTGCAAATCTTCAATAGAACATAGATAACATTAACATCACGCATTTTTGTTTGTTTCTGCGAGAGATTCCGACTCCACTCGGATTTCTTTTTCTTATAAACTTTTTTTTTGAGTAATATTTGCAAAATTGAGTCGAGTGTCTTCCAGTGGCTTTAAAGTTTCATGTAACACAAACTTTATGTTTGGCCAAAGTTACGCAGCTGACAACTGACAAAATCAGTTTGTGCTCGACGTTTAAACGTGTTGGTAGCTTCCAGTCATTCTTAACAAAAGTATCAGGAGACGCTCATAGTCAGTGCCCCTGTACTGTAAACTTTTTTCCTATTTCCTAATTCTCTAAATTTCCGGTATCCTTGATAGTTTCACTACTTGTCCGGTCTGTCGAAGTTTCGCGTTTAATTTCGTATCACCAAAGTATATGTAGCTCAGTCCAGAACCGCAAAAGTGAGGAAGAATTTTTTTTACAAATTATCAGGACAAAGGCACCTGCAAGTGAAGAGAGCAAGGAAAATCAATAAAAGGTCTGGAGCTGATTTTTCGGTTTTAGTGGTTCATATTGATATAGCAAAAGAGCAGCTCTTCGGTTCCCACAAAAAGGTATGTATCCATATAGATAAGTTCCATAAGGAGTTTAACTGCTTACACAAGGAAAAGATTTCTTAAAATTATGTTTTCGAGACAGATTAAAGAATTGCTCTTTGATTTTGTCTTGACGCTATCGTCCTTTCAGGGATGGTTGCTACGAAGTTATTTTTTATCGCTCAAGGGTGGTGGCTGCCGTCATGTTGAATGATCCAAGGGTCTTAATTGCACCCAATTGTTGGCATGTATGCGAATGCAAAATTTTTTTTCGACTTCTGAGCGTCTTCAACCGTGACGGAATCTGCCTGACGTCAACGGTTCGATAGTTTTAGAAAAGTTAAATAGATGGTAATTAAGACTGAAAGTGGTAGGGTTGGGTAGCCATTAATAAATGCCGGATAGTTTGGTTTCGAAGAGCGAAAATTAAAATTGGGTCGACTGATTCAAATCCCGTGTACAACCAGCTGAGCCCTGAAGCTTTTAATTACCTACCCTCAGGGAATCCAGTACGGGATAAGAGATATTTATTATGGTCGCAAAATGTTTTTTCTTTTTTTATTTATTCCAGTTCACGCAAGTCTTCCAATCTATTTTCAATTAATTCTCAATATACCTAGTTTCCTGGTTTTGAGTAAGCGAATCTAATGAAGCAAAATAGGTTACTCACATTTTGAACAATATGGCTGAATGCTGTCGGTAATTTATGTCGTTTTCCATTGGGACCACTAGAATTCTTTTTCAGATCTCAGATTTTACGTGGCGAATGGAACATGCAACGAAATTGATCCGCTTTTGTAAATGGATTAGTGCGTTATTTGACAGCAATATCAGCTGTTCAAAATAGGTTCGTTCGGGTACTTTTTTGCAAACGTAAAATTATTTAAAATTTGCTAAGAAACTGTGCAAATGCGATCACGTACTGAGAAAATTTAAAAAAATGAGAGAGAAATCCATTTCCACTCTTTTCATTTTTTCGCAATTTTCTACTTGCCGAATTTCGACTTACTGACAGCTCAAAAGTTTGACATGTAAAACTAGTTATTTTCGTTTTCAACGACGTCAGAGGAACAAGTTATAACTGAATGTTCTCCTAGAATAAATCAGCGCACTCAAATGGAAAGTTTAATAGGCATTTAGTTTGAAAAAAATTCAATTCCAACTTATTTTGTAGATGCTGCATTTTACAATTATGCCAAACATGACATTTCTTAACCTTTTTGTAAGAAAACCGATCAGGTACTTCTCTTGAAATTGAGAGAATTCTCTCTCGATTTTAGAGATTTGACATTTTTCATTTTTCTATGCTTAAAGTACACGAACGGACCTCATTCGTTTTTGCAAAAATCACAGATGGATTTCGACTTGAAAAATGTTTCCCCTATTGCACATACAAATGGAGTATTTTTGGTGATTCGTAGTCTTCAGATGACGAAGAAAACTATGAAGATTATAGTTCCTCCAAAATGATATGAAATGGCATGTAGCTTGGATGTTGGATGTCTTACTGTCGTATATCAGCTATCACTATGGTACATTTTTGATATACGAACACGAGTTCCAAATATCACGCAGAGATTTCGCTCTCTATACGGTGTTTCAATAAGCCCGAATCCTTAAGCTCCTTAAGTGTCGGTAAACAGTCGAAAGACCCTTTCCTCACTTAGGTGTGTCAAAAATTGCGCGTTTTTCAATCCAACCTTAAAATGTCACCCTCACACTTTGTGAAGAGCCTGTAGACTTAGGTTTTAACATTTCTGTACATTTTTTGGGGGAAATTTTTTATTTTTTCGAAGTGATTTAAAAAAATACCAATTCAGGGAGAAGATTTCGTCGTCGAGTTCTCCTGCGAGTCCCAGTCGATACATGTTTCGGTTGAAGTGCTTGTTGTCGCGGCTAATTTTAAAGGACGAATTGCTGGCTGTTATAAAAAAATAGCCGTGGAGGTATCAAATACGAATATTTATAGGAAGCATAAGTAGGCTCGGTGGCTTAGTGGTTATAGTGTGTTGGACTACTAAGCGAGGGGTCCCAGGCTCGAATCCCGCAAAAACCCAAATTCCAACTCAGGGATTTTTCACTCTGCCACCTCTCGCGAACGTCTGACAAACATCCGAGAGTATAACTGTCTTGAAAGAGCTACTAAATTAGCCGTTTGGATTTGGAATCGGCATAAAATTGTAGATCCCTTCCATTCGTTCCAAAAATTAAAAACTCACACAAAACAAATGGGTGCGAGAAGCTATGCCCAGGGTCCCTACCTTTTATGTCAACTATTATTATAATTAAGTATATTCTATAATAAAGTAATGTTATAACTCGATAGCCCCTGGGCCAATTTTCATGATCCCTTTTGTATTTTGCTCGTTTTACTGTATTTCAGGTTTAGACAGAAAGAAGATTCAAGCTCGGAAATCGATTTATTGGCATTTGTCTCCTTTTTTTTTGCATTCTACTATATAGGCAGCGTTGGTGGGTGTCAACATCTGACAGTTGATGTCGCGGTCGAAACGTGGCTTGGCCGGGGTCAGCTAGTTTTATATACTATTTATAGTTTGCTATACTTAACTCACAGCCGATCGCAGCGATCGAGGGTCAAAAATAAAGATAATTTCCTCTAGAATGCCCTCTTAAATTTGTCCACCAGATGCTATAAGATCTAGCACTGAATTGGTGAGTTTGTTTAATAGAAATGTTTTACGTTTGTCTAAAATCTCTCTTCTTTCTACTTGTTGCATGCAACGCAATCAAAAAGTTGTACAAACGTAATATACCTATATGATAAGTCATTTGAAGGTATATTAAAAAGCTCGTGTTACAGCCCCGGACTACAATATTTGATTTGCAGTAGCAGATCTATATATTGTTTTGTTCTCACAACTAAACGCTATTTAAAGTCAAGGACAAAATTTACTTTGAGTGATATTTTAGAGGACGAGTTTGCTCTTAATCATTTCTTGTTGTTAATTTCAATTTGGCAGTTTGTCAGTGAAATTGAATAGTCTCTAAAATCACTCCATTGGCGATTTGGAAAAAGCTTTCCGTTATTTGTCAAATGTATAATGCGTTGTCAATTTTAATATTTTCAGTTGTTTTATCTCTGTTAATTAATGGGTGGCTTTCGCAGCATCCCGTCTCTCTATCAAAAATAAGTAGGTACCTACATACATACAAAACTTTGCCCTGACCTATAACCCGTTACGATTAAATATGTGCTACGCAGCGCTTTAGACCTCATGTGATGGTTGAACAATATGCCTCTCAAAATTTAGTTAACAGAATGAAAAAAAAAAAATTGTCAAAACAGTATTGTGGTTGGAAAAAGGAAAGAAAGAGCTCAACAAATGATGAGGCTTTAACCATGTGCGACAACGTGACATAGCTTGTGTCACCTTGATTTAACCTACTTATCAAAATGCAGTAGATTAGGCAAAATTAAGGAAATTGATATGCATTTTAACAGTTCTTTGAACTGTGCAATCAATTGTACTATTAAAAGTTGGGCTATACTTGAAGGTTGCGTGCAGAGCTCTACCAATTCATACAGGTGTTAATGGCGTGATAATTGGTATCATAACATTCAATGCACAGGTGAAGTGCTGACACAATTACACCGTACTATATATCGGTACTTATGGTAATGTTGTCGGAAAGAATAAATGGCCGAACATCAGTCAACTTGACAAAAATTTCATATCAATGCAGTGTCCGTTCTACAGAGTCGTATTCTACATGATAAAAATTAGCAAGAAGAAAGGCCAAGGTGTTCTAAAAAACAGCAATCCAATCCTACATGCTCTGATCTGTCCTGTACGCTGTACATCAGGACGAAAATAGTAAATCAATCTTATAAAAATGTGCTCAACCAAAATTCGAAAAATACTATATCCATATTTAACATTTTGAATAATTTTAGGCACTTAGTAACTTAAACACCACCTTACCGATTTCTGTATCCGGATGCATTTAGGCCCATTTTATTCACTCGAAGTTGAAGGGAGTTTTCCATATAAAAATCCCTAAGTTGTGTTCAACTAAATGGGCCTTAGTGATATTTAAAATAACCTCCGCCTAACCTCACGACTTTAGGAGTAGGTACTGTTCGAATACTACAAGAAGCCAACAATAAATTTTATCTTCACGAGGTTGTGCAAAAACATAGCGTGCACAACTACTGTTAAATTTTCCGTTATTGCCTGAATATTCAATTATAAATTATCAGGTGACAGCTGACTGACTTGATGTATTTCAGTTTTAATTGACCGAGATTTTTTAAGTAAATAGGAGAGAAGTCAATAAATCTAGTGAGTATGAATCCAGCTGCATACTCTCAGTTGATATTTTGAAGTGTCAAAAGAATATACAAAAAAAATAATTTCAATTGATTAGTCAACGCGTTCGTATATCTACCTAGTCCCGGCAAATCTGGTTGACGTTTCAAGACATATATTAAAAAGATTTGTTGAGGGCCGCTTAAGGCCCCAGTTATAGCCATACGTAAAATGCAACCGTACAAATTTTCTTTTGCTTTTTTAGACAACTTAATCCTAATAGTTGAACTCAATTTTGGTCTTAAAATCTTGCTAAGGAATTATAAAGTTAGTCTATCAAAAAAAAAAACAAAATAGCAAATGATCTTTAAATTTTCTAGAAAAATAATTTATACATTTTTCCGTACGAAAAACTTTTTCCGATCCACTTCTCAGTCAATTCCACAACAAAAACCCAGATCATTCCACTGAAGTATTTACTGTTCCATCTATCAGGATTTTTTTTCTGATGGAATCCAATCAGTGGTGGTTGCTTTGTTGTATGTATTTGTTTTCATAGAGAAACATTTTTCTGGCAGAATTTTCGCTATGAGCGCCTAAACGAAAAAAAAAAACATTTTCATATTGTTCCCACTTTTTCTGTTGCATTTTACGTATGGCTATAACTAGGGCCTAAAAGTCAACTACTGGAAAAAAAACTGTTGAAGTCAGTCAGATAGCAGATATGTGATTTTCCTGTGGGATTAAAAATCTTTTCTTTTTTTCTGATCTATAGATCACTTTTAAAAAATCTGTCAAACTAAAAAAAAAAAAGTAGCCAAACTCGGAAGCCAAGAGCGGAAAATATACACAAAAGTATACGTGGATAGACGATAGACAGCTGTTCGAGCTACTTTGATCCACTTTTATGTTTGACATCTAATCCATATCACCAATAAATATTTATATACCTAACTCTTGTTTCCTGTTTCGTGTGTCGATTATCGTCAAACGATAGCTTTGCCTCACTTAACATTAATAATTTGCTCCAGGTAAAGGCTGGTACGCAGTTCAAGTGAAATCCAATTTTTCATACAAATTTTTCACTGCGAAATGTCAAAATGAATTTTCCAAATGAAAATTTCACTAGGCGGTACGCAGTTCGAGTGGAAAATATCGCTTCCAAAACTGAGTCGTAGGTGGCGATACTAAAATCTCTCCGCAGCTATTTCACTTGGTTTTTATTGTCCGTCGCATTAATTTTTTGACATTTCAGCGTGAAAAATGATTTGTAGGATGTGGTTTAGAAATTTATTGGAATTTCAGATGTTTCCTTAAGAGAATAATAAGTGTTTCGCACTTATAAAATAGTTTTTTCATTGAATATAGTGCAATAATGTTAGGTGTACAAATATTTGGTGGCATGGATGACCTTTTCCATAAAGCAGGGTGCCTCAAGAATATTTTTCTACCCAGTTTTGTTCAAGCAATACCAGCAGATGATCTTTGAAAATATGTGTAATTTCCATGCACTGTTAATTATTTAAATTTGACGACTGTCCTGTCTATTTTACAAATCAGGCATTATTTGCCAAATTGAAAACTATTAAAATTGTCATGAACAAAGTACGAACCATTTTTGTTTTTTTGTGTGTTTTTGGAGGTTTGGGTGGAAGGGAAAATCATCGAAAGTCATTCGAGAACTAGTAGGTACGCGAGAGATGCTTCGACAATAGGGAAGGCCTTTCAGCCGATCTAAAACACCTCCCGAGGGCACTGACTTTTGCCAACCGAATGTGAATGTGCCTAGCCATTCGACTAATCGAAAGATCCCTCGTTCCTAGAATTTCTGAACTTTTTGAAGCGAATATAGCTTTTTTACGGACGGTCGGTGGGTCACGCATATAAATTATTCAAAAAGATGGGGAGTAAACCGAAAAAAATCGTCACCGTAGCGTTAACTTCCCCCTCCATGGCGCACCGATTTGGATGATTTTTGTTTTGTGTTGTTCGTCTTGATTCAGGGATGGTTTAGGGAAAAAAAAAAGTCGAAAAATTCTTAAATATATGTGTGTAGAGAGCGAAAGAGGAACAGAGAGAGTAATATAAACTAACTGGCACTATGAAAAATTAAAATGAATTTTAAATAGGCCGCCACGTAACACGGGCCAATACTTTACGTCCAATGATTCGCTTCTTTCGGCCGTCCCACGACAGCTCGATTTTTTTTGTTAGAAAATATATTGACTTAGAAAATTTTTTTGGATCAACATGTTTTATCCGCCTTTCTCCTGATTACACTGCCTGTATTTATAAATTCGGTTGTTTCTAAGCTAACGTGGTTGAGAAGCGTTGTGCATTTAAGGAACTTGTTCGACTTCTTTCTATACTGATTCAATATCTAGATCAGCGTTGTGCATTGAATATGACTTCGTTCCTTTGTACCTAATATTTTCGAAAGACCTTAATTTTTTAGAAATACGTTTGGAGCGGTCATACCCACAACTGGTTCCCGTAGGTCCATACTGGTTGCAGAATTTGGTTTTATGGCAATAACTTATTGTTATTGTGGTCGATCACGGATGAATGTCTTCCAATAGGTCAATACATTTTACTGTAGGTATCACATTATTCACAAAAAGTGAAGTTTCCAATTTGTTTCTTCCAGCTGTTTTCTTGAACTGCCACAAAACAAAATTTTTTTTTGAGCTCAGTCACCCTGCATAAATATCTCCAACTAAAATCTCCAACAAAATATTTCACTCTCTATTTCACAGCACTTTTTGGAGAGGAGTGAAAATTTCACTTCACTCGATCAGCGTACCTACCAGCCTTTAGGTGTGTCAAAAATTGCGCGTTTTTCAATCCAACCTAAAAATGTCACCCTCACACTTTGTGAAGAGCCTGTAGACTTAAGGATCATTCACATGAGAGCGACCAACTACCTACGAACGAACGAATATTCGCAAGTTTTGACAGTCCATTCACATGATACATTTAATTTGGTCGCAGAAACCCGCGAATCCAATGACAGTCGCCGTTATTTGTCTCTATAACATTTTGAGTTTGAGGTTAAGTTCGAACGAATGCTTTATTTGTTAGTTTGTGGAACGCGAATTGAATGATGTGGATTGTGAATAAACTTTGACAATTCGCGCCAAGGGTGTATTCGTTCGCGGCAAAAAGTTTGCAATTCGAAATTTCGTTATTTAAACTGTTTATTACCATGTTTTCTTAATACATTTTGATGGGATAATTAACTGTCCTCCTCTTGGAATAGTAAAATGTACAATTTTCTGTTCATAAATGCATCAAAAGTGGTTTGTTCGCATTTCAGCAATTCGTTCGCTCGCTCTCATGTGAATAGTCCTTTAGGTTTTAACATTTCTGTACATTTTTTGAGGGAAATTTTTAATTTTTTCGAAGTGATTTCAAAAAATACCAATTCAGGGAGAAGATTTCGTCATCGAGTTCTTCTGCGAGTCTCAGTCGATACATGTTTCGGTTGAAGTGCTTGTTGTCGCGGCTGATTTTAAAGGACGAATTGCTGGATGTTATAAAAAAATAGCCGTGGAGGTATCAAATACGAATATTTATAGGAACCATAAGTAGGCGCGGTGGCTTAGTGGTTAGTATCTTGGACTACTAAGCGAGGGGTCCCAGGCTTGAATTCCGCAATAACCCAAATTCTAACTCAGGGTTTTTTCACTCCGCCACCTCTCGCGAACGTCTGACAAACATCCGAGAGTATAACTGTCTTGATAAGAGCTTCTCAATCGGCCGTTTGGAATCGGCATAAAATTGTAGATCCCTTCCATTCGTTCCAAAATTTAAAAACTCACACAAAACAAATGGTTGCGAGAAGCTATGCCCAGGGTCCCTACCTTTTATGTCAACTATTATTATAATTAAGTATATTCTATAATAAAGTAATGTTATAACTCGATAGCCCCTGGGCCGATTTTCATGATCCCTTTTGTATTTTGCTCGTTTTACTGTATTTCAGGTTTAGACAGAAAGAAGATTCAAGCTCGGAAATCGATTTATTCGCATTTGTCTAATTTTTTTTTGCATTTTACTATGTAGGTGGCGTTGGTGGGTGTCAACATCTGACAGTTGATGTCGCGGTCAAAACGTGGCTTGGCCGGGGTCAGCTAGTTTTATATACTATTTATAGTTTGCTATACTTAACTCACAGCCGATCGCAGCGATCGAGGGTCAAAAATAAAGATAATTTCCTCTAGAATGTCCTCTTAAATTTGTCCACCAGATGCTATAAGATCTAGCACTGAATTGGTGAGTTCGTTTAATGGAAATGTTTTACGTTTGTCTAAGATCTCTCTTCTTCCTACTTGTTGCATGCAACGCAATCAAAAAGTTGTACAAACGTAATATATATTATGATAAGTCATTTGAAGGTATATTAAAAAGCTAGTGTTACAGCCCCGGACTACAATATTTGATTTGCAGTAGCAGATCTATATATTGTTTTGTTCTCACAACTAAACGCTATTTAATGCCATGGAGAAAACTTACTTTGAGTGATATTTTAGAGGACGAGTTTGCTCGTAATCATTTCTTGTTGTTAATTTCAATTTGGCAGTTTGTCAGTGAAATTGAATAGTCTCTAAAATCACTCCGTTGGCGATTTGGAAAAAGCTTTCCGTTATTTGTCAAATGTATAATGCGTTGTCAATTTTAATATATTTTCAGTTGTTTATCTCTGTAAATTTACTTAATGGGTGGCTTTCGCAGCATCCCGTCTCTCTATCAAAAATAAGTAGGTACCTACATACATACAAAACTTTGCCCTGACCTATAACCCGTTACGATTAAATATGTGCTACGCAGCGCTTTAGACCTCATGTGATGGTTGAACAATATGCCTATCAAAATTTAGTTAACAAAATGAAAAAAAAAAAAAAAATTGTGGAAACAGTATCGTGGTTGGAAAAAGGAAAGAAAGAGCTCAACAAATGATGAGGCTTCAACCATGTGCGACAACGTGACATAGCTTGTGTCACCTTGATTTAACCTACTTATCAAAATGCAGTAGATTAGGCAAAATTAAGGAAATTGATGTGCATTTTAACAGTTCTTTGAACTGTGCACGCAATCGCACTATTAAAAGTTGGGCTATACTTGAAGGTTGCGTGCAGATCTCTACCAATTCATACAGGTGTTCATGGCGTGATAATTGGTATCATAACATTCAATGCACAGGTGAAGTGCTGACACAATTACACCGTACTATATATCGGTATACTTATGGTAATGTTGTCGGAAAGAATAAATGGCCGAACATCAGTCAACTTGACAAAAAATTCATATCAATGCAGTGTCCGTTCTATGGAGTCGTATTCTACAAGATAAAAATTAGCAAGAAGAAAGGCCAAGGTGTTCTAAAAAACAGCAATCCAATCCTACATGCTCTGATCTGTCCTGTACGCTGTACATACATCCGGACGAAAATAGTAAATCAATTTTATAAAAATCTGCTCAACCAAAATTCGAAAAACACTATTTAACATTTTAAATAATTTTACGCACTTAGTAACTTAAACACCACCTTACCGACTTCTGTATCCGGATCCATTTAGGCCCATTAAGTTGAACACAACTCGGGGAGTTTTCCATATAAAAATCCCCAAGTTGTGTTCAACAAAATGGGCCTTAGTGATATTTAAAATAACCTCCGCCTAACCTCACGACTTCAGGAGTATCTACTGTTCGAATACTACAAGAAGCCAACAATAAATTTTCTCTTCACGAGGTTGTGCAAAAATATATAGCGTGCACAACTACTGTTATACCATGTTCCCACCAACGTGATTTAGCTAAATCCACTTGATTTAGCTAAATCATCTAATAAATTACGTTATTTACCATACATTTTCGTGATTACTAATTACGTGATTTAGACGTGTTTAATTTTTAATTACGTATCTGCCATCGAAAATCCACACAAAATAAAATCGAACATACCTGCAGCGGTTTCAATCCAAATCAATGTTATTCAACAAACAAAAAAAAAAACAACACAAATGTCAAAAATATTATCCCAAATTCAATTTTCTTCGTGTTTCGGTGTATTTTGGTATTTTTATTAAGTATACAACAATCATAAACTGTTTTATTTTTGGCAGAGGTGTGATAACAAAAGAAAAACAACGAAAAAAAAAACTACCCTCTCCGAAGTGGACGAATTCTTTCTGCTGGATGTCAAACTAAATCACGTAAAATTCGGTGGAGACGCCTTTCGTGATTTATAAATCACATGAGCTAAATCACGTTGGTGGGAACATGGTATTAAATTTTCGGTTATTGCCTGAATATTCACTTATAAATTATCAGGTTAAGTGAGTCTCACAGCTGACTGACTTGATGTATTTCAGTTTTAATTGACCGAGATTTTTTACGTAAATAGGAGAGTAGTCAAAAAATCTAGTGAGTATGAATCCAGCTGCATACTCAGTTGATATTTCGAAGTGTCAAAAGAATATAACAAAAACAATAATTTCAATTAATTATTCAACGCGTTCGTATATCTACCTAGTCCCGGCAAATCTGGTTGACGTTTCAAGACATATATATTAAAAAGATTTGCTGAGGGCCGCTTAAGGCCCTAGTTATAGCCATGCGTAAAACGAAACCGTAAGAAATTTCTTTTGCTTTTTTAGACAACTTAATTCTAATGGTTGAACTCAATCTTGGTCTTAAAATGTTGCTTATGAATTATAAAGTTAGTCTGTCAAAAAAAAAAAAAAAAGTAGCAAATGATCCATAAATTTTCTAGAAAAATAATTTACCTATACATTTTTCCGTACGAAAAACTTTTTCCGATCCACTTCTCAGTCCACTTCTCAACAAAAACCCAGATCATTCCACTGAAGTATTTCATTTCTTTACTGTTCCACCTATCAGAATTTTTTTTTCTGATGGAATCCAATCAGTCGTGGCTGATTTGTTTTCATAGGATAGGGAAACATTTTTCTGGCAGAATTGACCTATGACCGCCTAAACGAAAAAAAAAAAATCATTTTCATACTGTTCCCACTTTTTCTGTTGCATTTTACGTATGGCTATAACTAGGGCCTAAAGTCAACTACTGGAAAAAACTGTTGAAGTCAGTCAGATAGCAGATATGTGATTTTCCTGTGGGATTAAAAATCTTTTCTTTTTTTCTGATCTATAGATCATTTTTAAAAAATCTGTCAAACTAAAAAAAAAAAAAAAAGTAGCCAAACTCTCAGAGCGGAAAATATACACAAAAGTACGTGGATAGACAGCTGTTCGAGCTACGTTGATCCACTTTTATGTTTGACATCTAATCCATATCACCAATAAATATTTATATAACTTATCTTGTTTCTTGTTTGTGCTGCCCACCATAACATTTGTATTGATATTAATAGCTCGACGAAAACGAAGTGGAAATAAGCGGGTAAGACAGCTGGCTTCAAAAATAAGGGACGAATTAAATAACTCACTTAGCTTGGTACCCTTGGACAAGTCGAAGTCGGTGTAGCTTACCTATCAATAATACATTTTTTCGATGTTATTAATTTTGTTATTATTGATAAACTAAGGAACAAAAATTAATTAATTTCGCTTTGCAATTTTACAATTTATTGCCGTTATCAAACACAAAATTATTGCCAAAAAGTCATTTATGACATTTTAAATGACGTTTGATTGAAATTTCCAATATAGTTTGAGAGTCTTTTAAAGACAGTTACGGAAAGCAAATTGGTGACGAGATCGTTGAGTAATATCGCGCAAACGATTGTCGTTCTCAGAGTTACGGAATGAGTGCAGAGTGCACACTTGCAAATTACTCTTGAGCTGTTTCGAGCCAAGAAAGGAACTTCTTGTTACCAGTGTTACTAGGGCTCGATACTTTTTTTCCGAAAAATTCTAGTTTTAAAAGTAAAATATTGTATTGCGTTCGATTTAAATTAAACCTCGTTCGCGAATGAACCTAATGTTTTATGAGGAAACGACTATTGAGTTTCTCTTATAAAAATCACTTTATAAAGATTCAGATAAATGAGCTGTGGAAACCAACATCAGTTGACACTCGACAACTCTTGTAATAATCAACAAATGCCTTAAAGTTAACGTCCGATAATATAGCTGCAACTTCGAACTACTCCAAGCTGAGAAAAACTATTAAAGGTTTTTAAAACTTAAATCGGACTAGATACGGGTCGTTTAATTAGTTAAACTTTAAATTTGGATGAACAGTAGACATTCTGATAATAGTTTGTGATGTTAATTAAAAGTTCGATATCGTCGATAAATCGACAAGAAGTTAATTGCAACGCAACATTTTTCTACTACTCGTGCCAACAATAGTAGGTAACATTGCATTCTATACCTTTGCTAAAGCTTTTGATTAACTGTCAATGAAACAGTTAAGTAATTAGGGAAAAGTTGACAAATATTTCACGTCAAAGTTTTTTTTTATACCTACCTGAAGGCAAAAAGCAACAAAAGGTGAAATTTGATTAAGTTTTCACATACATTTGAAAAGTATGTAAAAAAAAAGCTGTAAAACTTTGTACTAGATGTGAAATGTTTCATAGGTTAAACGTATTTATACAGTGAGTGGGAGTTCATTTAGTCTTCTTAACTATTTCAGCACTCATTGTTTGTTTTTGTGACATACAAAATGTCAAAGTTGCAGGTGATATGACCCTACAGTGGAAACGGTGAAAATGTTGTAACGTGCACTTGGCGTAACTCTACAAATAGAAATAACTAGTTTTAGAAACCTCAAGGGTTTAAAATGAAATGATGCATTAGAACTAAGAGTTTAACGGTCAACATAAATGAATGGTAGATTGTGCAACGAGTGTTTCATTTTAAATAAGTACTAATAATAATAATAATAATAGTAGTAGTTGGCGCAACAGGTCTGTAGGGAGTAGGGACCCTGGGATAGCTTCTCGCAACCTCGTTTTGGTTGAGTTTTTAATTTTTGGAACGAATGGAAAGGGATCTACAATTTTATGCCGATTCCAAACGGCCGATTGAGAAGCTCTTTCATGACAGTTATACTCTCGGATGTTTGTCAGACGTTCGCGAGAGGTGGCGCAATGCAAAATCCCTGAGTTGGAATTTGGTTTCTTTTTGTGGGATTCGAACCTGGGACCCCTCGCTTAGTAGTCCAGCACACTAACCGCTAAGCCACTGCGCCTACAAAAGTACTAATAATAGGAACAATTATTATAAATATACTATCCAACACCAAGCCTTCATTTGTGTGCGCTTTCGTTTTCGCGCAACGATCGGAAGGGACCTACAATTTTGAATCGCAGTTGGTGAAAAATAACTCGAGTTGTTGTCGACTGCATCCTGTTTCATATATATAATTTAAAATGACACGCATATTTGAGAGGATAACCAACCCGTTTGCCATACCGAATAGCTTAAATTTTTCATAGCTGTTGCATCTTAAGCTGTCAAAAAAAATAGATATGATTCATAAAAACAAGGATATGACCCAAAACGCTACCATAACTCTTCACAGTTCTTATTCTCAACAAGAGCAAGTGAATGACACTCCAACTATAGGATGTGAGAAAAAAGCTGCGAGAAAATAATTTTCGCATTTTCTACAGCCACTCCTTTCATTCTTGATGGTATTCTTTGTGTATTTATGTGTGCCTACAGAAGATGAAAATTAATTTATCATCCACACTCAAGGACATTCATATCCCCCTCCCGTATACATTTATACACACGACTATGTACTTGAAGTGAACATCAGTTGTGGGAATTACGAGTATACACATTCTACTCCTATCTAACGGTATCCTTTCTTCTTCGCTGTTTTGTTTGCCTTCGCAGAACAGTAAATGGTCCCACGTAAGGGGTTCGCTGGGTATATTGTGTCTCTAAACCATGCTTGCAGCAAAATGTGATCTATCATCGTTCAGAATAAATGTTTTATATTTGATTTAGCTGGCAGTGAAAAATCCATGAGATCCTGTGTTTATGAATCATTAATCTGTACTGAACCGAAATGGTGGACGACGACGATAAGTGTTTATTGGAGAATGTGTGTTAAGAACTTTCAGTTGTGTGATCTGATCTTTTAGCGATGACCCTACGTTTTCACCAAGCCAGGGCCGGCATTCTGTAAGGTGAAAACGTTTAAACGTTTTCGTGCACACGAACAGTTTGCTTCATGTAACATCAAAAACGAAAGAAATTCTCGCGGGCGCGACTAAAACGAACGAACACATTTTCTTCGACGTTTTCGCTTTTCTTGCTTCATGTAACCTTAAAATCGAACAGATTTTATCGTCTCCACGAAAGAAAACAAACGACAGCTATTTTGTTGACGTTTATCATTTTCCTATTTATTCTCTTTGAGTTTTGTGATTTTAACTTGTAAGATTGTGCTGAATATTTTACTAGAAATGCTAACAAACTATTTTTTGTTGACCAGCGAAAGCGACGAAAGTGAAATGGAAAATGAACACGTAAACTTAAAAAAATTATAAAAAATCTGCGGGATTGTTCGAATCCTCTCACATTACCTGAAAAAAGGTTGGTTTATTGAAATTTGGTTCTTAGTTAGAAATTTATTTTTTTCTTTTAGTTTTTATTCAACGTTTTAGGTTAAACATAGTTGCCTTTCATTTGCATACAGGTATACACGAAATACATACGTGCCTCCTATTTTAAAGCTTTCTTCAACGTCAAAACAACTTAACGAAAATAAAGCTACATACTGATACTGCCAAACTATAATTTTGTTGTCACACAGTTTCTCAAACCTAAACGAATGTGAACAAAAAAAAGTGATTTATTTCGTTTTTTGAAACAGAATCCCACCCCTGGTAATCTAGGGCACAGTTGAAATTTTTTCTCCCAACAATTATTCAAATAAGAATGTCGGTCTATACCTCCTTGGGTAAAGGGTTGCTATAAAATGCCGAGCAGAGATAATAAGTAATTTGTTTAGGTAGATTTTTTATTAGCGTATTTATTTTTAAAAATAATGTCAAAATTCAATAATACAGGATTTTTTTTAAGAACTGAAGAATGGAACAATAAGAATTTTTTGAAAACCAAAACCGAAATAAAGCCAAAATTTGTTACAATATTTCCTCTAATGCGTGTGCTTTATCTCAATTTATGAGAGCTGTCATCGGCTAGTAATGTTGAAAGCAATCCTTATTCATCCCTTGCATCCATTATTTTGTTAGAAACCTGTAACTTCAAATTCAATTGACTGGTGTGTAGGATATTCTATATATATGTGTCAGTTGAAAATATTTTTAAAGATACCTGTTCAATGTTTTATGCTTTGCACAATCTTAATTTTATTTATAGGAACTAGTGTGTACCAACAACTTTGTTAAGAAAATACGTTTCAATACCTACTGTGGGGTGGGAATGATTTTTATTTGCTATTCAAATGTCTATTAAACTTAGAAAATCAATATAGAAAACCCGATAATTTTATATTACCGCTGACTATCGAATAGGCCCTTATTTCGTGTTCCTCTATATTGTGTACAAATTTGAAGTTGGCAGCATTGTCGGCATGGTCCAGAAGTAAAAGTCCATCTGATGACCAAGTGCAGTGCAAGTAAAACAGATGTGCAGCAAATTGTTTGATATGCATTGCAATTGCAGCGGCTAATAGGGCTACTGTCATTCGCCGACTAAGCAGCTGATGTGTTTACAACCGAAACAAAAACAAACACCATCAGAAAATGTGAAAAGGCGATGATGCCAAATACTTAAAATTTCAATTTATTTTCTTTTGTGTTGTGGTACGCTTGAATTTTGCAGCAAACTTAAAAATAGAGACATGTTGCAGTGCTGCAGTGAGTGCAGAACTTACGTGTGCCCATATACATAGATATTATTATTATTACAACTTTATTGTTACATAAATGAATTACATAAACAATAGAACATATAGCACTAGCTGCCAGGGCTTTAGGCTAAGATATACATAGATATAAATATGTGTATTCTAATCTAGCTACGCAGTAAAGGTGTAATTTTCTAGCCAAAGCTCTAAATATCTGGTACCTTTATTAAAATTCAAATAATTGAGTGAAACTCTCTAAAACCTAAAATAGCGCAAAATGTATGTACTTCGTTACCTACACTCTGTGCTACCTTGCGCCACTTTAATATCAATTTGAGTACTGAATTAGCTTTCTATACAAATGGTTTTGCCAAATGGACATTAATTTTTTGTCAAACGTCGCTTTTTAGGTAAAACCACTCTGACAGAATGCGGAATGTGTCACGTAAACCCGTAATAAACCTGCCTTGGTTTACTACTTTTATTTAGGTAACTGAAATAGTATAATTAACAATTAAGCATCAGTGTCCAAAAATTACATTTTTATCTGATCCTGATGTCATGAAGCTAGGGAGTCCCGCTTAACATTAACAACAAATTTCTCACTGCACGAGTGCACGCGCTATGTATAGGTACTCAAACTTGTCATTGCCAGCTTATTATTGTCATACTCAGAAAGTCTTTCTGTATTGTCGTTTCCGATTTGGCTTTTCAGAATTTGACCTGAGATTTCAGATTTCTGCTGCCCAATCGAACATGAAATCTGAATTAAATTGGACCTTGTTTGGATTAGTTGGCAGCAAAAAAAAAAAAACTTTTTCACTTGAACTTGAAATATATTTTAATTGATTGCCACACTTTTGCCAAATCGAAAACGACGTAAATAACTACAATATGACGCAAAATGAATTGACACAATACAAAACTTCCTGATAGCATAGAGGTTATCAATGAAAACCCCTATGAAAACGTATTTAGCACTGCCACTATTTCGACAGTTGTATTGTCGCATCGTGTATTTCCGACCGAATAGAACGATAAGGTCTCCTAAAGCTATTTATATATTATATCCTGTGCGTAAAAATAACTTTAATTTGATAACCTTTATTTTCTATTTACAGTCACAAATAAAAAGATATTTACAAAATGTTGGCAAACAAAAACGGTTTCTCCCTATCCGAGGATGAGTTAGATGAGTAAGTATTGAACATAATTTTGTTTATGTCTGGAAATATTTGCGTCCGAAGAGAGTATCGATATACAGAGAATACGCAAACGCAGATCCTATTGTTGAAGAAAAATACGCAAGTCGTGAAAAAATATTATAAAATTATTGATTTTCTTTTTAACTTTGTTGCAGAGAGGGGTTAGATCTGCTTTTTTTTTCTTTTATTGTCGTCAACAACAAATGCTGGCAAATGTGACACTATGTCTGTTGATGACACATGTCACATTGTACATGGGTTGTCATGTTGAATTCATTTGTTTTTTTTTTATTCTTTCATTACAATAGTGAACTGAGTGTGTATGGTGTGCTGGTGGGCATTGGACGGTGTACCTGTTGTGGCATTCGATGACGTTTTTTAATGTCAATCGATAAAATTATTCCAATGAGATTTGGCGATTTAAAATTGCGGTTCTGTAATTCGGAATGCCACAGGAATTTAATGTTTTAATACTGAATGTACTACTTGATTTGAGTGGGTTATGCAAGTCTCACGTTTAAAATTAAAAATCGCCAACGAATTGACAGAAATGACAAATGAGAGTTTGGCGAACGTCATGATTTTTATGTTACATAAACGGACAGCTGTTACATTAATGTCACACTTACCTACAGGTTTTTCACACCGAGCCGAAAACCGTGTTTTCGTCGAAAGCTCGTCGATGCATTCACACCGACCACCAATTAGTTTTCGTTTGACGTTTCAATCAGCTGTGAGACACCAGTCGTTAAACTTCGGTGCAAACTTTTTAACAAACAAAATGAATTTAAGAATAATATCAGCCCATCAATAAATTGTGGAAAATGAGCTTGAGTTGTGACATTTGTTCGGTCAATCATTTTGCTGAATTTGCTGAATATTGGAAAATATGGTTTTGTTTGAACAACCCAACCAGTGGAAGTTGTTTTCCTGGTGTTTTCGTTTAAACTTCTGTTTTCGTTGAAGTTTTTGCCTTTATGTGAAAAGGCTTTTATCATCAGTTTGGAATAACGTTTTTAATGAAATTTAAAATAATCACAACCACAACCACAACCTGTGGGAATATTACTTTAAATTTCCGAATTCAAATCCCTTTTAAACGTTAGGTAAGTGGTTCCTAAATATTCCTTTGCGGGTACCCAAAGTGGAAAAATGCCAACATGAGCCGTGTTTTATTATCAGCGTGATCTGATCCGAATCAGATCACGAAAATAAAACAATACGGATCATAGACGAGTTGTGGCAACAGTTGCTTTCAAAAGACGACCATGCTACCAGCCATATTGCAAACCAGTTGCAAACATTCTGTACAACGACATTTCAGTTGCTTGTCGGGGGTGTTGCCATATCAGTCAAATTAATCATTTTTAATTTTTGAAGGTGAGAGTTTTTTAAGAACTTATTTAAAGTGTTTACAATCAGTTCGAAATATAATGAAAACCGCAGTTTACACATCTGGTCCGCTTAGATTGGAATAATTCTTAGACAAAGCATTATACTTTTCATAATAATACCATAATTCTCTCTCTGCACACACACAAAATGCGTTTGATTGTTAAAATAAAATCGGAACTTCACGTAAATTTAAAGCTGTATGTCTAAAAAACTCGGCGAAAACAGTTGCAGTTATAAAATAGTTTAAATTTATGCAGCCTGCTAGTTTACATTTTTCATTAGATATTCCGAGATTTTCTGGACATTTGTACCTGATTTGTACTTTATGTAAAAACAAAAAACAACTATCACCTTTCTGCCGGAAAACTTGTGAAACAATAATTATTTACGAACTGCGACAGCGACACGTTTCATAAACATTTTTTGTTAAACATTTACTTAAAAAATTATGGAATATTTCGCTGGGCTTGTCATACCTTTACAGAATTAAAAAGCAAAATCTCCAAAGGCGCGAAATTTATTGGATGTAAAAAAAGGCTTATTGATTTTTTGTGCTATGAAGAGTATTGAATTTTTTAGTCTGGCAACGTGACTGTGTGGCTATCTTTTACAGGCACACCAACATTCAAGAAAGAAACAAACAGCGCCAAACAGCGCTGCGAGCAATAGTAGAAATAATTTTCAGATCATGGTTCATGATCTCGATGAGAAGCAGAATCATATGCTGTTGTTGTAAGTGCATGTAAATCGATGATCTATATAGATCATGGCTGATAATAAAACACGGCTATGGTTACCCCCGTTTTTCGATTCCCACACTGGCTGATTCCCTGAATGATTTAATAGCTCCTTTAAACTACCTAACTGAATAATGGAACTTCATCAAGGTATTTTTTAAATATTTTAGGTAGCTTGAATAATTAATTGGCTCCGGTTGGATACGACCCGCACATAAAATCAAAATGAGGCTCCCAGTTTTTATGTTCATTTAAAACCACTGTCCTTAAATGGTTGCACTGATATATTAACTATGTATACCTACTTATAGGTTAAATAATTGATTAGTCGCCTTTGTGAGAAAAAAATGAATCGGTCGGTGAACTGTCTCGAACAGTACTTTTCTATTAAAGTCATCCAGAGGCAGCATAAGGGAAGGAATCTCAGCACACTTTAAAATATTGAAATAAATGCAGCTAATTGCATTCATCCAGCAGTTATATTGCGCACTATAATGGAAGTCTCTTGAACAGACTTTATAGGTCACTAGGCAGAACCACTGGAAATTGTAAAACGATCTAAATGCATACAAGCGCCTAAGAATGGTGAACTCACTCTGAATGGGAAAATGCATTAAGAAGGACGAAGGAAAACACGATTGCGTGTTTGTTATTCATTTCCATATTTATGTCAACGGCATCTATATTGTATGTATAGGTATTCACCATCTTTAAACAGAATGACGTATTCTGTGGTTTTAAATAAATTATTTGCTCTTCAATCTTGTTATGAACGTTGCTGGTGGTTTTAGAAAAGCTATCAACTGAATAATATTTAAAGAGGATCTATTAGTTCTCTTTGAAGGATGATTTACAATTCAAATGTTTCAAGACGTTTCTGAAGAATGCTTATTTACTTATTTGCACACCTAACAAGTGGTAATGAGTCCTGTGAATCAAAGAAAACTTCCGTCGGATGCCTTGCACACATAATTCGGAAAATTACACAGTGTGGCTGAAAAGAACACTCTCATTTAAATTTTTTAATTAACATGTTTTCTCAACAGGAAATTGTATTTAAAGTAAACAAATGCCGTACTATTTCTGCTTTACATTTGACGCTTGGCTTTCAGAAAAAAAAGTAGGCAATTTGTGTTTGCTAAATTTTGCGGGGAAACAATGGCCGCGTGTTCCACAGATGAGCAGCGGCATGTCAAACTCCATATAAAAAAAATTGACATTTTACCATTTGCGCTAGTCGTCTAGCACTTTTTGTGAAATATCCCTTTCAGGGAAATTTCTCAATCTAGAGCAAAACTACCCGCTGCTTTGAGAGAAAAAAAAAAACAGCTGTCAAAGGAAATCGGTCAAACGTCTACAAAATAAAAACAAAAATACGAAGCCGTTTCTATAACATGTACCATATCTTTTTAAATGTAGTTTGGAAATAATTATGCGACACGAAATTATTTATGAAGGAAAGTCATCTCATATGCTTTTGATGCCAACAAGTCAAATGTCACTTTGCCGCTGCGCGAGCGTTCCTTTATCTGGGATATTTTGTGCTAGAAGACTAGCGGGCAATGGAACGCGGCCAATATTCGAATGAAATTCATTTTGAGCTTTACCCTGTATTAGCGATAGTTAAATAATATTTGCTTGTCTGTCTACGAAACGCTTGTTCTTTTAGACGTTCAACTTCTATGCGATTATTTTTACCACACACAAAACAGGTTCACTGTTACTGTCGCATTTAACGATACACTTGCAACGACGTTTGACAAAGTATATATACTATACGAATGTAACAGTGCCTCATTCAGTATTATAGGTGACAGAAACATGGAATCGCATTGTAACATCGCAAGCATAATACGATTAGTGTCTAATCCAAAGTATGTGGGATAACGAAATGACATTGGCGATTGAGTTTTAAAACGCACGTCAGCATGTGTTGGATTGGACCTTATTTTCGAATAAGACCTCTCTCATATAAGGTTGGCAGTCTCGTTGTCGGTACCTAACGAAGGAAGCCATTTTGTAATTCATCGTGCAAAGAAAAAAGTGCCGCGACGTTTTAAATGAACATCACAGTGTTTCAATTATTACGTTTGACAGGTGCTGTACAGCGGCGGTCACCAGGAATTATCAGAAATCATCTAAATTCGACGTGAGTGTTCCATGAATGGATTCGAATTCTAGAAAGCATCGGCAAATTTGAAAACACAGTTGCAGGCCTTTTTTGACTTTGAATTTAAAAAACTGGTCTGCAGGTGTACGATGTTAAGTAGATTTCATATTGTTCGATTGTTTAAAGTTCACACATTAAGTTTACAAATTGACAACATCGATTGACAGCCCTTCGAATAGAACGCTTAAGGTGCACACGGCTGGCGGCTCCGACGACCAACAACAATTTGAGGCTTAGCAATCTTGACAGAAACAGCAACGCAGTAAAAAACGCGTCCACAGTTGAAGTACCGATCCGCAAAACTAGAAAGATTGAGCAGATTTGTTGCCGCCCTAAGACCGGAGCTGAAGAACGACCTACTGAACTTAGATACAGGTCTTGCTAAAATGTTCAATGCTCATAAGCTTTTTAAAACAGAACTAAGGTATAGGCTATTCATTCCAATGTTTATTTGGTGGTTTCACAAATTATTTCACTATCAGGTTGAAGTAGATTCATTCCTCAAAGGAGATGAAGTATATATACCGAGGGGACAATACCAATGGGTAGGTACATGACAAGTCATCATCGTTTTCGTTGTTATCGTTTTGTGATAAAGAAAAAAAAATCCCTCGCACAGTACTCACAGAATGATGTACATTTTAGCAAAACATATACAAAATTATTGCTTACATCAATCATTTGTATATTTGTCAACTGTTGATAGTCAACATTATAATGACTTTTTGTACAGTTTATAGTTGCCGAAAATGTGACTCAATGAATTATATGCGTATATGGGTAATATTATTATCTAATCAGGAAAAAAATGTAAAAATGTCTTTACAATTGGTCCCTAATAATTGATTTTTAGAAACACGCCTATAGTTGTTATCAGTGCAGTCAATTTCATTTGACGTCACATGTGTAAGCGCGGTCTGGGTTTGTAAGGCTAACTCTAAAATAAAGTGTCATTTGATAGTAAGTCAACTAGATTGGTATCTACTAGATGTAGGTACCCTGAAAGCAAAAACTAGATTGTTCGTAATCTTTTACTACATCAAGCACACAATCGGGATCGATAAACGTCAAAAAAAAAAAAAAAAACAGTAAACGTGACCAATCTCAAAGCCAATAGAAACTGAGACACATCAAGCCAGCGATCAGCCAACTGTCAGACTTAATAAACTATAGAGTCTTGAACGCGCAGAATTGGTTCGCCTTTGAACTTTCACCCGAGACTAAACTTTCTTATATGCAATCAATTTTTATAACGAAGTTGGAAATACTTATTTTATTAAGAAAATTTCTTTTATCAGTACTGTTTAAAGTGCGCACTTGTTTTTGAACGAAATTTCCCAAATGGACAGTGAAACGCCTTCGAAAAGGCAGCGGAAAATAGTTTGTGGAGCAGCTGCTACAAAAGTAGCAGTGTTACCAGCACTGGCTATTCATATCCGATTTGGCTACAAGAACTTTTCACTGGCGCCTTTAAATTAGGCGTGTTTTTTGAGCTTTGATCTCAGCAAAGCAAAGTGGAGCATGATTTTCATCACGCAATTACAACAACTATGCTTGACACTTTGAGAACTTACAGTAGTTGTTTTAATTAAAATCCTACTTAACCTCGCTTTGCTAAGATTGAAGCTCAAAAAACACGCCTGTCATTTTGGATTTAACCTAATTTAAGCTATTCAAGGTTTGGTACTCTTTTCGTATAGCTTAAATTTTGTAAATGGTTAATTGGGAATAACGAATAAGCTAACTCCATTCTCATATTTTTTGAATAGACTCTCAAAGTAGGCAAAAGAGTATAAAAGTCTTTCAATTACGAGTTTCTGTTGTTCTATAATAATAAAAATCTTAATCTTAATCTTAATCTTAATCTTCTTTTATTTTAATATTGTCGTCTTTGAAAACAATTTATTCAGAATAAGTGAGTCTAAAGAATTGGAAAAAAATTAATTTATATTTGAGTTTGACTATTTTTGACCTTAAATGCTGGAAACACTGCTGTCAAAATGTCAAATTTTCGCAAACAATTCCCGGACAATAAATGTGTGCGAAAAAAAAAGTGGAGAATTGATACAAAGCTAAGCAACTGCTAAAATTACCCACTTTTTGCCACCACTTGCGGCAGCAGCAGCGAGAGATACTATACCATACTGAGACCACCGAGCACCGACCTCGGCCGATTTTTTCGGAGTGGTCACGGTTTGGTGCGCTAGTACTGTTATGTCGTTTTCCATTGGTTTCCACTCATTCTGTAATGTTACCAACAAAGACCTAACTGTATGCTTGACTAGAAGCAGCAACAAATTGAAAATTACTCTGCAAGACAATTACGCCACCCCCACAGCTTATTTAATCTCTTTTCACCCGCGGTGACGTCGCGCCGTCCTGGAAAATACACATTGCGTATTAAGTTTATACTTAAATACTTAAAAAATATCCACGTACGACTTTTATTTATGATACTGGACCCTTGGATGAACAATAATTACGCGACCAAGTGCGAGGTGTAACGTGTAAGTAATATGTACCCTACAATAAAATTTGCTGGGGCTGACATTGTAAGTACAATATAATTT
This sequence comes from Cheilosia vernalis, assembly GCA_949126925.1. Lineage (NCBI taxonomy): Eukaryota > Metazoa > Arthropoda > Insecta > Diptera > Syrphidae > Cheilosia > Cheilosia vernalis. The sequence continues at coordinate 101,424,205 of OX421358.1, read as the reverse complement.
ATCAGTGAATGAGCTCAGGTGACCTTAATTGAATGGTGCAACTAATTGCATGTACTTGAAACAGACTGCGTATGTAAAAATAAATTTATTTGTTTCTACTCTCTAGGATGGAAGGATTTTGTCATGTATTTGTCCTTAGAGTTAGTAGTACCATTGACATATTGTGCAGGGTGGTCCGGGTTTTAGTGCAGATATTTCATAAAATATTTTATTTATTTTGCCTCATGAAAAACCCCTAGGCAAGTTTTTTTAATTTCAAATTATGAAAACTAAATTAGAAAATGTTTTTTTTTTTTAATTTTAATAGTGTAAAATTTTGTCAATTTGTGGATTTATTTAGTAACTTTAATACCTGGAAGACATTAAACTTCACCTGTAAGAAAGACAGCTCAGAAACACTAAATTGGTTAAAAAAAAAACATATGAATTTGAAGACCAATATATTAAAAATAAAAGATGTAGTCAATTTTGTATAGACTTAACATACGAGGAATTAGAATTGAATGGTTATTGGTAAATGCATCTCTAAATAAACTTTTTTAGCACCCAGTCTGAAGCATAGTGGATAATTGAGATAGAACCGCCCTATCCCCCCATTAATACGATTTTGTCCATTGTATGATTTAATAAGCTCTTCCAACAGTGTTGATCGCATCAAACCGGGGCACCCTCTAAATTGCATTTTTAAAGTCTCAAATTAACGATAACTTTGAGTGATTTTCGTAATCCAGTTGTTGTCAAAAAATCGCCACTGGTCCCCACAACAGTAATAAGTTCTATCATGTAAGCACTTTCCTCGAAGTTTCCTAACTATACGATCAATTCCGTGAGACATTAAACGGGGAATACCCTAAATGGAACTGATAAATGCATCATCATTCTTTATTATTTTTAATTAGGAAATATGTACTTGAATCAGCTTTCCTCGTATTGGTATGGACTTATACGATTTTGTTGTTCCTACACAAACTTAAGTAGGTCGTGTATTATATCAAAAAATGTTGACTGGCAGTATACCTATATTTTTTCTATAGAACTAGAACTCTAACTTGTCAGTAATCGAACTCTTATTGCAGAATGAATCAACTAAATTAAAGGGTCAATTTTGATTTTCAATGATAACGCAAAAAGTGTTGCAGTGAATTTAAAAAAATGTTAGTCCTACTGTGACAGAAAAGTTTAGTACCAGAAATTGAAATGATTTAAGCTTTCTAGGGCGAAGCTACTTCCGATGTATTCATACTAGAGAAACAAAGTCCTCCGAGTGATATGATATATAAACAAAAACAATTGCCTATGTTTTCACTTCCAATATCCATAGGCTACTTATTATTACGCCAATCAAAATGCCATGAAATCCACTAACGTTTAATTTCCGTCCACGAATTATTCTCAATGGGCTTAATCCAAACACGAAACATCATGGATAAATATCAATTGACACAAAATTCCATCAATCACAACCCCACTGTTATTATGATTAACCCGACAAACAATCTCCTCCTACAAGTTAATTACAGAAATTGGTTAAAACTGTAGATCCAGACTAATTGCTGACAAAAGCAAAAAGGGACCTAACAACTGGAGTGACATAACTAAAAATAAGTCCAAGCCAATATACCTAACACGGAGAAGTGCATATATAATTCAGATAGACACAGATATTTATGGTACAAGCTGATCCCCGCAATTGTAATTGTTATCCAACGGCACTATACGCAACATATGCCCCTCTCACTTATGCAAATCCATTCAATTAAGATGCAATATGGCAAAACAACATCCAGTCGCATGTAATAGGTTAAGAGCAAGACCCACAACACACTACAACTCTATAGTTGACAAACACGACTTGTGATTCAACGTAACCTGATGGCTTCAATTTCAAACAAAATTAGCTTTGTATACAGACAGAGAACGATTGTTATTTATACGGTTCACATGCTATAGTCTTGATTTTCAAAAAATGCGTTTTTTAACAACTACCATTTCGATTTCAATTAAAAGGTTTGAGAGCTATGAATAAGAAAGAACTGTGCTGCATTTCATAACTAAAAGTATGTTGCTCAATCCGTTTTATCATTATACGAATTCATGTTTCAAAGGGGAAACAAAAATACATCTGCACGCCCTCTGGTTTTCTGCAACTGAAACAGTGAAACGTCAATTAAAAAACCGAAATTTGGCACATTCAGAAAATTAGTTATCTTGGTCTGGACTAGAACGTAAAAACTAGATTAATCGGTAACGTCACTTTTTCTACGTCAGCCACATATACGAACTGTCAACTTGGTACTCAATCAAGAAACTCTTGACTACATTCATCGGCTACCACTCCGTAGACGTGAACTGGAAAAATGTAAGCCATACATAACTATTATGTATATTGTTGAAGATCGATGATAGTTGGCAACCCGCACGCCATAAATGTTGACAGGCAGTTGTCACTTTGACGTCTTCACCGAGAATATTCTTTTTGTACCACGTTTCTCTATTAACCTGTAAAAACACTTTTTCTTTTTCTCTTGAACCATCGTGAAATAAAGGTTATGAGTTATAATTAAATTCAATTGAAGATATTCTGCCTTTTAATAATTCTTCTCAATATAATATAAACACGAATTTAATTTATAGCAGTAAAAACGTAAACAAATTGTTTAAAAAATGGTGGTTTACATTTAATAAAAAAGAAAAAAACGTCAAGTGGAAATTTGAATAGTGTGTTGTGCACCTAATCCAACACCTCTCTCATTCAATGAGCCAAGTCTTACGTGTTGTTTATTTCCATTTGTACATCAGTGCCACGCGAATCTGTTGTCCCAATGATATAGTTATAGTACTTCAATTAAAAAGCGACTCATAACATACCTGCTTATAGTTGTAGAGTATACTCTGCTGTGCACGAAAGATTATTACCTAAGAGTCCTGAACTTGCACGGGGTTGCTTATGAATGGCAAATGCTGCATAAATTATAGTGTTCAAATTCAAGTTCCAGGCGTTTTGGTTGGTGTTTTGCAATACTTTATTAGCTAGCTGCATGCCACGTGATTGACAGTAGAACTTGTTGGCAGGAATCGTTGCATTCTTTCTTGTCGGATGTCAGTCAATTTAAATGCACGTGTGATGTAGTACAGCGGAATAATAATTATAAGTTTTGAACTGACTTGAATGTTGTCATTTGTTAAGATGAATTGGAATGCGATTCGATACGAAGGGCAGCAAATATTTATCGAGAAAATAGTAGAGAAGGAAGAATATTCATTCAAAGCTCCCGCCTTGAAATAGGTAGTAGAAAGAAATTAAAATGATTAATCAAATGAAACACACAAATTATATGGGTAACTTTTTTTATTGCAACGGTAACCCTGGTCAGAGATCTTGATTCGTTTGTCGATGTTTTAGACTACCTATGATTAAATGGATTTGTAGTTTTGATCAATGCAGTTTTATAACATCGAAACAAAATAAATAAATTAGTACAATTCTATTTGCCCACTTGTCCTTTATTCCAATTATATACGTTTTTGATATAACCCATAAGGCGATTTTTGAGCTTCGATCTCAGCAAAGCAAAGTAAATTGAGATTTTCAGCACGCAAGTATGTACAACAAATATCGCGTATCTCGAAGTGTCAAGTCTAGCGTAGTTCCTGTAACTGTTTGCTGAAATCACAAATTTAATTTGCTTTGCTGAGATCGAATTTCAAAAAACAGGGCCATAGGCGTCAAACGTGACGAATTTACCGGAAAACAAGTTTTACCTCAGCAAAACTGGTTTCTACAGAAACATTTGTAGTATGAACCTTGATTAAGGCAAGACCTAGGCTTGTCTGAACTATGAGCTAAATTTAAATGAAGCTCAGCCAATTGAACACTTAACCCTTAGTCGTCTTACTGACCAGTGCATTTAAATGTCATGTCTTTTTACCCGGTTTCCATTAAGGGTGCGAAAACTTTAAATAAACAACAGATGTTGCTAAAAATGTCCCCGCCAATAACTAAGGGTGCTACGAGTGCATCACCCTACTTACAAAAGGTTATGAATGTAGGAATACATGTCCAGCTGTAACAGCTGGAACGGTTTCGCCATCAAACAAGTGTTGAAAAATACGGATGCGTATGCATATTGCACACACATGTACCCGCACATAGCAGCTCCTACGTCCAACCTCTATCCACAAAATATTGCCTTATAATAGTCGAGCCCCTTTTCTTATCTATAAACCATACAGTCATAGAACATAGCAAACAACTGCCAGCCAACCCCAGCACTGACGTTGCAGAGTACATATTTATAATTCGCTGCGCAGATTATTATTTAACGCGAATTGCAAAATTTCAGCTCAGATACTGATGGTGTTATCATCATTAAAGCAGCCGGTTTATGTGTATCTCCATCGAAGGAAGATAAGTGGAAGTGGTACGACCAGTGCTGCCATAAAAATATTTGGAAAAATCTGCAATTATGACAAACAAAAAGAGATGAATACGAATATGACAGCATACAGGGAAAAAAAATGTGCAAAAATGTTGATATTAATTTTCAAAAAGACCAAAATATATTATTGTTATAAACACAAAATCTGAAGCGCAGATTTCTGGTTGTTTAAAGTCTGCAGCTAGGCTGAAAATATGCAAAATGCAGACAAATATGCACTTATGGCAACGCTGGTTACGGCAAACTGCTAATTTAATTGGATGAGAATCGCGAAATGTAGGTAGGTATAGGTTAAGGCAAACATAAAACAATTGCGACCACTACAAGCCTGTGGCATACCAAATCAAGCAACTGCTTTGGTATTGGGTTTGGCTGGAGAATCGGTATTGATGAAATTCTTAAAAGAGCACTAGTTAAGATGTTTGGATTCAGTGATATTCAAGAATTTGTTGTGTTCAGATCGTCTGTCTGTTCGTTGCATCGGTTTGCCGGTTTGTTTGGCTTAAGAAATAAAAACAACCTTTATAAATTGTTTGCGGTTGAAAAGTGTTTCCGATATTGTATAGTATATTTTGCTTGTGATATTTGAAAAAAAATGCCACCGACTGGAATTGTAATTGAAGAGCAGAGCTCAAGAAATCATTGTGAGACTGTGAACAAGTGCAAGTGTGCAGATGAGAGCCGAGATGAAACGAACTATTGCAGTGACAATTGCATCCAAAAGATAACAAGGTATAGTTATGAGAAATGAAGATAAAAATAATTCCAATGACGATTCGTACAGCTTGTCGATGATATTTCTTCAACGTTTGCCACTTGATCAAAGATCAAAGAGTTCTTTTTTTTAAATACCTACCGACATACGAGTCGATGTGGCCTATATACCATTTGTGGTCCACTTGTCAAGTCTTCAACCCATACAAATGGAAAGCCCTGTATAGAGCATTGCATTTTGATGTTTACATTTGCAAATTCCAATTTGTTGCCGAATTTGATTATAAGTATATTTACCATAACTGTGGGTAGCCAATCACTTTACGTTTTGAAATAAAAATAAATTAACACTTTAAACATAATTGATTGTTCGTTTAAAAAGAAACGATTTAGCCCATATTATCGTTAACTATAACTATTGAATGCGACAGAAAAATGTTAATTAAATGACATTAACTACAAAGTTTGTAGAGTTTATTGCAGAAATGTGAAGGACACAGTTTAAGTTTAATTCACGATCTCTTGCTGAATGTTCTTCAAAACGTAAATAAACATTTTAGTCGAGTAGTTAACAAATAAAATATTCGATTTCGTCTGGGCGGAATATCACTGTCAACATTATTTATCGTATTAATGGATGAATGGCAAACTTTTCTCAACAATCAGAAGAACTGGGAATAAATCGCGTCATCCGTGAACGAGCATTACGTGACGGGATTTGTTTTTGTTGATGTGAAATGTGAAATCAACTTAATTCCGTGAAAGAGCTATGTGGCGATTCGACGCCTTTTTTTGACATTTCATCCAAAACGCTTTCTTATGTGAAGACTAGACTTAAGTTAGAATTAAGAGAAATTCACAGAGCATGTTGCTTTCGTTTAAGCCGCATAATTTTGTCAAGAAATTAATTGCAAATAAATAAAATGCAAAAATCAGAACACTATGCAATACCTAACAATTCAACAACGTACAGAAAAACATTCACAATTTTAGCTCGGATAATAATTTCTGCAAATTTTCGTGATTTAAATATTGAGAAATCAAAAAATCAACTTTTCGAGTATTTCATCAGATATACAAATTGATGGGAATATTTCCAATCATGAAATCTTTGTACGCTGGTCAAGCTGAACTAAGTTTTATGAACAACATTTATGTTGCACTGCGCGAACTCGTCAAGCGCCCTTGAAAGTCAGATACGAACTGCGATCTTAACTCAATACGTCTAACTCACTTGACGAGCTGCATTGTGCAGTCCTATACTAATACTACGACACCTTTGAGCAGGAGGGATTTCCCTGTTCAATGAAGCTGTACCTACTTTACAGGTTAACAGTTTTATCAAGTCTCCAACTTTTCTCTCCAAACATTATCTAAAGTCCTAGCTAAGTTTTGACATAGAGAGTGCTGTGAATGAACGTCACAAAAATCCGTTCCTTGAAAATTACGTCCTTCAACAATTCAATTCAATTGTGGAAAAATTGTAATTTTAATAAATAACAAGTATGTAGGACTTGTAGGTACAGAAATGAAATCCAAGAAGACTTGAATATTTTTGCAGCTTCGCAAGTTGTAACAATAGCTCTGCAATGAAAAAAAAAATTGTGGTATCTATCTGCTTCATATCAATGGATGTTGCTCGTTGCTCCACCAGCATCGGCAAGTTTTTTTCTCCGTTCTATTTTTTTGTTTTCTTTTTTTTCTTATTTAATTCCGAGGACCTCTCTGTTATTTCAATAAAAGACTCTAGCTATAGATACTCCTCGTCAATATATTCATTGGGCCTTAGCAATAAACATTTTTAGTCTCGACTTTAAATTTACGGAAGCTCACAATTGCGAAATTTGTATAGAAAATATAGCCACTGTAAACTACTTAAATTTAGAGTCGAAACTAAAAATCTTTATTGCTAAGACCCATTAAAATCAATCATCTTTTGAAGACAAAAAACAACAGAGCAGAGAGATCTGTCAAAATTTAACCAGAGCAAATGTGCCGATCCATTAAATGGGAGTGGGAGCTCTAAATTTTGACAGATACATGAAGGAAATTGTTAAACAAAAGTTTGATTATTTACCTCGAGCCTAATGGGTTCGCTTGGAGAGATATTTCTATGGGAACAAAATTTATCTCGAGCAGCGTACTAAGCTTAACCCTAAAAAAAGCTTATCCACATTCATTTTCTACATAGAAAAGTAATCAATGTCGTGCAGAAATCTTGACTTACATTTTTGTTTAAATTTTACTTTTCACTCAGGAAAAAAAAAATTGTGATGCCAACAATTTTCGTTGGTTAAAATGAACCCAAATATCAAAATTTTTGATTTAAGAATTACATTGTTGGCAGTATTCTTAAGAAAGTAGTTATGGCAAGCATATTATTCTTAATTTGAGTATTTGATTCTTGATAACTTAAAAACGAGTCCTTATAAGAAATTATAGTTAAAGCAAGAACTTTTTACTTTCAATTTTTTAAAAATCTCAAAATTCGTCGCTCAACAACTTTTTTTTTTTCTGAGTGTTGGAACTCTTACTGGTTACGAGCTATTAAAAAGTGAATGAAAGTATGTACTAAATTAAATGTAAATGTGAAAAGTTCGGTTTCCACTTATTCGGAAAGAGTTGTGTTTTTTTTTACTGGCATCCTGCTTCGCAAATGCAGTATATAAACATGTGCATTGTGTGGATAGTTTGGCTTAATCGTTTTTAAATTTGCGCATATTTTTTACATGGCTACTGGGCAACATTTAATTTGCCGAAGAAAACACCTGACAGTGTTTACATTGTACAATGTAGTTCATGGGTATGTTCTTCCAGCGTAAATAGAAAAAAACCGCCAATTGTTAAATGGTTTCCATATCCTGTTCAAATTTCGTTTAAATGTAGTGGATACTCGCACAAACCACCTGAATAAATTAAATTATAATTTTTGTTTCCTACATCCGGTTGTTTGGTGTTCGCATCACTTTGCTATTCATTTGTCTCTCTATAAAAGGAAACAAATTTGTATCAGCGGAAATTAATATCCGTATGTATCATCGCGAAAAACTATGCTCAATCGAACTGGATTTCCATTTATTTAACCAAGTAGTTAGCGAATTTTTTGTTCTAAACAGGAAACAACCGATATCAGTATGTCGACTTCCACTTCGATGGTAAACGTTTGTAAACAAAGACAGATGTCGATCTATTTTTAAGTTTATTTATTTTAACTGTTTGTCACAGATGAAACCTTTCGTTTTCTGAATTTATAGCCCTATTATGGCTATCAAATATCAATACGATATTTGATAATAATTGATACGTATCAACAAAATGAATGAATCGGTATTATGGTTATTACGAGTACCTATTATCGCAATTGGAAGCTATAGTTTCTTATATGGGACAGACGCATATATTTTAAGAAATGCGTTTCATTTTAAATATAAATTATTGACCAATTATCTACTTTTTTATCAAAAATGATAGTTGCCGTTAAAATGTTGATTCAATTTAAAAGGAGGAAAAAGAAACGGTAACCCTTCATTTAAGTAGCCATCAAAATGTAGTCTATTCTATACAAAAATATTCTAAAATGCTGTTCCATTCGGGAATTTTTTTAAAAGTGAATAGATCGAAAATGAAAGAAATTCTTTTTAAATGCTTTCAAAAAAATTTCTATTATACCGTTAGCGTACTATTTAGTAAATTTCCCAAACGCTGAGAACTTTTACAGGGTACACCCCTTTATACTTTGTTCAATCAAAAACTAATACAGGGTGCTTAATGGAAAATATATATCCACTACCTAATTCGTTAACTTAATAAATAAATTATTTCTGCTTCCGTTCTTATGCCCTTAGATGGATCAATTTTTTTTTTCCAACTATTGTTGTTAATAAGCCGATGCGGAATAGATTAATTAAAATTATTGACGTTTATATAACCGAACGACAAGATCTAATTCCATGAATACAAACAAACAAAATTGCCATTCAGCTGGAAATATAAATTCTGCTCAGTCTAAGACTGCTTCTTCTCATCGACAATGAACACAAATGAGTGTCAAGAACATTTTAAATAAAAAAAAAATCACCATTGTATTTTCCATAAATCTGCCAACTAACTTGGGAAGCCCTCGCTATATACCTAACCCATATACTTCTAGAATAACATGTCTTACTCACAAGTCACAAGTCACACTTGCTTGGATAAATTTGAATGAAAATTAATGGCACACCAGTTTTTAATCGAAACGTCGCTTCCTTCGTGTTTCCGTGTGTGTTATGCTGCACAGTTATACGCACTTGGCATAATGAAGTCCTTTTAACCATCTGACATGTACGAGAAATAAAAATAATCAGAACTTTTGTATAATATGTTTCGCGCTGCGGCCTCATTTCAATAAAACAGAAATCCCCCATACCTGTCGCAGATGATGTCGCCGTTTCAGGGTTAAGACTGGTGCGGGAGGACTGTGTAATTTTTTCCACATCAAGGAAATCACAAAAATCCCATTACGGATCTATGGAAAGTGCTGAGCTCCTGACCGAGTTTCAGTTTTTCTCTTTAACCCAATGAAAATGTTTCGAACTAAACCAATTAAATCATCTTTTCGATGCTATCAAAGCGATGGCAAGTGGCTTGTGGCTGTTGCTGCATTATATCTGGTAAGCTCTTCGTTATGCATAATTATAGCAATCCCATTATGAGTTAAAGTGTCGGAATCGGAATATCCTCTTTCATTAGATGTGTGTGCGGGTGTGTTGCGGGTGTGTTGCGGAAATGTTTGGAATATTGCTGTTCGCAAAGGCAAGTGTCATCATCAAACATTGTGAAGCGTTTTTTAAGCAAGTGGATATTATTTTCGCACAGTCAAGTTCATCAATCTTAATTGTGGTTTTTGTTGTGTAGAACTTATTGGGCCTTACTAATAATCATTTTTAACCTTCCCACTAAATATTTCTTAGGTCACAATATGCAATTTTGTATGGAAAATTTCGACATTGTGAGCTCGAGAAATTTAGCCTGGCCAATAAAAATGATTATTAATACCGCGGATTCACTTTTGGTCCACATTTGACAAGCACTTTTTCTTTGTCATTTGCGAAGTAATTTCACCGCATTTGTTTGGCTGACCTTGGATATTGGTTAAATAACCACAGTATCGCTCACAAGAAGAAGACCATCAATCATTGTAGCTGAATGACTTGAAGTAAGCCTTGGATACCGTCAGAAGACAGTTTTCTATGTGATCTTAATTTAGATCACATTCAGAGATTTAGTAAGTGTTTTGATTAGGGGATGGTCAAGCCATTTTGATTTCGTAAAGTTTAAGGTGGGCTTCCTCACCAAAAAAACGATTATTTACATCACGCACTGTAGAAAATGTATTAAACCCTCAATTTGATCTAGCAACTTGATTGAGGTTTTCACCCACGAAGAGGCATTTGCCGCGCAAGGAGTCAATCTATCCATATAATAAAATTGTAGAGGGTTTCATTTCTGTTACCGGTGACGTAAAAGCTATACTGATGAAACTTTGGCTTAATAACGGGTGATTTTTTAAGAGGTTTAGAACTTAAAAAAAAAAAAAAAACAAAAAAAATTCGAAAAAATGAATGAAATATTTATTTGAATCGATAGTTTGAACCTTGCAATTTAATGTTTAAAGATAATTGCTGAGTCCAATTTCGGCATACTCTTTCACACATATCGGCCGGTATCTCACGAATGAATGCATGGATGTTGGCTTCCAGTGCGTCAATCGAAGCGGGCTTGTCCCTATACACATTAGCCTTGACATACCCCCACAAAAAATAATCTAATGGTGTCAAATCGCACGATCTAGGCGGCCAATTGACCGGCCCGAAACGTGAAATTAACTGTTCACCAATTGTTTCGCGTGCTGTATGGCATGTGGCACCGTCTTGTTGAAACCACATATCATGCAAGTCAAGAACTTCCATTTCGGGCAAAAAAAAGTTTGTTATCATCGCTCGGTAGCGTTCACCATTGACAGTAACGCTGCGATTCGCATCATCTTTGAAGAAATATGGCCCAATAATGCCGCCGGCCCATAAACCGCACCAAACAGTGGCTTTTTCGGGATGCATTGGTAGCTGTTGCAATGCTTCTGGCTGATCTTCACTCCAAATGCGGCAATTTTGCTTATTTACGTACCCATTCAACCAAAAAGGAGCCTCATCGCTGAACACAATTTTTCGATAAAAAAGCGGATGAACATTTCGAACCGAGCACGAATTTTGATAGTAAAATTCAATAATTTGCAAGCGTTGTTCATTTGTAAGACGATCCATGGTTAAATTGCAAACCAAACTGAAGCTGTTTGACAGTGACACAAGGTACTAAACACACGTCAGCTGTCAAAACCAGTGTTGCCAAAACCAAACCAGCTAAAAAATCACCCGTTATATCTTACCACTCAAAGAAAGCTGTAGACTTAGGTAAATGCCACGCCTACATTTTGGGAGCACGTTCGTCGTTGCATTAATTTTCAATGGGCTTTAATTATTTTTAGAACTTCAAACATTAATATGATAAATTGTTAGCCAACTTCATTTACTAAATACTTCCTACAATTTATTTTCTTACAGATATTCCGATGGATGTGTCAAGCTGCGCAATTCAAACATTGAGCTGATGGATCAGGATATTTTGTACCATTTGGCGCTAGGAAGTGAAAGTCATGATCTATACGAGATGTTCCATGATGTTAAGGTTAGGTTACATTTACAAATTTTATTGACACACAACCCTACTAACAAACATTTTTAACTTTCACACTGAATATTTTGAGGTCACAATATGCGATTTAGTTGGAAAATTTCGCATCTGTGAGTTTGAAAAATCTATCCTGGACACTAAAAATGATTTTTTTATTATTACTATCGCGGAAAGCTTTTTATTTATATTTTCTGACAGAAATCAAATGGGAAATATATATTTATTCAACAGTTAATTTAAGAGCTACCAATCGTTTTCAACACCAGAACAATAATTGGGCAAATTATAAAATTTTTCAAATCATTCAACATATTTCTTTGTGTTGCCCGGTTTAACCTTAAAGCTACCATTTAGTCTGAACTGCTAAGTTGAGAAGATTTCTCAGAACAATTAATCACTTGAATGTTTGTCATACGTAAACTTGGACTTCCTTTGAAATTAGCAAGTGAAGCTAGTGGGGATTTATATTAAATTATTTCTGAGTTCAATACATTCTAATACAAAAGTGTAAATAATAAGAAGCATTGAAAATATTTCAGATTTTTACAAATTTTTTACAAGTAGGTTCATTATCATCTTATGCATAAACCTATTAAACTTACCTTCAATACATATATGTCCGTTTGATGAGTATATACTTGAACCATAGTTCAAACTCCATCAGTATAAATCTTTAAATATTTTTTTTACTGTTGTACCTACTAATTTTTTTTTTAATTTAAGACCTGTTGAACGTTTAAATTATATTCCCAGTTGGGTTGGCGCATTTGAACAGAACAACCAATTTTGGTCATAACCGTTGCTCATGAGTTTGAAAAAAATTAGTTGGCGCAAACACTTTTGATTGTTTCTGGTCCATAACCATTGTATGACTGATAAATTATTTAACCTTGGTGTTCTGACGTAAATGCTTGTATTTATAAGCTTCCCCTTTGAACCTGTATTTTGTAGGAATATTTTCATTTATTTTCATTGATACGAACCTTAGAACGCCATTAAAAAGAATTCACTAATTGTGATATTGAAATTTAAATTAGAAACTTCGTTATCTTATCACGCAAAAACCGACGAACCTACATAACACACTGTAAAAACAGCCTACGCTTGTTAAGTAATGAACATGAAGCGAAATACTTTCGAATAGATACGTATGAAACAGAATCGCGAAAAAAATTGTTTTCTTGCGGTAGTTTCATATTCGAGCTAAAGTTAGAAATGAATTGAAATATTACACAATCATTCGGTTTGCTTTTGTTTAAATTACAATTTACCGGTCGAAGCCAGATTTGGGCATCATAATTAACGAATAAACTGTTTGATTAAGATGCAATCCATTTCAATGGCTATAGCACCCATTTATGGTAAAATCGAGCATTTCCAGTTTGAGCGAAAATAATTTATATATTGGCCTTGAAATATTTTATTGATATCGTCATCTTGGTTAAATTAAGACAACCATTTATTGAGTTCGCTTCCTCCTGAAAGAGGACACTAGGCGGCTGGCTTTTGTCTTCTTACAATATTCTTCGTACGCTGATGCCGCAAAACGAAAATTTGTACATACAAATGACACGACGTAGGTATAGGTATTGTACTAGATTTTGTTTCATTTGTAAACGTCACCTCTCTCTATATTTTCACACACGATTTGCTGTCTGGGACACTAGTGGCTTGAGATGTTAATATTGTTTGTTAAAATTGTTTATATTAATATTTACATGCGCAATGAAAAGAAAAAGGATAAAAAGGTACTGAGGCCCATTTTATTCACTCAAAGTTGAACACAACTTGGGAAGTTTCCCATATAAAAATCCCCAAGTTGTGTTCAACTTCGAGTGAATAAAATTTTATTATTATTATTATTATTATTATTATTTATTTATTTAGCAGATCTCTGCTATTAAAATTCAATACTACAAAATAAACTTTACTAAAGTGTGTTATTTACAAGTATATGAATTCAGATGTTTGGGTAATTACATTTAACAAATTCAATTGTACTTCTCTTAAATCTAGAAAAATTTGTTTCATTTTTTATTGCATTAGGTAGGTAATGTGTTAAATAAACGGCAGCCTTTGTACACAATGCTATTTTGAGATACATTATTTAGGTAAGAAGGTAGCCTAAAGTCACTTCCGTTTCTTAAATTATAAGGTTGTATGTCTCTTATCAGGTATTTTTTTATATAGTTAGGTAGAATTCCATGTTTGATCTTAAAAACAAAGCATAGTACATTTACATAGATTCGTTGTTTTACACTTAACCACATAAGCATTTCTAACATTACTCTTATTGACGTAAAACGATTTCATTTTAATATTATCCTCATGGCTCTATTTTGTAAGCGTTGCAGCTTCATTAACATAGTATTACTACATAAATACATTATTGACGAACAGTACTCGAAATGCGGTTTAATCATTACATTGTATATGTTTATTGCACACAAGATTGATATCCTTTTTCTTATTCTATTGAAAAACCCGACTTTTTTTGGATACTTTCTTAACTATGTAATCTACGTGTGAGTCAAACCTTAATTTTGAATCAATGACTATCCCTAGATACTTAATTTGTTCAACCTGTTCCAATGTTTCATTATCGATTGTTAGATTTAGATTAAAGTTATGCTTCAGAACCATGCTTTTGGATTTGTTGACATTTAATTTCAGCTTATTTGATCTTAGCCATATGCTTACTCTAGATAAATCCTCCTGCATCCATCGCGTACACGTACAGTCATCGGGGTTGCTTCCGGATATAAAAAGAAGTGCGTCATCAGCGAAGAGGGCTATTTGGGAATGTCTTAGTTCACTTTTAATATCATTTATATATATGATGAAAAGCAGTGCGCCAAGGACAGACCCCTGCGGTACTCCAAACGTTGTTTTAACACTGCTAGATATAGTTCCATTTACGCTGGTAGTCTGTGATCTTCCATTTAGGAACGATTTGAACCACTTTAACTCGTTACCTTGGATACCATATCCGCGGAGTATGGTCAGCAGAATTCTCATGTCGATGGTCTCGAAGGCTCTTTTGAAGTCGAGAAAAATAGCAATCACGTATTTTTTTGCTGCAATTTCCTCCTTCCAGCTAATCAACACGTTGTTTAGAGCTGTTTCACATGAGTGTTTTTTTCTGAATCCGGACTGGTTTTCTAAAAACAGGTTGTTGGTTTCAAAGTAATCTTCCATTTGTTCTTTAACATTTTTTTCAAATATTTTTTCGTACACTGGAAGAGAATTAATCGGACGAAAATTTTCACATTTGGTCGTTCCTTTGATTTTTTCAACTGGCGTTATTACCGATTCTTTCCATGTGTCGGGAAATGAACCAATGTTCATGGACAGATTTATAATGCGTTGAAGCATAGGTCCGATTACGTGCATAGCATCAAGCATCATTCTAGCATTAGTGAAGTTGAAGTCTCGCTTCTGATTCATCGATTTGAGTACCATTCTTGTATCTGCAATCACAATGGTTTTAAATTTAAAAGTGTAGTTCTGGCACAAAGGTACTGTTGCAAAAGGCGCATATGGTATTGAGTCATTAATTAAAATGGGCCTAAAAGGTACTGCAAATGCTTCAAATTTGCAAATGTTTGCTGTTTACTTTACAAGATATTAGGTTCGTTGGTGTACTTTCATCATAGACAAATTAAAAGTTCAAATCTCAAAAATCGAGAGAGAAATCTCTCAATTTCAAGAGAAGTACCTGACTGGGTTTCTTAAACAAAGCTAGCAAAGAAATTTAATTTTCTTTTATATTAACTGTTTTTTTTTTTTCTTTGCAATTGAATTTTAAGACACATTTTGAGTTTGTTTCTTGTCAACTTTTTGCATTTAACAAATTTATCAGTACTTGCCCGTTGAAATTGAAATTCTCTGAGCTGTTTCGAGCCAAAAGAGGAACTACTCGTAAAATAAAATAATTAGGTAATAATGGAATTGATTATGTGCATTATAACCTAAATACCTTTTAAACTTACAATTTTGAATGCGCTGATATATTCTAGGAGAACATTTAATTACAACTTTTTTCCTCCGACATCGTTAAACATGAAATTAAATAGCGTTTTGCTTGTCAAACTTTTGAGCTGTCACCTAGTTTGTAGATTTTCAAAATTCGGCGAGTAAAAAATTAGAAAAAAAAAAATAAAAGAAGAGAAATGGATTTCTCTCTCAATAATTTTATGTTGGCAAAAAAGAGCCCGAACGAACCTATTATTCAAAAATACTTTATATCCACAACATTGAAAGATCCACACAAAGGCACGTGCTTACCTTTCCTTGGAGTATTTTTCTGTAACAACAACGAGAAAACAAAACCGTGGACAAATAATGTAGGCACATGGCCTACACTCAGAAAAAAAGATTGTTTAGCGAGGAATTTTAAGATTTGTAAAAAAATTGTAGATAATCTTAGCTTACCTCGATAGCAAGAGCAAGAATCAATTATTCAGCGTAAGAATAATATACTTTCCATATCTGTTTTCTCACATCATTGTCAACAATGCCATTCAATCAAATCAAAAATTTGGGTTAATTTCAACTCACGAAAGTTGTTGGCATTACAATGTTTTTTTTTTCTTTCTAAGTGTTGTTTGTATGATATACACGCTTGGTTAATAATTTGCAAGTTTATGCAAAATTGTCTCACATTGTTGTTAGCAGCATGTCCACAAAGACACATCGTTTGTGCAAAAGGGGGTCTTTCAATGTGGGGCCATACTGGGAATAGGAGGAAAGTCAACGTCCCCTTCCCATTGAAATGGCAGCCAACCAACCATCAAGACGCCACCAATATTAATGTAAATAAACTTTATTGATTTCGCATCACTTCTTGGTGCGGAAAGTCAGAATCACTCGTATAAGCCCCAAGGCAACAGCCTTCTAAATATTGGTAAGGTAAAGAGAAAGTGTACAAACGAGGGCGTTTTTTTTAAGAAGCTATCACGAGACACGAAGCATAAATCGGATTACTTCTGTGGAAACGAGCTTGTGTGAATTTTCAGCATTGTGGAGAGTCAATTCCTAGAATCCTTATAAAACTAATCCGATTAGACGTGGTTTATTGAAGATTTTTTGGCTGTCAAATTTTGGGACATGCTGCTGAGATTTTTTGCAGATATATAAGAAGCCTTTTGGGAGGTTATTTTGTTTCGGTATTATGCGGTTTAGAACGGTCCAGCTCACCGATTCGAATGATACCTTTATATTAATAAACAATTTGTCCTGAAAAATACCTTGGAGCTTATTAGGCATAGTACCTACCTAAGCTCAAAAGTTAAACAAAGATCTTACAAAAAATGGCTACTGGAATGTATTTTTGGACTTTAAATTTTATAACCAGTTATCACCACATAATTGTTTTCCAACTCGAACCGCTAAAAGTATCGTTGCCTTCGGTGGTGTCACATAAAAATCAAAATAGAAAAACAATACAGCAAGGCCGACTAAAAGTCGCAAGAGCATCTGTGTTTAGATTAATAATTGACACATAAAGGTCCATGTGCGATGAATGTTATAAAATAAAATTAATCTCGGATAATCCTGTTATCAGTTGATACCCGAACATATGTATGTAACTATAAAACTTGACAGTGAACCTGGCCGCACTTAACATTATATCAGCGCTGCGAATACGTAATCAACGTATCGTGTATACGAATACACGAGTACGCCGACTACGTAGTTACTATCAATGGTGCTATCTATGTTCTTGACCCAAAATTGAACTTTTCCCATCAAACGGCGAAGAACGTAATATTTACTATCAAGTAGTTGATTCGCAAAAGTTTGATAAACAAAAGGATAAAACTTTGCTGGATGAGTATCCAAGTTTTCAACCTCCACGTCGTTAGTTAAGAAGAACTTCGCAATTTGGTTTCTGGGCATTAGTATATTATTTGGCGAAAATCAATGCTACGGCGAATTATATTCAATAGTCAACACTACTACCTCTTCTGTTGTTCTGCCTTGGGCGAATAATTACAATCTCAGAGTTTTGTCCAAGTTTGGAGTTTTTCTTATTGTTATTATAATTTGTGCCTGTGGTGCACAATTAGTTTGTTGTTTTAGTTGTTTTCGAGTTGTCTACGGCTATTAAAAATGGCGCTATACTTGTATTTAAAGGACGAAGTGGTATACTTTATTTTTTTCAGACAAAGTAGTTCTTGAGGGTGTGATGTTCCAAATCTTACATCAAATAAAGTTAGCAATTTTATTTTTATTTCAATTTCAATTTACTATAAAAACACCAGCGTATTCGAATGCAACGATGTATCGAAATGTCAAGTATAGTTATAGTCTTACGTAAAATGCAACAGAAAAAGTTGGAACAGTATGAGAATGACTTTTTTCGTTTAGGCCCTAGTTATAGCCATACGTAAAATGGGAACAGGTTAAGTTAGGTTAGAGTGGCAGGCCGCCTCAAGTGCAGCCACACTTAGGCCAAATTAGGCCCATTGTGCTACCATAGGATCGAAATCGATCCTGCTGAACCAGCCGGAGCTAAGAATGAAGCGATGGAGGCAGTTGATACCTATGTTTGCGAGTTCGCTGATATTGTCGAAGAAATATTCTCCGAGGTATAGTTTTCTACGGAGTGACAGTGCTGGACACGTACAGAGAAGGTGCAGAATGGTCTCCTCCTCCTCCTCGTCCATACAGCTTCTGCAGAAATCATTTGAAGGGAGGCCCAATCTGAGAGCATGTCTCCCTACGACGCAGTGTTCCGTGATGACACCTACTAGAGTGCTTATTATGGGTCTTTTCAGTGTAATGAGACTTTTTGAGCGCTTGGAATCCAGCTGAGGCCAGATCTGTTTCGAAGTGTGGCACGTTAAGCATCTAGACCACCTGCGATTAGTAGCGCTTAATGCGTTTTTTTTAATTAGGAGTTTGCAAGTAGCAAGAGGCATATAGAGACTCTTCTTTTCTGGTAGCGTCGACATAGTAGTGCCTTGTCTGGCGAGCTCATCGGCGATGCAATTGCCTGGAATGTCTCTATGGCCCGGCACCCAAATAAGGTGAATTTTGAATTGTTTCGCCATCTCGTTCAGAGATAGTCGGCAACTGAGGGCAGTTGTTGAATTGAAGACGACAGAATCCAGGGATTTAATCGCGGCTTGACTGTCGGTAAAGATGGTGATATCCCTTACAGATATTACATTATACCGAAGCCACGATAGGACCTCTTTGATCGCCATGACCTCCGCCTGAAATACACTACAGTGATTACGAAGGCTGAATGAGATTTTATAATTTAGATCAGAAGAGAAAACACCCCCCCCCCCCCCCCCTACTCCTGTTTCAGTTTTAGACCCATCTGTATAGAAACAGACAGACTCCTTACGGGGTACTATTTCGTTCTCCCATTCACTCCTGGAGGGTATGTAGGTTTCGAAGTTCTTTTCGAATTGAAACTGAGGGAGGGCGTAATCAGTATCTTTTGGAATGCATTCCAATGTATTTAAAATAGATGAGTGACCAGTTTGGCGACTGGTCGACAACTGAATTTCTTTCATCCGAGTGGCTGCATTTGCTGCCATCTGTTGTAGCTGATTTGTCCATCTGTTGCAGCCAGAGGAGCCAGAGACTCTATGTTGATCACGATGATCGCAGATCTCTTGTCTCCTTTAGGTTCCTCCAGATTAGCAACCTTACAGTTACCTGTAGGAAGATGAGGGTTGCTTGCCCGAATGATCTTTAAAATTGTTGCTGGGTCAGAGGGTTCGGCAGGGATCCAGGAGCGAGTTCTAGGTCTGCTAGGAATTTCTTCCCTGCTTACGACCTCGAGCTGCGCCTCTTTCCACACCTCACCCAGAGACGAAATTGCTATTCTGTATAGGTCCGCAGACCTTTGATCAGCACAAGCGATCAGCACAAGCGATCAGCTTCACATGGCACTGATGCCATCCGCCATCGCGACAACAGGGAGGAGGCCCTGGATGATCGTCCATGACCTGTAGAAATTTAGTTGCCAGCTTCATTTCTACTTTTCTCCATCTCTCAGGGGAAATGCTGCCATCTATGTCGCTCCTGTCTAATACAGCGAGGACAAGGTGTGCCTTGAGGACATCACTGAATGGCTTGTTGTACTTTGAGGAGTATGAGGAACTGCTGCAGTTTACCTTCACTCTTTTTGGGTCGACAGTGGACTCCTCAATCGACCTTTGTCTTTTGGACGTAGAGTCCTTTCTTGAGGAGTCAGGAGGAATCTCCTTGACAACTTTCGTTGCCCAGGAGATCGATTCCTTATTTCTTACAGAGAGCTGGCCTAGCGGGACGCCCTTGTAGCGCTCCAGAATTCTGAAGGCGGTACGTCGACGTCGCTCCCTGTATTGCCTAGTAGAGGTGCTTTCATGTCGCGAGCTCGAGGCAGTACGACGTGCAGCACCAGGTTTTTGAGTAAAGCGTTCTTTGCGTCTTTCGGCAAGACTACGATCAGGTTCGGTTACCAAGTTCTTAGCTGCCGTCGTTGCAGGAACGCTGTTACTGGAAGCGGGCTCAGAGGCAGTACTTCCAGCCGGTAGTTTAAGAGCACCGGACTCTGAAATTTTTTGTTTTTGTTTTTGTTTTTGTTTATTTAGTTGATTCATGGACCCACGAGTAGCGGAGAAGGGAAGGTCCATCTGTGCCGAGATCCGCATTACACAGATAAGGCTGGCTAATCCGGAGGGCACCAAGTATCCGGAAACTCCGTTTGCGACTCGGGCTATTTTTGAAACTGGGCTCCCAGCCAGGTTGATACTCGGCACGGGTCGTATGACGCCTTTATCCAGCCCAGGCGGAAATAGGATGGGATAAGATAGAATTAGGAGGAGAGTTATGGAAGGAGTGGGACAAGAAAGGAAGGGACGGGAAGGAGAGCACCCTTTGGTTTCACGGTTCCTCTGGAGAGATTCTCGAGAGTCTTTACCATTACTCAGCCCCCACAACTCGTCAAGTTCGGTGCTGGGGTGGGGGAACAGTATGAAAATATTTTTATTTTTTTCGTTAAGGCGGTCGTATAGCGAAAATTCTGTCAGAACAATTAAATTTTCCCTACGAAAACATTTACAGAATAAAGTTCCTGACAGATGGAACAGTAAAGAAATGAAATATCTCAGTGGAATGATCTGGTTCTGGGCTTTCTGTTGTGGAATTGACTGAGAAGTAGATCGGAAAAAGTTGAATTTTGTTGGCGAATTTGTACAAGTATATTGTTGAAACAATTTTCCCAGTATGAGTCGACTTTTCATAATCACATAAGGCAACAAGGATCAACATTTAGTTTATATCATGCCAATCGGCCATTTAGAAGTTAGGTACCTATATAAAAGCTTTCCAAAAGAGGGGAGATCGGTCGCCCACTGTCACAACTTATTAAAAAAAAAATCAACAAATAAAGGAAAATGGTTCAATGTTAAACCTACACATATCAATAACTATTAATTATTGTGCCTAGTTGTTGTGTCAAGAGAGCAAGTCGTATACTCCCCAGCATTTGTTCTGATAATGTCCTGTAAAAGTAGGTACCTAGATTAAACTCTGTAGCACATTTCTACAGTCTATCTTAAAATGATACATAACTAAAGGCGTTAAATCTCGCAACAGTTCAATTACGCAATCTGCACACCACGATTTGCATCAGCAATAAATTCATTCTTGCAATTTGCGTGAGACCACATGCAAATTTGTTACAGATATTCCGTACGTGACACAAGACCACCCCTTACCGTGCCTACAGTCTACTGCGTAAATATGTAAATGTAATTTGCTTCACAAAAGCGACCGGAACAAACATTGGTCGTGCATCCCGAAATGACAGTGATAATGGGTGCATGACTGTATGATTGAGTTATCAACATAAATGAGTTTACCGCTCAAAAGTATGCAACATTTTTATTTATTGGATTTTTTTTATTTCTTTTTGCAGTTCGTTTGCATGGGTGGCACTCCGAGGCGTATGGAACAATTTGCTCACTACATTATGAAAGAGATTGACTATACACTGCCAGTTGGTACCCAGCTGCAGGATATCAGCGAGTTCTCCTACCGATACTCGATGTTCAAGGTATGTACATACATATCTGGCTAACAAAGTTTTGCATATGCTAAATGGAGAAATCCAATTTCAGGTTGGCCCAGTGCTGGCCGTTAGTCATGGCATGGGTGTACCATCTGTCAGTATCCTTATGCACGAGCTGATCAAGTTGATGTTCCACGCCAAATGCCAGGATCCGATATTTATTCGCATCGGCACATGTGGCGGAATCGGAGTCGAAGGTGGTACTGTGGTCATCACTGAAGATGCCCTCGATGGACAGTTGAGAAACTCGCAGGAGTTCGTAAGTAGTTCTTTCAAAGACGGTTACAAGGGCATCTAAATAAAATTTGTATAATTTGCAGACAATTCTGGGTAAGACTGTCCATCGTCCAGCCAAGCTAGATAGAAAGGTAGCCCGCGAACTGAAAGCCCTAGCCAGTGTAGATGATCCATATGACACGGTTATTGGCAAGACCCTGTGTACAAATGATTTCTATGAAGGTGAGTACATGAGGGTGACTGTTGGATTGTTTACAAATATCTTTTCGTTTGTAGGACAAGGACGATTGGATGGAGCATTCTGTGAGTATACCGAGAGTGATAAGCTGGAATATTTGCAAACACTGCGCACTAATGGTGTTGTAAATATTGAAATGGAGAGCACCATATTTGCAGCTTTGACGTATCATGCCGGAATCAAGGCAGCTGTTGTTTGTGTGGCTTTGCTGAATCGATTGAATGGTGATCAGGTATGTTGATTATCCGTTGGCAAACACAGACCCCGCTGCAATTAGTTGTTAGGGAAATGATTGACTACTTCCGATTTTGATCACATTTATACCTACCTTAGTTTTCATTCCGTGAGCTAAATTACTTCACTTTCTAAATCAACACTAGCGATTTTTCTTACAACGTTATTTGCTAATTTATATCTAGTTCCAGTTGCTTTTGTTATGATATATGTATTATATAACTTGGAAATTAAATTCTCCTTAATTTTCAGGTCAACTCGCCCAAGGAGGTCATGCTGGAATGGCAGGAGCGGCCACAAATACTAGTCTCACGCTACATACGTAAGGTTCTTTCGCAAAAGAAACTACGATTGGGATCCGATCATCCAGATTCGATTAAATCCCCACGACGATTGAAACTGGTGCAGCAGGAGTCTCAAGCTCATGAATAAATTTGAACAAAAATTCTCACATAAAATCCTAACCAAAATATAAGTTTAAAAATAAACGAAAATAAAAAAAAATATGTTCATCGAAGGCGTTTGCCAAAATTGTGACTTTGGATGGACTGAACAAACATTCCCATTTGGAATTTTGGTCATCTGTGCTCCAAGTCCAACACAAGAAAACATTCGCTTAACCAATGACATTAAATGTATAATTAATATTTCTTTTTACGTACCTATTTGTGAAATTGTTTGCTGGTGGACGCACATTTAAAAGCATTACATATATATGGATTTATTTTTATTGTTTTAACCATGCTAGGAAGTTGGTTACAATGATTTTATTTTAATATTAATTTTAAATGAATATTTTGATTATTTTATTCAAATAAAAAGAAAAAGAAGAAAACACGTTTTCGGTGTATTCACATTTCGTGTCCATTGAAAAATGTTTTATTATCAGACGAAGAAAAGTCAAATATCATATTTAGCCCAAAGTTGAAGTCTTCCGAAAGAGAGAGATAACACAAAAAAAAAAAACTAAAAGCCTTAAAAACATGAACGAAGATCAAATATTGATCATATCCAACTTGACTGGGCCAATCATTAATTTTTTTGTTTGGCTTTTGTCAGGTTTCATTGTAAAAATAGCTTTTCAATATTATTATCAACAAAAGTATAATAATTGGAATATATTGCTGTAGTCATTGTTGTTTATAGAGATTCTTAAGCACACTTAAAACATTAGACGTTCGTTTTACAAACTTTGATATACAAATTGATAAGAGCTAGCCTGCTCAAGTTATAACAGATCATGTGGTTGAATAGCCTCGAATTCTTTCTGAACAAAACAAGAGTTATACCGTTTAAGTTGAAGTTGTCTGCTGTAGTGCTGTGAACTAGCTTACTAACTTTTTGAGGTACAAGTCCAATAATATTTCCTTCTGTTAGATTGGAGAGAAGCTTTCACTTATCCATTGAACTAGCACAGCAAAGTCATTTACAAATTACAATATAAGCTCCTTCTCTTTGGGGTTTATTTAAGGCGGTATAGGAGCTAAAACCTAATGGAGATCTTGCTGTATTTTCACAAGGCATAATTATATTCATATAGAACCTTCGATGAATAGGCAGAAGCACTATTCACTAAAATGTACTGGGACTTTTTGGGGTAACCAAGGTCATACAGCCTAAAAACTCTAAAGTCCATTTTTTGTGGACAGTTGAAGTTCGATAATGTTTTTTTTTTTGCTTACGCTGAAAAGCAGTCGATCCTAGCGAGGAACGGAAAATTCTCCAATTTTATACGTTTCGGATGATTTTTACTGCGATTTATTTTTTGGAACAACTGTTCGGAGAAGTGTTCCGACGCACTCCAGCATTTTGAATTGCAGCGCAATCAAGTTTGTTTTTGAGTGATATTTTTGAAAGCTTAATACGAATTGTTTCCGATATCCTCCGCCAACAATCAATCGCGGAATTAAAATATATATAGGTTTGAACAATAAAAATAAGAAATAAAAAAAGCAACGCGTTTTTTTTTTGTATTTATTGCCTCAATTTGCGTTTCCAGCGCAAAATAAAGCCAAAAAACAGGCACCAAACCGAGCACCAAACAATACGCGGATGTGAAATCATGCGTCATCGCATTGCAATTACTGTTTCTCCGAAAACGGATGTCGCCAATGCGATTTGCGGTTCCGACAGAGTATTCACTGCGGAGAATTTTCGGTTTCGACGGATACCTAAATAGAGCCGAGTATTTAAAAAGTTGCGCCTAAAATTAGACAGCTTTTATGGATTTAAGTTATAGGTATGCTTTTCACACCAAGCCCAAAACCGGGTTTTCCTCGAAAACTCGTCGATGCATTCACACCGACCACCAACTCGTTTTCGTTTGACATTTCAATCAGTTGTGAGACACTAGTCGTTAAACTTCGGTGCAAACTTTTGTGGTTACAAATTTCGATCGCATTAATAATTAACACACAAAATTAATTTAGTGCATTTAAAAACAATATTATCCCATCAATTAATTGTGGAAATGATTTAAAGATGTGAATTGTGACATTTGTTCGGTCAGCCATTTTTCTGAACATTGCAAAAGGTGTGTTTGTTCCTACAACCCAACGATTGGAAGTCGTTTTCGTGGTGTTTTCGCGGAAAACGAGTGCAAACGACTCGTTTTGAAAACTGAAATATGTATGGGAAAACTTCTGTTTTCGATGAAGTTTTCGTGAGTTTTGGCGAAAACCCGGTTTTGGGCTTGGTGTGAAAAGCTTATGACTCCAATATACTGGATGCTAATTTCTTTAACAATATTTTGTGTGGCTATTTTAGTTCTTAAAAGTAACTTGAACAGTAGCAAACTATTACCGTGCAAGAAATTGATGGAGTTGCAGACTTTCCCGATAGGAATAGGAATCCACTACTGTTAAATAATGTAGCACTAGCAAAGTAATGAAGTAACTATATTATGATTGTTTCGATGTAACTTTCGTGTAATGTCGACGTTTTTTTATAGCGTGACGCAAGACTTTAAGCGTCTCTCTTGAAAATCATACATTTTGGATTTGTGTCACTTTGATGTGAATGCAACTAAAATGTGAAATGGTGGCAGGTAACTTATCGCAAAGTGCTACCGCTGTAAAATACGCCATCTATTGTCTGCTTGCTACTATGAATTGAGCTTGACAGTTTTACATTCACATTACATTATAAAAGTGGACAATTTTTTGAGCATTTACTAAAGCAATTTGTTATTGAAATTGAGACTAAGAACTCACAAGTTTCGCATTTAATTTAAGATAAATGCTGAAGTGCTTACTAGGGAAACAAAAATATTGAATTTCAACCGATTGAAAGAAAAATGTCTGTACCTACCCAAAAAAAAGCTTCTCTTTTCAATAGCTGCTCAAACATAGTTATGTCAACAAAATCATTCGATGATTAATAATATTTAACGCAGTCGGCATGCAGCTAACTAGTTATGTCTTATTCGAGAAACTGTCATTATTCATTCGAACTTCGAACTACTACCTAATTACTATTTCATCCTGAAAGATTTTAATTGAAAAATTTTGTAGTAGGTACCTAGCGAATGATCAAATTTCGAAACAATACGGTTTTGTACTGCTTCGCCTGTATAAAACTAAAACATCACATTGATCTAGATTTAGTGTCAAATGTGGTCCAAGCCATGGTCATTCTAGCCACATTCATTTAGATGTACTTGTACATATTTGAAGTTCCAACTCCAACTCCAAGTCTTTGTCGGTATATTTACCTGCTTCTCTCTCTCTCTCTAAAGTGATTTTATTTCCACCTTATTATACTGTAAATTGTACTAGTTTCAGTTTGGGAAGCTACTACTGATGCATTTTCGAATTTACCATAACATTTTCATTACCTACCGATTTTCTAAAACAACATCATTAACCCGAAGGCAAATGCACTCCCACCCTGAATTTTATTAGATATTTAAACTTTTATTAATGAATTTTAATAAAAAAAGAAACAAAAATTAAATCTCAACTTTGTATGGCTACTTAAAAATATTTACTTACATTTAACATTATTCAAACATTAATCTTTTGCTAATCTATATATATATATATATAAAACAAGAAGCTGGTTACCTGCAAAGATTTCCATTGTTACATATCCAAGTTTTGTAATGCTTATTCAGAACACTAAACGCATTTTACCTACTTCATACGGCCAACAAGTTTTCACACCAAATTTTAGTACAATCTAGAAAATAGGTACCATTTGTTGTTATCGCAAAGATAATTAGTTAAAGAAAATATGAAGTAATTGCTGAAATTACATTGTTATACATGGCTGCAAATGCAGTACCGTTTAAATGAATTATTTTTAATTAAAATTAAAATTTTTTGTTCGCAAGTGATTATTGAACGCACTCTGTATTTGTTGTTGTGATTTCTATATAATGTAAGATATACATAATGCATTATATTCAGACATTTTAAATAAACATAAATAATATAAAAAATCTTTTGCGTTTTATTCAAAACAAACTTGTGTAATTTTATTTTTTGCAAAGCCTGGGGTGGAATAGGCTAAGGTGATAGTTGACAGTTGGCAATCAAAATCATAGCTTTACGTCTGCGTAAGGTGATTATCAAATTGACAATCGCTTTTTTGCGACCAATTTCATGTGACAGCTATTTAGGTGTCGCTTTCATACATTTGTGGCATTTTCATAGGTACCTATGTACCTTAGCTTCGACTCGAAATAAATTAAATACTTTCGAGAAAAAAGAATATATATCTATTAAATAAATTAAAATCCAAAAGTGAAATTTTAAAATTCGTAAAGTGCAATGTTTACTTCATTGGAACTTTTCTACAGAAATGAAGAAAATAATTACAGAAAAGTCCAACTATTAAAAAGAAACCTTGTTTTGGGACTTTGGAAAATGAGAACATGTTCTTCAATCGGAAATGAAGGCATAGTATAAATGCATAAATCTGCAAAGGATCCGTATTTGCTCTTTATTAGCTTGATGCTTGAGACCTTAAAAAAATAAAAAAATTTATTGTAATTTGTGAACTTATTATTATTCTCAAATTCATTTACGATTTTTACAATAAAAAAAAAACTTCAAATATGTATCAACATGACATGGTCGGCAAGGAAGTTACGTTAAAAATTCTAAGTGCTGTCAATAATCAATCATTTTTTAGTGATCGCTTTACGCAGAGCAAAGAAGAGTTGATAATCAAAAACGACGATCAAAAAAGTGACAATCAACCATCACCTTAGCCGATTCCAGTCCTGTACTGAAACGTTCAATCGTTTTGCCTTACAGAATTTGACATCTGTTTTCCTCTATTCTAAAAGATTTTGTTTTCGGATGAGAAACGAGCACTTGACTAATCAAAACCGAAGCGAACAATATGGAGCAGCGCATCCATACCTACAGGTAAAACTTCAGAAGGTCTGTCACAAAAATCAAATTAAAATATTTTGCTTAGAAAAAACATAGCACAGATTCAAAGCTTTGTTTCTTAAACTCTAAAACAGTGTAGTACCTACCTACAAACCAATCAATGAAGAAGACAAATTTCAGAGCTCTAGTTTTGTTTGATAAGAACGCCAATGCTTAGCTTTGTAAATCGAACCAATTGCCAATTGCTTGTTACTCGTTACTTTGTGATTTCTAACTTTATCTATTGTTCGTTTGAAACGCAGATATGTATATTTGCGATGGATATAAGTTAATTGCGTTCAATCTAAATTGAGTAGGGTGACATGGTCGTAGATGCACCAGTGGTGCACCACGCACCATAGCTCCATCTGCCTAACTGACAGATGTAATTGTGTCTACCTCACTCAAAAGTATTCGTTTTTTCCGGCAACGATAGTAGATTTCAGTCTGGTAGTGGCTTTCTTTGTGCGCGGACGTGTGCGAATTTTTTTTTACAATTTCAGTAAAAAACGAAAAAAAAAGGGTAAGTTAATTTTTTTATTTCTTCAGTGGAAGTGACTTTTTTCTTTATTTAGCTTTAATAAAATGATTGTTTAACCTTTTATTTTTGGTTTATAATAAAGAGTTTATAACCTTGATGCGTTGTCTGCAGATTATTTAAATTTTAACCTAAAATTCCGTAGTAGTGCACAATGCACCACCAAGATCCTTCTGTATCGGGGCCAACGAAGCGGCAACAGTCGTTATACAATTTCTCAGAATCTGTATATAAATTAAATATTCGTTAAGTAATTAATTTTAAGTTATTTATTTTGTTTATGTTTAAATACCTATTTTATTTTTGTTATTTTTGTTTTATTGTTAACTTATTTTTATGTTGATGTGAAGATGAAGTCATTAGTATTTATTTTTATTTATATGTTCTTCAAAGTTGCAACGAACTGTTTTTTTGTCTAATAAAACTATGTTTATCTATTGAAATATTTGTTTTAATTTTTAAAATAATAGGTGGTGCATTATACACATACAGCTGGTGCATTTAGTACCTACCATGGTGCACCATGCACCATTTCTCATTTTTTGAACAATTCATTTTAACTTAAAATGTTCACATGCTATCAACAAATTTACTCTATACATATTTCCATAACAAATTCATAAAATGTATGTCAAAATACCAAACAAAAAAAACTTATTTTAAAAATGTTATGGTCGTTTGAAAAAAGGGTGGTGCATTTACGACCACGTCACCCTACACGAATGGTCTGACTGTCGATAAAAGTCTCTAACGGCTTACAATTATTACAAGTTACGATTTTGATAGCAATAGGTACGAATATAATTAGGCAATACAATACCTGTGCCACTTTCACTACAGCTGATAGTGATAATAAAATATCTAAATGTAAATAAAGTATGGCAAGCCTGAACAATGAACAAATGTTTCAGGGCATAAGCTTGGCGCAGTGTAATTAATGCACAGTCAAATGCATGCATTCCACTTTGCACTCAGTTCATTCTAAGAACATACATATAACTGGCAACGAAATATAAATAATATAAATATAGCTGTATCAGTTAAATAACTTTGTGTACTGACTTTGAAATTATTTGCGTTTAGTGTTTACAAACAGTAGAGTGGATAGTTGGTCAGTGTGACAGCGTACAACATACAACGTACGACACAAAACGTCCACGATAATAATGAACTAAAAATAAAATCAATTCACCAAGCGTAAGAGAACGACGGGCGAGACTACAAACGGCAACAACCACGCGTATCATTTAGTCAATATCAGCGAACAGTAGAAGACGCGTCGCAAAATTATCATCATTTCTCCTTTAAATACTTCTGGCTTTTGGGGGTTAAGGTTAGCAAAATGCTTATCATAGCTCTTGTCATTTAAGAGGGAAATACTTGTGGGTGCGTGCGTGACGTCTTTACGACATGTGTGTTATTTTTTCAAGGAAGTAAACAACTTAATTAATAGATAAAACTGAAATCTAGTTTTGAATTTTTCGTAAAAATAGATCAAGCCACGTGATTATCGGTGGGTTTGGCCAAAATAGACTCATTTATGCTCTGATTTCGATCAACAGTTGGGCACAGAGGCTGGTGCCAAAGTGACAAGTCATTAGATGAAAGTTGATATCTTTAAGAGGAAAACATTCAGAAAATAATTTAAATGGTTTTAGCGCTTAAGTGGTGAATAAATAAATGGATGGTGGGCTTTTTCCCATAAAAGACTTCTGTTCTGGTGACAGCCGACAAGTGACAAGTGATTTGATCCCAGTCAAAAGTGGAAGGGAATTGTGAGTGGATTTGAAAATACGACTAGGTATAGGTACTTGAGGAACGTACTTTGAAAAGCCTTAGGCATTGCTTTTTTGTTTTCGTGAAAGAAAATTCAACTGCAACCAGAAAATTCAAACTCAGCAAAGTATGACTGAACTTCACAAGTCAAACAGAATGTTGGTTGAAGTGTTCCTTCCTTGCTGAACTGTCTATCACAGAGTTCTCTGAACTTCCTAGAACCAATTGGTGAAAAGCGTCGCCGTGTCTCCTATTTGAAGTCAGTTAAAATTGAATTTGCTTTGCCATACATTTTCCTTCCCAGTGGCACAAGTCCTTCACAATTTGTTGTTATCAAACGCAAGCAATATAAATAAATAAATAATTATAGTTTTTACTGACTGAGCTTATGTAATAACTTGTCGCCTTAGAAACACTTGATAATTAATAATTTAAACTGTGTTATCGTTACGATTCACTGCCACACGTAAGTAATTGAGATTATAATCTGACGTATTCATTGAAACGCAGCTCAATGAAAAGCGGCAATTAAAAACAATTCGGTATAAAGAAAGAGGTAAGATTCAAAGCTACCCGAGTGGTGGCGGATAAATATCACTCAAAGCTCTGGGTGCTGGCATAAACTTACACAAAGAAGTCAGATGCGCAGTGCACCTGCACAGTGGTTCAAAAAAACGTTTTCCATAACTGCTCTGTTTGCTCTTTGAGACGACTATATTGAATAAGAAGCCGGTTCTTAATAATCATGTACTATTACATTGCCTTGACAAACTGCTGCTCATCATCCAGCACTTCAATAGCCGTGTTTTTTTGGGTTTAGATCACAGCAAAGCAAAGTAAAGTAGGATTCTCAGCACGCAATTAAAACAACTATTGCAAGTCTCGAAGTGTCAAGTATAGCGTAGTTGTTGTTATTTGCTTGCTGAAAATCCTACTTTACTTTGTTTTGCTGAGATCGAAGCACCAAAAAACAGGCCTAATATCCTTTTTAACTAGTTCCACATTAAAGCTATTATTAAAAACTAAGCTTTGGTTCTTGCACTTTGCGTGCATTTTTTTTTTTTTTGTTCATATTCCATACAAACGCAAGGAATTGGTTTTTGGTTTCTGTACGCGATTCTCGATTGGAAATACATATTTAGGGCTATCGCAAATAAGTTCCGATGGAAATGTTTCCCTTGTCAGCAATGTAAATAAGATTGCTGAATAGGAAACATTCCGGGGGAAATATTATTCCCGATAGGGGTGATTTTGATTCCGCAGAACAATGTTTATTGATAAGAAATAAAACAACCAGTTTTAAATTTTGAAATTTCAGTTTTAGCGGAGCACTCCCCGCCAGCCCACCAACCTAACCAACCTAACCTAGCCTCACTCAATCGTCAAGACGATAGCACTGAACATTTCAATAAGTTATGCAGAGTAACATACCACAATACAGAATTCCTTATAAAATTAAGAATGCAATTTTTTTTTATAATAATAATAATAGTTGGCGCAACAGGTCTGTACGGACCCAGGGCCTAGCTTCTCGCAACCATTCGTTTTGTGTGAGTTTTTAATTTTTTGGAACGAATGGAAGGGATCTACAATTTTATGCCGGTTCCAAACGGGCCGATTGAGAAGCTCTTTCATGACAGTTATACTCTCGGATGTTTGTCAGACGTTCGCGAGAGGTGGCGCAGTGAAAAAACCCTGAGTTGGAATTTGGGTTTTTTTTTACATTATATAAATTATACTTTCAGGTACACAAACGTAAGCCTTTAGTAGGTACTTCTACTTATACTTACCTACAATGAAACCAAAGCAGTAAGAACCATATTCAACCATTTAGTTGTTGCTTTTTCATTAATCACAGCATTTATTTAGAAATATACCGCTGCCAAATAAGCACCTAGAAGAAATCGACTCCGATTTTCTCTACCACCTCGGCTATGACAACCGGAGTACCAACCTGGAAGAGTCCTTCGGAGACGTCAAGGTCAGTTTTATATGCAACATTGCCGCATCTTCATAAAGGTACGTTTTACATTTTTCAGTTTGTTTGCATGGGTGGAACTAGGAACCGTATGTACCAACTGGCCAAATACATTCAGCAGATCTTGGGCCTGACCGGTGAATTGATTGACCTCTGTGAGAAGGCCCATCGCTATGCAGTTTATAAAGTGAGTATTCGAAGGAACCCACTCTAGCATAGTTTTATGCGTTAAAATCGTCCAAAGGTGGGTCCGGTTTTATGTGCCAGCCATGGCATTGGGATGCCTTCGATGAGCATTCTACTGCACGAGATGATCAAGTTGGTGACTTACGCCAAGTGCAAGGATCCCATATTTCTTAGAATAGGCACATCAGGCGGACTTGGCCTGCCCGTTGGTACGGTTGTGGTCACAAGAGACGCTTACAATGGTTACATAAAGAATGAGCACGAACTTGTAAGTTTATTCAAACTATGGAAGGTAATCATAATCACTTTCGGTGTCTCGTCTAGGCTATCCTTGGGGAACGAGTGTGTCGACCTGCGAAATTCCATGAAGAAGTCTACAATAGCCTTCTTAAATGTGGCAAACCCACAGACGACTTCGAGACTCTTCTCGGCAACACAATGGCTAGTGATGACTTTTACGAAGGTGAGTTTGAGCATCCAGCTATTTTGTTAAAGAGTAAAACCTTATTGTTAAATTTGTTACTACAGGCCAAGGCCGACTGGATGGCGCCATCTGTATGCACAGCGAACAGGACAAAATGGAATTCCTAAAGAAGCTGCACGCGCACGGTGTTCGAAACATCGAAATGGAAGCAACGATGTTTTCTTCGCTGACATATCACGTCGGTATTAAGGCCGGCGAGGTATGCGTCACGCTAGTAGATCGACTGAAGGGTGACCAAGTGAGTTCAGTACTGCAAGTGCAGTTCCGCAAAACTAAATCCTTGTCCATTTCAGTTGACACAATCCAAACTACCCAAAGAGACTCTGGAACAGAGGCCGTTGATCATAATCGGACGGTATATTAAGAAAGTGTTGGCTGCGTAACGACGAGCATTTCGTTTCTGTTTCATTCCCGTTTTCGCATCATTTTAAAATACGCATAGCTAAATTGCCAGTTATAGCCGTCAGGGATGGAAAATGTCATTTTCGATTTGTACTGAATTGTATTAAAAACAATGTGCGTATAAGGAAGTGAATTCAAAATATTTTATTTACAAAATTGTACACACCTTAAAAAAAAATATATATATAAAAAGATCGCCCGATTTGAGTTATCTTTTCTTTGTTGTGTTCGTCTACGTCTAAGGAAGGTTCATGAAGGCAGTGAGAAAATTGGAAAATTTTAAAGGGGGATTGGAAAATTCGTAGAAATTGATTTTCCATATGGATTTTTTTGTTAATCTTAAACGTTACGTTATATAGATACGTACAGTGAGATCGTGTTTGTCAAGAGTTCTGCCTGATTTGTCATTGAAATTGAAAACGCTTTTTCTGGATAATCGTGCAGCTAAAATGCTGCACTGTCAAAATAAGGGACCTTGGCGAATGTGAGCTGGATTGTACACAAAGCAACAAAGTTCTTTAGGCCGGGAACAGCTAGTATCTAGTACCTAATATATATTAATCTCTGAGCTCTTCAGGCTTAACAGTTAACACTCTCATTTTGCACATTCATGATGAGTTTCGAATGAAAAGTCGAATCCAGTCAATGCTTTGCGTGAAACTTAATACAAATACATAGTTCGTTCCATTTTTGGAAAAATACAAACTGCAAGCGAATTAGAAAAATATAGATAGATAAATTGTACCGAAATAAGGCAAATTGTACTTTTGAACTCGAGCAAACAATTGTATCGACTTTTCCATACGTGAACTGCAACTGACAAAGTTGAACCAGTGTGAAGGAAAGAATTCGATAAAGGTTGTATAACGCTTCTCTGTTTGCTTGATTTCTCAAATGTTTTTGACAAAGTTAACCACAAAATTCTTTGCTGGAAATTGAAAAATCTCTTTGGTTTTGGCAACAGTGCTGTTCGACTTTTTGAAA
The DNA here is from genome assembly GCA_949126925.1 of Cheilosia vernalis. NCBI lineage: Eukaryota > Metazoa > Arthropoda > Insecta > Diptera > Syrphidae > Cheilosia > Cheilosia vernalis. The sequence continues at coordinate 101,389,807 of OX421358.1, read as the reverse complement.
GTTTTCTTTCCAATAGATTTCAGAAAGTTGTAATTTCTGATGCTTCATCATCTCTTTTACCAGTGAAGCAGGGTGTACCACAAGGATCAATCCTTGGTCCCATTAGTTTTGTTTATTTATTTATGACTTGTCATCTGTATGTAAGCATATTATACTTTAGTTCATAGTGCTGATGACGTTCAGCTCTACTTATCCAAGCCATCCAATTATACAGAACAACTTGTATACAACCTAAATGATGCCCTCTCCCGTATTTATTCCTGGTCTGTAGCTAATGGATTACTCTTAAATCCAGACAAGTCGCAGGTTATTCCTTTATCAAGCAAAAAACTAGAAATAAACACTACCTGTTATCGTACTTTCTAATAATAAGCTAAAAGTTGTTCAAACTGATACCAGCCTGGGATTTGTTATCAACTCCAACTTAACAGGATACGACCACGACCATATCAACTATGTAATAAGAAGAATTTATGGATGTCTTGGAAAGTTGTGGATAAGTGCAAACAGTTAATAAATATAATCCTACCCTTAATTACAAATGCTGAGGTTGTATACTGTAACGTTGATTCCTTATCCCAGTGCAAGCTTCAAGTTGCATTCAACGACACTGTACGATATATTCATGGAGTACGCAGATATGTATGATTGTATGATCATATCTAACAACAGGCGCAAAGCCTTTTAGGCACAACTCTTAAACATTTTATTGACGCCAGAAATTGTATATTTTTACATACCATACCTAATAACAACTAAGACTCCTATGTAATTATATGAAAAACTTAATTTTTCTCGTTCCCCTAGAACCCTTTCTTTGATTCCATCACGCTATCACTATCCCGTTTATTTTTTATTCACGCCATCAAATTATGGAGCTCTCTACCCATAAATATTCGAACCATCTCCAATGCCACTCGCTTGAAGATCGCAGTTTTTCTTTATTTTTCTCTCCTACTCTAATCTCTAATTTTCTATCTTTAAAGTTCTACTTCTTTTCTCTCTTTTACCTTCTATGTTCCATTCTATTCCCTTTTATTTTTCTATTTTTATATTTAACCTTCTTTTCTATTTCTTATACCTACTGTTAAGTTACTATTTCTTTAAATTTAACTTTAAGACTTAGACATTGTTTTATTGAATAATTTCTTATTGTCTTAACTCAATATACTATAAAAGATATTTATCTTAATGTACTTTAAAATTTATATTATTAATAATAAATTAAATTGAATTGAATTGAAATTTAAATGAAGATGTTTGGCTTTCCCATAAAATCTACAGATTATATTCCGATTTTCGATTTCCTTCAGCTAAAGGATTGACATTTGACAGCTTTTTCTCTATATGCAAAGGTTGTTCTCGTCACTTTTTCTGGATCATTATTCCTCCATCGCTGTACGTGTCTCGTTCTCCTAGCATTAAAGGCCTTCAATGTTATGATCTTCTATGACTTTTCGGGTCCGGGGTCTTTCTAAAAATATGTAGAAACACTTTTCTCAAGGCTGGGACCGTTGCCCGTAAATTGTTTTACGAATGTTCTGGTCTAATGCTGTATCTTCTGTCAAATTCTTGATAAAGGTCGTAGAAAAGCTACTGAAAACTTGTGCCTAAGAAAACGGCGACTTTATCAAATAATACGTGCATTATCCTAAATTGCCCATGCTCTTAACTTCATAGCCAAGTTCGCACCATTCGTTTTATGTAGTTCAGCGAAAGTTCGAAACTATTGAAACTATATATACCGACACTTGACCCTGAGTGCCTGAGTACCTACAGCTGGTAAAAGCTGTTGTAAATACCAAATTTAAATCAGCAAAGCCTGACCGCCCAAGTGAAAATTCATTTGCTCTAAGGTCTTTCAAGTTTTTTTTTCAAACTAGCCTTGGAGTTTCACTTCTATCGAGAACATAATTTATTTTAAACGAGCATTCTACTTTTTTACATTCCTTCACTTAAAAATATTTAAGTACCTAAATAAAAGCTTAAATTTCTTCTTTTTTTTTAAATTCGGTCTAAATATTGGGTAAAGAAAAAATGGCATATCGAGGAACGTGTCACTGCATCGCAAAAACCCGGGGACTTGTGAAAAATTTTCGTCGCTATCTCTCTTCTGACGATCAGCATAAATTTTCGGTAAGCCAACAACACACATTAGGCAGCATCCTTGTACGTGTTTTAATTTGCAGAAAGGCTTAGTCGTTGGTTTGTATGAAAAAGAAGGCGACAAGGCTGCCAAGCTTACAGCAAGTGGAGAAAAATTCGATAATAAACTTCAGGGGCAGCTCTCTCAGCTGATAAAGCAGTGCGTCGATTTCTCTCAGAGCCTTCTTGAGGCTTTGCTTTGTCTTCACTATAATCCTTTGTCCTTCTAGGTATGATTTGAGGGGAAAACTCGGCAGTGGTAGTGTGTTTAATAATATCGATTCCGAGTATCGATCGGTGGCTGTAGTTGGACTCGGACGAGAGGGAGCTGGTTTCAATGAACTTGAAATGCTCGACGAAGGAATGGTATGGAATATTTTTTTTTTTTTTTTTTTTTGTGGTTCGAATGTAATCTATAGACTTCTTAGGAAAACGTCAGAGTGGCGGCTGCCGTTGGCGCACGCAAGCTTCAAATGCAAAGTTGCGTTGAGGTTTTCGTAGACTCCATGGACTATCCGGAGCAGGCGGCCGAGGGAAGTGCTATGGCTGTTTACCGATACCAGGATAACAAGAAGAAAAACGAGAAGACCAATGTGCCAAAGTTGGAGCTGTATGATTCATCCGAAACGGATGAATGGACACGTGGTATTTTCAAGGCGGACGCACAAAATCTGGCCCGGCGGCTGACTGATGCTCCAAGTAATCAAATGACTCCGACAATGTTCGCCCAGGCGACTGTCGATGCACTATGTCCGTGCGGAATGTCCGTGGAAATCCGCACTATGGACTGGATTCAGCAGAATCATCTGAATTCGTTTTTGTACATTGCAAAGGGATCTTGCGAGCCGCCAGTTTTGCTGGAAATCAACTATTGCGGCACAGCTCCGGAGGACAAGCCCATTTTGCTTGTCGGAAAGGGCATCACTTTTAACAGGTAGGTATAATGTTTGTGTGCAACCTTGTTAAAAATTGTGGTTCCTATAGTCGGGTTTCTGAGATTATTTGAGAGGAGACCCAAAAACGATTAGGATGAGACCCAATTTTTGCGCTATTACAATATATATACCTACCATTCAGGTCTTAAGTCGCTCGTGACAATTCCGCTCTTCCTTAAGCAACTCGTAAAAATACAGGTCCCTGCTTCGGTTCTTCAAAAAGACGTTTTAATAACTCAAGGAAACACTCCAAGTAGACCTTAAAAGATCTTATGCTACCGATTAGAATCACATCTTTTTCCCATCAATTTATCGGGAAATAGCCAGTCTTTTATTGCACCTTTCGTTCATTAAGGAGAAATTTATTTAGATGAGACAGAAACCAGAATAATATTAGACTGACTCAATTTAACATTCTACTGATTTTAAGCCCCACACTGAAAGCTCTGCTATTTGATGGCAGCTCCAATTTTCCAGATTGTACCATGTCGTCATCTGTGGTTGAGAGCATGAACTACTGAATACGCCGCCAAGCTCCGTGCATCTACTTTATGTCAGTCAATTTTATGAAAAAATACTTAGTGCGAAAATAAGCACAAAGTCTATAACCGTTCTCATCAAAAAGTAGGTACAGAAAAAGAGACAATTATCAAAATAACGAGTAACGAGTAGTTCCTCTCTTGGCTCGAAACAAGCTCCGAGAATTTCAACCGGCAAGTACTGATAGTTATGCCAAATGCACAAATACGACAACAAACAAGATAAGTTATAAATTTATTTGTGACTAGCTGACCCGTGCTCGCCTTGCTTCGCCAGAGTTCCACTTTTCAAATTTAAAACAAAATAATAAGAGCTATACAAACCCACTTCGGTGCTGTAAGTGACGTGTAGCAAGAAACAAAGGAAAGAATGACTTAGTTTTATAATAGTAGGGATTTTTTAATTATGTAGTTGTCGCACATAAAAACGTCACCTGCGACCTGCTCTTTTTTGTGTTGATACTTGATAATTATTATTTAAATTTAACTGCTCAATATTATAACTAAGTACTATAAAAGATGTATATCTTAATGTACCATATTATTTTTTTTTATATATGAATAAATTGAATTGAATTGAATATGTACATTCTTCGACACTTCTAAGCGATTTCCATTCACTGGTTAAATTTTGTATTAAAACATTAGATATATCCGTCCCGATTGATTATTAAATATTTATACATAAATAATTTACAAAAATTGATTCACTCGATGCAATGCCTTTCTTTGCTGGAGAAAAAAATCACTAAAATGTAAACAAACTCTACCAGTTGTCTAATTCAAACGCACTTGTTATTGGTAAATCTGAAAAAATATCTTGGTTCGCAAAAGTGCTCTGAAATTTGAAAAGGATTGCTTTATTTGTACCAAGCGAACATATAAATTGCTCTGAGAGAAAAAAAAGTGCTCTCAGAGCGCCCAATCGAATACCACATTACATTCAAATTATTAAATTTCCCTAGCGAACAAAAAAATCGACAACAGCGCCACCTTTCGGGTCCGAAACTATCCTATCTTTCTACCTGCATCCAACCATGGACACATACAAAGTTTCATTGAGATCGATTGAGTTTCTCAAAAAAATCGACAACAGCGCCACCTATCGGGTCCAAAACTATCCTATTTTTCTAGCTGCATCCAAATATGCACACAAACAAAGTTACATTGAGATCGGTTGAGTTTCTCAAAAAAATCGACAACAGCGCCACCTATCGGGTCCAAAACTATCCTATTTTTCTAGCTGCATCCAACCATGCACACAAACAAAGTTTCATTGAGATCGGTTGAGTTTCTCAAAAAATCGACAACAGCGCCACCTATCGGGTCCAAAACTATCCTATTTTTCTAGCTGCATCCAAATATGCACACAAACAAAGTTACATTGAGATCGGTTGAGTTTCTCAAAAAAATCGACAACAGCGCCACCTATCGGGTCCAAAACTATCCTATCTTTCTACCTGCATCCAACCATGGACACATACAAAGTTTCATTGAGATCGATTGAGTTTCTCAAAAAAATCGACAACAGCGCCACCTATCGGGTCCAAAACTATCCTATCTTTCTAGCGGCCCACAACCACAAACACAAACAAAGTTTCATTGAGATCGGTTGAGTTTCTCAAAAAAATCGACAACAGCGCCACCTATCGGGTCCAAAACTATCCTATCTTTCTAGCGGCACACAACCACGCACACAAACAAAGTTTCATTGAGATCGGTTGAGTTTCTCAAAAAAAATCGACAACAGCGCCACCTATCGGGTCCAAAACTATCCTATTTTTCTAGCTGCATCCAAATATGCACACAAACAAAGTTACATTGAGATCGGTTGAGTTTCTCAAAAAAATCGACAACAGCGCCACCTATCGGGTCCAAAACTATCCTATCTTTCTACCTGCATCCAACCATGGACACATACAAAGTTTCATTGAGATCGATTGAGTTTCTCAAAAAAATCGACAACAGCGCCACCTATCGGGTCCAAAACTATCCTATCTTTCTACCTGCATCCAACCATGGACACATACAAAGTTTCATTGAGATCGATTGAGTTTCTCAAAAAAATCGACAACAGCGCCACCTATCGGGTCCAAAACTATCCTATCTTTCTAGCGGCCCACAACCACAAACACAAACAAAGTTTCATTGAGATCGGTTGAGTTTCTCAAAAAAATCGACAACAGCGCCACCTATCGGGTCCAAAACTATCCTATCTTTCTAGCGGCACACAACCACGCACACAAACAAAGTTTCATTGAGATCGGTTGAGTTTCTCAAAAAAAATCGACAACAGCGCCACCTATCGGGTCCAAAACTATCCTATTTTTCTAGCTGCATCCAACCATGCACACAAACAAAGTTTCATTGAGATCGGTTGAGTTTCTCAAAAAATCGACAACAGCGCCACCTATCGGGTCCAAAACTATCCTATTTTTCTAGCTGCATCCAAATATGCACACAAACAAAGTTACATTGAGATCGGTTGAGTTTCTCAAAAAAATCGACAACAGCGCCACCTATCGGGTCCAAAACTATCCTATCTTTCTACCTGCATCCAACCATGGACACATACAAAGTTTCATTGAGATCGATTGAGTTTCTCAAAAAAATCGACAACAGCGCCACCTATCGGGTCCAAAACTATCCTATCTTTCTAGCGGCCCACAACCACAAACACAAACAAAGTTTCATTGAGATCGGTTGAGTTTCTCAAAAAAATCGACAACAGCGCCACCTATCGGGTCCAAAACTATCCTATCTTTCTAGCGGCACACAACCACGCACACAAACAAAGTTTCATTGAGATCGGTTGAGTTTCTCAAAAAAAATCGACAACAGCGCCACCTATCGGGTCCAAAACTATCCTATCTTTCTAGCTGCATACAAAGATGCACACGAACAAAGTTTCATTGAGATCGGTTGAGCTTCTCAAAAAAAAAAAACGACAAAAGCGCCACCTATCGGGTGTCGGTCGCTCGGTGTCGATGACGCGGTTTCGTTTTCAAAGTAACCCAAATTCATTAATTTCTTCTTATCTAAAAGTGCCCAACGCGCCTAAAGAAATAATAACCTCAAAAAAACATAAGGCAGAAAAGGTGCAGTTGCATATGCATGCATACGAAAAAAAACAATACCGAGCACAAACGGGATTCGTTCGTGGCATGCAAATTATACTTTTTGGTTTGAGTTTTAAATTTTAAAAAACTTTATTATTGTTCTTCGAGTTGACCCCTTACCACTGGTGGGGGGAAGTCAACTGTCCGAACGTTCTGGGTTATAAAACTAAACTGAATTTACATTGAATAATTTCCTACTATTTATAGTGGAAAAAGTGCAGAGGTTGGCAAAACGTTCTTATCTTTATGCAACGCCTCAGATGGAAGCAGACAAAATTTATTAAAGATATTTGATATGCTTAAATGCAGTGCCTCAGAGGGAAGCAACTGTTTGTTATCTTTAGGCACCATATCCATATGAGAGATATGTGCTGCGCGCAAAGTTGCTGACGCTTAGTATATTTGTATCTATTGGATTGTATATTCGGGTATCTTAACTCCCCTCTTTCTTAAGAGAAACGTCCCGTTTCTTCAAATTCTTTCGTTAAACGTTTAATATTGTCATTCATTTCTATAAAAATTATTTCATTGGATTCTTGTTTATACGCATGCCAACGTAACATAATTTTATACAATGCAACTGTTATAATAAAACTTACAATTAAAATTATAATTGTCCAAAAAATTGGACGTTTTTTAATTTCTATTTTCATTGAATTTATTATGTTTATATTTTCAAATTTTAATTCAATGTTATCAGATTCTATGTACTTAATGACTTTATATGTATTTAAATGATTTGTTTTTAAATAGTTTGAAATAACAGCTGTTGGGTTTTCATAAATAGTGTTATCGATAGTTGTGCTGTTTTCAAATGTTATTAAATATACGCCTTCAACATTATGGCCATCTATTGTATGATTTCCGGAAGCTAAAATTACGCCATCTTTGATGATTTCTATATTTTTGTTGTTTTCTTTAATTTTAACACAATGTCCTTCTTCGTTATTCAAAATTTTGGATAAACATGTTTCCTTTAGAGATAGTTTACAAAACGTATTTGTTAATTCTAATTTACAATTTTCAATATTAAAATATTTTGTTTTACATTTTACAACTTCTTTTTCTATTAAAAATTTTCCATCTTTCTGGCTGATGGCCCTTGTTTCATATAGCTTACAATTGTTTTTTGTAATTGGATATTTAATGTATATTACGATAGTATCTTTATCCTGGATTATTTTAAATTTTGAAACGTCCATTAAGTCAGATATAGTCAGTCTTTCGTGTTCATGTTCAGTAATTGTTTTAATTTCTTGCAAATTTAGAATTGATGGGTTTAAAATTCCTACTTTAGACAATGTTATTGTTTGCAGAATATTCTGTAGTTCCGTAATAATTAGTTTATTTATATTAAATGTTACTTTAGTATATGTACTCTCTTCTAGGCTATTTACTGATTTTTGTAGGGATTCTATTGCTTTGAAAATCTCTGAATTAGTTGTAAATTGTTTGTTATTATTCTCAGATAGTTCATTCAATTTATTTGTTATTAGAACTAAGTCGTCATGATCCGGTGATCCTGCTAACCATTTCCATATGGTTCCTAATTCATTAATTCCTCTTCTGTTTCTATAATTATTTATTTCTAATTGTTGTAAGAGTGATTGTATAAGTTCTATTTCTATGTCATTATTCATATTGGTGTGAGTATTTATGTTAACATTTGTATATGCATTTTTGTTGCTGAGAAATTGTTCTTGTTCTTGTATCAAAAGTCTGTAGTATGTCAAATTAGTTATATGGAATAAATTTCCATAGTCTTCGAAGATTATTGTATCTCCGTTTTCTATTAGTACGTAATTGTCTCTTGTGTAATCAATAATTTCGGCGGACGCTATGCCAATTAGTTGAAGAAGGATCATCAACATTTTCCTAAAAGGAAAAAACTAAGTCTTAATATTATCTTTATGTATTATCCTGTCATTTTTATAAATTCTGACTTTGTTTCTTAGGTCTTCTTTAACTTTCTGTTTTTTATATTTAGGCTGAAGCTTATTCCTATTTCCAAAAACTTTTTCATATATTATTTCATTTGGAGCATATATTTTCATGTTCCTCTTTTTATTATTTCTTTCTAACATTTTTTCTTGAGCTGATAAAAGTTTTGTTTGTATATCCTCGTGTGATATTTTATTAAAAAGTACTTCATGGGGTCTTTTATTTATAACGGAGTGAATCGTTTTATTATATTGTTGGGCTGCCCTAAAAATTGATTCTAGGTCACTTATCAAATAAAACTCTTGCTGAAGGCATCTTGAAATTTCGATTAGTGTGGAATGTACTCTTTCCACTTGACCGTTGGTGGTACTGTGCCTGGGATCACAGAAATAAATTTTTATATTTAATCTTTGCATTAAGGTCTTGAACTGTCCTGTAGTAAAACCAGGTTCGTTATCGATTGTTATGGTTTTCACGTCTGGAAAACTTTGTAGTAACTCTAGAACTTTTTCGTCTAGTTTTGTTTTATCATCAATTAATTTGATCACTAAGAATTTAGAATAAGAATCTATACAAGATAAAAATTTTAATTTTTGAGCAAAAAATAAGTCTAAGTGTAACTGCTCCCCCTCTTTCTTAGGAATTGGAGCCTCTCCAATTGGTATTCTGTTAGGATGTCGATCGTATTTATTTTTATTACAAATTTCACAATTTCGGACGTATTCTTTAAATTGTTTGTTCATTTCAGGCCAGTAATAAGAGGAATAAATTTGTTTGAGGTTTTCTTTATAGCTCCTATGTGCTCTAGTATGTGTTTGTTCTGTAATTATGCTTTGGTCCTCTCTATTAGTTATATCTATTGGGAAGTTCTTTGTATATAAAAAACGGTTACTAAAAGTTTCTTTTAGTTTTTGTTTTACTGCATATAAATCTTCTGGGGTGCAATGAAATGCAACAATTCCTGGTTGCAAGAATTCTTTAAGAATTGCAACTAAATTTTCTGGAGTGTCATATTCTATAATATGTCTTGTTTTATTAAAGTTTTTAATTTGTTCGTGAATAGTAAATCGTCCCTTACTTAAAAGAATTTGTTGTTTAAATTGGTTAAGTGGCTTTGTAGTTTCTTGAATATATAAGTTCTCACTACTTTCTGCGGAATGTTGTGTTCCTGTGATGGATGAGTCATCCGATAGGTTATTTAAATATTGTCTAGAAAGGGCGTCAGCGACTACGTTTGTAGTGCCTGGTTTGTAAATTATCTTGGGGGCAAACTCTTCAATGAAAGCATGCCATCTTTTCATTTTTGCGTTTGGATTTCGGCTCGAGACGGCGAAAGTTAATGGCTGGTGATCCGTGTGGATTTCTAAGTCTGAAACTCCGTAAAGGTAGTTTCTCAAATTTTTCAAAGCCCATACAATAGCATAAAGCTCTTTTTCATTTGTGGCGTAATTCTGTTCAGTAGAATTTAATGTTTTTGATATAAAAATAATTGGTTTACTTTCTTGAGTTAAGACACCGCCAATAGCGTTATTAGAAGCATCTGTCGTTAAAATAAATTTTTTGTTAAAATTTGGTTGAACCAGTTCGATTTGGTTAATTAATAAATTTTTTAGTTTTGTACAAGCTAATATTCCTTCTTGATCCAAATTTATCGTAGTTTTCTTAGATAGATATTGAGAAATCTTACCGTTTTCTCCGGATAAATGTTTTGTTAATGGTTTTGTTATAGAAGCATAACCTTGGATAAATTTTCGGTAATATCCTGTCATACCGAGGAAACTTCTGAGTTGCCTTAGTGTAGTTGGTATCGGAAAATTACATATAGTTTCTATTTTGTTGGGATCTGTTTTTATAATATTGTGAGCCACAATGTAGCCTAAAAACTCAACTTCAGGCTCATAAAATTTTGACTTTTCTAACGATATTTTCATATTAGAGTCTTTAAGAGTTTTTATAATTATTTCTAAGTGTTTAGTATGGTTACTAAGATTATCCGAATAGACAATTATATCGTCCATATATACGTGGCAGAATTTTCCAACAAATTCTCGCAATATATCATCCATCGCTCTTTGGAAGATACCGGGGGCATTTCTTAAGCCAAATGGCATTCTTAAAAATTCATACTTGCCGTTATTCACAGCGAATGATGTCTTTTCAATATCTAAATCATTCATTTGTATCTGATGAAAACCAGATTCTAAATCTATTGTTGAAAAATATTTAGACTTTCCCAAATTTGAAAGTATAACATTTATATCGGGTATAGGGTATTTATCAGATATAGTTTTTTCATTGAGTTTCTTAAAATCTATGACCATCCGAAGTTTCGGTGTCCCATCTTCGTTAATACCTTTCTTAGGTACCACCCATATAGGTGAATTATATGGACTCTTGCTTGGTTGAATTATTCCATTATTCAACATTGTTTCAATTTCTTTATTGACAAACGAATTTACAGATAAAGGATAAGGATATTGTTTACTCCATATAGGAGTTTCAACAATTGTACGTATTTCTGCTTTCACGTCTGTTCTAAATAATGCATTCAGATTTATATTTGAATGAATTGATTCAATTTTATTTATAATTCGTTTTTTTAATACTTTGATTTCATGCGCTTCAGAGTTCTGTATTTCCAAAACATTATTAAATTCTTGAGCAGCATTTTCTTCTGCATTAATATTGTTATTCTCCCTAAGTCTTTCAGAATTCCTTTCTGAAGTAAATATTTTTTCATTTTTTCCATTATGGATTAAAATTCCCCTCCCTAAATCTAAAGTAACATTTGCATCTCTCAATAGGACATATCCTATCAGTAAATCACTTTCTAGATTTATTATCTCATAAAATCTTACTCTCCTATAAAACATTTCAACATCGTAATAATGTGTAATGATGGTATAACCATTTATGGTTCTTACCCTCTTCTTAATAACTAATTCTTGTCTATTAGACAAGGTATTTGGTCTACAATAACAGCTTGTAGCACCAGTATCGATTAAAATTTTTAATAATCTCCCTGTTCCGCCATTTCTTCTGTATATATGGGGAAGTCTGTCCTGTTCTCTAAAAAAGCACTTTCATTTATATTATTTATTCTAATGTTTTTTACTGGAGGTTGTTCTGTGTGTTGAACACTTTCGTGTGCTCTTTTTTCAACATAATTCTGTCTTGGCCCTTGGGGAAACTGTTGATAACCATTCATCTGTCGATTTGCATTTTGGTTATTATTCTGCCAGTAATTTGGCTGATAGTTTTGTTTTAAGTTATTTGGCATATTATAATATCTATTATTATTATTTGCTTTCATTTGGTTACCCGGGTGGTAGCCATTAAAATTTTGTTTTGTATTGGAACTTCCGAGTTCCATTGGTTCTGGTTTTGGGAATTTATTATTGTCAAATTTTCTCTGAGGAAATCTTAAATTATTTTGGTTGTGATTTGGTTGAACATTGTTGTTTCTTGCATGTTGTAAAGCGAAACTTGCTCTAGTATTATTTGATTCTAGCTCTTGAGCTTTTGCCAAGGCATTCGGTAAGTCTTCTGGTGATAAAGAGAAGATTATATTTGAGAGTGGAGCGTTAAGCCCTGTTATAAAAATTCTTAGTGCATTTCGACGGTTTGCATTGTTTAATTCTTGAGTCAACTGGCTCTTTGTTCCATGTGTCATAATTGTTTTGTTTATTAGTAACGTAAGTTTCTTATTAACAACATTATAATAGTCTATAAGTGACATGGCTCCCTGTCTCAGAACACTAAGTTCTTGTTCTATTGTGTGAGCAGGACGCTTGTCAGCATAAGCAAAGTCTAATCTACTTATAATAGCGTCAAAATTTAGAACCGTACCGTGGTTCGTTAAAACGTCATTTGCATTTTCAGTGATTTTATTGCGCAATATTGTTAGCGCGGCGAAATATTTCTTACTGCCTTTTGTATATAAGCTGATTGAATTGTTAGCGGCTTCGCGCCAACTAACATACATATTTATATTCCCTGAGAAATCCGGGAGTGATTTTATTACATCCAATGTGTCATTACATTGAATGGAGTCGTCTATCGTTTGTTGTGTATATTCAGTTACGGAGTGTACTCCAGTAACCCTTGCGAGTTGATTCTTTAATGATTCTATTTCCACCTTTAAAGAGGCGGTATTTGTCACTATCAACCTAGTTATTAGGTCCTCAGTTCTATCTACTGTCGTCATATTTTTAAATTGAATTATTAATTGTTCCAGAATGGAGATAATTATACAATATTTATTTAATAAAATTACGATTATTATAGTTAAGCTTAATGTAACTATGACAAAAATATATATATTTTTATATAATTTGCTTACAATTTTTTGTTATTTTCCTTAAGGCGCCTTGCCTTGGATCTCAGCAGCAGGAAATGTCTTTGAAAATCTGCGGTCGCTTCTTCGTCACTTAAGGCTTTAGAGCTGTCTTCTTCGCCGGGTGTGAAGTTTCCAATTACTTCTGGTTCTGTTACTTCCTCTTCTTCTTCTGGTAGCATAGCACTTTTTCAAAAAAGGTTTTCAATGTTTTTCTTAGTACACTTTTAAAAATGTTTGGTTTTTACACATTTTTTTTTTTTAGGATATATTTTTGTTTTATGTTGATTTTTTTTTTCTTTTCTTCTTTTTGTAAGAATACTTGTTAGTTTTTTGGGGTTTTTTTTCTTTTCTTCTTTTTGTAAGAATACTTGTTAGTTTTGGGGTTTTTTTTTTTTCTTTTCTTCTTTTTGTAAGAATACTTGTTTGTTTTTGGGGTTTTACGCACACTTTTTAATTTGCATACATATCCTTACTTGATAAATTTTCAGGATTTTTTTTTTTTTACAAATTTTAGCATGCCCCACGTAGGGCGCCAATTAAACTTTTTGGTTTGAGTTTTAAATTTTAAAAAACTTTATTATTGTTCTTCGAGTTGACCCCTTACCACTGGTGGGGGGAAGTCAACTGTCCGAACGTTCTGGGTTATAAAACTAAACTGAATTTACATTGAATAATTTCCTACTATTTATAGTGGAAAAAGTGCAGAGGTTGGCAAAACGTTCTTATCTTTATGCAACGCCTCAGATGGAAGCAGACAAAATTTATTAAAGATATTTGATATGCTTAAATGCAGTGCCTCAGAGGGAAGCAACTGTTTGTTATCTTTAGGCACCATATCCATATGAGAGATATGTGCTGCGCGCAAAGTTGCTGACGCTTAGTATATTTGTATCTATTGGATTGTATATTCGGGTATCTTAACTTGCATCATCAGATCACAATCAATATAGCGCATTTTAAATCACAATTGAGTGTGACTCCCTCCCAATCTCAATTACATTACATACCTGACCTGACCTATCTCCCTCCCACCCATGCACCACATTAATACTCCACCCACAAGGCCACAACTCCACTCTCTCCACTATCGCCAGTTCAATTTCAATTTAAAAGAAGTGAGAAAAAAAAAAACAACACAAAGCGCAAAAGGTGTATGAAAAAAAAGAGAAACAAAAAGCATTCAGCATTCAGCAGAGAGAGAAACAGGTTTTGCCGCACACACACACAAAATTTCCTCCACTGAATGCCGGGCAAATCCAACGATCTAGCTTCAATCGAACATTTTACTTTTTTGAGCTGTATAAAATGTATAGTTTAATGCTTATTGTACAGCTTCAGGACTACGTACAAAGATTATTTATATCTTAAAATCTTTGTACATAATTGTACTTTATATTAAAAAAAAACCTATTTTATTCGGTTGAGTCATTCCAAAGCTAGGAGCTAGAAGGCATTCGAGAATTACAACTTTTGCTAGATATCAGCTTAAATCTCCGCTTCCGGACAGCGGATAATGATTAAACATTATCCTAAATTCTAATATCGACAATTTCCAATGCAATTGTGAAAACCGAAATCAATTTCGTGCAGTACTTCTTGTGCCTTGAGCACACAAACTATTTAAAGCCGGAAAAAAGTTACAGTTTTATTATTAGTAAGGATACGGATTACATGTCAAAGATGAAAGTGGCTCAAAGTAGCTCGAAGTTTATCCACGTCCACGTACTTTGGGGTATTTTTTCTGCTCTCTCAGACAGTTTCGCTCAATGTTTTTAGTTTGACAGATTTTTAGTGTTTGGCTCCGGAAAGTACGCAAATAGGCCTATTATTCTACTCTCGCTTAACAGTGTTTCTTATTGCTTTTAAAATTTCAGCGGCGGAATATCGCTAAGGCGAAAGGATCACATGGATCAATATCGCGGCTCAATGGCTGGGGCTGCAGTTGTTGTAGCTGCTATACGGGCTGCAGCTGTGCTCTCGCTTCCCATAAATATTGCAGCTGTAATTCCCTTGTGTGAAAATATGCCATCAGCTATGTCGTGTAAGCCAGGCGATGTCATCACGTGTTTGAATGGTAAACTAATGGCAATTGAGGTGAGTTGTTACTGGATCATTTATAAATTATGTGATTGTATTCACATTGATTTCATATGTAGCAAACCAACAAAGCTGGAGTGGTTGTCATGGCTGATCCACTGTCATATGCACAAAATGCGTACAAGCCACGTCTGGTCATAGATGTCGCTACAATGGGCAACGGCATTAAAAAGGGCTTGGGCAGTGGCGCGGCAGGCGTATTTTCCAATTCGCACTATCTCTGGAAACAGCTACAGAAGGCGGGATCAATAACCGGCGACAGAGTGTGGCGAATGCCACTGTGGAAGTATTATAAGAAACATGTCACAAGTTAGTACAAGCTAGAAATTATTTGTAATCGCATCGAGACATTTCGATGAGTTTACTCTAAACCGTTCTCACTTTTGGTCAAGTGGAATGATTAGTTTTTCCTGCTACATTTCTTGAATATAAATATCGATTGCAAAAAGTTTTCGTTAAGTTACAAAACTGTGTTGGGATAGACCGATTTGACTAAATTCTTATCCCAGAGCTGTCTTGACTAATGATAATAAACACTTTCTGCCTTCAGGTAGTGTCAGTTACGACATCAGCAACACTGGCAGTGGACTAGCATCGTCTTGTTTAGCAGCTGCCGCCCTACACGTAACTAAGAAATTTAAATCTTAATCCGCGATACTAATATTCATTTTTAGCGCCCAGGCTAAATTTTTACAACTCACTATTGTGACCTACATAATATTTAGTTTGATGGTTTGAAAATGAATATTAGTAGGGCCTTATATGTTTTTGTACTATAAGCTTTTTGTATCTATTTACAGCAATTTGTGCCCAACGCTGACTGGGCTCACTTGGATATAAGGGGTGTGGGTATGATTACCAAAGACGGCACGATTCCATATCTCCTTCGTAATCATATGACCGGGCGACCGACAAGGACTCTGATACAGTTTCTTTATCAAATGGCCTGTCCCGATCAATCGCAGAAATCTTTTAAATAAACTTGTTCGTTAACTTGTAGTCAGTATTCCTAAATGAAATTTGTACGTCTTGAACCCTTCTTTTGCTATGTATTGAATCTTTTATATTTTATATAATACGTAATATTTTCCCTCAAAGACAGATTGTGTTGAGTTATTTATTCAAAGGCAGTGATTTAAAATATCCACACGAATCGTTGAATCGTTCAGTTGTAACCTTTGCCTAAACGACACACATCATGTCAATCCCCTTCATATTCCACTGATGTGTCACTTGTAAATGCAACCTTACCTTTTGAAGGTTTCCTTGGATTTCTTCTTTTAGATTGCATGAGTTTCCAATGTCAATTTGCCCCACAACACTTTGTTTACGTTACAAAATCGACAAAGCGACTTTTCGTTCATTTTTACGCACCTGTTTCCCAAGGAAATGTTTGATCAATAAATTGTCCGAGTCTAGAACTGTCTGTCAATAGAAAAAGAAGAGAAATGGAGAAGCGAACACTTTTACAAAAATACGAAATACCAGTTTCCCATCTAGACTTTGACTATGTGAAAAAATGCAAGGATTCCAAGGAGCTTGAAAGGATTGTTGCTATTCTAAGATCTGGAGAGGAGGGTTACTATCCAGATTTGATGAAATGTGCAGAAGAAAAGCTAAGCGAACTCAAGCCGAATAGTAGAGTGCTGCGAACGGAAGAGCGTATCCTCACCAAGGGATCTTTTAGTCGCCAGGAATGGGAGCAGCACACTGCTCCAATAACTGTTAAATAAAACTTGCCTTGACCTCGGACGTATATTTCATACTTTCTTTTTATAGGAGTGGTCGACAGAAATCAAGAACAAGGATACTCTCTTATCATCGATGGAGGAGGACTCCGAAAAGCCTTTGGAAATAGAACTCCCACCGGTGAGGAAGGGCGGCAGAGTCACATCGAAGAAGGAGCAGAAAACAAATCCATCAGCAACACCATCCGATGATAGCCGTCCCACTCGTCTTGCATCAACTGATTACAGTCAGTGGGACAGGTATGATGCTGATGCGGAACTACTCAAGATGGATTTGAAGGAAGAACGAGTTAAGGAGCATGTCGAACGGATGAATCGCATAAATCAGGAAAAATCCGCAACGGACAATGAGAAAAACGATGAAAGGATCAATGCTTACGCCCAATTAACACTAATCGAGAAGGAGAAACTGTCCGAGGAGTAAGTTTTATCAAATACTCCTTTTTTCACACGAATAATAATTTCTAGTTCAACTTTTAATCAATGGAAGCCGGCAATTGCGAAATTTGTGAGAAAAATTTATCTACCTACTTAAGTCTAAAGTCGGTACTAAAATGATTATTTGCCTTTATCTTATCTGCGATAATTTTTTTTACGTTTTTCTGAATGCTAATCCCGTTCACATAACTTCAAACAAGAGAATTCAACCGAAAGCTTAAAAAAGTTGCCGACATTAAAAGCCGATTGCTCCCACAATTTATATCATTCATTTTAAATTGTCGCCATCTGTCGCCAGTAGGAACGTTCGATAACTCAACCATTAACCATAGTTTATTTATAATGGGCACATTCAAGAATCTAGCCATCTTAAGTCGACTAGATTGGTCTGGATAAGACGTAACCTGAACGCAACAACTAGATTGGTGACGTTGCCGCACTTTTCCTACGTCATCCACATATCCGAACTGTCAACTTAGTACTCAGTCACGAATTTCTTGACTAGATTCGTCGGTTACCCCTCCTTAAACGTCAACTAAAACAGATGCTCACGTGACCGATTTCAGCCAATCACAACCGAGATACATCTAGTCAGACAGTTGTCAGACTTACTATACTATATACCTGAACGTCGCCAATAACGACTGACTTTTCGTCATGCATGTTCATATTCCAATTCACTTTACCTAATCCCATTTTTATTGACGAACCAGCACTTTTTGAATTTCCAAATTGCCTATGAAAACAAGAATTGCCTTTCTGTCAACATAATTTAGAAAAACTCGCAAAAAAAAAGTGTTTATTTTTGCCGCCAATGGAACATGAAATCTTACAACCAGCTGATTTCGAGTGCAGAAAAATTGCTCTGAATTTTGTCTGTCCCAATGGTAAACGACATTAATCAAAACCTCCACAAAAACCAAACTAATTCAATACGAAACCCAAAATAATTAAACACCGCGACGTCCACAAAAGCAAGATGATTGATTGGCCGGCCATTAGCAAACTGTTTTTTTTTTTTTTTGTAGCTCACAATCACACGTTTTCACAGACGGGGGTTGAAATAACAAAAACAACAATGTAAACAAAATGGTTTTGGGGGGATATATCTCTTTTAATTATTAATTCCTCTCTACACAGAACAAGCAATTTAATTTTCCGCTATCTTTGTCAGTTACAAAGTTCTTGGAAATGAATACTACAAGGTGAAGGAGTACACCAACGCCCTAGAAAATTACACCCGTTGCATTCAAGTAAAACCAACACCAGTTGGGTATAATAACAGAGCAATCACATGTATGTATACTAGTGGCATTCATGACACCGCAGTTAGAAATAAACCCACATACAATGTTTTTATTTCAGATATAAAACTTATGAGATATGCCAGTGCGGTGGCAGATTGCGACGAGTGTTTGCGGTTTGAACCAACAAATATAAAAGCAATGCTGCGCAAAGCTGAAGCGTTACTGAAATTGGATAGGAAACTGGACGCCTTTCAAATATATGAACAGGTCATTCTGATTGAACCTGCAACTTCAATAGCAGCTAAGGCGTTGTCGAATCTCCGCAGAGAATTGGGTGAGGTTGCTCCATCGCATGCTACAAGGATTGCGATTTCAAATGTTGATGAACCGAAACAATCGTCGACGCAGAAAGTGAAACCTGTCGAAGATTATGATCTAGTCGAGCTGATCAGACCAAATAAGCTGGTGAAGAGCAAGTTGGCCAAAACAATGGAGGGCTTGGCGAAAATGCCGCTGTCTAAGGGGGCAAAGGCGAAGCCGTTAAACGAGAATGGTAAGAAGGCTGATTTACAAAGTAACGCCTCGTCAGAGATTAAGTTGTCGATTTCGGAGCCCGCAAAAAGAGTACAGGGAGAGAAATGCTTGATTCAAGAGTTGTAATATTGTTGTAGTGTAGTTGGAAAAATCGCTAAATAAAATCAGTTGCATACGTTTTTGTTTAAATAGTTTCGCAGCAAAAATAAATCGACTAAGCCACTAAGCGATTATAAAACTTTGTTAAAAAATTGATATTTCAATGTATACACATTTTTTACTGAAAAAGAGATTTGGAGATGCGGGGCATCGATCCCCGTACCTCTCACATGCTAAGCGAGCGCTCTACCATCTGAGCTACATCCCCAGTTGAGAATTTCATATCAGATTTTGATGTATTATTCGGATTATTTCTGTGTGGTGAATTCTATTTTCTTTGATTCCGATTGGAATTTATTTTTCGGAGTCCGAAGTCAAATATGGTTTGTCAGGGTGGTGGATTTACTTTTTACCAGTCTTTGGGTGATTGTATTTGATATGTATATTTGGATGTATGTACAGTCCGAAATAAGTTTCCCAAATCGAGATAAAAAGGCCCGATTCGCCATTTAAGACTTGCGTGATTTTTTTTTGTGTTTATTTATATTGCACGCCCCGGTTTTTTCCTTTTTGGTCCATGCAAAAATAAGGGTTCCAGCCGTTAAATCGACGGAAATATAAAATTCTGAATATTAATCCATTTTTGTTTGTTTTTGTTGTAGGATTTAAAATAAACATCCTTATCAGCGAAAGTAAAGTACAACAACTAGTGTTACCCCCTCTGAGTCAGTCTGACATTATGCCTGCGTTTGATTAGGTGCTAGTTAGATATCTCTGTTTTGCTTTTTAATCTCAATTTGGGGAGATATCTCGTGAATCGAGTCCTTATGCCTGTGACACACATATGGTTTCGAAACCATGGTTTCAATACTATGGCATCGTCAATACTATGCTAGGTGACACACTATACAACGTAGTATAGTTTGACAGTTACCATAGTTACCATGCTCGGGTAGACAATAAAACCCGTGACACACACCTAGTATAGACTCCATGGCAAGACTACTATAGCATTTTCTATGAAGGTGGCAGGTAGTTTAAGTAAAACTATGCTCCACTTCATGAGAGTGGCGCTGTTTTAGCTAGGGAGATGGCTATACTACGCAAAAAACCCTAGTATCGATACTACGCTCAAACCACATTGCTCGTCTGGTTTTAGCGTAGTATACCCTGTCACAAGCATTAGGACCCGATTCTGGGTCAAATAACCGGTATTTACTGATGAATAAATCCTTACTTACACTAATTTCCTCCTGGTGAATTTTGCAAACTTGCCTTAATCCGGAGTTTATTTTTATTGGACCCCGGTTTTTTCCACTTCGGTCAATGCAAAAAACGATTCCAAGTAAACTTGGAAGAGAATTGCTGCGGACAAGCGAATATTCGTAGATTACATAAGCCGAGTTTTTTTGAGCTTCGATCTCAGCAAAGCAAAGTAAAGAGTGTCGAAGTGTCAAGTGGAATGTAGTTGTTGTAAATGCGTGCTGAAAATCCTACTTTGCTTTGCTTTGCTGAGATCGAAGCTCAAAAAACTCGGCTATAGTTTATGAGTTAAGACATTTCATTAACATGAAAACTATATTAGATATTTAATTTTTAAAGGTTAAAGCTGCATTGACAAATGTTACGAAACTTAAAAAATTCCTGCTCACCAACCTACTCTCAAAAAATATTAACCACACTTCTGCTTTTAGAAAAGTGCTGAAAATCCTACTTTACTTTGCTTTGCTAAGATTGAAGCTCAAAAAACAGACCTATTGAGTATTGACATAACACCGATAGAAAAACACAAAAAAATAGAGGGGCCAGCGGCAAGAGGTTCGCTAGTTGCCGGTCTCAGTTGTCTCTGAAATAAATCGTAAAGCGGAAATAAACGCCAACTGCAATTACTTGAAAACTTTTCTATTTCTGATTTGAAACATTTAAAATGAGAGTGGTAGGTACCTAACTAGTTTCAGTAAATTAAACCAACAAAACGAAAAAAAAAAAAAAAAAAAAATTATCGCTTATCACTTCCGAAATCCATATTGTTTTATAGGAACGCGGAATTTCGCTAGCTATCGCTATAAAAATATCAACATGCGGAGTTTGCCTATATAAATCAAACCACGTAAATAAGATGGCCGACCAAAATACGTGTCACGTTTTCTTCACGTACCTCACAAGCGAAATGTCGAGCTGGTTTGCTGTGAACCCGACTTGACTTTCTTGCAAGCTCCAGAAAGATCGATCGCGAACTACCCCGGATCCGGTCTTTTAAGGAGAACACCGGAATACATTAGCTACTTAGCCAGTATGTAAAAGCAATCCGAGCAAGATAGACAGGTAGGACCAGCATGATGCATGAGTTTCATTCGTTGCATTGCTATAGTGTTGCTCGCTGACATGGTGTAGGAATGCGATCTAACAATCCGTGAATGAAAAATTCGTTCGTACCTCAAATCAGCGTTACCTTTGCTTGATTTTGCACTTTTTTATTTGGAAAGGCCCTTCATAAATCTTTAAAAAATTGTTATTTTCAAATAAGTACATTAAAAATGTAGCACGCCTGACAATCACTACACTATTATAGTGTTATATGCGAACTAATTTATATTAAATATCTTGTGAAAATTCTTAATTACCAGAGTGGCCTTAGAAATAACACCTTTTTCTCTCATCGCGCCTTTTTTCGACTCCTCAGAATTCTGCAACGGCCACTCTGTTTATTTTAAATTTGACTTTTCGAAATGTCAACTTAGTACGCAGGCAGGATTTTCTTGGCTAGATTGGTCGGCTTCCCCTCCATAAACGTCAACTGCAAAAACTATTCACGTGAACACTCTGGGCCAATAAAAACTAATGTGGTAATCGATTGGGCGCTCTCAGAGCACTTTTTTTGCTCTCAGAGCAATTTTTATGTTCGTTTGGTACAGGAAAAAGCAATCTTTTTCAGATTTCAGAGC
This sequence comes from Cheilosia vernalis, assembly GCA_949126925.1. Taxonomy (NCBI): domain Eukaryota; kingdom Metazoa; phylum Arthropoda; class Insecta; order Diptera; family Syrphidae; genus Cheilosia; species Cheilosia vernalis. Next base: position 101,367,681 of record OX421358.1, on the reverse strand, counting down.
ACTTTTGCGAATCTAGATATTTTCTCAGATTTACCAATACAAGTGCGTTTGAGTTTGACAACTGATGGAGTTTGTTTACTTTTTTAGTGAATTTTTTCTCCAGCAAAGAAAGGCATTGCATCGAGTGAATCTATTTTTGTAAATTATTTATATATAAATATTTAGAAATCAATCGGGACAAATATTTCTAATGTTTTAATACAAAATTTAACCAGTGAATGGAAATCGCTTAGAAAAGTGTCGAAGACTACACATATTCAAATCGCACGAATATCAACACAAAAAAGAGCAAGAGCAAGTTTTATGTTCGATTAGCCACACGAAATCTGGAATCTGAGGGCAAATCTGAAGAAGCCCAAACGAATACCACATAAGACGCATCTAGTCAGACAGCTGTCAGACTTACTAAACTACGAATCCGAACGTCCCCATTCTTTGGTTGCAGCTCGAACTTCGCACTTGTGGAAAAGTTTTTTAATATCGATTTCCATTGGGATTTTCGGATTTTGCTCTCAGATTTCAGATTTTTCGTGCCCAATGGAACATAAAACGAGATTTTTCTTCCTTCGCATTTGTGGTAGTGCTCTTAAATTGTAATTTATGCTTATGAAAATCCACTTATTTTATGTTCATATCCATTGCGGCAGCCAAATGTTATTTTTTCTCTATTTTTAACAGACTTGTCTTCTAAATACGTAATTAATAACACACTTTAAAGTTTGACAAAAGACAAATGTTTTGGTGTTAGTGTAAGTAGGTGTGCGTTTCGCTCAGATATCGAAATTCGCAAAACTGGTCTGGAACTGGTCTGACTCTGAAAAAAAGTGTTTTTTCTGTCTCAATGGAAAACGACCATGGGTAGAGTAGGTATAGGAAAAGGAAGTGTCATTTTTATTTTTTTTATGTGAGTCATTAGTTTAAGAGATTTAAAACCTATTCACATAAAAACGAATGCCGACTCAGCGACTTAAAATAGAACGGTCATTTTAGGAATTGGCCTTTTTAAATAACAAGTGATGAATAAATTTGTCAGTCTCCAAATACGGCAATTTGGTTCGAACAACATCTATGAGTCGACTTTCAATATGTTAAGTGGTCACTCACTAAACTCGACTGATTTCACTATAGGTACCACGTACCACAAACCCCACAAGAAATTAACCGCAAAAGAACTAGTGACTTGCGTGCGAGTAGCTAAAGTCGTCAGCAGAATATGCATTCGAGCCTCTCCATTCGACGAACAATATATTTATTGACTCATCACATAAAGGTAAGCCGTGCTTTCGTTCCGTTTGCAGATCAGCATTTTTTTAAGCACAGCAGCTCAATACTTTCAAAAACAACAAAAATCCAAACAAATTCCATAGTTACATATATTTAATTTATTAATAATAATTATTGATAATAGATAAATAACGCTTGATGGATGATTTTAATACTACTTGTCTGTTTTAAACATAATATTATTTTCGTTTCTTCACAAATGGAAATTTGTAAAAAAAAAAAAAAACATGTTACTGTTTTCTTATGTTTCCTGTGACGGCATTTCATTTTAATTTAGTTCAATCTTATAGCTTACAATTTTAATATCTGATTAAGGACACTCATTTTAAGGCTTTTTCTGCACAATGCATTCCTTTCTCTTTTTATTGGTTAAGGCATTTGAAATATAAATAATTTATATTTAAGGACAAACAACTTACACAAATTATATTTTAGAATGACGAAAAGTATGGCTCAAACAAACTTGTTAAGTAGGTATCATGATTAAGTTATTTAACAACTTTTTGATGACAAGGAAATAAATACTTTTTATGGTTATTTGGAAAATAAAAATGTAGGTAAGTCAAATGGTTTTCTTTTACGAAAATTCCTACTTAATTTGAAGTTATCCTTCGGTATTCTATTTTGATATAATTTATTAAGCCTACTTAAGTGCGTGATTACCTTTTTTGAGACGGTTTTAGTTTTCTTTTCTGTTAAGGTGAAGTTTACATAAATCTAAGTTGAGAATAAACGTTTATAAAATACGTTTTAAAAATTATAAATCGTAGGATTAGATTTCTGTATATTTCGTTTTTTTTATATTATGTGTACATTGTTATTAATAAAATTTTGGCGGAACACTCTTATTTATTTTTAGTTCGGCAGTTTTCTTAGATATCATGTTATTTTATTTTCTTGATTTCATTTTTATATCTGACTTAGTGGCTGCTTCCATAGATAGGTTCACATTAGAAAAACAAAATGTTTGTAGGTGCAAATGTTGTTTGAAAATGATCATCGACAGACGAAAATCAAAATTTTCCTTCTTTGGAATGTCCTCAACAAGAGCAGACAATAATAGCAAGTAAATACAAATAAAAATAAGACGAATGCATCCGAATGCATTATAGGAACTTTAAGTCTTAATATTCTTAAAATTGGGGGAAAATGCAATTTGCACCTACAAATAAAAAAAACAAAAACTTACAAAAGTCCAACAAGCTCGTTGCCAGCTTCGCAAATTACTCTTAAAATTTATATCACTTGTTTGCAAATCATATATCTAATCTTTCTATTCATTCTCTGTTGCGGTTGTCTAGAACCTTTCATGAACTAAAAATCTTATACAACTAAATACACTTAAAACGAAAGATAAAAAAAATATTTAAAAATATAAAAACGCTGGTTTAAAACATGTTTATGCGAAATTCACTGACTATCGCCTCCAAAAATCCCTTGAGACTGTAGTAGGATCGATTTCTCCAGAAAATATTATTATTCACTTGTTCCATTGCGAGGTTTATAGTGTTCTCTACAGATGTCAGGCCCAACTTTCGGACCCGTATGGCAAAACGTTCCAGTTGTTCCTTGTGATAGTCCTTATTCATGTATGAGGTGATTGAATCAATCATCTTGGAGAGCGTTGAGAAACCGTCTCCAAAACTGCAAGGAAATTGATTTCTTGAGATTTTGTACACTCGTGTCAAAGGAATATTAACTTACTATTCAGAGATCTCTTTTATATTCGTTATGAGGAAATCCAGTGCAAGTTCAAAACCAATTGGATTTCGGGCGACGGCACTGAATGCAAGCGCACCATCCTGTTTCAGAATTCTAGAAGTGGGATCGATGGTCATGTTTAGGTATCTATAAAAGGAAAATCACGCATGAAAGAAAAGTTATTAAAAATTCTACTCGAATATATTTTGTATAAGAAACATGGATATTCGCTGTTGTTTGAAAATATTCAGAGCTTAACGGAGTCTTCTCTTCGGCCGAGCGCCGAGGGCATCATTGATCTATAAATATTCTCTTAATAATTTTCAAACGACAGCACTGCTTCGACGAATAAAAAACTCGATATTTAATTTCAATAAAAATGCGTCATTGCGACAAATAGAGTTTTTGACCACGAAATGACAGGAGGTTCTATGGTGTAATGGTTAGCACTCTGGACTTTGAATCCAGCGATCCGAGTTCAAATCTCGGTAGAACCTGATCGGTTTATTTTAATTATTTAATTAATTTTACTTACTTTGACAGCAACCACGGGCGGTTGGTACATCCAAGGGCCATTAGAATCTGCTCTTTCTCCGACGCGCTTGTTGTCCGTTTGTATTGCTTGTAAGCGAAATACCATTCGTGGAATGAACCCTCTAATAAAGCGGTACAATAAATAGTTTCCTTTAGGTTTGGCTGGATGCTGCGTGGAAGAATAAGAAATATTACTTAACAAAGACCTCAATCTAAAACATAAAAAAGACATTCGCCCAACGTGGGGCTCGAACCCACGACCCTGAGATTAAGAGTCTCATGCTCTACCGACTGAGCTAGCCGGGCAGTTGACAACTAGGTGGCACTTTGCAATTTTCTTGCACAGATTGAATACACTACGGTCGAAAAGTTGTGACCAGTTATTAAACAAAAAAGTTAAGATGCAAAATTCGCCTAACCCAACTTAAAGTGACATTCATCATTATATCACTGTTAGCAATTTAGTACCCAGAATCAGTCATTACTACTGTCACTTTGTCCGAAAAATTTTCTTTGGCAAGAGCGAACGTTACGTTAACACATGAAAAGTTTAAGAGCAACACTGACATGTGTGTAACCAGTCGAATCACTCATCAATTGCAGAATGACACGCTGCTAGTGACGTTTCAAATATATATCATTTTGCATGGTCATAAAGATCGTTGTTTTTTCTAATGAATATCATACTCACAGATTTGTTTTATTTGCCATCCATTCCCTGTACTTCAATTGAGCTGCATTTGTACACCTGTCGTAGTTGAACTTGCAGGCCATTCGAACAATTCTAGATCTGTGCATCAACTGCGTATGCGATTCATCATCGGGTTCGTTAAGTCCATAGTGATCGAAAACTGGACGAACGATATACCGCATAAAAGCCTGAAACGAAACAAATCCATCAATCACCATCCACTGATTTCGAATATGTCACAAGCCTACCCTTAAAGTCTCATAGGCGGGTTCCCTGTGCAACATACGAACAATATAGTCCAGTCCACGCTGTGCCGATGACCACATCAACTCATCCTCAACAGCTGTCACCAATTCCAGAAGGAAGGTTAGCGGAATATCATAGGTCAAATATTCAGCTCGTGCCAAATGAAACGAGTCGTCCAACAGTTGCGCTCTTGTAATCGCCGGCAAGACGCCGAACTTTTTCTTCAGCACAATCCAAGAAGCATGGTCATAGTTCACTCGGTAGTATCCCTGTCGATTAAGATTCACATACACGACATTCTCCGAATTGTTGTCACTGGTAAAAACGTCCTCGATCAGAATCTGTCTGTCATTCACTGACATCCAGTGTGTGGGGATGTCATCACCCTTTCTTGTCTCATCGGTTTCAAAAGTTATCGGAATGAACCAGCGCGTGTCGTCTGTACTGTTCTTCTGCGGCAGCATATATCGCTGCTGTGTGATGATCAGATTAGTGTCACTACGCTCAACTGTCACAACTGGGTATCCAGCCTGAGAGATCCATGGGTTCATAATGTCTTTGATTTGTATGTCAACTGGCAGGGTGCGCTTAGCATGACCGTGGAATGTCATGAAGCTCCACAGGTCATTGCGATCGATGTTTTTGTATTGGAAGACTTTCACCATTTCCCTGGTGGCATCTCGGAATGCGTCCGCTCCAATAATTGAGTTCAGCATGCGCAACAGAATGGCGCCTTTTGAATAGGAGATCGGGTCGAAAATTCTTCGAATATCGCTAACCGTAGCTACGTCGAATGTTATCGGATGTGAGCTCTTGTCTGAGTCCTTGTCCATTGATGCTTGGAAATCGTAAACAGTAAAGCTATCCAAGACCTTCCATTCGGGGTGAATGAAATTCGTGGCTATGTAGCTCATGTAAGTGGCGAAGCCTTCCTTTAGCCATAAGTCATCCCACCACTTGGGTGTGACCAAGTTGCCAAACCACTGATGGGCCAGTTCGTGAGAGACAATGGTTGCTACAAATTCGGTGTGCTCAGCTGAAGAGGTTTTTAATCGATCCTCTGGAACCAGAAGTGATGAATCTCTGGAAATTTGGAAATGTAAAATTAAAACAGTTCCCACCACAATTCAACATGATTCTCCCATTTGACATCTTAATTGACGTTGCATTTGACAGCTATGGGTTGTAGTTGTACATGTATACTGTTTTGTCGGCAAACAACAAACACGACAAAGGGGTAAATGTCACACTATGCGGGCTATATGATAATTGGCTAAGTTTTCGGATCTGTAGATTGGTATAAGTTAAGCTAGATTTGTTGGCGACATTGAGATGTAATCTCACCGTAAATTTAATGTCACATTTTGTCAAAAAACAATGACGATGTGAATTTATAATTTAAGCCTATATTGCGACAAAAAAAAAACGCAATCTTTGGCATGCTTTCTCCTGTTCTGTTAACTTTTAATTGAAATGCACCACCCGCGTTCTTTTATCCATTGACCGCTAGATGGTTAGCGGAATGGGAAACTAGTGTCAAACTCTATATTACAAGAGACATTGTCCAATGATTAGGGCGCTTGCGAACGATTTGATATCAGTTTTTTCAGTTTGATGACAATTTCCCGCTACTCAATGGAACGCGAACAGTAGTTTGATTTAGGTACTGAGTAATTTTGTCACCTCGACCACTTTCCTGACTAGATTTATCGACCAAATCCAACAGGTTGCAAAGCATTCACAACTTAATCAAAATCAACTAAAGATCCGAACGCAACCATATTTGTGGTTCTCACTCACCTAAATGTAATCAGGCCCCAATTCTCCATTGCTCCGAAACCGAAATCTGGCACCGAAATCATGTCGATTTTGGTTAGATTGTTTCTGATTCCGAAGTACGCCTCTAGGTATGGCAACACCTTGCGGGTGACATCGTAGGCATAGTTAGTCATGTCAATACTTTCGGAACGTACATAGAACTCGATGCGTGGATTGGTTCGGTCCGTAAGGGAGTAGTTTGCTTTCACCAGATTCGAGACGATAAAGGCGACGAGGTATGTTGGCATTTTGGGCGATGTCTCAAAATCGTCCCTTATAAAACCGGGACGATATATTCTAAAAATGATATTAAAGTAGAAAAAATGTATTCAATTTAAAATAGTTAATAGTGTGTATGTACTTACGTTCTGCGGTATGATGGCATATTTGACAGAGCCCTCTTGGACTGCTCGTTGACAATGCTGATGGAGAAGTTGGCTTTTTTGTCGGGTCGGTCGAAGCAGGGGAAAGCACGTCGGGCGTCAATTGGTGAGAATTGGGTACTAATCATCCACCTGGAGGATGAAATGATTGAATTGATTATTGTTAGTCGTGTAGAATTGAAAAAAAATTGCCACGAACTAAAATATATGTAACAAATGTAATCTTGAGATCGGTCTTGACGCTGAAAGTAGAAGCGGATGAACACGGAAGGATAATGCAAATGCGAATGTAGTTGGCTACCTCCCATAATGGGGCAATGCAATTTTTATCATCAACCTCGTTAATTTTTTCATTTTATTCTACTACATTATTTTTATTACAACCACAAGGAACACATACGTTTATTTTGAAATTGTTTTCATTTATGTCGTTGTAGGCAATGGATCTTCAAACCTCAGCTTACATAATTCCCTTACTCAATTTAGCTTTGGAGACTCTTTTGTATCGAGGCTAATTTTTAGCTCGAACAATAACACCCTTAAGCTAAAATGTATATAACCTTAGGCTTAGGGACTTACTCTGTTTGCAGTGTCTCCGCATTGATGTAACTGGTCTTGTAGATTCCTTGTAATGTGCTTGTAATTTGGCTGACAAAGTCCAAATATACGATAAGTTTCAAGTTTTTTTCTTCGGCCACATCCTTTTGTACTTTTATGACAAATGTCGCATTGTCATCACCGTAGTCACTTTCGAAATCCAAATCAGCGCCATCTCTCACAACTCGAACATTCGAAATTGTGATATTGTTCACATCCAGAACGATCGGCTGCAAGCCTTTGACTTTATTGTCACGTACAACTGTAATCGACACCGTTCCATTGTTTGTGGAAGTACTCAAATTTGGTTCGATGAGAAGCCTGCAGATAAATAAAACAAAATAAGTTCAAATATACAAAAGTTCTGTTTCCACCTTCAAGACGTCTTAAATCAAAGTCAACGTGCCCTCAATTCAACCGCTAAATTTAGTGCCGGTTGAATGCACTCATTTTCCAAAGGTGCCCGGAAGCATGGAAAAAACAAATAAAATTCAAGACGGACATTGCCATGTCAGAAGAGCAACCAAAGCGCCGAGCACCCCTTTACACACTGTAACAGTCATGATTTATATACGAAAACGAGGAACAGCGGTTTCGCACAGTTTCCTTTATTGAAACTACTCTGGCTGTGTATCTTTTTTTTTCTAAATTAGTATCTTATTTTTTGAATTGTATATAAATAGCATTTGTGGGGTTAAACAATTAATGAATTGTGTTAGGTTAGGCGGGTGTGCTTCTTTACATTTGTGTATACAACGTGTGGCTGAGAATGGGAATATGAATTTCAAAATTGTGTATCCATTATTAAAGAATGATTATTGTTTCAATTACAAAGTGATGAATAGGAAGGGAACGACGTGTGGCATTGGAACAATTTTTTTTTTTAAATAAACAAACTCAAGAAAACCGTATATTCTGATGTTCCATTCACAATGTAAGCATTGAGTATTGAGAAGTTTTTCTTTTCGACTGATCCAATGTTTGCATAATGACAACAAGCACGAATAGACGTTTACAGTGTTCAAACAGATTTTGCTATTCGGCTTCACATGGGCTTGCTAATTGATTTCGCGTTTAATGGAGTTTGAACAGAGTTGGTGTTTGACAAATACGGGCTTGTAAAGACTTTCGAATTTTTGTACTTGGATGACTTAATTGATGAATTAATGTGGTGGCACTTTAAATATGATTGACGGCGATTACATGTAATTTTCAGGAATGTGTCAATTGTGTAGTGTAAACTTGAATAGCATTATGTTTTATGTTGTGCATTCCCTAAGTGTTGTACAATTATTTATTATTATTAAAAGTTGCATTCGTTATTATGAGGCGCATTGTAAATTTGAAAATGCTGTACCTACTAAGCCAATTGAACGATCAAAAAGTCAGCATTCCAGTGGAACGATTTCTTCCATTTTTGTAAATTGCCTGAGAAGTAAAACAGAAACTGTCAGGTCACAAGCAGCCCAAGGGGGGAACTTGGAGTGATCGAACTTAAGCAACATGAACTTTTATAGGGTAAGTGGTGCCGAACATTTTGATCACCAGATTAAGCCCACCCAATCATATTTTAATTTGTTCTTGTTTTAAGACGTCATAGAATCTGTGGGTGGATTTTAGCTTTGACATTTATAACAAAAACTAGGTTACGAAAAACAGCTAAATTAACAATCGTTGTATATTTATTGAAAATAGTTAATTTCATGAAGCGTTGTCAATAAAACACAAACCTACTTCTCATTTGACGTACAGATAACACAGGTGTTCGAGGAATGTAAGATCTTATACTGTCTGGCCCGTTTATGAGAGAGATAACAAATAATTTTGCTTTGTTATTTTATGATTGAAAGTCCCAATTGGAGCCACACTTGGCTTCACCGGTTTACTGTCACAAAATCTATTTCACCTTGTGATTTAATTTGCGCAGCTGTCTTTTTAATTTCTATAGTCCCCTACAAAATTCTCTCAACAGTGACATCAACGAATAACTGCGAGTAAAATTTGAATTAAAGAGCAAACTTCAAATGTCATCTCCTATCGAATGGCATAAAGTTCCATAAAGTTCAAACGGGCTGTAAAAAAAACCTTGGCGCCAATCGATATCCAATCGATTTATGTGCAAACCAAAACCAACTCCAAATTCTAACTTAACAACATTACCTACAAACGCTGGGTACACATCGCACTAATGATTTATGCGATGCTTTGCATAAATTAACTTTGTACCCATGCAGACTTCAAGGTGTCTCGAAGGAACCCACATTGCTTGAGTTCGCGTTCGCGTTCGATACGAGCGTTACGTCATTTTTATAAAATCAGAACAAACACCATTGCGGACAAGCGACATCACAGCACCACTCATTGGAGTCCACACCAGGCGTCATAATCAATTGCCGCTCCAACCAAGATGAAGCAATTAGATGACGTTCGTCGAATGTTGGCCTACTGTAGTAAACGAGCTGAGAATAATTCATCCTTAGCTGTGGACTGCGGTAATGCCTGGGGCGCTGCAGTCTCGTACACCATCGCATCGGGCATCGCCCACAATTCTCAATTATGATTCAGGTTCTTGATGAAGCCTACCACTTGCTGCACTGTGGCATCGATTGACTCGGCCCGCAATCGATTGCAGTCTGTAAGACCAGAAGTCAACGCTCAACGAGGACGATTCAAACACAAGCCACACGCATCTTCGAGTGAACAAGGCGAGCATATATAGTGACGCTGACGACTGACGACCAGGAAGAGATCATGGGTCGCGTCTCGCATAAATTTCGTAATTCATTCGAACATCTGCTGTATAAAGTCGGCTCAATGGAATGGAGTTTGCGCGCAAAAGAATTGCGTGCGGTTATGTAATTAATTTAACCATCGACTTCAATTCGCAGATAATGGGTGGCAATCTTGAGCCAGTTAGTACTGGGGGTTTGTAATAGATTCGTGTTGAGAGTTTGATTTGCTCTTTTTGCAAGCTTCTGCAAATGTTATGCCATCATTGCGATTGAGCGTGACGCCGCTGGACTGTTGATACATTAATTGATGGGCAAGCATCTTTGACGCACGAAAGAAAATATTTATTCTCCTAATGGGGTTTTAACAGTTAAGTGCAGGTGCTTCAATGTGCGGCTTAGATTGAAGACGCGTGCTGAGCGTGTATCGTTAGCAATGATTGTATTTCAATTATTATAGTTAATAGTGGACCTAATCAGTTTGTTTATTGAACAAATCGATTTTTGCACTCCACTGAGATGGGTGGTTGTGTGTGTCTTTCGGCACAGGAATTCTTTGAGACGCCTTTCTAAAGCCGGCTCACGAAAATGGCAATAACTTGTTGTTAGGCCGGTTTACTGGTTTCGTTGTTAAATCATATTTTTATGAAATGTAGCTTTTGTAAACTGACGTATTGATTGAGGTAAATTAACTGAGTTGTACATACACCCGTCATTGCCGATTGTACACACATATTTTCGAAAAGGTTTATTGGTTTCTGTACGAATTGCGGTAGTAAATGTGTTATAAGCATTCACGTGCCGAACTGTGGACGTAAATAGTGCTTTATGTGCCTTCTCTTTCGTTATAGACTACTGTCACTGTGGCATCAGGAGTAGACTTAGTCTTATCAAATTCTGGGATAGATTTGTCGGCTACCCCTCCATAAGCCTATAAACGTCAACTGGCAGCACATTTCAGTTCAATACTATTAGTTTAGTAAGTTTGACAGCTGTCTAGCTGGATTTTATTGGACTACATTGGTTACATGAACAGTTTTTTTTTTCAGTTGACGTCTAGCGACAAATCTTGTCAAGAATTTCAATTTCATTACTGAGTACTAAGTTCACATTTTGATTAGTGTCGTTTTCCATTGGCTTCACTCGGGGATCCTTACTCATTTTGTAGTCCAATGTAACAAGAAAACGGCTCCTGGTTGGCATACAAGAGTATTGGTGAAATGCCAAAAAATTATCTACGGTAGCTGTCAAATGACTTGTTTAAAATACATAAACTAGACTTGAGTAGATTCTGACTTCAAGTCGAGAAGCGAAATTCTCTCCTCTCAGAATCACCAGAAGAATATTTTTTGTGCCAATGGAACGGTTTCAGAAGCCCAATGGAAAACGACATAAGTAGCAGGCGTAGAAAAAGTGTAGTTACCACCTACCGATCGAGTTCTTCCGTTGACAGTTCATCTAGTCCAGTCCAGAGCAATCTAGTCGGGTTGAAAATAACTGGAATTTTGAATTTGATTAAAACTAGAGTTTCAAACGTCCCCAATTGGAAATAAGTGTTTATTGCTATGAACTATTTACTTATTTTAACTTATTTCAAATAAAACTCACGTCTATCTATCTGTCAAAGAGCATTTTAACAAATGCAAATGTCATGGTCATCTTCTGCCGTCCGCCAATTATATGTGTAGAGAATACAATAGTCGAAGAACGTATAATAGCAATAGTCGTAGCACAAATTCGTTTTGCAACACCCTGTAGGACAGAAAATATCTAACGAGAACCCACTAACTATTCAATACTCTTCCATTTGGCTTTTTCTGTCATTTATTTTATATGCCATCAGTTATAGAAGAATGTTTCTTTTATTTTCTGCATCCCGCATTCGTAACAAACTCGTAAAATGTCCCTTAAAAATAAACACATTCATGTATTCAAGGCGAATTATACTATACATCTATTAATGCTGTTTGTTTTATCCCGCCTTCCTTTAATTAAGTGATAACCAGCAAAGCGTCGCGACGCTGCCGCCGGCGCCAAATCCATTTTTGCGTAACCAAACAATGATTTAGCCAGTTCCTACAACTCTCAACAGGGTGTCAGCTTTTAATTAGCATTTAAGAATTATAAGAATACAATTTAAACTGATATGGTATGCACTCTCAATATTTGGCTCATGTGGTATTGGCAGCACTGGTTTTTACCTCAGCTGACACTTGAATGTGGCTTTCCGTTGCAGACTTTGCATTATTCATGCATTCTATTTCGATTTTGTAGCTTCAAGTGTTAATTAACACAAATGACTTATCTAAATCGAATTAATAGTATGAATTCAGAGCAGCGCGTTTCGTGCAATTCGCTTAATCTGCATTCAAAAATCAAAAGAGAAATCAACCGTTTTTTACGCGGAAGATGTTTGTCACTTGGAAACTGTTTCAAACGGTTTGCCTGACTGACTAGTTTATTTTATTAATCTGTTTACTGCTTCGGAGAAATCGATTTTGGTTTGCAAATATCAATTCTTATGCGAATGACGTAATTATTGTTAATCGACCTTGAGCATTCTTTCCAAGAAAGTGCCTAACTGATCCACGCAAAATTTTTTTCATTGGGAAGGTGAACGACATTTGAGATCCAGTAATTGGAATGCACTTCCGACTGGAAGTCTACATCCAAATCCAATGCAAGAAAAATGCTCTGTGCCACACTTTTGAAATGGCAAACGTGAACTTTGTCTTTCAAATTCCTCGCTGGCATCTCGATTGCAAAAATAGACGTTTGCAAACTATTTTCGGAATCCCGTTCATCGAATTCTGTCTCACATCTCACATGTGCGTGTGCTTTATTGCTATGTGAAGGTGAACTCATTAGACGTATACCTACGAGTGCGCAGTGCTCCTCCTCAAGATGGAACACATCGAGTAATTAAGTTTTACTCGATAAACAATACCACTTACAAGCACCCCGTGTACCAGTGCACTTTTCCGAGACAATGCGAAAACTATACTTCACCCGCTATAGCTGAGGGAGCGAAAATAATTGCCGCCATTAGTCTCCCGTTCCATATGTGGCTTGGGTGTACATTTTTGTGTGGAATCCGACCATGAGTGATGGAATGAATTGACTTGTTTGTCTTGGTAATCGCACTTATTAATAACCAGCCTATAGAGATCAGATAAAGAGGCGCAACTATTTGGAATGGAAAGGCATGGGTCCCCTTTGGAATATGGCCGACTTTCTGCTGCTGGGTGCATGCCAGCGAGTAGGTATTGATTCCTCAATTGCTTGTGGCATTTGTTGATTATTTGTTGCACGAATAACACTAAACAGTAGGCTACACTCAAAGCAAAACAAATCGGGATGAGAAGCGTTGCGATTTGACGAAGATGAACTGTTGGTAATCGTTTTGGATAAAATTTGACTTTTTGAAATACCCGGTCGCAATGGATCACAGGTAGTTTTACTGAGCGAGGCGTTCCGGTTCAACCCCCAAAAACGAGAAATTGTTATTTTCTGCTGAATCAAGGTCGAATTCAATAGTTGTATTTGACATCCAAGTTGAGTTGCAACTGTCTGAACGTAGTGATATTTTAATTATAAAATCGCATTACACTTTTCATGTCGTTTTTCAATAATGCATAATCGAAACGCCACCAAACATATTTTTGAGCCTTTGAATAGGTCTATTAACTACGAAAAGAAACATACAAATTGAACAAGTGGTCCTCGCTTTATAAGCGGACAAAACACAGAGAGACTTTTAGTCTTTAAATCTCTTAATGAACATGAAAGAAGTCGTCTGTTAAAAGTGATGTTATAGCAATTAAGTCGGTGGCCTTCCTGGTAAATCTGATGCATAAAAGTGGAGAATGAGAATACTAGCTGCAAGTCTTTTGCTCTGTCATTATATTAGCGCTAGCTTGCTCTTCGTGTGACTTGTTACCAGTAGAGTATATGCAACATTTAAATTTAAAGCAACACAGAACAGTAAGCAGACTGTGAGGCATGTTGGTATCTTCATTAAACCGAAGGACTTAACTTGTTTAAAGAGTTGTTTGATGTTGCGCAGCAGATCAATTTTTAAAAGCGATGGTAGCGTGAAAAGAATGGCTAAGTTTTTAGTCACTTAAGACGTTGCTACAGCGGTTGCAAAAGAAAATATTACAACCAATCATCGGTTAACCTACTTCTTCGTAAGTTCAAATATACATTACGGATACAAAGAATAAACCAATGCACAAGCATATGGGGAGCGACAGTGTCATTTAAATTGAAGATAAGTTTGTCGCCAGTGCTTTTAAAGTCTAGGACTTCAAAGTATTAAAAGTCACGCTCGATGAGCTTTAAACAGAGTGCACGCACAGTCATGGATGCCAGCCTACAAATAGTCCACTTAAAGATGTCTATATACTGACAAACAGAACAGCAAGACTTTGTAACCTTTTCAATATTTATTTTACTATTGACAGCAAGCTAAGAGTATTTAGGCACCCAATGCTATTAGCCTCCTCTACCCAATAAAATTGTCATAAACATTTTTAGCGCGCGAGAATTTGTCAATAACTTATGCAATTATAACAAACTATGTATAGTTCGGCTCTGGTCCATGCCCCACAGCAGCATTCACAGGAGTTGCTTTGGCCTGTGGACATCGTAAAAATGGTTCGCCTTCCACTTTGATGACGACTACATCAATATAAGCTCATTGAATTTCGCTCCACTGAACAACAATGAACCGAGGCGAACTGCTTTATTTATATTAAGAGTGACTCTGCGGTCTGCGCTGCAGCATACCACACTCACACACGAAACGAGGCCAACGAGCCGGGCAACCTTTTTCTTTAACCAGCACGAGAGTCTCCAAGAAACCAACGAGTGATGTCATCTCCAGAAATTATGTAGTATCCTCAGAAATTCAATTGGTTATGCACTAAAAAGTTTTTTTTTTTGTTGAAAATAGTCATGCGTCTCACTTTCTATGAGACCGAGATGTTGGCATCTCGGAGTAAATAGTGAAAAAGGGCACGTGACAGTTGAGAAGATTCATGTTTGTAACAATAATTTCATATAAAGCAACTTACTTGTACAACTCGGGCGTCCATCCCTCGTATAACTGCAACTTTCGATCGATAACTCTAGGAATCTCGTCATTGTGGCTAAACTCGTTGGGAAATGGGTCAGGTCCACTGGCGGTAACACCCGGTCCGCGTGATAGCACACCCAAAGTACTTGCACTGGCTATCGTTGCGCTGAAGTTCTCACCATGATTGTTGTAATTGGCTGCACTATTGCCATTTGTACAGCTGGAATTGAGCCAAAAAGTAAAAGAGAGATATATATTAGTTCTACAAACAGAGAAAAGGATAATAAGCAAGATGTACAAGAAGTAGTTATTATACATTGAGCGATGAGAGTTTATTGACCCTATTAACTTGCAACTTTTTTTGTTGTTTGAGTGATATTTTATGAATGAGATTTGGGGTTAAAGCATTTTTCATTCGAGCCATGAATTGCGAATAAGCCAACTGAGAATGAATCAATAATTGTTAAGTGCAAACAACAAGTTGTCATTATTACTCGAATGTATACTAGAATTGTTGAATTTTTCAATAACAATATTTTCCCTCGAATTCTTAGACATGACTAAAGGACTACCACAAAAGATTGGGCATTACCAATCAATATTTTTAGTTTCGACTCTAAATTTTAGTAGTTCACGATGGCTATATTTTACATGGAAATTTTGCAATTGGGAGCTTCCGTGAATTTAAGGCCGATACTAAAATTTGCTATTAGTACGGCGCATTATATTTAACTAATCTAACATCTAATCTAAAAAATAATAGAGTCTTAATTGAATTAAATAGCAAAATTAACAATTACAGCCAACTGTCACTGTCACACTTTAGTTCACAAAATACATTTAAAAATTGAACTGAATCTTCTTGTGAATGAATTGCCAGAAACTACGAATATTTGCTTGTTCGCAGTTACCAATTCGCGCTCATATTTAATCCTTAAGTGTAAGTACATAATTTTGTTCCCTTATCAGCAATGTAAATTAGATTGCTGACAAGGGAAGGGAACATTCCCGGGGAAATATTATTCCCGATAGGGGTGAATATTTGAAGTCAACTTCGAAGTAGAAACTCCAGGCGGAAAACAAAAAAAAATTTTATATTCACAATCCACAACAGTAAAACGCGTTCCACAAACTAGTGAATGCAATAATTCATTTCTCAAAATCGATATCATAAAATTAAAATTGCAACATTCATTGTATTCATCAAGAGTACCATAGAGCAAGTTCAATGTACCATGGAATGGACCTTCGGACCTTGTTCGTAGAATTGGTCGAACGCATCAACTAACTGGAACAGCTCAAGCCGCCGGGAAAATTGTTCACCGGTACAAAAAAAAAGACTACCAGAATGAAACCGGCAAAATGGTTTTATTGCGTTCAATAATTTTGGTTATTGTTGGAGGTCTTTTGATACAACCGTTGGTAATGTCACATTCTAGTCTGGACTTTAAATTTACGAAAGCTCACAAATGCGAAATTTATAGAAAACATTGTTATTCTGAACTTAAATTGAAAAGAAGTGTATCAAAATTGGAAAGTAAACGTTACGTTTTGTTCCGCTGCCCCAAAGAACTTAGCGGTTGCTTCTCTAGCTTAGAACAGACTGTCAGAAACTCTTATGTCTTATGTCTTATGTGGCATTCGATTGGACGCTCTCAGAGCAATTTTTATCTTCGTTTGGTACAGGAAAAAGCAATCTTTTTCAGATTACAGAGCACTTTTGCGAATCTAGATATTTTCTCAGATTTACCAATGCCAATACAATGCGTTTGAGTTTGACAACTAATGGAGTTTGTTTACATTTTTAGTGAATTTTTTCTCCAGCCAAGAAACGCATGGCATCGGGTAAATAAATTTTTATAAATTATTTATGTATAAATAATTAGAACCCAATCGGGACAGATATTTCTAATGTTTTAATACAAAATTTAGCTAGTGAATGGAAATCGCTTAGAAAAGTGTCGAGGACTGCACATACACATATTCAATTCGCACGAATATATCAACACAAAAAAGAGCAAGTGACGTTTTTATGTTCGATTAGCCACACGAAAGCTGGAATCTGAGAGCAAATCTGAAGAAGCCTAATCGAATACCACATTAAAAATATTATTATTCTTATTCCACAGTAGATAGTTATGAGTCCATTCGGTCGTTTAAAACTAAGCTACAACAAAACGTATGAATGAGCATGCGACTTCTTCACTATCATTAATAAAACTCAATTTTTATTTTCAGCAATCCCGCTTTAAGTTTGCGCTATGAAAAAGCAACACAATTTGTCAGTGAAAAATCAAGTAATTTGCGTTCGATTTCGCGTCACGTCTTGTGAATTTACTAGAAACTACAGTCTAGACTCTAGATGATCATTTACGCGACATGATCGACTGACCAATGATGGCGTTATAAAAAAAGATAGACGTACCTCACGCGATCATATTATTAAATACTGCATGATGGGCATTTCTCGGCCACCATTTATTATTACAGACTGTTTTCAGCAACTTTGCAGTACGACTTAAAAGCATTTACAGCTCAAATATTTCAGGGAAAACCTTAGTAAGCTACCGAGTCGTGATTTCAGTCTTAGATAAATTGCAAAGCTTGTGACTTGTATAACATTTTCTCAATTGAACTCCTCAACAAAAGTAATCTTTAATCTCTATTGGCAAATTTTATTCGAATTAGAACAAAAGTGTGAGCTTCGTTTAGCAATCGCTCTAATTAGGGTTGTAACACTTCTATCCTCTGGAGCCCCAATATATCAACAAAGTTCCCCTATGCACTAATTAGTAATAAAACCGAAGATAAACACCCAACACGCAACGTGTGTTGTTATACTAGTCCAGAGTCCACACCCTCACCTAACCCGCACCAACTCATAACCCATTATGCGGCAACAAAATTTCAAAGGAAATTCGTATTTCCTGCCAAAATCTTAACTAGGTCATAGCAAGCAAGACCAGGCAGCAGGCACAAGTGGGTATTCAAATGTGGGCCAACTTTCTCAAAGGGCAGTTAGTAATGCAAACCAAGTCGACCGCACCTCGTTAACTGATTGCCATCCTTTATTTGTGACGATTTACGAGTTCCATAGAATGGGTCATGTAAATTTGCGATAGATTATCTGAGTTGTTTGCGCGAAAACGAAAGGCTTGGCCCAAAGATTTTTGGTTGAACAAAAATATAAAAAGGCTGGGAAGTGTTGGGAAAATCCATTTTCAATTGGTTTTCCTGTGGTGTTGAATTTATCGAGCCACAGAGGTGTGTTAATTAAGTCGTATTTTGTAATAAATATCGCTTTTAGCATAAAAGGTATTCGCCTTAACGTATTGGCAATGTTGAGAGAATAGAAGGTAGGTCTTCTTATAGAATTAACTCATTCGCAAATTTAAGGCCCAAGAATATTTTTAGTACAATTCCGAGGGGCAATAATTTTCTTCGTTAAATTTGTTGACAGTATTGTGGTGAACAATGGTGCGAGATAATGCGCGAGTACATGCCTGCACTGCTTTGGTTTGAAAGTCTCGTCAGTATATGCAAACTTAACTAAACTTAACTTAAATATATACCGTAGTTAAAACTAGCCGAACGGAAATTTAAAGTTCCTGACACATTGTCACGGTCAAAATAGAGGCAAACAATACACGTTGATAACCCATTCTGCACTTCAGTAAGGCGTCGACAATGGTCGACTGGAAAGTAAGGAATCTGCGCTTTCCATCGATTGTAGAAATTTTCTACTTCTTGAAATATTATCTCGCTTAAATACTCAAACACTTAAGTACTTACCTCTTTGATTCATATGCACTAGCTGTGATGAAATATGTGATTAGACACGCGATGAGAATCGCCAGCACTACAACCAATACAGACAAAATGGCAAATGATCTTGTCATTCTCTCTGGCTTTCCATTAAGGACGTACTTTTGACCATTTTTGGTTTTTAGTTGACCGCCTGCAAAAAGAGAAATGTTCACTTTAGTTGACGAAAACGGTATGATAATAAGTTAGGTTTAAGGTTTATTTACAATGGCAACTTATACGTCATCAAATTTGACAAGCGATGATATAGTACTTGTAAAGTTGTGTTCACAAAATGCCAGAAGAAACTCCTTGAGCTGGTCGTATATATTTCTTAAAATTATTCAAATCACAAATAAAATCAATCCCCTCGTCTTGGAGATGATTAAAATATATATCACAAACATCGAAAATATTCATTTATCTGTCAAAACAAGGTACCTTTCTACGAATATTGCATAGGTAACTAACCGTTCTTGTCTTAATTATTCGAATCTGAATTGAATATGTGTTTTTTTAAGTCAATCCGCAAATTACTCCAAATGTCAAAATCGTTAACACAGTATATTGAATTTCCGATCATATCTTCGAACATTTAACGCAACTTTAAATATAGAAAAGATGCAAGGTAGTAGAAAATACGAACAATTTTTGCATTCGAAAATCAATCACGGTTTAATTTCCTCATCTGATCCCGATACGATATACTAATATACCGCTCATCTTCAATAAACTAAAAATTGACACGTCCAGAACTTGTTCTACTTGTGTGACAGCCAAATTGTTTTAAATGACAGATTGTGTCAAGCCACAACCCACAAGGGGGTCAATTAAGTACTCCGACAGCAAAGGAGATTTGTGTGCCTAAATTTAAACAGCTTTAATTTAGGGTCAACTTTTCGGCTTCGCATCGCAACTGAGAATAATGTTCCTCCTAGGCTCCACATTGTATGCATGTAATACCTCACCAACACTAAACAAATACAAATTAACTGTCATCTTTCAGAGAAATCAGTAGATACCAATACCACCGAACTACTGAATCAGCTCGTTAGTTATTGAGCAAGCCAATCAAAGAATACCGCGAAAACAAGAACAACGACAAATTGGACTGTTTCCAATAACTCCAAGTGGAACGGCAATAAAACGCAATTTGATTCCCCCAAGCTCTTGTCGAGTGATACATACTGTTATAATCAGCCGCTTTCATTGTCTTGTCATTCGGCAAATCGATATCGAATTACCCACCAAATATGTTCATCAAATAGTTTTCGATTCATTCCTGTAGTAATGTAGTGCACTAGCGGACTAGCGCTTTTAATCGTAACAACGCCATTAAAATGCAAAATGACTGCGTTCACAAACGGAAATGAATAAAATCATAGCACCGGTGTCATTATGATAAAAGCTGTTCCGCTCCCTATTCGTATGTTGGACACGTTTCTCATATTAAAGTCGTTCCATTACCTTATGCATGAAATATAATTGATGGTAGAAGTATTGCGATTTATCATTTTGTTGTTTAAAAAAAAAAAAAGTCCACAAAAAGGCAACTGACACAGAAAATGTAAAAGTACGAAAAGAAATTAATTAATTTCGCAGAATTTCTTAATATTATCCACCAGATTTTATCAAGACCAGAGGAGGCCAACAAGCATTCGCATTTTACGCATGCATCCTATTCCTCACCACCACATTGTGGGGGGGCAATTCATTTACAGTAGCACAAATAAACCATCGGAATCGGACCGCTGACATTTGTCATCTGCAAATGCAATTTCATGATGCCACATATGTTGGCGGCATACATTTGTTAAATGTGCGTTAAGTAGGTAATAGTGTATAGATGTGGCTGTACGGTGTGTATTAATTTTTCTTATGAGTGAAATAATGCACATGGACTAGTGGAACGCAATTCACAAAGGGCGCGAAAGATGCGCATTCACTTTTGAGGAATTCGTTCGTATTTTTTCCCACAATTCGGTGGCTTCTGTGTAAAAAATTTGTAAGATTGAGTTTAATTGAAGAATTTTTTGTAAACAATTGGTAAATAAGAATAAGAACCGGCAAATTTGGTTCAAATAATATGACAGAGCCAGAATTCGCCATTCAGCAAGTTTTTTTTTTTTTTTGAATTGATGTTTGTGCAGGGATGGCCGACGAAACTGGTTAATGTGGTATTCGATTGGCCTTCTTCAGATTTCAGATTTCGTGTGCCTATTCGAACATAAAAACGTCACTGACTCTTTTTTGTGTTGATATTAGAGCGATTTGAATATGTTAGTTTTCGCCACTTTTCTAAGCGATTTTCATTCACTGATTAAATTTTATTTAAAAACATTTGAACATTTCCGGCGCGATTGATTTCTGAATGTTTATACATAAATAATTAACAAAATTAGATTCACTCGATGCAATGCCTTTCTTTGCTGTAGAAACTAGAAAGAATTCACGAAAACGTAAACAAACTTAACCCAGTTGTCAAATTCAAACGCATTTGTATTGGTACATGTGAAACAAATCTGAGAAAAGATCCAGATTCGCAAAAGTGCTCTGAAATCTGAAAAAGATTGTTTATTTTTTTGTATCAAACAAATATAAAAATTGAGCTGAAAGCAATAAAATTGCTCTGAGACCGCCCAATCAAATACCACATGAGAATGGAGACGTTCAAGTAGGTATCTAGTTTAGTAAGTCTGACAGCTGTCTGACTTGATGTTGCTCAGTTTTGACTGGCTTAGATCGGTCACTTGGAAAGCAGTTTCAGTTGAAGTTTATGGCGGGGTAGCCGACAAATCTTAAGAAATAAGAAACTAGATTTTAGAATCCGTCCAATTTCGTGACTGAAGTACTAAGTTGACAGTTCGCATATGTGGCTGACATAGGCAAAGGGACGTAAGCGAACAATCCAGTTTTAGCGTCCAGGTTACATCTAGTCCAGATCAATCTACTCGATTTAAGATAAGCAAATTATTGAATACCCAATTTCTCAAAATTCAATCATCAATGAGAAGTGACAGTTCCACCTGATCTTGATTGGCATTTTTTGAATTTAGACACTTTCTCATTTCCGTCATATTTTAATTAATTTTGTATATCCAAGTTCCTTGTAAAAAAAACAGATAGTTTTTATTTCCAAAACAGATAGTTTTTATTTCCAAACATTGTTGTTGCATAAATTATATTTTGTTTTCCTTTTTTTCCAAAAAAAAAAACAATAAAAATATTCTTGAACAAATTAAGGTTTCATTTAAATAATAAACACAGCATTTAGAAATTGCAGGTATGAACAAACGTCAAAGCGCTTTTCGAGTTTCCCCATTATGGAATGGAACCAACAAAGTCTCAGCCCACCAAAGCCGCTGTCACCTACAAAAGCAATTCCAATTTTATGCCTAAGGCACTAAGGCAGTCTTCATCGCTGTGTGTGACTTGTGTGGGTCGTAAAATTGTTAAAATGTTATATGAAAATTTAGTATATTTCGCAGCGGTGAGCTGCTCGTAAAATGTTTAATTGAATAAAAATCCAAAACGTGATGAAATTCTAAGCGCTGCATGCATCGTAAAGTCAAGGTGAGACTGTAGCCTGTCAAATAATTGACTTTTGTGGTTGAAACCCTGAAGCTCACCATCTGCATGTGTCCCGTCTAAGTTTGATTGGAAAGAAAATTCATAAACAAAACATGCGTGCTCGTAGACATCGTTGGTGGTTTAGTTCGCCCAATGACCTGCTACAAATTTATTATCAAACGGAAAAGAAAAAAAACTTAAAAAATTATGAACCAAGCCGAATATGCATCCGAAAGAAGCATTTTCTCATAAACTGTGCGTGTTTATTGTTGGGTCACACGTCTCTCATTATCTACGCCGCGCCGGCCGTGCGTCTCTGGCTGTGTTCGGCGATCTTCATTTGAATGTTCAAGGAATCCATTGATCTATGAACTTTTGTACGATTGTACGTAGGCGTAATCGAATTCGATTAACCAGACGCTACGATGACACGAATTGAACGAACATAGCGAGCTGAATTTGAATTTTTTGTTCGTGTAGAAAAATGTGCTACACATAAAAAAACTAAAATCATCCGGGTTAACGTCCACCTATCCAATTTGTTTACATCGAGCGGGAGAAAAATTTAAATATAACAAATACCTACCTACTCGTATCTCGTGCATGGAATAATAAACAAAATAACCGAGTGCAAAAAAAATAAATTCATGCAGATACAATAAACAATTAGACACGTTAGGCAATTCACTACGAAATAACAATTGAAGTTACACAACACTTATACGATAACACAACATACCAACCAACAAGAATTTTGAAAAGGAATTGAGATGAGAATGAGAACACACATACCCGAGGAATCCTTGGAAAATATTTCAACTTGAAACCATTCGTCGAGTTTTTTCAATGAGAATATGCCCTTCGATGACGTAGATGATGATGGGGGCTTGTCGCTGTTACTATGGCTAGTTATGGCTGAAATGAATGAAAAGTGAGACGATAGTTTTTGGTGATAACGATTTAAATGGAAGGGGTACACATAATTGTGTGACAGGACGTGGTGCATCGTGCATGCATTCGTAACCATATATTGTGACAAGACAATGTGCTGGAGTGCGGAGAAACTTAATATTTATACTGTGTACAGTGAGTGCGGGTGATTGTGATGCTGAAAGTGTAAGTAGTGCGGGAAACATTTAATTAACCATGTACACAAATAAAATTAATTTACGAACACTATTAAAGAGGAAGGGTTCATAACGTGTATTGTTTGAATTGAAATCTCTTGATAAAACGGCTGCATATGTTCAATACACATTTCTTTACCGTTGGCTGTACTGAGTTTCCTAAATAGATGACATTTCAAACATTGGAACAAGAATGTTGCGCTGGAATGTTACAATTCAAGTTCGTTCCTACTCCTTTCCATCTGTCAACATTTCTCTGGTAGGAGGTTAGGGTTTCTACTTTCCGGCGAGATAACGTCTGGCTGCAACTGCTTTGTTGGTTTGGAGGACGATCCGAAGAGTGAAATGTGGTTAAACCTTAAAACACTTTTCTCGAACTGTACTACAACACATCCGTAGATTTTTTAATCATTTAACTTGCGATTTTTAAAGAATTTATGTCGCAGAATTTGCGCTTAAAATACCACATGCAAGAAAAATCCCGATTTCAAATTAAAATCTTCACCGTTTATTTTGTCTTAGTGTAAAATTCCAAGTTAACAAATCTAAAATCTAAAAATCATATGCATAACAGAAAAATTCTTTTCCGTTTTACTTAAATAGTTTCGCTACAATTCCTTGAGATCTTCCCTTCGATAGGTTTACTACTAATGTCAATTATTTGCGGTTTCGCGTCTTACAAAGTTGTAAAGTTCAAACTCATAAAACAAGCAAACCTATTGGTACCGCCTGACACTTAAAAGCTCTCGTGTGCCTTCCCCGATGTTATCGTCTATATTTAGTATTGTTCGCCAAGTAACAATGCAACAATGTTATACCGATACAATATTCTCATTAAATTGTAAAGACATATGACTCTTTCGAAACCCAGTCTGTAGAAAATGTTCAAGTGCACTGCCATAATTTTCAATGCATTATGGTTTTCGTACTGTCTATAGGTATGCCGTACATAAACAATAGACCCAGACAGTCTGTTAGCCATATGTTTCCCAAGTATGTTTTGCCGCCATGCTGAACACTATACGAATGCAACAGCAATAAGCCGCAAATTGATCAACAAAAATACAATTGCCTTCGAATGAACTTCATTAACTCGAATGCAATTGAACAGAGAGACAACAAATAAAACAAAAACCATCCATTAAGCCAATGATATCACAGGAAATTACGTCACAAAGTGCATGTTACTGCGTCGCCCTAAATAGCACCTGTGTTTGCGTATATGTGCTAGCCAATACTCGCGGATTGACATATTGTGCACAAAAAATATAAGCCTCATGCCATTTGCATTGAAACAACGACAGCTGTGTGACACTTGCATAATATGTGTCGACCCCGTGGAATGTGCGAACTTATTTGTCACTTTCAATTTGATTAGCTTCAACTGTCACTGTCACTACACTATTGGTGCCAGTAAGTGATGCCACCCATCCATTGATTGCATTCAGTGCGGATTATCGACCCAATGATTCTGACTTTTAAAGTTTTCCGCGGTCTAAAAATATCCCACCGATCCATTTTCGAAAGTATATCGCACTCCCCCCAAGAGTAATTCACCCACTTTTGTTCGGTGTTTAGATAATAGCTCTAGCTACCTATTTCTTTTATAATCACTGCTGATGATCTCACACGTCATTGTATGGCAAGATATGAGGTGCATTCGAAATTATGATTATTTCCGTTTGAACTGATTTACACCTTCATACTCGATTAGAAAATGCACGCTCGGTTCTCACACCTTTTCCACTCCTTTAATGAGCTTTTCGATAAGAATCTGTCTAATTACAGAGAATTCATCATTTGTGTTTCCATTTCCATAAAACAAAACAAAATGCAGGCACGTAAAAAGGTAAAACTAACACACGTTGCTCATGTTATAAACAATTAAGTGAGGAATTTTTCTTATTTCGTTTTGTGTAAACAATTTTACCCAACTAATTTAAGGGGGGAAATGAGTTTCACGCTTTGTGGATTGTGGATTTTTCTATAGCACATTTGGGCGGCCCCTCTGGTTAGTAGGTTGAGTAGAATTGTATTTTTTAACATTAAGGTGGTGGTGATTTATTGGAGGGGCATAGTCCGTTTTTTTTTTATGAATTATTGTGATAATTTATTTCAAAAGAACTGTACCAAAAAGTTGGTCAAGGCCAGCTGCAGGGAATGAGTCGCTGTCGCTTATTTTATATTCACTGTAATTTTGTATTCACTGTATTTGTTAATGACATTCGATTAATGCTAACGAATGGTTCTACAAAGTTATACAATTCTATTGTTATAAATTTTACGTAATTAAAATGTCTCACTTTGCAAAGCTGAACTTCACCCTTATGACAGCTGTCAGAGTTGTAAGTATTCAAACAAGTTGACGTACAAATCTTACAGGTAGTTGTGTGAGCATAAATTATTATGGCACTGTTGGCATTTTAATCTGACAATTATTATAATCCTTGAATAATTGTCTTCTTGTCTAACGTCAAGATAAATGACAATTCTTTTATGGTGCCACTTTAAGTCACAATCGCGGTATTTTCAATATGTTTACCTACGTTAATATAGGTATTTATTAATGGAAAAATGCTATTTGTATTAAATTTAGCTTATTATACTTTCGATCAAAAAAAAATCTGACGTTTACTACAAAGTTGTCAACTAATAAGAAAATGGTCTATTCGCGTAGTAAGAACAATAATGTTGTTGTTGACACGGCTCGTGATCATTTGAACTGACGCGACGGCACGTCTTAAGTTTCAGCTCGTTCAAATAACAGTTACAGCACCTAAATTGATATACGACGAGTAATGAGCTTTCAACTGGGTGGTCCCTAATTACGTATTCCCCGCTTGATTTGTAATGAGTAATGACAGTCACCAAAGAAAAACTACCCAATTGTTTAACCAAATAAAAAGCTGGCACTTATTTCCATATTCAACTTGCAATTACACATACTTGTTAGCATAGCTCCGCACTCCCCGTTCAGCGATAGTAAAATAATGAAAGCCCAAACCAAAAATATTCCGTTTCACTTTCATTGAGGTTGATGATGTTTTGCCGGACTACTCACAAAAAAATATATTATCCATTATCAAAATATCGTCGAAATAGTCTCTTGACCTTGATGTAACGTTAAAAAAAAACAGTTCACAATATTGTGATTCAGCTTCAGCCAAACTGAACAAGTTACTCATGGCTACGAATCATTTGTCATCAGTTCAAGTTCAACAGACGGCAAATGTGTCTATTTACCATGAGAGAAGCAACGCCACCATAGCGCAGCGTTCCGTATTTCCATTTTCGATCGTACCACTCAGCCACTCTTGGAAGAGTAGGTGTGTGTTGCTTTTACCTAGCCTGGTGGTTTAGGTTGCGATCAATGATATAGTGATGACGGTGAAGTCGGTTCAGTGTCTAGTCACGTTTTGCGATCAGCCAAGAAACGCAGACCGGTTAGGTGAGTGCTAACATAGTTTTTTCTCAGCTCTGACTCTGATACGATATGGCGAACTTGTTGTCTGATGTTGTCTAATAAACAGCGAATTTGTTTGATCAAATTAGCATGTCGATTAAATTTATCATTGAGAGTGCCCTCCGCCAGAGATAAACGTATCAAATTTCGTCTATCTTGGAGAGGCAAAAAGAAAAAATCGTACCCTTCTACAGAATTTGTGTGCACCCTAGTAGTTATAAATAGCTTAAAGATGTTTGTAATCTAGCTTTTTATGGGGTTAAATTTTCAAGATCTAGGACTACTCGTACGTCGATGATCTAACTTTAAGTGGAAAACATCGTTGATGTAGGATCTTTCAAAAGGGTAGAAAGTAAGCAATTGAAAAACGCTCGCAAGAAAAGGTTCAGAAACACAACTTCTTTTGGTCGCAAAAATAAAAACCATTCCACGTTCTTACGACCACGCAATTATCATTAGAGTCCGACAATAGGCGTGTTTTTTGTTTAGCTTAGATCTCTGCCAAGCAAAGTCAAGTAGAATTTTCAGCAACAACACCTACCGTGAGTTCTCGAAGTGTCAATTAGAGTTTAGTTGTTGAAAGCTGAGATCGAAGGTGAAAAAAAACGGGCCGGGGACAGCCATATAAACAAATGAATTCAACAAGAATTGGCTATCAACAAAACTGGTTAAGTTGTTCAACCCACTCTTAAAACTCCAAAACGATTCAAAGCATTATCTATTTAGCAACACAATCCAATGCAGGCGCCTTATTAATTTGACCATTTCCGATAAGGAATAGCTTTATATTATGATTCATCCGACCTGTTCAAGAACTTATTTGGAAACACTAAAAACGTTTTATGTAGAAATTTCTTTTAATTCGGAGTCCATATCCATTTGCCTTAATTATACGTAGATTTGTTTAAATTTTAACTCCTCATGGTCACTCAGGACGTTTTTTTGTTTTTGCAAAAGAGTTAATTGTTATTTTTAAAACCAGTTCCAGTTCCAGCAGACAAAAATATGTCACGTTCAGATATAAAATAAGATCGTAAAATTTAAATGATTATTGTTTTTTTGCGGTTCCACTAGCAGAAAATCTAAACAAATTTAAATTTGTACTGTTAAATATGTTTTGACGATTGAACGTCACTTTATAGGACACTTTACGTTAAGGTCGGCTGTCAAAAGATTTTGTTATGAAAGGTGCGCCGACTACATTCTTTCTGTCTGTCACTTTATCACAAGAAAATAATATCATAACAAACGGAAAAGGACTCATTTTGTTTTATCCAGTCAATCAGACTTATTTATACCAACGCTGTCACATTAGACATAAATTTCCTGTGCTTGACGTAGTCCTTTAAGCCAATAGCATCGGCTCGCCTTTGTTTCTTTAGATGTCAGATGTCATTCTTTCTATTTACCTCCACATAAACAGGATTTCCAAAGTACCATCTCAAGCAAATATCACCTCAGTATAGTTATGATGGCGTGACACGAAACTTCAACTGTATATTAATTCCATACAAAAGTACGTGACACGACTACTAGCCGTAGAAAATAATAATAAATCGCCATCTGTTGGCAGATTGACAAAACGCACATGAGTCCACATCTGATAAAAATTCCTCACAGTCGTGACAATTGATTGAAATATGCGCTGTATCTTATCTGTTCATTAGTTGTAAGTTTGAAAGCAAAATCCCTTTCCAAACGTCAGAGCATCAAAACATATGGGCAAGGCACACTCCCAAAAAGGGGTGGGCCCGAACAAAAAGATACAAATCAATACACGGAATTGTTAAACACAAATTCTCTATCGAAATATAAATTATACACTTCATAGAAAAAAAAAAACGAGAAACAGGAACATGCTACAGAAAAACTGCGTTCTTTGTGAGCGTTCAACTCTGGTCAGAGCAATTTGTTAGCAATGCAATGAAAATACAGCCAATAGATGCGCCTTCTGCACGCTGCATGCTTTCTGTCTGTTGGATTAGTTATTATTGTTATTCGCACTTTTTGTTGGGCAACTTTAAAATCCACATTGGGAATTCCAGAATCCAGACTTCCACAGTGTGACAAGAATCAACAAACACAAATGGCTAACAGACGTTGCAACAGATACTCGCACCAGCAACATGAAAATGGAAAAGGAACTCATGAAAGATGGGAGCAATGTGCGGTTACACTCTTGACATTGTCGGGTGTCGTGGCCGTCGTTCGGCATTGCTTTGTTTTGTGTGTGGCTCGAAGTTCATCTGTCATTATGGGCGCTTTTTCTCTGTCATTATGTGTGTTTTTGCCGCTATAAACTGAGGAAGTATTTTGTCTGAATAGATGTAACAGACCAAGAGTGCGAGTAAAGGGCACATTTGTTTTTAAAACTGAAAGCTGTTCTGGAGGGAATTTTTTATACTGGGCTATCACAGAATCCGTCGTATTCGGAATTTTGATACGAACCCCGAAAGAACTATCATAGAATCCGTAGTAGGGGAAATTTTTTGCTACGAATTTAGCCGTAGGGGAAATTGATGGATATGAATTTCGAAATTCCTAGCAAACATTTACTTTACGACGGATTCTATGATAGTTCTTTCGGGGTTCGTAGCAAAATTCCGAATACGGCGGATTCTGTGATAGACGTGATAATGAGGGTGTATTAACTGAACAGTTTTTGGAAGAATCCAAGGGACATCTTCGTAGTGTCTGGTCCCTAGATGAACAGTCTTAGAAAAAAGCTAGGGTTTGCTTCCTCTTTTTGACAGGTAGGTGATGAAATCGCATTTGTGCAGATATCTTTAGTAGAAATAGCACGGAAATGCATATTTACCGAATAGATCAAAAGTAATAATCATGTTTTCAACCACTAATTTCATCTACCTCGATGTAATTTGTCCATCAGTCAATTTGTCGATGACAGCTCTTGAAAGAAACTGACCTTTGATCAACACAATATTTATATCCACCTCTAACCTGTAATCTATTCCAATTTCGAGTACTTTCCCTTTTCATAACTAAAAATCTGTTTTTATTAACACTCAATCACAGATAAGATTGAAACACACAGCTGGATATCGACTATTCTGATTATATTTCATCAAATACCATCGCGATGATAACGACATTTATGTCACACCGACTATCCATCAAGTCTGCCAGTATTGCGAAACTTATTCGTTCACACTGAAGAGGTTGTTGCACTGCAAGTGACAAATATTTAAACAATGTATGTATAGTATATGAGTGTTTAATTTTCCATTATGCAATGAAGCTCTCAAGTGACTCATTTGAGTTGACAAGCTCTTGTTATCATTATTATTGTGACCTAAAAATGCACCTATATGGGGAAAAAAGATTAACTGAGGCGTTAAGTGCACCGCTGTTTTATGGGGCGTACGCATTGCACTGAATATGAATACTACTTGGATTCCGTAATGGAATTCCATACGTTACTGTTGAATTTGGTATTTGCACTCTTGTCGTTGTGAAATATTTACCTGCAAAGATATGAAAGAAAAACAAAGCGTTAGCCGTAAATCCATTCTAAAAATAAATTTTGAGGGCTGAAATATTGAGTCGGGACTAAGCACGCAATTAAATTATTTTAAGGATATCAGCTACTTATTGCAAAGATTTAACTACGCTTAAATTCGAGAAACTCTATGAAATTACAAATTGAGGTTTTATCCAACTCTCTCGAACTTCTGACACATTAATTTGTGCGCATTGCTCATTAAAATAGAATCAAGCTGTTACTAACGAAGAGTAGCTATTTTAGTAAATATGACATCACGTTTGACACGATTTAACTGCCTTTCAAGTTCTGTCCAATCCTAAAAATACTAAAAACTGTTTACGAAAAATGACTGTCCAAATTAAGCACATTCCCTTTATTGGTTTGGAATAAATTTAGCGATAATTTTAAGGTGTTATTACAAATCACGTATTGGGAAGAGCAACATGTGAATGAATAGTTTATTTCATTGTACAATATGCTGCAGCGTTAATTGTTGCCAGACTATCAGGCCCAGGAGTAATTTATGTAAGCTCTTAGCGATGCATCTGCGTGATTCCACGTAATAAGTACATCAAGCATGTGCTCGTGCGGCGCACTTAATTAAACTGATGTGTTAGTATGTAGCATACCTACAGTTTGTAAAAATTTACAGTCAAGAGCACGACAATAGATATTTGTTCTCCTTAATAATGGCTTACTTAATTTTGCTTGCTCACATCTCGCACATGAATTAGCATGCGTTCGCTTTGGTTGATCCAATAATTGTACAGTCGCGCAATTCAATTTATTCAGAATTAAATTGAGTGTCTGACTGAATTATAAGAGCGCATCTTCCACATCTCGAATAGTTGGTGTTTAGAATGAAATGCGTATGCTGAGTCAGATGTCCATTGAAATTGTTTGGGAGGGATGCCTTTGAATTTATTTTTTCCATACGCAATCACTCAGAAAAAAAAATTGTTGAGCGAAGAATTTTGAGATTTTTATAAAACTCGAATCAAATATTCAGATTAAGAAGAATATGCTTGCCATAACTATTTTCTAAGAATATTGCCAACAATATAAATCTTAAAACGAAAGTTTTGATATTTTGGTTCATTTTAACCAACGAAAATTGTTGGCATTACAATTTTTTTTTCTAAATGAAAGTTTGTTTAGATTTCGCATCTGTCGCAATTGTCGTCATCATAATTTTCAATGTAAAACCTTTTTTTTCCAGTGGAAACGTGGAACCTTCAAGGAAATGATAGATTAACTATTTCCACCAGCTTACATAACTTCACCAAAAGCAACTTTCTATATTTCGATGCACCGGTTCCGTATCTTTAGGCTGGAATTGCAATGACTTTTCTCTTCAACTAAATTCTATAATTTATTTTATAGAAACACGCATCTTCAATTGTAAACAACAAAATAAGTGATTAATCAGATGGGAACAGATTTCCCCGGTGGGCGGTGGTGGGTCTAATTAGTCAACTACTACTGCATCTGTGGATGTACACAGACTAAAATACCCCGTTTTCTGTATATTGGTATCGCTCAAACGGTGGCTCTGTTTCAAGATTTAATAAATAGCCGATTCTCTAGTTACACACCTATATCTATGTCCACCTACGCACAAAATTAACTGAACACACTTCAGCAAGAAAGTTCCACTCCAAACATTCGACCAACTTGTTGATATATGGGTTTTATATCGGGCTTAAAGCATGTATTGGAAAAATGCATGCATTTCATTATAAGCCCACATGCATTAACATTTCTCAGAAACGGAATGTTTTTTTTTTTCATTGGAGAAATTCATATGATACCTACATTATACATACAAATCCCGATTCGTGTCCAATTACCCACAGAGAAAAAAATTTGAATAGATATTGACTGTGTTTAATTAAAAGATATGCATAGTAAATTTTCATTAACCGATAAGCATGCTATAATTGAGCATCTAAAAAGGTATCTGTAATTATTTACATAAATAAGAAACAGATATCGCCTTATTGATGAATTTATGCAAGGCGTCTTTTTTAGTGTTTAATTTACATAAATATTTAAGAAAAATATACTTCCTATAGATCGCCAAACATAAATTTAGTCATAAATGGGAGAACTGTATCGGGCTTGCCTACCATCTGATGATAAGGTACTTAAATGGTAATAAATAAAATATACATAGGTATGTCTTGTGGTAGAAAAAAAAACAAAGAGTGAAAACAGCCCGTGTCTGTTATAGTGCGTTCTTAAAAGTTGTTTGTTTTCCAATCAAATCTTTATTTTTATAGACCTTAAATTGTAGGTGAAGGAGCAGACCTTGACCATTCAAAACCTTTTGATCGATTCTACTAGACTTTGTGTTTATAGCTATCCAATATCTGCGTACACTTTCGCATTTGCGTTAGATTCGATGGAAATACCATTTCTCTTAAAAGTTTCGCCTTTCGCCAATGTCGGTAATGTAGTACATCAAAAATTTGGTTTTTGCAACTGGTTTTCACTTTGCTCTGCCTTTTTGGGAGTTCTGTTATGGCATCAAATTAATGTTAACGGACAAATAAATAAAGAAATTTAGAAATTAAGCTCTAAAGGGTGTTTTTTTTAGAGGTGGAATGGAAATGGAATAAAACAAATATGTTTTGTTTTTTAAATTGACATTAAATTTACTTTATTTGAAAGATAATCTTCTGGCATTTTTATTTAAATATGATTTCTGGCATATGACCGCCACTGTTGTCTCGGACGTAGTCTAATCTGGAGGTCCAATTTGACATTCCAACATTTGTGGCCGTATATCGGCAATAACGAGGCGAATGTTGTCCTCCAAGTGGTCAATAGTTTCAGGCTTAGCAGCTTAGAATAGCGACTTCACATATCCCCAAAGAAAACATTCAAGCGGCGTTAAATCGCACGATCTTGGACGCCAATTCACGGGTCCGCAACGTGAAACTATATGCGATTAGAAAACATTTAAAACCACAGCTCCTGCACATCATGGTTGTTCAATTGATGAGCGAAAAATCAGTGATCATGGCTCTATAGCGGTCGCCATTGACTCTAACGTTCTGGCCAGCATCGTTTTACGGACCAATTTTTCCACCAACCCATAAAGTACACCAAACAGTCAGTTTTTGTGGATGTAACGGTGTCTCAACATACACTTGAGGAATATTAATATTATCACTCCAAATACGGCCGTTTTCTTTATTATCGTATACATTCAACCAAAAGTGAGCTTCACCGCTAAACAAAATTCGCTTCTGAAAATTGACGTACACGCAGAAAAATCACTTATTTAAAATCAACCAAATTTCGGTTAAAAACTACCAAGTGATACTGTTAATATAGCTCTTACAGAGTTAGTGGATTAAAAATAACCGAGTCAACTTGTTTAACGAAACTTAGTTAAAAATAACCAATTTATCAATTTCCTCTCCAATTTTTCTCGGTCGTAATCGTAAATAACAAACTAACTAATAACAACAGAGTAACATGGTTGATACCAACTGATAAAGTGTGTTATTTTTTACAGTATGATTTAACCTTTTTAACTCGCTAGTTTTCAACAACAAATACTCTTTTATTTTCTGCAGAGACTTAGTTATTTTTAACCCATTTTTTTTTAACCGAGCCAAAATTGCACTCGGTAAAGGTTAAAATTTCTGCGTGTATACGAGTAGTGCGTGATACGTATTTCGAACACAACCATCGATTTTCCAAATAAATTTGCACAACTTACAAGCGTTGTTCAGGCGTCAGACTGTTCATGTTTAAAATAAATCACTTGACAGTTGACAAAATGGCCGCCAGTTAAAATAGAGTGTTGCCAACTTAAAAATCTGTATCTCTAAAAAAACACCCTTTATATGTACACTGTACAGCTCACCATTTTTGATTCAAATTCCTGCCACAGTTCTCCGAGTGCAGCTTAAAGCTTAAGCTAAGCGCCATTTAAATCGTTCTCTTACTACCTTGCTTTAAGTTCGCTTAATTTTGACAGTTTTGATCTGTTTGGATTTGTTTTAAAGGCGATTTAAACTTACCTAATTAAAATTACTTACTAAGTAAAAAGGTAAGTAAAGATACAACTTAAACACATGTACTTAATTGACCATGTAACTAATTGACATGATGCATCATTTGAAGCTTGCAATAATGACATAAGAATAACACAATTGAAGGAGATCAGTAAAATATCTTATTTCATCCCAAATACAGTCATTTCTAGTTATTTTTACACTAGAACTATTGAAAACACCATCTCCAACTCCCTTCATCACAGTAACTCTGAAGTCTAGTCCACATTGTTTCCTTATATACAAGACTACAGTAAATATAAAACTGGTACATAATATAATAAGAATACCCACATCGGTGCTATAGCATCGTCGTCTCCCCAGCGAAGCCATTCAACGCCCCGCTGTATTGAAGCAAGCGAGTAAGCTGTGTCTGCATGGAAGATACTTCATTTTCGAATTGCATATGTGTTACATCGGATCGGAACTCGATTCAATGCCGCCTACATGTCTCAGTTCCTGCGGTTCGGTGAATAAATTATCTTAGCTTGCGACAACGACACAGGTTTGTCAGCAATTGTATTCCATTTGCATTGTGTTCTCCAAAAATCTCCAGACAGAGTGAAATTATTAAATTAGTTTTATTTCTTTTCATTAACATATGTACCTAAGGTCGCCCAAGGGCGGCGCAGACACATGCACCGAACCCGCTCTTTTTATGACAGATAACGACAATCCATCGCAGCGCATTCGTGCTTCTTGGAGGTCATAATATCTATATGAATATGCGAACTGTGTCTGCGTAGGCTTAATCAAAACAAGAAGTAGTGTCAGTTGTCAGACGCGTAAATTGAACCAGTGATGTAATGACAGGCGACGGGGAAAAAGAGATAGGAAGTGTGCAAGACCGCTGCTGTTAAGCTAATAGCGAAGTAGCCGATTTATATGGTAATCCGCTGGCAACCTCATGTGTCATTCGCATTGTGTATCATTTTTTCATTGCTGCCCTGCCGTGCCGCTCGCGGCCGCCACCAAGCGGCGCGTCGCCACGTTACGTACGGCAATTAAATTCATTCATAAAAATTAACTTTATTACGAGTATGTGCATAATATATCCATACTCGAACGCACAACGTCCAAGCAACGAATGAATGTACAGTACAGTGTGACATCCAACTAGCCTTTGCGGTAGTCGTTGTGTTATGTCATGTTGAACATTGAAGAGGCATTAGCCACAGCCAGTGCTTTATGTTGACAGCTAATGGGTTATGGGCACTCTGTGGTGTGGTGGGTGATCCAAAGATCGAGCGAGCAATGCATGTACATTGTACAATCTTTATGATTTTCAATTCAGTACCATGGCTAATTAGTAATTGTGAATATTCAAAGTAATTGTTTTTTTGCTTGCTTCTGTTTTATTAGTGACGTTAAGTTATTGAACGAAGTTGACTTATAGATTGCTGTGAAACTTGAAAGTAGATACCTAGCACCAACTCTTTGGACACTGTTCACATTATTGTACTGACAAACAGGATGTACAAAAAGTAATAAATTCTTAACTTTTACACCAATATTACATAACCACAATCCATGTTTTCATGCAAATTAAGTCATTTGCGGATAAAAACAAGATGAAAAAACACCGATTACCTATGTCTTGTTTCTATGGGATATGTAAACTATTACAATTTATGATATGAACATTAACAAAATTAAAAGTAGGCAAAATTTACCTATACACTCATTTAATTGACTTGATAATGCGAAAGCAGCTGACACAAAATCCGTGCAATATCAGACTGGAAAACGTAAACTGAATTTTATAACAATCTGTCAACCTGACAAACCCTTCAGCTAAACAAGTGAAGTAGATTGTCAAGAACGTGTAGAAAATTGGGAAAATAGATATTGAGAAACGCAGAAAATATTTTGTTAGCGTCAGTGGCGTGGCGTCCATATAACTCGATTCCTACCGAGTTACCTTTTGAAATCTCCACCAGGTAACACTATCTGTCTACCAAAAACCGAATATACCTACATGTAACACTACCAAATGAATTTGAATACTCACAAAATGGTATACACACAAAAGCACTCATATAAAAATT
This sequence comes from Cheilosia vernalis, assembly GCA_949126925.1. Classification (NCBI taxonomy): domain Eukaryota; kingdom Metazoa; phylum Arthropoda; class Insecta; order Diptera; family Syrphidae; genus Cheilosia; species Cheilosia vernalis. The sequence continues at coordinate 101,331,031 of OX421358.1, read as the reverse complement.
GTGTGTGTATCCATTTTCATACAACATCGTCATCGTCTCGTAACTCGTAGCGACAAAGCGAAGGTAACCCAAAATATGTCGGGTACGGGTTATTAAAGTTCTCACTTTATAGTACATTTTGAGAGAAAATTTGCTTGTTATCTCTTTTTTTCTTCCCTGAGTACTTTGTCTGAGTCTGACACCTCTCTGTTCAACACCCATTGTAGAAAATAACCCGCTTTTCTTCGAGTTATAAGCTCTCACAAATTTCATTTTGACTGCCGAATCTGAGTGAACATTTGTTTGTATCTCTTTTTTTCTTCCCAGAGCTGAGTACTGGTACTGGCCATGGCCACTGGCCATTGGGTTGTGTTTTTCTTTTTGGTATATCGTATTCGTATGTGTTTGTTTGGCTATGATATGAAGAAAATAACGCGGTTTTCTCCGAGTTATTCGAATTTCTTTTACTTCTTCTTTTCTTATTGTCTCTTGTGTGAATAATTGCAGGTAGTATGTTGAGTTGAGGTAGGTAAGGGTGTGTTTTGGTTTACAAATTCAGTTGGCAGATTGCATTGCATGACTTAAGTGAATTTAGTATAGGTACTCTGAAAACGATTTTGCAAATGTGCAATGTATGATTTTGTTTCAAGTTGCACAGGGTCACAGGTCTAAGGTTTTTTTAGATTTATAGGTTTATGATAAATTTTTGCTTCGACTTCCCATTTTATAAGGTTCACGCCACGCCACTGGTTAGCGTTTATATACATAAAGTATGTGTGCACTGCCTTAAAAAGGTAATAGCTATGGAAAGAAATGATACAAAAATGTTGGTAATAGATTTCACATTGCGCGTTGGGTCTGTTCAGCAATTAAAGTGTCTTATATTGGGGTTTAAAAAAAAATGTATTTGTACTCGATCATTCAGAAACATAAAGTAGGTAACACAGTTTTATTTGAGTAAAGTGCAGACAAAGATTTAACTTAATCTATTAACGCCCGCGCTGTATACTTCAAACTACACCATAAGAGTAGTCATAACCTCTTATGAATACAATTAATAATGAACGCAGCCAAATGTCATTGAAGATCGAAATGGATGGGTAAATTATTCATTAGTTTGTTTATTCCGCAACAGCTGATTTGCATTTTCTCACACTCGACGCTGTCGACAAGCCGTCAACTTATACGACGAAAACAATCGATTTGTGCAAATCTTGTAGATATTTCTTTGCATGAGTCAAACATAACGTCAGCGGTCATTTTAATATCTATAATAAATTTATTTAATGTTAACATACAATGAATAAAAAGAAGAAAAAAACGACAGGTAAGTGAACATTTGTGTCGAACATATTTTAATTAAGACTATAGAAGTGGAGATATTTTTTGCAAAATAAAATGTCTACGGGGGGAGCAAACGTCAAAATCCTTGAGTTCGAACACGCTCGCCGCATTAAAGGCATATGGCAAATTTCTATTCTCTCATGCTGGGAAATAGTTTACAAGTTCATGTCAAAAGGCATTTCGAATGTGAATTTACAGTTTCAATTAATGAAATGGAGAAACACCATAAGCCAGCAGTACCACAGTATAGTAGTGGCAAGTGTACAAGGTCAGTCTAGTATTGAATGGACTATAAATAGGTAGTGCTCGCTTTGAAACGGCTGACGAAGTAGCCCTTTGAAACGTAAACGATTTGAGAAATTCTACGAATTGTACAACTTGTGTGTGTGTACTATAAATTATAAACTGGCGTGTTCACTGATCACTGTTTATTTCTATACAAAGGCGTCTGCCTCTCTGACTCATTTATAGTTTGAATGATTTGAGGTAGTTTTTTTTTTAGATCGAAAGCATATTTTAAATGAAAAATATTTTTATGGTTCATCGCACTCGCACTGTCACTCTACACCAATTGAGACAGTAAATAACAAGCGCACCCAATTATCCAAAGTCACACTGTCCATCACTTTGCCATTAAAAATAGTTCAATGACTTTCAGTGTGCAGAGTGAACCGCAAAATCGATCTCTTCGCCATCAGGGCTTGTATGGCAGATACTTTTGGTATTGAATTTCCCACAACGACATGCAGTTGAATTAGCTACTTCTGAGTGAGGAAAAAAACCGCAAACATTTTCCACTTGGATTTCACATTAAACTGGAACAAATAAACGGGCCACCATTGTCACTCAGGCTGATGACTTGACATCGCTGGAGAAATATTTAATCCTGTTCCATTATGAAGGCAACCGCATAAGTTCCATGTTACTATATGTTAAGAACGCTTAATTCCATCGTAAAAAGTTGCAAAATGCTGACGACATCAGTATCAACCACCATCTTCAAAGAATATGCGCACCCCACAGCTGAAGAGATGAATTATAGCTGCCACCAGTAGGTACCTAACAACAGAGAGCAATTTATTTAGCTATGGTCTATCGCCTGCGATTTCCTGTGTCTGTATAAATGTACTTGGAAAATAGTTGCACTGGCTCATGATAAGATGATCGAATTGGTGGTTAGATATACTTGGAGAAGAGTGCTTCAGGATTTCTTGGATGGTTTAGATTTTTATGATAATGAGATATGAGGGCCCAAACGGTGCAGCGGAACTCTTAGGAGTAAGTTATGCGATTATGAATGTGCTTTGAAGTTTGTGCCATAAAATCGGTCGAAGTGAATGTTTCGATTCTCGTGGGCATCAGGCGGTTTAATCTTTATTGCCCAACGGCAAGTTGTGTTTTAGTGGTCTAGAAAAGGCATAAAAGTTTCCTCGTAAGATGGAATGCAAACCCGCAATAAATTCTGCAAGACGCGGACGTTGGTTGGTCAATAGAAGATCATAAATGTGTACATGTACTTTAAGCTGTATTTTGCTGTTTAGATTATATGGACTCAAAAGAATTATGTTCTAATATTGCTAGAAGCTGCACACGTGAAACATCGCTTTTCCTTACTTTCCGGAAGTCTCACATCACACGACTTCGTTTGATGGAGATAGGTCATTCTGTAAATTGCTACACAGAAAGCTGCCGGAAGTCCATCGGTATCTTTCCAAGTCTTTTACATTCGTGTGGAAAAGTGAGATTTAACAATCTGACTTTCTGTAGGAAATTTTTGTCGATTTGCAGCTATAGCTATGTCAGTTCATTATCCGAGTCCTAACCTAAAAGCGATCGTTTGAAGCAGACATTTTTGTTTTGCGCTGACAGAAAGGGAACCTTTTGGTACTTTCCAACTAACTGAAATTATAATGAAGTTTTAGCGAGTCCAATAAGCATCTGAATTTCAGAACTGTTAAAAACTATGTGGCTCTGCTAATAGCTTATGGTTTAGTGGCACGCCCACTCGTTGGGGGCGACCAATATCCGATAGGTATATTCCTTAAAAAACGTAGGGTAAACTGTCCAACAGTGGACCAATTTGCGTTTGACTAGATTTAGTTTATAAATTATTTGTTTAATCTTTCAATGGTTTGAAGGTACTTATTATATGCTTTAGTAGCTTTATATTTAACCACATACAGCTTTAGAAAAATTGTAAAAAATACTAAATTTTGAGTTTTTTAAAACGCACCTCAACTGGTTCCCTGTGTACTAGAGGGTGGGCAATAGTGAACCACCGGGTAGTTCACAGTGAACCTATGGTGTTTATTTTTTATTCCATAAGAAAAATGAAGAACAAAAACAAATAATTGGTACAAATCAGTTTTTATTTAATATTAACATTAAAAAAAAAGAAAACAATACAAAAACATAAGTAATAAAAGCGACGAAAAGTAATAACAACAATAAACAATAGCAAAACATTAACAAAAATAACTTTCAAGGACTTCAGTAGTATTACAAAACTTTTAACTAACGAAAAATAGTAGTAACGAATGTTGAATGCTGTAAGGTCGTTGCTAAATGCTTAATAAAAATATGGAATTCTGAATCTGGGAATGCGTTAGGAAAACAATGTCCCCCCCAAGCTATTATCCTACCTATATGAAGCTAATGGCATGTTTCCTTCCCTGGTGCGTTTTTGACAAAAATATTCAACTATCTTTGACAAAATGAGTTGTCTACCTTTCTTAATAAAAAATGTTAACCAGTTACATAAAGTATTTAAAAGCTACAAACTGTAATCGATAAGGAAATAAAATTTCAGCTACGTATTAATGTTGACCTGGAGCACTGCATCACACTTAACACATATATTAGCACATTTCTCATGTAAATGTAAGTCATAATCGCGCTATACTCAATTTTAGAAATGTTGAAGTCTGACAGAGTGAAACTCTACGCCAGCCACCAGCTGAAGGAATATACAAATATATATCAGTTTATTTTTGCTTGCTAGGGCGTTTACACTTTCATCGATTGTCTGGAAATTTTCAAATAAAATGCAAATTTCGTATTAAGAGAGATGGCTTAATTTAAGACTCATACTCATACTCGATGGTAATTTGTTTGTATTTGACGTATGGGTAGTTCGGACTTGGTCTAGTTTAGTAAATTTGACAGCTGACTGATTTGATGTATTTCAGTCTTTGTTGACCCAGATTGGTCGCGTGAATTGTTTTTTCAGTTGAAGTTCATGGAAGGGTAGCCGAAAAAATGTTGTCAAGAAAATCTTGCCTGCATAATCAGTTGACATTTTGATGTGTCATTAGGTCTGTACCCTTACTTTTGTAGTAAGAATGGAAAAGACAATTAAAATGGCAGTGGTGGGGATAAATTCTCTCACAGAGAGAGACACTTACGAAAAAGTTAGGGAACGCTTTTGTAGTAAACTATGAAAAATGACAGATATGACAGATAAATAATTCCATAAATTCCAGTGGTAAACAATACTTTCAATACGATGGAATGTTCGGGGAGAACATTCAATATTTATTTTGCCACCTATTTTAATAGAACGCAAGAAATCAAAACAAATTCAATCGATTGTCAAATATTACAAGAAATTTCAAATCAGCTGTTAATTGTTTGGTGACTGACAGCCCTTCAAATTTCTTACACCAAGAAATTTGTTGAGTAAAAATTCGTAAGATTCTCAGTGGAGGGGTAATATCTTGCTCTCTCGACGACGCTCTCTTTTACGAATTTTTCGAGTTAAGGAACGGCATTGAGTAAAAATTCGTAAGAATTCGTAAAAATTCGTAAGATATAAAAGTAAACGAACAGACCTATTATTCAAAATAAACCGCGAGACTACACAAAAGTAAAGGGTGACAATTCAACGCGATCGTAATGCTACGTTTCCACCGGACACTAATCGCGAGATTTAGGTCAAGAGATTACAAATAAATCCTGAGGTGTTTCCACCAAAAAAAACAAGATTAACTTGACGTTTCACCAGATGTTGTCAACTTCTGCCAAATCGAACAACCCAAAATTGTGATAATAGGAAAAAAAATAAAAAGTTTAAATTGATAAAACATGAGTTCCGGAAAGCTTTAAATATTATTAGCTAAAATTTGATTCTACAAAATATACTGAAAAGTTTGATTGTTGCATTTTTAGAAGAAATCGCAAAATTACAGAAAAAAAATTCGGATATGTTTTTTTTTATGACACAATGTCAAATAAAGCTCTGTTTGCTTGGTATTTTTGACATTCCGAGCTGTAGAGAGTGTGTTCACAAACCGGACTCTACATGTAAATCTGGTCAGTTTAGGAGATTAAATCCAAATCTCCTTTTTATGAGATTAACTTTTGTATGATAAATCCCGAGATTTATGCGGGATTTACGGAAATTTTGCTAAATCTCGCAGATAATCTCCGGTGGAAACATAGTATAAACCTTGTCGAGATAAATCTAGTTGACGTTTAAGCCTAGTATTCTGTTCGCGGTAAATTTTATCTCCCATTCCAAAATTAGTACAACGATAAAATTTAGCGAGGCAGTTTAGCAAAGCAGTATCCTCTTCGCACTGTAAATTCTTAACTTCATAAAGATAGGCCGATGAAAAGTCTCCACTCATAGTCTCCACTCATTTACATCACCATCTCAGATAAATTTTGACAGCGGAGCCAAAAGTTTGTTGTGTGTTTGAATTTTTTGAGGAAAACGCAGAGAATATTTACGTGAGAAATAAAAGAAAAAGCAAATCCAAAACGAATATATGATTTTGCCCTGGGGTCTTGCAGAATATTGCAGAAAAACATTTTCATACCTACCTATTAAAATAAAAATGTAGGTACTTACGGAAACTATAAAATGAGGTTTTCCCAACTCGAATAAATCCGCCAACTCTGCTGAGGAATCTAGGGAATGACAGTACCTACTGTGAAATAATTAAACACAAAAGCGCGGCTACCTTTCAGAATCGTACATTTTTTGGATCAACATAACATGTACATGTATATATGTATTTACATGTAAGCTATCCAAGTCACTTCACTATATAACATGTTGGAGAGCTCAATTTCATCGCAAGAATCGTATATAAAATTCAAGCTACTCGTTGAATTCAAATTAACTATAAACATATCACCAAGTACGTAAACTTTTCCCTACTGCGTGCTTCGCGTGACTCATCCGAAGTTTTAAGAACAATCATGGCGCCTCTTATCACTCCCACTTGGTCATGTTAACCACCCACTTTTGGCTTTCTACAGTAACAAGGTGCCAAAACGATTCTGTATTATTATTCGTTTTTACATTTCCCAGTCAGACTCAAACACCTGGGGTGCTCGTCTGCTCGTACATGTGCTCGTTAATTGCCAATGAGTTTATTTTTCTCAACATCTAAAAATAAAAAAAATTTCATCATGAGCTTGATGCGTTACTACGGGTAGCACCCGAAGCTCTGCTCTCTGTACTCTGTATTATAAACCAAAAGAAAAGTGGGGAGCATTTTGTTTTGGTGAATCTTCCGCCAACACGTTCGACAAATTACCATCGGATCTCACCTAGCCGTGGCACAGCAGCAGGAACGATATTTCGGCTAATGATTTCGAATAATGGAATTTTCACTTGTGTTTGATTGTTTTTTTTTTTTTTTTTTTTTTTGAATGAATTGGGTGCTGCTTACGCGTGCAACAATTCGTGATTCAGAACGGAGCGCACTCCAGGGGACCGGGCAGTTGCGGATGAAACATGAAACATGAGAGTGCTACCTGAAGTTTGAATGGTGTTTCGTGAAGAAATTTCCCAAAGCGAATGTGTGTCAACCGACCTTTGGTATGCAAATGAGTATAGGTAGGAGATGGAAACACCTGTTTAAAGTTCTGATTGTGTACACCATGCCGGACTTATATGTGGATTAATTTTTTTTTTATTACCACCAAATGATTGCCGATAATGGGTAACAGACGTTGTGGTGGCAATTAAAATGCTTTTTTTTTTTTTTTTTTGAGAACCGGGAAAACTGTCATTTCACGAGGTGATAAGATCGGTCAAAGGCGCACTCTTCGAAGGAGTTATTGCTGTTTTATTGGGCAATTACGTTGGTGCTTAAAATCGAGTTAATGAAACGCATTCACCGAGCTGTTCAGTGAAAGTAAATAAACCGGGCTAACGATAAAGTTTATACTGGTGAGTTACCGGTAGTAAAACACTTTTATAAAGAAATATGTAGATCTATTAACACACCAATTTCGGATACACAAAATATGGCCATGTTTGGGTTGAACTGATCGTATTTAGATCCAACTGGATTTTGTTTTTTATAGCACCAAGAAGCCTATCTAAATATCTTCTGACTGATGCTTAAATTACCATAAACGATGATTTTCACATGTGACTTTTAAATAATGCGCTGTTCACAGTTCGCTTATAGATTGATTTTGTTATACATTTGTATTGCAATTAAGAACTAAAATGATGACTACGAATGTGTTAGTTAAAATCAACCAGCGACCAGCAGTTGATCGTATGTCGATGATTTGGGACATATCCCATATAAATGGTTCATAAAACCAGTTTTAGAATAACTTTTGTCGTTAAATTGTTGGCTCATAGACTTCTTAAACGACTTCATTTACTTTTGAATAGAAAGTATACGGAGTTTTGAGTTTTAGGCTAAAGTTTAATGCGCAAAAGTGGAAATCCATATAATTTCCAACCAAAGTATTTGTGAACAACGATCATTGATCATATTTCTACTTGGGTTCAAAGCTGGACCGCCACTTCTACCTACCTACCTACCATTTGTGAACAAGTCTAAACCTACATGCTCTGGGCGGCTAAAGACAGCCTTATAAAAAGGTTTGGGCACTTTTAACTTGGATCCAAAAGCCTGTAAGTAAAAGACCGCGAGACAAAATGGAACAACATATTTCTTTGACATAGTTAGTTTGTTGTAAATTTAAGAATGACATTTTAACAACATATGGTCCTAAATAGCAGCTCCCAACAAATCTGAATTCCAAAGTTTCTTTTCGCAGCTCAACATTTTGAAAACGTATAACAAGACCTGGAAACAGTATCCTCTTTCTATTTCATTCAGAACCGCCATAAAGTTGTAGGTCCCTTCATCTTTTGTCCCAAAATTTAAAGCCCATGTAGGGAAATATTTGTAAAAAGCTAGGTGCTAACTATTTCTTTCTTTTTAGTCTAAAAAACATGAACAAGAATCAACCACCCAACATAACATCGTACTTTGCATGAGTTGAATTTGACCCCCGGTAATTTCCATCTCTTCGATTGTTGCTTAGATGATTTTAGCATGACGACTTATTGGAGAGTGCTTCCTGTCAACTTTCCGGAACTCTGATCGAGATTGTGACAGTTTCTTCTGATCCTTACACTTTTGTCTCTCAATTTTATGAACTTATTTTAAGCCGACTTTTATATGTTTATAAGGAGCTCTAATCAGAACGAATACTTTTGTACGCTTTTTTCTTAAACGTTAAAAACCAATTGTTTTATGATAAACAAAAAAAGCGTTTGCTTTGCACATAAATAATTGAATGCGAAATAAAAAATAGACAAAAATCGTAGCTCGCCAAAGGTTAGCTTTAACCTTTCACTTACCATTTTTTTTTTTTATATTATAAATAGGCAAAGATTGCTTACCTGAAACGAAAAACCGAGAAAAAAGTTATTAAATCCGTTGATATAGTGTATCTTTGATTTTAAATTTATGTAACAATAACAAACTAAAACGAAAAAAAAAAATAAATAAATAAAGTGCACGACTGGGGCAAACGAAACTTTCTCGTTCATCATAAGCTTGGTTGGATGTTTTCTTATTTTATTAGGTAGGTGGGTAAAAATCTGAGAGGCGATGCTAAATAAAAGAACCGGTTCATAAAATGTAGGAACAAAATAAATATTGGTGAGTTTTTATAAGTTGAGCTCTCAGTAAGCTCTTACTTCTGAAGTGAGAGTTTCTGATTGTGTAAGGCTCCAAGGGGTTGGAATTATTTTAGGGCGTAGGTATATACAATATGGTTGACAAGAAAGAAGTGGGAAATATTTGCTAAAAATAGATTTTGCGTCGCTGTTATTGCATTTTGAATGCAAAAGAAATGACCACACATCGGCTTTTGGTTAGTAATTTTTCAGAAATATTTATTCGAATTTTTCGAGAAAAATTGTTTTATTATTGTAAATATCTATGTGTATTTCGATTGAAATCGCTTTCGCGTTTTTTTTGTATGCAGACAGAATAGCAACATTTTTTTCAATATTTATTTCAAAAAATACTATTGCTAACCTATTCAGCTAAAAATTTATTACAAGGTATTGTTTTTGATGTAGATATCTAATCATTACTTAGTTTTTAAAGTTTTATCGACATTTTTTGGGTGATTCGAGTTGAAAACTAATAATTTTGGAAGCATCAACTTTACTCTAAGTATGCACTCGGGTCGTAATCATTTTTGCCGTATTCAGGTTCACTAAAGAAAACAAATTAAAAAAAATCCATTCGCACGATAATATTAACGAGAACTGAGTTTTTTATTATATTATAAACTAGCTGGTGCCCGCAACTTCGTACGCGGCGTGAGACTGTGTAATTTCCAATAAAAGATATAATAATAGTTAAGTTTCAATACATGAGATAGTTATATTTTTTATGATAACTTTTTTACAAAGCTTCTTGAAATACAATATTTGAGGTTCTGTTGCCTGGAGCATACACGTATGCATGTTTACTTTCGCTGACTCGGGAAGGAGACACGTATAATCGACCGTGCGAGAAGCAGTCGTTGGTGAGGGTTACACCCGCGGTGCACAACGTCACACACCTAAGTCATACCAGCAAATTCGCCATAATTAATTTCTCTGGTGTAATAAAATCCACTTCTGATTTAATTTACCCACGGAGTATATGTGTTTCTTTGTAACGATGGGGTCTGATATTTTTCATCCGTTTTCTATAATCTAACTCGTCTCATTTTTAAGGTTCCGTACCCAAAGGGAAAAAACGTAACCTTATTAGTTTCGCTCGGATGTCTCTCCGTCTGTCTGTCTGTCTGTCTGTCTGTCTGTCTGTCCGAACCCATTAAGCCAATTTTGTTACCAGGTCTATCTCAAGAACCGATTGACATAGGAGGCTAAAATTTACACACAACATCCGGTATAACCTCTAGTTAAACGACAAATACCAATGGAAGGAATACATCGATTGGTTTTCGATTAATTAGTAATCTGGTGAAAAAAATGTTTTCATTCGCCCAAAAAACGGTTTATTTCTTGATTCACAAAAAAATACATAAATTCCTTTTTTGTAGATCATGTTCTTATCTATATATCTGCTGAATACTGTTTTGCCGAAAAGTTAATAGTTTACAAGATATTTTCGAAAAAGATAATTTTACCATGTAAAATACGTTGCTCTCATAAGTTTTAATCTCTACTACGCAGTTGTGCACAATTGACCCCATTCCCGCTTGCTAATTTCGTCGGAGAGTATAATACATTTTTTTGGGGAGTACAGAACAAAATAAAAGTAATATATTTTTAGTCAATAGTTTTTAATTGGGACAGGTCGCATACAGAATGGAAAATTGGCGTGGGTTGGGTACTAGGTAATAACTAGAAAATGAGATTCATGTGCGAGTAATTTTTGAGAGTAAAAATATTAAGTAATTAAAATAAACTAAATTGTGATGAATTCATGAAGATTGGACAGATTAAATGATATAGATTTCAAATAATATCTGATGTGTTGGACTTTAGCCAAATACGGAACCTTCGGTGCGCGAGTGACACTCGCACTTGACCGGTTTTTTTTTTTTTAGATCTTGTTGAGCTTCGAGAAAGATTTCACCGTTTCCTCGACGACATATTTGTAAATTAACAGTCTAACTTAAACAAAGCGGTGAACATTGTCAATGTGAAAAAAAAACATCAGGCACTCCGGGAGTGCCGACAGAAGTTATTACTTGAACAATTACGTGTGTATTTTTCGAATCGTCAGGAGATATTTTATTGTGCAAGAAATACTTAAAACTGTTTTGGGAGTAAAAAGAGCGAACAAAAACATTGACAACAGCGCCACCTATCGGGTCCAAAACTATCTTTCTAGCTGCATCCAACCATGCACACATACAAAGTTTCAATTCACCTATATCGTCTTAATTCTTTACTGTAGGTATCACCGTACCTAGGTACTATATAAACCATTAAACCAAAAATCTTAAACTGAATTTCCATATACACCACCATAATGTACGTTCATCAGCGCACGTCATCAGCCACCTGCGCATTTCCTCAGAAACATATTGTCGTTGTTGATTACATACACATTCACATTCACGTCGCATACTTCTCTATCTCTTTCGTTTCACTTAATTCGGAGAAAACACCACGCAGTTTTTTTTTCATATGAACGTGCTTGTGCGATGTGCGCCACCCAACCACCCCAAAGCAGAACGACGATCAAGAACCGCGGCTGCTGATAAAGTTCGATTTGAGAAAATAAATTTATTTTTTTCGTGTTAGATTTTAGGTTGTAGCTCAGCTTCTAGAGGACGTAGAAAGCTGATTGATGGCTTTAAATAACTATGAAAGTGTTGGCTCTCCTAAGTATTTTATTTTGTTTGCATTGATTAAGAATTGTTTGAGTAATAGCGAGTTAAAGGCAGTAAAGTCAGGAAAAAAACACATTTTGGTCAAAAACGCTCCCAAAAATAGACTTGACAATGAAAGGAATAGCCTATGACCTTCTCAGAATCTTAACTAACATTTCAAAAAAAGTTTCATCAAAATCTGTGCAGTAGTTCCTGAGATTAGCGCGTTCAAACGAAAAAAACTCTCCAGCTTTATAATATTAATATGATGATCATATTACCCTACAAATTAATTTTTGTTGCAATCGTATGGACCGTTTTCGAGATATGTCCATTATTTTGATCATCCGTTATTCGAATTTCTATCGAAAAAATGAGTGTGCAGTCGTTTTAACCTCACCTACAAATTGAAATCGTTGAGCTCCGTTTTCGAACAACAGATGGACAGACCGGACAGAATTTTGTGACCCACTTTTTTGAGTACCTCTATCATCGTAATGTCAGAATTGATTAACATCTCGTGTTAGAAATTTTGTACGAAAAAATATTGGACAGCTACTCAGAAGACAACAAATTTTAAGTAAAAAGTATTGCCGTCCACAGTTGAGAGTTATGGAAATATTATAGAGAGTAAATATTTCAAAAAGAAAGAATGATCTAAAATATAATAACTATGTAATTATATAGTCCAATTATTAGTACAATGGACCGGTATCGAGTCTGAGTGCTTCCGGGATTTGGAATCCCCTTTTTCAAAAAAAAAAAAAAATATATACATATAGTCCGTAAATTGTAAAAAATAAATAAACAAATAACCAAATAAAAAATATATACACCAAAATAACTACAACATAGTTTTTTGCACTTTAGCATTAGTGTTTGCATACCAACAGTCTTTTTCGCAGCGAGATGCACTTAATTTGTTTCGTGAGTATTTCTCTACTTTCGTTTGCTTAGCCGAGATTGATGTTCAATAAAATATGAACTAGTAGAATTATTGACTCAAAATATTATTATTCTTGAAAATCTATTCAAGAAATTCGTGACTGAGTACTAAGTTGACAGTTCGTATATGCGGCTTTGTTCAAACACTCCAAAAAGTGACAGTTCTGATCTAATTTGCAAGCAATCTTGATTTGCCACTTAAGTATTTAACTTCTACAAAAGTAAAACTTGTTTGTAAGTGATTTCCATACATACAACTGAAAGAGAGCTTACATAAAATTTAATGTTGCATTTCATATACAAATATAGATATACTTTACAGTATGGAAATCAAGTAAAACATCTCGTTTACAAATGTCCGCCAATTCAATTCAAATGTCTGAACCGATTATCCTATTCATCATGCACAGCACACTAAATGCAAAATAGTTGCTCAATTTACCGAATCCATGTTCCACTGTACGATAAATAAAACGATTCAAAAATGCAAAGCCCCATCTCAAACGCCGTCATCGAACCGGCCCGCCATCTAATTCCATTACACGGTTAGTGCACATCTAATGAAGTGCAGGCGGCATCGGTTGATGGCGGCGCGCGTTGAACTACGACACCGACACAGTAAGCTTTAGCAAAACAAGGCCAAGCATTTATTGTGTGGGACTAATCCGAATGCAAATTTTATCTATATAAAAGCCCAGAGAGCATAAGTGTCTGGCGCCAATGGCAACAATGACCACTCTTTCATATTTAAAAACAAAAAAATAAGAAACTACACACCAACTGGACAAATTGATTCGCATCGATATAACAATTAACATTCGTGCTGCATCGTTGCGTGGTGCTATGCAGGCGTACTGCCACTGTCACCGTGAGTCAATAAGTCTGTGTCAACATTGGACTATACTCGGTTTGATGGATACCACTGGATGATTCCTACACTCAACGTATACACGTTCGCCATTTAAGGTGCTCTGCAAATTATCAGACGACAAATGTAGCGAATGTCCAAGGGATGTTAGAACGCGTATTTGAAATTCTAGGTGGGACATGCTAGGCTCAAGTGAATACCAATTAATTGCAAACTAACTTGCATATACCCACCACGAAAGGTACAGTGATTAAGATTTGATTCGGTAGACATGGTTGAGGGAGATTTTTGACAAGCAGCGTTTTTGCTATAAAAATCGAGTGGAAGTGGAATTTGCCGTTTTCTATTTCACCCACATAACCTAAGCAGATCATTGAGTTTTCAACTGTTGTTGTGAACCATGGAAATCAATGATCTCTATAGATTATATGGGTGAAATAAAAAACGGATTTTAAGTTTGAAAGACTCAGTACGAACTAAGAAGAATTCTTTCTCTGTTTATAAGTCTCGGATTATAACGGGTGATTTTTTAGCTGGTTTGGCTTTGGCAGCACTGGTTTTGACAGCTGACGTGTGTTTAGTACCTTGTGTCACTGTCAAACGGCTTCAGTTTGGTTTGCAATTTAACCATGGATCGTCTTACAAATGAACAACGCTTGCAAATTATTGAATTTTACTATCAAAATTCGTGCTCGGTTCGAAATGTTCATCGCGCGCTGCTTCCATTTTATGATGAGGCTCATTTTTGGTTGAATGGGCACGTAAATAAGCAAAATTGCCGCATTTGGAGTGAAGATCAGCCAGAAGCATTGCAACAGCTACCAATGCATCCCGAAAAAGCCACTGTTTGGTGCGGTTTATGGGCCGGCGGCATTATTGGGCCATATTTCTTCAAAGATGATGCGAATCGCAGCGTTACTGTCAATGGTGAACGCTACCGAGCGATGATAACAAACTTTTTTTTGCCCGAAATGGAAGTTCTTGACTTGCATGATATGTGGTTTCAACAAGACGGTGCCACATGCCACACAGCACGCGAAACAATGGCGCAATTGCGAGGCGAGTTTGGTGAACAGTTAATTTCACGTTTCGGGCCGGTCAATTGGCCGCCTAGATCGTGCGATTTGACACCATTAGATTATTTTTTGTGGGGGTATGTCAAGGCTAATGTGTATAGGGACAAGCCCGCTTTGATTGACGCACTGGAAGCCAACATCCATGCATTCATTCGTGAGATACCGGCCGATATGTGTGAAAGAGTATGCCAAAATTGGACTCAGCGGATGGGCTACCTGAGACGCAGCCGCGGTCAACATTTGCATGAAATTATCTTTAAACATTAAATTGCATGGTTCAAACTATCGATTCAAATAAATATTTCATTCATTTTTTCGAATTTTTTGTGTTTTTTTTTTTTTTTTTAAAGTTCTAAACCTCTTAAAAAATCACCCGTTACTTTGGCGTCTCAACTTGTTCCTTCCTCAATTTGACAAGGAAATTAAAACACTTTCAGTTGCAATAACCCGCCAAATTGTGCAAATTGCATACAAAACTTCTTTTTACACACTGTACGTGTAAAATCGCAGACTTCTGCAACCACTACACTCTCTGTGGTCTGTTTGTGACTTTATTGAAACCCGACGACAGGAAGTGGATATCGAATGCTGTTCTATGATGAGAGTGTCGTTTCGTATCGTATTTTATGATTGTCGCTGAAGATTCTCTTTCTATTGAGTTAATTAAGTCCGCTGATCAGATTGCCAGCATGCGGATGGTATAGGTTAGGTAGAAACAAGATATTCCGCTGATGAGATCATTAGTTCGTGGAAGTGCCTATAAGAGGAAAAAAAATCTTCCAGACATCAAACGCCTTACGTGAATGCCAAATGAAATATAGTCAAAAACAGATCCTTATTTTGAATTTTGCAAATTAGAGGTTAAATGTTGAAAGAAGAAACATGTGGCCCCACCTTTGAGTCTGACACTGTCGGACGGTTGCAAGTGGTTGTTTTTTGTCTGCCCAACATGATCTTAATTTATTGATGCTTTCAGACCAGACTGTATGTTGGTGTTGGATAGACGCTTTGTCTGTTGTAGATGACGTTCGCCATACAAACAAGAAATGGGTAGCAGCTTTTGTTTACAACCGCTGTGGATAAGCAGACATAGATGATTGAGTGCGAAAAGTGGCAAACAAAAGTATTTCAGCTGAATAAACAAAGACGCCATAGACTGCAAGGAATTGTATTACATTGTCAAGTGAAGAAGTAGGTATCGTCTGTTATCACAATAAAACAATACAAAGTTGCAGAATTGGTTCATATTTGCAATCGGGTTTAAGTTGTAGCTGCTGAAATAGAATTGTCTGTATATTATTATGGGTATAATGCCCTTTGATAGTGTGCGGCTTCATTAAGTAAAGTTCAAGAGACTTTTTGACAAACCCTGGTTTGGAATCCTTTTAAACCTGAAAAGCGGCAAGAATTGAGGTTTCAGACATAACGAACGAAAACGTTCTTCAATGAAAAGAAATGAAGTATAATACATGATAGTCTCCCTATTAATATTTTTAAAAGTATGAGTGTAAGACAGCGAAAACTAATACTGCACAAGCCATTTCACAAAATTTGAAAACAAAATTTCAAGATGGCTTTGATTTTAAGAACTAAAAGCAGTGAAAATAAAGGTTACAAAAGTTATTCCAAAATTAGCTTTGAATAGTTATATCATCGACAACTTAAAATTTCATATTCATCCTGTTTCCCAGATGAATTCTCTGGCGAACAAAGTCGTCTTCCTGGGAACTCGCAGCGAACATAACCGCGTTTTAAAATCTCTGGCCATATTCATGTTTGAAACGATTGAATTCAGAATGAATTCAGCAAAATATTAATTTATCAATATCTCTAGTGTATCTACTTTATTAAACAATTTAATATCTTAATTATTTTATAAAACATATAAGAACTACATACTACTAACAGAAATATATCATATTGGAAACGCCAGTACTAATACGAGTACACTACGGTGTTTTACACTACATATTCCAACAGCTACATACATGTGAAAAACTGCATACTTTCTTATGGCGCAACACACACACCAAATGAAACGAAACATAACAACCAAAGCAAAACGAAAACAAACATATTTCGTTGCCGATAGCTGACCTGTTGTTTTTGCGGGACAAAATTTAAATTCCTTTGTTTTTATTTTCTTCTTTCGTTGCACTTTACAACTTTATTTGCTTCTATGTTTACTCTGTGCTTAAATTTAAAAAAAAATGGACGTAGATGGAGAAAAATTAATTTTATTAATTTAGGCAAGAAGCCAATAAACATACTCCAAGGTACTAATAATCATTTTTAGTGTCCAGGCTAAATTTTTCGAACTCACAATGGCGAAGTTTTCAATGCAAAATGGCATATTGTGACTTAAAAAATATTTCGTGTGAACGTTAAAAATGATTATTAGTAAGGCCCACTATTGATAAGCTGTGGATAGAAATATCAACTGAAATGAATTGTCAAAATTTCCGTTTTGTTTAATTTCAACGCACACTAAACGAAACGAGAGAACAAAACGTTTAGTTTTGTTATATTCTGTTTCGCTAGGGGTGTGTTCAAATAAAAAACCTTTTCTTGATTTTCGAATCAAAAACGTTTTGTTTTATCCTGTGTGTTTTCAGCCTTAACAATACATAGTGCTATACTGGATTTACAACATCACGCAATGCAAGAGCATTTGTAAACGAGACGTGACAGAGAGATCCGTTTGTCTGCAGTCAATGCTAATAGAGGCGTAAGAATGAGATCACAAAATAGACACCTAAAGTATCAAAGATGTTCTATCGACAATTACAGATAGGTACCTATGTAAAACGGAAATAAACACAAATTTCGGACTAACTTTTCTGCAATCACTTAAAAACATTTCTATTTAAAATTTCAAAACATTTGAAATGAGAGTGGTTATTGAAAAACGACGTTATAAGAAATAAATAAATAATAGTCCCTTCAACACATCCGGCCATTTTGTTTTATAGGAAAGCGAAATTTCGTACGCCATCGCTATAAACATATCAACAGCATGAACTTTCCTATAATCCCTACCACATAAACCAAATGGCCGACCAAAATATGTTCGTGTCATGTATTTTTTTCGTGTTAGATAAGGCTGTCCCTTTCAGTCACATGGCCGTTTAATATTGGGCATCCCCTTAATGTTAGGAATGTGTGATGTTGTACAACATACAAGAGGGCTACAATGGGAAGGTTTCATGGCTTAATGGGGCCTACATTTTTAGGGTTCTGGACTCGTTTTGACGTTAGTGAATGTGTCATTTCTAAAATAGATATTTTCCGCTTAAAATAGATAAGATGTGACATTTGAAGGATCAAATTATATTTAATTATAGACTTCTTAATTTAATACTCAAATTTTGACAATCAAAATGGCACGTTTTATATATTTTTTTCAATTCTGAATTTTCACAAATTTACCAGAACAAAACTATGAGCTGCTCAGAGACACTCTTCTTGTCTATTATCGTTTTTGACAAATCTTCGTTAGCATAGACACACGCACATTTATATTTCCGATTTAGTGTGATGGATATAACCTTCACAGATTCGTCGGTATTTTCTCATGCTGCACTCTCTGTTACTGAAACATCACAGACAACCTGCTATCGTGTCAGTAAATTTTCAGTACATCGTACTCACGAAAACTTGCATCTGGATGCAAAGTGGCATTATAAAACTTGAGACTGACAGCGCTGATATCATCCTCCAACGTAGCATGAATTGAAATTTATAGCAAACAATAATGTTGTCAATTTTTGTTTTCTTTCTTTTTCCGGTACATTTCATTGGGTCACGAAGTGTGCGACAAAAGTGATATATTAGCACGAATTTATTTTACAAAAATTCGCTTATCTATACCCCAGCCCAAGCAGAGAAAAATTCTATCTCCTCCGGCACTTCTACACTTGACCTTGATCGAGTGGAGCTGAATTAAGTGTGAATAAAATATGCGATTTGGACTTGTGCCAATTAGAAATAAGATTCCCAAAATTTACTCAGCTCACCAACAGATTCGGCGAAGGTAGTTCAACAGTTCGCACGGTTTTCTTGCGTCTGAAAATAGTATCTCGATTATTTTTAAATTATGGACAACAATGTACATACTTGAACGAATTAGTATTAATCTTTTGATTGAAGGTTAAATGGAGGGGACAGCTCGAATTTATTTAAATCAAAGGAGACAATAAATCTGGGCAAATTACACGATCCGTCTTTTTGTTATATGTTGTCCGTTTTAATGGTGAATAATAGGAAATTCCACAAGTAGATTAAGCTCAATGTTTACGCGCTTTTAACACTCGGATTATCTTATCGTTATGCTACAATGTTATATTATGGTATGGAAGGTTTGCTTAAGGTTTTTATTTTTGGTAAATAGCTGGTGTGCCTCAACTCTATGCGGAAATTAGTCTTCTATATCTGAGGGTAAACATGAAACTTTAATATAACTGATAAGGCATCCGATTAGATGATATCACAGAATTTGCTAACACAATTTTGTACATTTTTTGCGGTGTATATCTAAATACCTGTGTAAATATAGACTTGATTTTATTTGTTCTGCAATGTCGCGGTCGCGTTGGGAAGATGCTAAATATATAATGTCATCTTTACTCAGGGATAGCTTTAGCTGCTGATTTTGTGGTGAAATTTTATGGTTAAACGCTAAAAGTAGACAACTATAAATTCACACAACGTTACTGACTGTGTAAATGTTGTGCAGATAGACTGATACAGTTAAGTATTTTGCGATTGTGACTCATTCTTGATATTCCTAAGAAGTAAAAGTCTGACATAAATTGTGAAGTGAAGTCTACCAAAAGTCATGAGTTAAAATAAGAAATTTGGACCGCTGACAGAGATCTTAATTAAGGAGGTGATTATGGATTAGTGGGTTAAGTTGTCTTGTTCATTGATTTATGTGATAAAAAGTCCGAAGGTAGGTGTGTTAGCAAATGGAATCGGTGTGTATACACATTTAGTCAAAGTGTCAAAAATTAAATGCTGTCCCACAATTGAATGCTGTCCAACACATCTTCTTTGATCGTAATATAGAAAGGAAGTTATTCCTCTAAAGATAGGTTTTCTATTGTTTGAAATAAACAAAAGCCCCTTGTAAGATCTTCCAAAGATTTGCGGTTTAGCATCCATCGTGCATTAGGTATATAGTGGGCGTCCATTATAACGACTATCAGATATAGTGAATTAGCAATATAGCGAACCCTTTTCAGATATATACTAGTACCTATATCTGTATAGCGAATGGGGCCCACGAATTGGTATTCGATATAAGGAACGTACCTATATATAAAATTTGGTTTAGAAACCCTGAAAGTATTTAAATGGCAGGACGATTATCTATTCAATGTAAATCAAATAAAGCCTTTTAAATAAACATATTTTTCAATGACTTTTTTTTTATATAAGTATGTAGTATAAAAAGTCGATCAAATATATCAAAATTTAATATATTTTATATTATATCGCATTCGTTATACTGGAACTTATCTGTATATACAATTTTAACGGATTTTGTATTTGTATTCACCGCATCAGTTTTAATAGCAAGCAAAGTGAAACATGAATAAATGTAAAAAGAAATGTTTACTGAATTAAACTGCGTTTTTAGTAAAAATCAGTAGCTTAAATAAACAAAGTTCGAACCGTATTCATTATTTTCTGACTTTAGAAATTTCAAATTCATAGTGCTTAGATTTTCAGATGTTTCAGCCAGAGTGATGCTTAGATTTTCAGAACTAAGATCTTAAAATAAGCAACGCATTTTACTGTTTACAGGACTTTATACTTCTTAAGAATGCAATGCAGAATAAGGCTGCTAAGGAACACAGTTGGTCACCGACCAAAGTTGATATTTTACTCAAAACACTTGACAAGACTCTAGGGTAAGAGGTAGGTAGAAGTGGCGGTCCAACTTTGAACGTGAGTAAAACAAGCTGTGCTTCAACCCTTTAACTACTAACTATGTGAAATACGGACTGCTTTATAAGGCTTCGAGCTATGGTTAAGAAATTTGTTACCTTGCCAATGACAGCAAAGCCCAGATTCAAATGACAATAAGACTCACAAAAACAAAACTTTAGTTTATCTGTATGGCTACGACTACACCTTCAACAAAATGAGACAAAATCATCCGCCATAGAAAACACTCATCGATCCCGCTCTGTTAATATACTTTATACATTTCTCGCATTTTTTTTTAATACAATCCACAGAACTGTCAATTATTTTGAAAATCTTTTATTTTGTTGTTCCACTGTCAACGCCCAACTGTAAATAAAAGCAATGCTGGCAAATGGTTGGTGATTTCATCTGACCCCATCCTCTATAATTCCTTATAACAAACACATTTCAGACTACATTATACAAGGAATTTTGGGTGAGGGATCATTTTCGAGAGTCTTCAAAATTCAGCACAAACTCAGTGGGATTCAGCTGGCTGGAAAGTATCTAAAAAGGGTGTTTAAGAGGTAAATCCTAAGTTCTGTTGCAAAACTACACCCACACAAATAGCGATTCGCCCTTAGAAAGCAGGACCTAATAAGCTGCATGGAGATCAACGTCATGAAGCGCATCGAAGACCATCCCAATATCCTCAATTTGAAGGACATTATTTGGTAAGCAAGCAGCATGACCGAAAACAGACATTCTTTGTTTTTTTTTTATTATTATTTCAGTGACTCCTTTCCATGCCACATTGTCCTCGTCTTCGAATTAATGGACATGAATCTGTATGAATTCCTAAGGGATAAACAAAAACCTCTCTCCGAGTCGGTTGCGAGGATATTTTTCTACCAAATTGTTTGCGGCGTACAGCATTTACACAGAAATGGAATTTTTCATCGGGACATCAAGCCAGAGAATGTGCTGTTAAGGTTTCCGAAAACTGCCAAAGGTATTTCACAGGCATGTACAGAATCTCTTGCCGTATACTTGTTGAATGACATCCTTCCGTTTCAGGAGTTCAAGCTTGCAACGCTCAAAATAGCAGATTTTGGTTCGGTAAAGAGCACCGAAATGGAGTTCCCCCAAACTGATTATGTGGCCACAAGGTGGTATCGTGCCCCTGAATGTATAATCACCGCAGGCTTCTATGGTCCGAAGCTCGATGTTTGGTCAAGTGGATGTATATTTTATGAAATGCTTACATTGAGACCGTTATTTCCGGGAGACAGCGAACTGGATCAGTTGAGTAGGATTCACAAAATTCTAGGCTCTCCGAGTGCTTGTGTTTTGCGGAGATTTCGACACTTGTAAGTGTACATCGGAACGGATAGATCAACTGTTCTCAAATGCTGTTTTAGAAAAGTTAATTTAGAGTTTCCGAAAGAGGATTCTGTGAATTTGTCGACGCTATTACCGAATCTTAATAAGTTGGGCCTGAATGTTCTTATTGCGTGTATAAACTATTTGCCCGACACTCGTATTGACTCTACGAAATTGGAGCGCCATTCCTACTTTGCTGATGTGCGGTATAATTTGCAAAAAATATATGTACACTCTGTTGGTCAGGCTTGCTCATAAAATCTATTCGCAGGAATCGCATGCCGAAGAGTGCGCGAAATTATGAAAAAAGTCAGAATAGTGCCAGGAAATTAACTTCTTCGAGTCAAAAGCTCACAAGTCCAAATGGAGTTGAGGCCCATTCACCAATTGTGGACTTTCCGCTGAAGCACAGGAGGCCTGATGAAAGTACCAGCGGTAAAATAGCTACTAACTGTTTGTAAACAATAATCAGAGCCACAGCTGTGTTTTCAGATAAGACAGTCACCAAAAAGTCAAAAAGACCGCGTAGGCGCATAGAAGTGTGATGAAATTGGACAGCATTATGTGCCATTCCATAATTGTATATTTTTTTATCATGTAACGCGTATTTTGCAATAAAAAAAGAATTGTACTTTGGAGTAAATTGCTACCAAAACTGTTTCCTGCACTTGGCATGGTAGAGTAACACGCGCACGATAATAACGGAACAACTTGTAAACTGCATTACTATACCTACTAACTACATTAGTTTAAGTTTATCAATCAAGTTTTAGGTTACAAATTGTGCTCACTTTATAGGCTTTTTCAAGCCCAAAACCGGGTTTTCGTCAAAACACACGAAAACTTCATCGAAAACAGAAGTATTCACATACATATATCTCAGTTTTGAAACCAGTCGTTTCTCGTTTGCACTCGTTTTTCACGAAAACTACACGAAACCCGACTCCCAATCGTTGGGTTCTTGGAACAAACACACCTTTTGCAATATCCAGCAAATTCAGCAATTCAACGGCTGACCGAACAAATGTCACAACTCACAAATTAAAATCATATTTCACAATTAATTGATGGGCTAATATTTTGTTTAAAATGCACTAAATTCATTTTGTTTGTTAAAATATCCGATCGAAATTTTTAACCACAAAAGTGTGCACCGAAGTTTAACGACTAGTTTCTCACAGCTGATTGATACGTCAAACGAAAACGAGTTGGTGGTCGGTGTGAATGCATCCACGAGTTTTCGAGGAAAACGCGGTTCTGGGCTTGGTATGAAAAGCCTGAGACTTTAATTTATGTGTGAATTTGGACTTATTTCTAAACAAACGCACCTTGATAGTTGAACTGATTTTTCAGCAATGTCATCTTTATTCCAGTGACACTTATGGGCTACACTTAAATGAGTTCACACTTCCATTCAGACACCAGGTGCATATTTCCCCATTTTGCTACGAGGTAGGTACTACAGCTTGGAACTTGGAACACAGACTACGTACTCTCACAAACAACGTGCTCTCTATATATACGAGTCATATATCGCACACCTATGTAACTAAAAATCGATTACAAAGTAGGAACTTGTGTCAGTCAGAAGCAATAAATTCCAAATTATTCTGCATACATTATGACAAATAATAGCAAAGTGACACCCTCCCCTTTGAGCCAATGATTCTCTTGGATTCCATTGGAATTGAAAAATCAATTACCATAAAACAGTTCAATAATAGTAAAAAACAAACATGTTAAAAACAAAACAAAAGCAACCGCTGTAAGTGCAACGGCGCCTTTAAGTCTCAACCATCTCTGTACTCCGCACTTTACCATGCAACGGTGCACTCTAGCATGGAAAATAAATTTAAACTTGTTGAAACACTTCAAATCCTCTACAAAAGAACACATTATTCGTTCTTGTAACCGGAGAAGGTGCCATGGGGAATCTACTACTTTGGCGAGCGGTCATTAGAGATAAGCTAAGAGGGTTATTTAAGACCAAATGTCGATGCATATAGGAAGAACTATCAACTATTTATAAAGGGATTTTCTGTTTTCTTTGTGTAATGCAAGATGGTGTCAAGAGGTATTAAAATTTGTAAGCCTGGCTAAATGTGAAAGAGGAATTTTATTGTTTGATGGCGTTACAAGCTTACTGAGGGCTTACTTATTTGCATTTTGATGGCGCTTCAAGGGCTTGTTGACTTGTTGTAATCTTTTATATCATTATGATTGCTCAGTCTTTGAATCTATAGGTACGTATTGAGAAACGGGGAGCGAAAGTTATCAACCAGTGAAATATCGCAAGTGGCTGCTGTTGGACACCAGTTAGCTTCTAGAGGAGACATTGAGAGCGATTGACAAAGGGTCTGGGTCGTAAGATCTTCACTTTAGAAAAAAAAAAAACATGTGTACAAAAAGCTAGAGTCGTAAAATCAAATAACCACCAGGTAAATCGCATTTCCTTGGTTCAACTCTAGCAATAGATGTTGTTGTTCGTCTGAAAATCGCTGTTAAAAAGGTACAGGTGTTGTGTGAAATGGAAGAAATGTGAAGGAAGAGGAAGAATCTCCGGCGAAGAATTCAAATTGAAAAAAAAGAAGAATATGCAAACTTTTGTAAAAGCTTTTTATTTTTTTGAAGATTTTTAAATATTGGAACAAGTTCCTTTCATACCTATGATATTTTTTTCATCAGTGGAATTGCAACCGATTCATATCGGAATTTTTTTGTTTTCCACCAATTTTTACACCAGTCAGATATCAAATCTAAATACATATTAAACTGAATGGGGAAATTGTTTGTCCGCAAAAAATCTGACGAACTATTTACAAATTTCTTCTTTTTAAATGTGTGCGGGTCTTACAGGCTTTTCACACCATGCCCAAAACCGCGTTTTCCTCGAAAACTCGTCGATGCATTCACACCAACCACCAACTCGTTTTCGTTGGACGTTTCAATCAGCTGTGAGACACTAGGTACTCGTTAAACTTCGGTGCAAATTTTTTTGTTTAGAAATTTCGATCGCATTAGTTAACAAACAAAATGAATTTAGTGCATTTAAAAACAAAATATTAGCATCAATTAATTCTGGAAAATTATTTTAATTGTGAGTTGCGACATTTGTTCGGTCAGCCATTTTGCTGAATTTGCTGGATATTGCAAAAGGTGTGTTTGTTCCACGAAAACACCACGAAAACGACTCCCAATCGTTGGGTTCTTGGAACAAACACACCTTTTGCAATAGTGCAAACGACTCGTTTTGAAAACTGAAATATGTATGGCAATACTTCAGTTTTCGATGAAGTTTTCGTGTGTTTTGGCGAAAACTCGGTCTTGGGCTTGGTGTGAAAAAGCCTTTTAGGCAACTTCTGTTTTAAAAATATGTAGGTACCTACACCATTTTTCATTTAACAAATAATGTTTTCATGCATTCAAACGAATAGCAAAACAGGCGGGGGTTCGTTCGTGAAATGACTCACATAAGATATAGGTAGATCTAGACACCATCAGCGAGTTTTTTAGGGCTCCACCCCACTTTTATAGATTTTCTTGAGGACACAATCATTTCGAGAACAAAGAGAAAGTCGGTCGTACTTAAATTACCTACTCTTTGCATTTTTCTATTTTCATATGGGATGTCGTCCAATATTCATCCATTCTTGTAATTTAGTTTTTATAATTTAGGAACTCATTTCTGTGCCCCAATGTTCATCGGACCGTCCCCTCCCCCACAGAGTGGGGAAAGATTTTCTGTGAACGGGGCAAAATTACTGAAAGCTACACAAATCGCAAATTTTTCTTACTTCAATTAAAACTGCATAATATTCCTTCAACATGAGTTAAAACACGACCGCTTATAGTTCAATAGAATCCTTCCTTCAAATTAATAACTGTCAGTTCACTAACCGAAACCGAAAACCTCTAGACGTTCTTAGAAATGCACAACGTTCCGAGACAAATGGAGATGACATCACGTCATTAAGAACCCCATTGGTGAGCAATTAAATAGCAATTGGCATTTGGCATACGCTTGGCGACTGGCGAGCACCACAAAAAAAAAATGCATCAGTTTCGTGTCGACATGCAAAACTTTCAAAGTTTCGGCTTCGTATGACACAGTTCTTCGAATGAATTACATCATTGTTGTATTGTGTGGCGTACACTTTTCCCGGGCGTCGTCGTCAGCTGTAAATTTGATATTTAACGCGCGCCACTTGGTATCCGATTCATTGAAATTCCATCAATCGAAACTGTACGCAAAAGCGGAAACAATAAAATTATTTTTCAAACAATTTAATAGTTTACTATCACTTATTCAATTCGTTGAGTGACAGACTGAGAGAAACACATGTGAAAATGAATCATTTTGTAATTATTGAATTTATATTAATTGCCCGTCATTATTGGAAATACACGCGAGACCTAATTAGATGTGCATGTGAACGCATCTAGTTTTGAAACTATACATGAAGTAGCAGTTGAAATTTGAAGTAGTGCGGCGGATGATTTATAAAGACATTTTTTTGAAGTTTGAAGAATAAAATTAATTGGGTAAGGAAGGGAAAGTCATATACGATACCAATAAAACTTAAATTTTTACATTATTTATGGAAGATGCGTGTTTCTTGTAACCTCAAAGCATAAAGGGGGCATGCATTTTGCTTATTCAGTGTGAAGGTATATGTTTGTGTCGAGATACATTATAACTGGAAACGGCAAATACATTAAAAGAAGTACGGGCTCAAGTTTTCGCTTATGGAAATTTCTGAAAAGCATTAGCAATTGGAACAAATAGCTCATTCGAAAATGTAGTTATCTTAAGTCGACTGGAAATGTTTTTACTAAAAGCAAAAACTGAATGGGTCAGTCACTTATCCTACGTCATCCACACATACGAACTGTCAACAAAATAGTCAATTTCAAAATTCCTGACTAGATTCATGAGCTACTCCTTCAGAAACGACAACTGAAAAAAACTTTAAATGAGATCGATCTATAGGTCAAACAAAATTGAGACAAATCAAGACAGCAAAGCTGTCAGATCAAACGAGTGATAGAAAAGTCCTGTACGCTCCATAAAAACTGCTTATAAGTTGAAATTGACATTTGAGAAAGTCAAACCAAACCTTGTTTTCGTTTCAGTAAAATGGGGACGTTCGGGTATCTAGTTTATGTAAAACTTCAACTAGATTTGTCGGGACTATGAATCCGAACGCGTTGACTAAGCAAATTGAATTGTTTTTGTATTCTCGCGGTCAGCGTTACCTTTGTTTGATTTTGCAATTTAATATTTGGAAAAGGTCCCTCATATATTTAAAAAAAAAAAATATTTTCAAACAAGTACAAGTACATCGGCCTTTGTTTCGAATCTTCAGAATTTGACAGCGGCCATTTTGTTTATTTTAAATTTGACTCTTCGAAATGTCAACTGAGTATGCAGTCTGAGTTTCTTGACTAGATTTGTCGGCTTCCCCTCCATAAACGTCAATTGCAAAAACTATACGCGTGACCAACGTGACCACTCTGGGCCAATGATAACTGAAACACATCTAGTCAGACAGCTGTCAGACTTACAAAACTATTAATCCGAACGTCCCCAATGTAAGCAGGGGTGGAATCGGCTAAGGTGATAGTTGATAGTTGACAATCAAAATCATAGCTTTACGTCAGTGTAAGGTGATTATCAAATTGACAATCGCTTTTTTGCGATCAATTTCATGTGACAGCTACTTAGGTTTACTTTATTGGAACTTTTCTACAGAAATGAAGAAAATAATTACAAAAAAGTCCAACTATTAAGAAGAAACTTTGTTTTGGGACTGGTTAATTTACTAACTCTAGTATGTTCCACCCATCCCTCAATTGGCTGCAACTTTAAATCTTCTTTGGGGGTAGTGGCTATTTAAAATTTGCAGTTGAAGTATTGATGGAAATCATATTATCATGATTTAAAGGACAATGGAAAATGAGAACATGTTCTTCAATCGGAAATGAAGGCATAGTATAAATGCATAAATCTGGAAAGGATCCGTTCTTAAGAAAATCTCCAATAATTATTATCCATTTATTTTTCTTCTTTCTAAACCATTTGTAAAGTCACTTCTCTATTAACTAATCTATTACATTCACAATTTGTATTCACTTAACGTTTCTCTTTATGTCAATAAAGTTCAGAGTATAATTTAAAACCGAAGCGAATGGTCGTCTCTGTGTTCTCTCTACAACCAAAAAATCAGAGATTTATAATTTCAGAATTCGCCGGAAACTAAAAGAAAAACTCTAACACCCGTATCAACAAACGTTACCGCATAAACAAAGTATTAAGTAATTTAATACCTTCTTATAGTTTATGCGTTGCCGACCCTATTAGATATTTCTTGCAAATGTAGGTAATACAGTTTGCGATAAAACTATTTTTTGAAATAATTATTCAAGAACGCAATGGGCGTGAATTTAGAAATTTAAATTTAATTTCGATCATTACGGCCTTATTATTTGGTGATATTTTTTAAAACTTTTAAAACTAGAAATTATAGATAAGTTAGCTGTTTTATTATTTTCCATTCTTATGAACAAAAACGCATACCTGGACTGTCCACTCCAATAATAGCATCTGAGTCTTCTTTTATTGTTAGCATTAATGGGATGTATATAAATTACAATTAGTTACAATAAAATTCTAAAAATATTCATTTAGATAGGTTAACAATGATTCAAATAAAATAAAACAATTTGTTTACCATGCACATGTATAAAAGAACGCGCTGCCAATTAAAAACAAGTTTCAAAATGCATTCCAATTATAAGAGCACACCTACAAAATTAATTCTGAAATAAATGACTCATAATAGTGTGGTTGTATGGCCACCCACTTGCAGAACTGAACCGTCTTACTTCTTACATGATAAATGAAGGATAACTACGAAAAATTTCACTTTGCGTTTGCACTTTTCCGACAAACAAATGCACTCAGTTTATAATAAAATTAGAATTAAATGCGACTAATGATTGAGGTGAGCTGGCTGCTAAGTGGGGGACTCTTTTGTTGTTTTCCAATATTTAAAGAATTTTAAATAAACATATTTCATCGAACCGATGCAGAAATTGAGGACAAGTTAGTTTGAGCTATAGAAAGCGTAGGTATGAATAATGAGAACTTATAGACTGTGCTGAGTATTTTAAACAATTTTTACTATTGTTTGGAGAATGTTTGCTACAGATCCCTGATTTTTATATAGGTATAAAAAAAATGGAATTGCGATTGGGCGATTTTCTGAGGTTCCGCCAGTCGTGTTGCCATTGCAGGCCATCCACGAGGCAACCACTGCGATTGTTACAACTGACAGTACACAGTCAAATTAAAAATGAACAACTTGAATTTACTAAACACAGTTTCGAATTGCACGTCAACTAAATTACCCCAGCTATAGGTACCTACTTCATGGCGGAAAGCATTCAACAGGTTGTCGGAAGCTTAAAATGAAAACCACCAGCACTTTTTTTTTTTTACAGAAGCCGAGTGTGAAGATATACGAGCGGGATTGTAGCCCAAAGCCTGGGTTATCCTTCGAAAACAGATATCTCAAGGACTTTCCGCAAACGATTTTGTCAAATGTTCTTTAACATAAAACCCACTTGCCACACAAAAGCAATCGCGCCTCAAAAGCCCTCCATCATGTACCTTCTTAAGCCCTTTTATCAACAACTTAGATCACAAAATCGCTACAACAAAGATTAATAGTCAAACCCCAACAGAAAGAGATTGTTGACCCTACCTGAACGTTAGAATCTTTCTATGTACATACAATGGACAAGCCCTCTCATTCTTCGTCATTGGGTATCTCCCCTTGCTTTACCATGCCCAATAACAAACAAAAATGCATGCAAAACTAGCAACAAACAGGAAAAAAGGTCCTACAAGATCTAATCAACGATAAAAAAAATATTGTCAACGACATTCAGCTTACCTTCGTTTATGTATCCTCCATCCATTGTGAAGTATACGAGAATCTACACCTCTTGTAAATGCACTCTATGTGTGTCTGTCGACTGTTTGTTGGCCGGGCGCTTCCTCTTGTAATACAATACGACTACGATACGATGCGACGTTTCTGCTTGACTTGTTGCGGGGATGTCACTGCAGATACACACTCCGCCACTAGATTCAGTTGCACAGACAAAACTGAATTTAGAAATATCTAACCGGGGTAATTGCACTCAAAAAATAACGAAAGCACTTTTAAAAAAACGCACACACTTCAAATTGTGATTCCCAACAATTTTGTTGCTCCAAATACAACAGGTATGTAATTTACTTTGACTGATGAATTTGCTGTAAATAAACGCGATCGCTTCGATTTAGAAACACATCAGATTTCATGGTGCTCACAGCCGAGAACGAGATACGTGACAATTGTGTGTCGCCCCAACTATTGATGGTGCTTCCAAGTTAATTTGAACCTATTCCTGTGGTTGCCATCTATCTACTCCATCCAGAAGCTGTCGTTTTTGCGGTCACAATATTGTAATACAGCCTGGAAAGAGAAGAAGCAGAGAAAAAAAAATGCACATTAACTTAAAGTTATCACCATATAGATTCAGTCATGTACACGCCGCCGAATCATCTCAAAACGGAATTTATATTCAAACATTAATTCGCTGTCATGATCATTTCCGCGAAGGCACCCATAAAAATAGCGCTTTTCGCGCGCTTTATTTTTAGGATTTTCAAGTCTTTGCGACTCTGTCGGCATGTGTCATGAGTGTAGGTAGTGTGCACTGTGCATATAGCAGGCCGCATCACATCGTGGCTATGATGTGATGGGTCTGCCTTGACATTTGCATTCTGTATTATTAAACCTATCGTCTATAATCTGGCAGCGATTTGTGTGTATACTCAGAGTAGTGTGTGCGAGTTTATGATGGGGGAAGGTCGATTGCCAAATGGAGATCAAGAGGAAAATCTTCCATTGCATACTCGTTTGTGCATCTATTTTGGGGTAGGACCCCCATGTGGTTGCAGTTATTGTTTCAAGAGAAATAGCTCAGATGTGGTTACAATTCGGTGGATGACAACACACGGAGCGTTTGATCTTTTGTGGATATTTTAAGAGATGACGCAGTTCAATAAGTAGGTGAATTTCTTTACTGAAACTGCACACCTAATGAGTAAGCGGTGTACAAAATAAGCTGCATTTGGATTACAGATGAGGTAAACATTTGTCCACAATGATCACGTGTTATCGTCTTCGATTTTAAGCTCGACGTCTGAACCAAATTTTCTTTTTCGGGCTTTTGCTTCTGCTTTCCGCCTCACATATTTTCAATTGAATAGTCCGAATAATAAACTTCATATTCTGATTGGGACAGTCTCAACATTTTAAGAGTAGAAAATGGAATTTTGGAATAATCGTAGCAATTTTTTGCATTTTTGCCGAAATCCTTAAAATCATTTGGTTCCATTTGAATAACAACAAGAGGCTTTCCAACGTTCACGCTTTTTAATTGGCGTATAAGCCCAATTGGGGAAAAATATTCGTTAACAGAAAGATTTTTTCTCAATTTGACTGTGTGCGCGTTGTCAACTTCTTGCAGTGGTGAATTTCCTGTCCAGGGAACACTTCATTGTATGGGTTTTGAAAGCAGTATGAGTTTTTGAAAAATATTGCATTGCCAATCGAATTTTTACTCTGCGGAACTCACGAATGTTATAAGCTCTTTAATATCGTGTTCTTCGAAAACTTTTTCCCAAATTTTAAATAATGCCGAAGCAATATCGTTTCCACTTCTGCCACCTGTATATTCAGACCATAAATTGTATTTGTTGTTTAAAGATGTGTAGTTAGGTTATAAACATTGAGTTTTGAATTGTAGACCGATTTCTGCTCGTGGACAAGTTAAAACATTTTGGAGATCAAACGTAAGAATAGGGGCTTTTGAACTTTTGTCCATTTTCTCTTATTCTCTCATGTCAGACTTAAGTTTAAGATGGATTCCCATTTCTGATTTCATACACTCAGTCAATTCATTTTCTTTCGTTTCACAATTGCCACATCTGTCAGATTTTGATCGATGGAAGTCTTAAGTTGAAATTTGTATTAAAAATCGTTCGGTAATAGCTCTACTTTACAGGAACTTCGGTCTGGTATTTGTAAATATTATACATTTTAGTTATGTTTAAGTTAGAAACTATGTACAACCTTGAAGTTTTGGCTCGAGTGTAATGACTAATGAGACTTAACTTTTGGGAATGAATTTATATGAGCTTCAACTTCAAAGGCCTTGTTTTCTGGTATCCTTTTAATTGATTTCAAGCCGCTTTCACTTCTTTTTAGCCATACCAGTAATACAATTTATAAATTTGTGAGCATTGTAGACTGGTTTTTGCGATATACAAAAGGTTCCAAGCCGAAACGGTTTACAAACTTGCAGCCTATTATTTACACATACCTACATGTATCCATAAAATAGCTATAGATTTACTTTTTTTTTTAATAGTTTCAGTTCTCGTTGTGGATTTGAGAATAAAATTAGTTTTACCTTCTTGAGCCAAAGAGTAAAAACCCCTAAACATTTCCTCACGTTCTACTTTGGAGCAGTTCTGTGTTTTTAATTTCTTTCTAACGGTTTTTCCCCATGGCACTCACAAAAGATTCTCCTGCTTGACGATTTGCTTTCTGAACATTTCTTTTCCATTTTTTTGGGCCGAGTCTTGGCCCACATTTTCGACGATGGTGACCTCTTCTATTATCACTGAGGGGCCCAACTCGATGACATCACCCTCACATAAAATAGTATTAGTTTCTTCAAAACTCAATTTATGTGGGATTTTTTCTGTTTCAAAAAACTAATACTGTAACCCCATAATAAACTAACAAAAGTAGGAGATTAACTTAAAAATAGTAGTAATAGTTGGCGCAACAGGTCTGTAGGGACCCTGAACCTTGCTAGGAGACTAACTTACCAAAACTTAAATAAAAACTTGTCAAAACATTTATTTAATCTCTAATATGAATTAAGCACTTTTTGCTTCAAAACACTTGTGAAAACCTTTTCACTTGAAATCAAACTATACGTACTTCGTCATTTTGGTTGTCAAAAATTCAAATTTACATGAAATAAAATCACAAAACCTACTTATTTCTATTTAAAAATGATAAATATATTCTGAGCAATATGGTCCTAACTGCACTTCAAAATGCACCAAAGTTCTCTCTTCATTTTTTGATTTTCCAATTTGGTAAACATGGTTCTAAGTGGAAGTTACAACCTTTTTGACTAAACCTTGAATCGAAATAATGCAGATAGAACTTCGTAGGTCTGTTTATCTTAAAAAACGGAAAGAGATAGAGCACAACCGAAAGAGTATAACAAATTTACCCAGATTTGATTATAATTCTTTCTTTGTTTTTTCAAAATTGTCACTTGTTGTTCTAAATGTAAAGTCGCGAGGAAAAGCGAATTTTTGTGATGTCGGTCTGTCACGAAAAATGATACGGTTATTCCTAGCTTTGTAGAAAACTGAGAGAGATCTAAAGGAGTAAACGTTAAATACCTACCATATTTAAAAGAGCAAGCGAAGCGGGCAACGCATTGCAGACTACAATTATATTCGACCTGACCTAAGGTTACATGCCGAGTTGAAAGAAGACGTTATCCAAAAAAAGCGTGCGAACCTGAAGAAATACGAGTTTCGCAAATACTCAGCAACCCAGTTTGCATTTCATTCGCTTCGAGATCAAGGGAAGATCGAGGGTCAACTTAGAATTTCAGGCAACACATAATTTTTTTATTGCCTCAAATGGTAAAGTTTAGGTGAATGGCAATGAAATAATTTTCGGCGAATCGATAAAGCCCACACGAAAGAACAGAATAAGAAGTTTATGCGAGTTTGTAAGAATATGCAATTTTACAGGGCTGTCATAGCTTCCTATTTGTATTATTACTGACTGACTTGCTTTATTGAACGTTTTTTTAATAATGCCTTTGGCTCATTTATTTTCAAGTTTTTCCAACTCTTCGCTATTTTTGGGCACAATCAGGTACAAATTGTATTCATTGAAACGAGAGCTGTAAAAAGGCTAACTGGAGAAATGTATTTGAGAACTCCACTAAAAATAACGCTATGAGAAGTGATACCATATTCACAGAGAGCCGAAAATCGGGATTTCGCGAAAACACTCGAAAACTTCATTGAAAACAGAAGTTCAGTTTCGAAAGCGAGTCGTTTTTCACGAAAACACCACGAAAACGACTTCCAATCGTTGGGTTGTTGAAACAAACACACGTTTTGCAATATTCAGCAAATTCAGCAGAACAGCTGACCAAACAAATGCCACAACTCACAACTTAAAATCACTTTCCACGCTTAACTGATGGGGTATATTACTATTTATAAATGGTCTAAATTAATTTTATTTGTTAATTAATGCGATCGAAATTTGTAATCAAAAAAGTTTACACAGAAGTTTCACGATAAGTGTCGCACAACTGAAACGTCAAACGAAAAAACTAGCCCATGTTCGGTGTGAATGCATCGACGAGTTTTCGACAAAAATACAATTTTCGGTGAGGTGTGAAAAGGGTATGATTCTTCGATTTACTAACAAAATTCATCCGTCCGTCGTGAGAAAGTTCTGGGCTTCCATGGCAACCTTTAAGAAGATCTCTCCTAATCACATCGTGTGTTTCTTTTTTGTGTCCTTGACCCATTGCTCCATTTTACAACCATCAACTCTTTAAATAGCCAGTGCACCCAGAAAATTATCAGATAAAGTCAAAATCGGCATATGAAGGAGTAAGGAAAGAAATTAATTTAAGCACATAAATGGTACGCAGTAGAAAAGCAGTCGGATATATAAAAAAAAACAATCAAACTGATTATTTGTTAAAATCGAAACACCAATCGTGCGATTCACTTTGATTTGAAGATGCCATCAATAAACCAAATGTTTTTTTTTATTTTAGTCTCTATGTCAATTGACGATAGATATGATTACATAAAGAAATACAAAAGAAAAATTTTTTTTAAGTGATCACCAATTTATGGTTGATAAATTGTCATCTCCACTTAAAAGTTTTAATACATTTAAAGAGACTCTGCCTGCGAAAGCAACAATTTTCTGCCAAGCATATGGAAATGGAAAGTGTGTACACATCACATGCATTTCTTGAGCTTTTATAAATATTCCAAATTATATCATACTTATTCTAGATATTTCGATTTTTTTTTTTAATATTTATGGGTATCGTTTGTTTTAATGGGACTTTTCTGCGAATTTATTTTGGTCACCTTCGCTTCGCAGAAATATAATACAGTCTGCTAAATAAAATTTGTGCAAGCTTTAAGAATTGAAAACATTCAAATTAAAATGTTGCTTTAAAAAAATTGTGGGCACGGTTGCATCAACTGGCGCGATAAGTTGCTCATTTTGACAAGTATTTTGCTATCGTATTAGGCTGTATTCTGCGAACGTCATTAATGACGCAAGCACAAAATATCTTGCGTTGTGTTTGTAAATAATGAAAACTTTCTTAAAACTCAAAAAAATGTTTTTCTTTAGATTGATTACATACTTAACAAATTTCTTATACAAATTTCTAATGCAAATACAAATGGAAAATATGACATTTACTACTATAGACCAAATTTACCGTATGAACTCAATTTTACTCTACACTCCGCGAACTCGTCCAGCGCCCCTGAATGTCAGAAACGAACTGCGATCTAAACTCAATACGTCCGAACATTTGATTTAGAGCTGCATTCCAAGTTGAACTATTTCAACTATAAGCAACAACGACTGTTTAATTAGTTATACTTTTTGGGACTTGCGAGAGCTTTTGTTACTAGTGTCAGAGATAGAATTCAATGACAAATTAAATGTTTGGGCTCAACAGCAATCATTTTTGAACAGAAGGCAGATATATAATAATTCAGGTTGACAGCCCACACTTTCGTCTGTTATTCTTTTATTTAGATTTAGTTTTTTTTGAACTGTCACAAGTGTCAAAGTTGTACTTGCAAAGGTGCTGCTAAGATTATAGAATTGATTGAATTGATATTAAGTGACTGTACGATTGCAACATTTAACTAACTACCATTTATTTAATTACATATAAAATATTATGTGGATCTGAACTGGTTCATTTTCCAAAAAAATGTTGGCATACCTATCAAGAAATTTGATATTTGATTAAATTCAGCGCAACTGATATTCCTGAGATATATTGAAAAGTAACACTATTTTACCGAAATCGTTTGCAGTTCTTGACATTCGACTAAATACAGTCTCGGAGTGTACCTATTTCTCACTCATGAATTTATGCGGCCACTGAGTCAATTTGTTTCCTTTTTCCTTTATTGTTCTTTTTATGCCAGATGTAAACATTTGCTAGTAGACACATACACTCATATCAATTAGGTGGTGTCTCATGCATTACGATTTACCATCTGTTCTAGTTTTTAAATTATATTTCTTTTGTTTGCGGACTTGTTGACAAGTGGTGGGACAACTTGTTGATGTATGTAGGCCCCCAAATATTAATAATTAATTTTTTCAATCGGACAAAACAAATTTCTGCTTCGGGGGAATATCGAAGACTGCGTTGGTGTCAACACCTTCTCGTGGACTTAACAAAGTTGATGACTAAATAATTTTAAATTAAAAATCCCAACTAATATCCTCCTACTCAAATGTAATAAACTGATTATCAGCTTCTAGAAAGAAAAACAAAAGCCATTTCTACGTAATAACACTAATGTGTTACGACGCCGAGGGCGTTTCAGTCACCCCCTCGCGATTTATACAAAAATATAACGAAATAGTATTATTAACCACATGATGACAAATTTCTATTCGACATGTTTAATTGGATGATATAGAAACCCAAAATCAGCGATGAACTTCGCCATGACATTTGGATTAGGCAGAACGCCCCCACCCCCCGTTCGGGAGAAGGCCAATAAATACAGCACGCACCATCCACAGCAATGGGGGCCCATTATTCCACAGAGAACGTTCTTTGTTTGACATTCCATTTTCCATTACGTCAGCGAGTTGAATATAACCTCAAAAATTGGCGTCGCATGTGAAATTGTGAGAGTGGGTAGGTTGAACTTGCTCTTTCCGCATGGAACCAACAATTATTGTTCTGATGAATGAAAATCCGATGATGGATGTTTGTTAAAATTCACTCACTATCTGATCGGCGGCAATTCAAATAAAGTAATGATATCAAGATTTTGCGTGGGATCTAGAGGGCGAGAAACACCATTTAATCATTGCCGTCTGATAGGACATAAGTAGTTGTTCGTCTGCGACATTGTATTGTCATTGTCATCAATCATTGTAGTTAGTATAGTCGACTGTGGGGCCAATTCAAGTGATGTTGGCTTTTATAATTTCTAATAAAAATAAGCTGGCGCTGGTGCTGGTGGATTGTATTGGAATTTGTGTCAACAGATAAATGTAGAAGCATTCAAATGTTTTTTTCTTAGTTAAGATGTAAAGACTAAAGTCGCAGTAACAGTAATTTAAAAGAAATTTGTATCAATTTGTAAAGAGAAAATTAATAGGTACTATTTAGGGATCAACTGCAAAATGTCAAGAATATACCATTGCTTGTTATATCGCATCAACACTCGGTTGATGGTGATGACACGTTTGTAAAGTAATAACTCGAAAGGTTTAACAAATTGAAAAGTTGACGAAAGCTTCCAGTAAAACTGAGACTTTAGTGATTGGCTCACTTTTGGTTATTTAGTCATTTCAATTTTATTAAAATACACTGACAATGAAAGAAGAAAAATTTCCCCAATTTTTTATGTCCAATTTTTTGTTTTTTAATAAATGAATACCTTGGTGTAGGTATCTACGTCTTTCATATATTTTTTAAATTAGAAAGATTCCTCGTTTTGAGTACACCAAACATTCGTTTGTCCAAACATTTTATATCGACAACGGAAATTGATCAAAAGTGCTTTCATTTGTTGCAAAATTCCATTAAAGGACGCCGCCAAACGTCACAATCAGCTTCAGCATAAATAGTTCAATAACCATAACAGGCTGTAATTTTTCAGGTACCGCGCTTACATAGCAATTAGTTTTGTTTGCAGAAAAGAAATGCAAACAGAGTTATTAATCAATTAGTTTCCTGAACAAAGCTGACGTTACATTGACAATCTTGACAATTACGCACAAATTTATCTTTCGATAAGTTAATGGAAATAAACACAAAGTGCTTCTACCCAAAGGTGTTTTATCATAACACAAAACACCCACCGCCACCACGGCCAATAACTGAAATAATTCGTCTACTACTCTATTCTATTTCCAATTTGTTTATTTGCCATTGCGTGACGTTGCTCAATTTGAGAAGTAAAAGAAAAAATAATTGGCACGAACAGTGTTTACTTCCTCTACGTTTACTGCAAAAATGAAATGTCAACTTGGCAGATGTGTGTTTCATTCTCAGTCGAAAAACCATCCACTCTGTCGAAAAATATGTATCACTATTTATTCAACTGTCCATCATTAAGTGTGGCCAATTTATTTTTTTGTTTTTCTTCGTCTGATTCTTTGGCATATAATGACTAATTTTGATAGTCGTGAGGGAATTTTTAAGTATCCCCAACGGAGCTTTGCATTTGTTATATAATTTCGCTCACGTTCACTTAATTGATCAGATAGTTCTCAATAACGAATAGTTTCTTTATGGGGTATTTGACATTACAACGGCAGTCGTTATATCACGCTAAAAAGAGCTTTGAACTTGGGTGTTGTAAAACACCTTTTCTGTAGTGCGATCGCATAGATGAGGCGGATATACCACAGCTTTATATTCGATTTATGACGAGTTTTATATTTAAACTGAATACCAACCAGTAGTTACCATTTGTGTTTTATTGTCAAGTTTTTTGCGTGGGTGGCCAGCGAAATGTCGTCAAATACACAGAATTGACAGAATTGCTGGAGAGTCTGACAAATGTAGGTAACATGTATGGGTTTTCGATCGTTTCTACTGGGGTTAATGGACAGGTTTTATAATTTTAATTTATTCCCCGGGATACGTCCACTCAAAAGCGCAGCCATTCAAAACGAGCTCTTTACTCAGCGTGTCAACAACTTGACACTTTGTATGAGTACAAAATGAGAAGTATAGCTTGAATTCTTTTTTAATAAACGACTTTGCAACGGTAGATTATCATCTTAATACGCATGAGTACCTGCACTCTCCAGTGAAAGTGTTTTCTTTTTACCATTTATCATTTCGTAACATGCGCAAATAGGCTTCATCGTATGGGCATCTGACAGCTTGACCATGCCGGCCATTTGTCACATGAACAAAATGGATTAGTCGTTCACACCTACTGGAGAGAAACAGTATGTGCCGGTGCCGGGTGGTCAAGCACGAGAAACAAATTATGACAGATGCTTGTCACATGAAATACAACGGGGGCGTCTTTGTGTGAAATTCACTTCATATTCATACGTCTAAATGACGGAAATGTCTTCCGTAACACTCTGGTAGCAACGATCCCTCACACGAATGGACTTAGACTTAGACAGATCGAAAAGTCCAAGAGTAGCGGTATTGAAGATGAGTTGAGATCAGACGTTTGCATCAATCATCATTTGGTTACTGTCGGTTAGGCAGCGAAGTAATGACGCTAATACGTCGAGCATTGTGTGAATGATATTTGATATATGTATTTGAATTTAAAATTAGTATTTCAAGTTTGTTCTGTATTAGAATGATAAATGACTGAGATGTATTCGCTTCCTTCAATGGAGGTGGCAAGTGACAAGTGGCGCTTGTTGAAAAAAGGTGTTTTTGTTTATTTTCAATTTTTTGTCACTGAAATGTTATGTGGGCTTAACAAAAGACAAATTGTTCTCGGAAGCAGTTGAGACGAAATTTTTGCTCTAGTTATTCATCGGAAGTAACGTATACGAATAGTAGAACAAGAGCACTTCCATTGCTCGATGCGAATACCATCACGTGTCCAGTTTCAGTTCCTGTGCATTTTGGGAACGTTCAAGGCTCTTTAAATTATTATAAGTGTGATATACCAAACAACCGCGCGTGGGTGGCTTTTTTTATGTTTGACGTTTAGATTATTTGCCGTTGTGTAGCTGACAAATCTCATGATTTTATTAGCTGAGTACTAACTTTACATTATGTGATTGTATGACTGACTACAGGTAAAACTAAAGTTATTACGCTTAGGGGAAATTTACTCAAGACAAATCTGGTCGACGTAAGCAATATTTCTATCCAAATATACCTACTAGAATTATTTCTTTACGATAAATGCATTCAGGAAGCAAAAAATGCGGCATCAACGCAAAAACTTTGACAGCAGCAGAAACATTTTTATACTACGGCCAGCTCCTGTGTCATAAACTATAGGTACTTATGGGGCCTTACTAATAACCATTTTTAACCTTAACATTAAATATTTCCTGGGTCACAATATCTATAATTTTGTATGAAAAATTTCGCCATTGTGAGCTCGAAAAATTTAGCCTGGACACTAAAAATGATTATTAGTACCGCGGATGGAGTTTGAAGCCAAGAAGTTTCATTTACTTTAAGAGGTAAGCCGGATATAATTTACAAGTTACA
Source organism: Cheilosia vernalis (assembly GCA_949126925.1). Taxonomy (NCBI): domain Eukaryota; kingdom Metazoa; phylum Arthropoda; class Insecta; order Diptera; family Syrphidae; genus Cheilosia; species Cheilosia vernalis. Next base: position 101,290,291 of record OX421358.1, on the reverse strand, counting down.
ATCAATTTTGAGAGGCAAACTTTCTCATATATTCGTAAATTACATTTGACTTATTATACAACATCGATGATGTACACTTTAGATGTTATACACCTTGCACATCTTAGTATAGGTAAGAAACCTTTGCTCATGTTAAACAAATTTGACGACTGTATGTATAGTCAAAGAACGATGACGGAACATAAAAATCAGAAAAATAAGTGACTGCATAACAGAATGACTCAAAGACACCAGAAAGACATCCGAATCGAATTAAACACAATCAGGCGATAACTTTCAGTGTATTCTCACATGATTATAAGACAATAATTATTTTTAGATTACATAAACAATAATATAACTCATTTCCCCCAAATGTCAACAAATCACCTTCAACCTCTGCGGCTGAATACTGTTTCTTCTTTTTTTGATAGCTAAATACAGTTATCTATTTTCTATTTGGCCATTAATCGCATCTTGTACACAAATTCAGTGATCAACAAAATGTCTTATGCGCACATTATTGCGTTTGTTGTTGAAGAACACAAAAAATAATAAACAATTTTATCTCACTCGCACAGTTCTATCGAAATCGACAAACAACGTGAAATTCGTGCGGAATCCAATTCAATGTCATTTTTGAAAAATAAAAACAATTCGTCAGAAGAAAAAGAAAAAATACTAAGGGTGATGTGTCATTTCGCATTTAAAAGTCATTTAACCAAACACACCTACATAATATAGTGGGGGCGGACGACTCACATTGAAAATTGAATAATAAAAACTGGGTCAATTCACAATATTCTTGTAAACGGACTACGGACGCTGCTCGCTACTGTCACAAAAATTTCGTTAATATAATTAGCGCGATTCTATTTTCGGCAAGAGTTGATTCATTGTAGTTTGACAGTAAGTAGAGAAACAAGATGCGAAATGTTTGCAAAGAATTGTGATGTGTTGACTGCTTTCTCAAAACTATTGTCAACTTTTTACTGTGCTAATGCCAAAAATGTCATCACTGAAATTTGGCCGCAAAACAAATTGTCAACACACGCGACAAGGACGCCTTTGGTTGGACTTGGATGATACATAGATGGTATTGTGTTTGCTTTGGTGTAAAAAACAAGTCCTTAGCTTTTATACGGATTCTCAAAATAGCGGTGGTTAGTGCCTTAATTGTTATTTTTTTTTTACGAGAAATAAAAAATAACAAAAAACTGGGTTCCCCATTGAGCACAAAACAAACAGAAACAAAAAAAAAATGGAAAAGGTTTTCACGCTTGGCTGACGTTTGTGATGACAGGAGGGTATAGCGGTGTCGTTATCGTTACCTACTTAAACCGACAGTGATTCGATTTATATTCACCTGGTCGATAATTTGAAATTTGAAACTTCGACCTTAACAAAAGTATTACGTGTCCTACCTTTTACCGTTTAATGAATGATAATGCGAATTGATGTGATGTGCGATCATAAGAATGAGGTGATTCTCTATGTTATTTTGGGATTTACCGGTATCAGATACTGGGGAACCAAAATTACGATTTATTCCTTCAGAAATTCTTTACAGCAATAAATATTGCTAATGCGACTAGATTTCACGATTTGGCTGAGCCGTAGGTAGGTACCTACTATAAAGGTGCGCCTGCATGTCTGGATGTCAAACTGGGCATATGAATGTTTCATATACAATCTCTTATGAATTTGAATTATATTTGTTGGCTGTAGCTGTTAAATCCTATTTGTTTTGCTTTCTTTTGGCATGTCTGATGAGCAAAGCCGATTATTTCTGGCGTTGCAATGACAGATCACGTCTTATGCCGTTTTTTTTTTTTAATCCTTATACATTTTTGATGTCAAGGATTTGAAATATGACAGAGCAATTTTTTTAATACTACCAAGGGAATTATTAAGTCCTTTGGCATATTGCGGCAACAAATGTTTGTATAAATTGACTACGTCACATGAACTAATTGTGCATGTCAGTCAATGTATCATTTTAAGTATTAACTACCTATATGTCTAAAGTTTCTACATTTATATGATTGTTGCTCATGCAGTGGACGTCCAGTACAACGAACGATTTATAATGTTTGATGTCATTCACTATATCGAGCGCGTTCTATCGATAATTTTTAAACCATTTAAAAAAATAAACAAGTCATTTAAATAATTTTAATTAAACCGTTTTTTTTTTATGTGCAATTGAATAAATGATGGTCCTGTTATAATAAGTGCTGCCAGACTACTGATATAAAAATTCTCAAGCTGAAAGTTAGAATCTCACAGTTAGAAAATCACATTTTAATACAATTACTCGCAAACAATGGTACAACTAATTAATAAACCCGACAACTATTGGGCTGGTATAAATTATATATCATAAAGTTTAATAAAGAGCTGTTCCGTAACGAAATTTCCAGATGGTCTCAAAATGGACATCGAAACGTCTGCGAAAAGGCAGCGGAGATTAATTTGTGGAGAGTTTCATCAGCTGCTGCACAACTAGCAGTGTTACCAGCACTGGCTATTTATCTCCGATTTTGGATATACCTACTCGAACTGTTCGCTGGCTCGTTAAAATTGTCATTTGGGCATTGCATTAATTTTGGGCTATTTATTTTAAGGTTTGGCGAGTTTTAGTCTCCTTAGATATTTATAAAAAATAAATGCATGTTTCAATTGCGAACGTACTCTTTTCGTATAACTAAAGTTTTACATAGGTCGACAGTTATATGATTTTCATATACATTCATACATATATAGTTTTTGCAGAAACTCATCATCTCACAAAATACGCATGGCAGCAAAAAGCTTTTTTTTTTTTGTTAACATTAGAAAATGGAAACTAGAAAAGTCTCTCAATTACGAGTATGTGTTGGATTTTTGAAGCGAATATAGCTTTTTTACGGACGGTCGGTGGGTCACGCATATAAATTATTCAAAAAGATGGGGAGTAAACCGAAAAAAATCGTCACCGTAGCGTTAACTTCCCCCTCCATGGCGCACTTGGAAGATGAAAACTCGAGAACGGCTCCACCGATTTGGATGATTTTTGTTTTGTGTTGTTCGTCTTGATTCAGGGATGGTTTAGGAAAAAAGAAAAGTCGGAAAATTCTCAAATATATGTGTGTAGAGAGCGAAAGAGGAACAGAGAGAGTAATCTAAACTAACTGGCACTATGAACCGAGAAAAGGTGAAAGCGGTAGCGTATATATCTTTTCTCTCTATAATATAGATAATGTAAATAACAGAAGATATATATAATATGTATGTATATATATGTATATATGTGTGTAGAGAGCGAAAGAGGAACAAAGAGAGTAATCTAAACTAACTGGCACTATGAAAAATTAAAATGAATTTTAAATAGTCCGCCACGTAACACGGGCCAATACCCAATACTTTACGTCCAAGGATTCGATTCTTTCGGCCGTCCCACGACAGCTGCTCGATTTTTTTTGAAGCGAATATAGCTTTTTTACGGACGGTCGGTGGGTCACGCATATAAATTATTCAAAAAGATGGGGAGTAAACCGAAAAAAATCGTCACCGTAGCGTTAACTTCCCTCTCCATGGCGCACTTGGAAGATGAAAACTCGAGAACGGCTCCACCGATTTGGATGATTTTTGTTTTGTGTTGTTCGTCTTGATTCAGGGATGGTTTAGGAAAAAAGAAAAGTCGGAAAATTCTCAAATATATGTGTGTAGAGAGCAAAAGAGGAACAGAGAGAGTAATCTAAACTAACTGGCACTATGAAAAATTAAAATGAATTTCAAATAGGCCGCCACGTAACACGGGCCAATACTTTACGTCCAATGCTTCGCTTCATTCGGCCGTCCCACGACAGCTCGATTTTTTTTTATTTAATATTGTTGTCCTTAAAAACAATTTCATCAGAATAAGTGTGCATAAGAATTACAAAAAAAAAAAAAATCGAGCTGTCGTGGGACGGCCGAAAGAAGCGAATCATTGGACGTAAAGTATTGGCCCGTGTTACGTTAGCAAACGTTTGTTAGCATGCAACGCATCTAACGCTTCTACGCTGAGCGACAGAGAGAGAGAGAGAGAGAGAGAGAGCTAGCTACGTATAGAACGTGCGCGCGCAACGCGGATGAGAGGGAGAGAGAAAAAAGATATATACGCTACCGCTTTCACCTTTTCTCGGTTCGCTCCCCATCTTTCAAGTGCGCCCATAGTACCAGTTAGTTTAGATTACTCTCTCTGTTCCTCTTTCGCTCTCTACACACATATATTTAAGAATTTTTCTTTTTTCCTAAACCATCCCTGAATCAAGACGAACAACACAAAATAAAAATCATCCAAATCGGTGGAGCCGTTCTAGAGTTTTCATCTTCCAAGTGCGCCATGGAGGGGAAGTTAACGCTACGGTGACGATTTTTTTCGGTTTACTCCCCATCTTTTTGAATAATTTATATGCGTGACCCACCGACCGTCCGTAAAAAAGCTATATTCGCTTCAAAAATCATATTTTTGGTCTTCATATTTGAGTTTTTCAATTTGCTGCCATACATCTTATAAAAACTGGCAACACTGCAGTACAAATGTCAAATTTTCGAAAGAAATTTATGTCCCGGACAATAAAAGTGTGCGAAAAGACAGTGGAGAACTGTTTCCCACTTTTCCGCCATTATTTCGCAGCAGCTGAGTATACTGCAAAACGAAAAGGACAGCGAACATTTTTCATTCATGATTTCGTTTTGCATGGGATTTTTTCGATCAGGAACAGCTGCGAACGACGTTCAACTCCAGACAGAAAAACGATATTCTCGATTTACCAAATATGTTCTCTTTCAAATCGTTTACGACTCAGAAAAACTTATAAAAAGCCTATGAACCACCGTTTTTATTTTGTAATGTCAATATTTGAACAGTGCACTTAAGCAAGTTGTCAAAGTAACAAGTATGTACATAGATAAGATAGGTACTTAAATTCTTAAGCAAAATGAATATAAAGCAGTTGGAATGAATGACCTCATCAGCATATGTAATAATTTCGCATCTGGCTCTATCATGATTTGAAAATATAATTACACTAAGAGCACCTAACTTTAAACAAATTAAAAAGCAAAGATAACGAGGGCAATAAAAGCTAATGTTTATTATACTGGTTTTTGGGTATTCGTCAATTGTGCGTACCTATATCAGATGAAGTGTTCTTTTAAAGTAGATACTTCAAAAGTAGGCATATACAAATATTATCTTTGTAGACAAGTGCTTAGCAACATAGTTAAACGCTTGCAAAGAGAGGCCTAAGTTTATTTAGCCCTTTAATTTGAACAAGTCGTTAGTCCAAGAATTGTTTTGTGGTTACTTTGCAATAAGGAAACCAATAAAAACACATAAATGATGTGCCCTTTTACATCTTCTGTAATTTACAGGACCGTATTACCTAAGTAGACTTTGATTGCACAAATCCGCAATAAACGTATTGAAGATTGTGATTATGTTACTTGAAGCAACCATCATCTTGAAGAAAACCTTTAATGTAGGACAAAAGGGTTAAATTTGTGAACAATTTTAGCATTTCTATCCTTCACCTACTGAATGGCATTAGACTTCGTTTCATTTCCCAACCAAACAATTTTTTCCAAACTAGGTATTAACACGAACGTTTTTGTTGCAAATTTAATTAAATCCTTCAAATTAGAGTAAGTACACTCACAAGGGGGACAACGTAAGTAATGGAAACAGAAATAAACATTAAATACAAACGCTAGGGTAGGAACTAGGAACATAAAAGATTTGCTCATCACTTCACAATCAAAATGGGCAGAAATGTAATTTGAATCTTTTGGTTGGCAACAACATTTGTAGCAATTGTGTACGCACATCACACACCCACCGATATGTCACATAAATTGTGCGACAAATCGCCAACAGTGTGGCATGTGGCAAACAGCACATACCCCTGCTGTATTGCCAATGCAGTAGTCGCAACGCAGCATACATACGTACAGCGTCACCAGACACAATAAAATTGAAAAGAATACTAAATTGCTACTCGCCTCTATGTACTTGTACATACATATATAACGTTTGTATATTTTTGTGCACAAGCCCCAGTCCCAGTTGAGATGAACCCACAAGTCAAAGAGAATGAAAATAAAGTAAAAAGGATGCGATACCAACCACTTCCGATGCTTTGTATACTATTGGTAGTGTGCACTGTTGCCATTGTTGGAGGAGTCATTCATTATTTAATGGATTTGGAGGGATGCGCTTTATCAAATATGTACAGTATTTATGTCGTTTTACTAGTAGGTACTTTTGATGAACGGATGTACGACGTATCTACAGTTGGTTTCGACAAACGACGAGCACAGCTTAACACACCACACTTAGAGACGAAGCAAGCACTATTCAAAAAGGCCGGCTTTACCCAACTGTGCAAGATTATACTTAAGAAATAAATAAACAATTAAGTAAAAATAATTTAAAGGACCATTAGTCTACAGCCTATGATCACGAGGGGTTAATCTTAACCAACTAAAAATGTGAAGCAGTAGTGATTCCCTGCTTAAATCCGAAAGAGTAGCTTACCAGACAATTCTTCCGAGGCTTTGTTCGCTACAAAAAAGCCACAGCCTTCAATAAGAATCGGCGTTCACTTGGCGGGACATAGCAAAAAATAACAGGTATTCTTAAGAACACTGAAACTCAGGATCCCCATTTTACTTGTTCATTTAATTTGAACTTATTGAACTAGAGCTACGAAGTATTCTACAACATTTTTGGAATTGGGGAAAACAGCTAGAAATCAACTGCCACATTCTTTTGCCTATTTTGGTGGTTTTTAGCGTTCCGTACCCAAAGGGAAAAAACGGAACCTTATTAATTTCGCTTTTGTCCGTCTGTCCGAGTCCACTAGACCAATTTTGTTTTTTAGTTGGAAAAGGCACTTTTTTAAATTTTTCAAAAGCTGTCATTTCTAAATAAATGCATTTGAAAATTAAAGTAGTTGCTTACCACAACACTATCGTAGTATTTAGCGAGCCAATTCTTGTTTAATGTAGTGCGAAATTTCTAAACTTGCCGAGTAGCTTCAGTTTCTCGCAGGTAGACTTTTTGTTAAGACTTTTCAGAATACAGCGGTCACGCTGGCACCAATACTGTCCAGTTAGTTAGTGACATATGATATAGTTCCCCTTTCGGAGAGAGTATTCATTGACGTAGAAACCCACAACATCTACAGTAAAACCCGAAAAAGTGCTTCTCGGTTAAGTTCCTAACCCGCATAAGTACCTTTTTTTTGAGAACCAAAATTCTGAGGATTTTTTCATATAAAACTTAACTACCTTTCCCGCTTACCTAATTGCCTTTTATTTTGTATACTCGTACTTTTATTGAAATTTACCTAAAAAAAATTCTTTTAAGTAGGTACACATTTTTGAAATCAGCTAAGAAAATACAAAAGTTTTTTTCCTTTAGCCCTTCCCTGCGTTTCATGCTTTAAAAATCAAAAATACAAAAAGTATCTAATAATCTTAATCTACTACAATGGTGGAGACTGATTGGGTAGCTGTCACTGTCAAAATTTCAACTGAAATAACAAATTCTCGGCTTGGTTGAAGTTTAAGTGCACATAAATTTTTTTTAAAACTGCCTAACCCGCATTAGTGCCTATCAAAACGGGGCATTTAAGGTGAGGCACTTATCCGGGTTTTACTGTGTTCCTCAAATTATTCCTGGCTGACAATAGCCGAGTTTTTTTGAGCTTCGATCTCAGCAAAGCAACAAAGTAGGATTTTTAGCACGCAATTACAACAAATACATTCCAATTGACACTTCGGGACTCGCAAAATGAAAAGCCTACTTTACTTTGCTTTGCTGAGATCGAAGCTCAAAAAAACTCGGCTAATAATAATTAAATAATGTCCGCTTACATGGTCCAAAGGCAGTTATTTTTATTCGAAAAAACAAGTTCCTTCCACATTTTAATGGCTCACAATCGGAATTGTGAAAAATACCACTTATTTTGGGATTGGGCTAATTGTTCTTTTGGTGAGCAATTTTGTATCCAATGACAATAAAATAAAAAAAATGTTGCATAGCTTGTAATATATGTCCAAGGATCAAGTTCGAAAGTGAGAAAAAATATCAAATTTAAAAAATAAATCACAGCTTCCGCGATTTTGTGCTTCAAAGTGGGGAAATACCTACACTTACGTTCTTCTAATTTCTAATCTCTAGAGGAAAGATGTTCACTGGGACTAATTGAACTATGAACTTTTATCCAAATGTTGGCGAAATAATCCTGTTATTTTATTTTATGCTTTTGATACACTGTGTTAAATCAAGAAGCAGTCATGTCCCATTGGGAAAGCAGTTAAACCTACTCCTGTGTGTTTGTCGAACGTTCGTAAGTTGTGGCGCTGTAACAAAATGTTTAAGACGTACTTTTCTTTTTTCCGACGCATTCAACTTTAAACTAGTCGTGAAGACTAACCTAATATGAGGAAAGTTCACTTTAGCACCACAGCCAAAAACAAAAAATAGATTTCCGCTAACTACAACCCATCAAAGTGGACTACGGCAACACTTGCAGCAACCACCAGTTACGAAACAGGATAAATACGAAAGCTGCAAATTTAAATCCCGCACCCGGATATATTAGGAACACCAGGAAAAAAAAAAGTAGGTAGGTATGGCACTTGCTTTTGTAAAAACAACAACACATCGCATATAGGTACATGCGATGACGTTCATTGATACCACTGCAGCGATAGCATGTCCTTGCCCCTTTTCCGAATCGATAAAAATAGGTATCGTTGGTAGTAAACTTTTGAACTACTTTCATGATTTATTGAATTTTCCAATTTATTGCTTTAAGGGTGAAATGTACCGGCTACGCATTTTAAATTTCATTCGCCTCAACTTTATAACCGCGTGCCACACACGCCCCCGTTAAAATGGCTTTCCGTTCTATCATAATTACCTCACCTTTCCAGAACCAGGGTCATAAAACAAACCATCGGAAATACCCATGAAACCAGAAAACACGAAAGATGCAACTCACAGATACAATACACAGATAAGACAGTTGATTATATTTTAGAGCTTAGGTATAGGTAATTTATTTTTATTTTTCTTTTGAAAATGGGAGGGTAACCAACCTGAACACACTTAATTGGCCGGATCGCATGCACTGTTTCGAAAGATTTTTCACAGATTTTCGCCACCGTAGCACTTGTTTCGGAAAATATATTAGATTCCGTTTAATCTATAAAGCTGTTAAGCATCCGACTGCAAGGACACCCAGCGGAAGCACTTCTTTAAGGACACTTGCACCAAACGGAAGACAACAGTATGTCAATTGGTTGAACTTTCTGCACGAAGATATTTTTCAAGTTTGACGCGAATTAAAATAGACGCACTAGTGTTGTAGTGGATACAAGTTGTACGAGTAAAAAAAAATCAAGATACTACTTGGCGACACATACACGACCGACGGACGCAAAGTCTAGCTGCAGACTGAATTGGAATGGTTCGAGTGGAAGTGTAGCAAACAACAGAGTACCTAGCGAAGTCGTGTTCGCTTCGTGTCATCGTCATCAGTTGGATTAGAATTTTTGTTGTTTGGCTGCGCAGCGCAGTGGCTGGGCTGGCTGCAAATTGAGTTGGTTCGATGCGTGGGCCAGAGACAGAAAAGACCGGGTTGAGCTGTTTAGTTGGGGCGGGGGACTGCAGATGCGGGCGGCTTGTTTACATGTTTACGAGTACATTTTTGAGTCACATTCTGCTGGGGGTTGAAACTTGAAAACGAGTTTGCAAAATTGCCGGTAGTTTTGAGCGGAATGTGTGATTGTGGTTGAGCATTGCCAGAGTGCATGTGTTGGCAATTCATTAAAATAAAGCTATTTATCGGATCATAGATAGAAGCGATCTATGGATGAATATAACTTTGAGAATCACACACTTTTGAGTAGAAAGTAACACAGACTATATAGTTCCACCCTAGTACGTTTTTAATTCCCTCAACTGTCAAATGAAGTTACTCGACAGTTTGACAATTTCATTCTTGATATTCAAATTTTCTAAAATTTAAGTGGCGCCCAACGACAGACCTTTTTTTTATAAAAGAAGTATGTGTAGATAGGTATACTAACTTGTAATTCCAAATGCAACTGAATGGAATTTAATAATAAATGGTTGGAGCAACAGGTCTGTAGGGACCCTGGGCCTAGCTTCTCGCAACCATTAGTTTTGTGTGAGTTTTTAATTTTTGGAACGAATTTTTCGAACGAATGGAAGGGATATTGAAAAGCTCTTATCAAGACAGTTATACTCTCGGAGTTAGAATTTGAGTTTTTGGGGTTTTGGTGGAAATATGTACAATTGTTTGTGTTTCTTATATGAACCATTTATACCAAATCTTAAGGAATAAATTCTTTAAGTTCCATGGAAAATCTGCAGTGGTAGGTACCCGAAATATTTACCAAAAATAGGTATCCGCAATGAATTTCGAAAAAGGGTAAAAATTTCCCCAGGGATAAATTGGTATCGTGAAGAATAAAACCCTACGTCAATTGATGGGATTCGCCCCGGAATATTTAATTCACAAAATTTTTAATATTTTTCTTTTTGAATTTGTTCAACGGCCAGCAATCTAAACGCTGCGCTGTGCATTTAGTAAACTTCATTCATTTTGTTTTCCATTTTACCGAATCGAACACTTTTCTTACTAAAATACGGATAAATCCAATTCGAGTCTTCAAAGTTGCTTAAATTAACGAAATTAATTGGCTTATAGCAAATGTTTGCAAAATATTCCCAAATATGAGCTTAATTGACAATTGAATAAATGGGGACGTTGAATTGTTTTTGTATTTTCGTGGTCAGCGTTGCCTTTGTTTGATTTTGACCTTTATTTTTTGGAAAATGTCCTTCGTTAATCTTTAAAAAATTGTTATTTTCAAATAGTACATTATAAATGTAGCACGCCTGACAATCACTACACTAGTATAGTGTTATGCGAACAAATGGTTGTTTAATATCGTATTCTAAATTACCAGAGTGGCCTTAGAAATAAGACCTTTTTCTCTCATCGCGCCTTTTTTCGACTCCTCAGAATTCTGCAACGGCCACTCTGTTTATTTTAAATTTGACTCTTCGAAATGTCAACTAAGTACGCAGGCAGGATTTTCTTGACTAGATTGGTCGGCTTCCCCTCCATAAACTTCAACTGCAAAAACTCTGCTGCTGCTCTGTTGGAAGCATGGATCAGTTGAATGCGATCGGTCTTTCAGCAAGTAGCAAACTTCTCGTAGGAGTACGAGTAGTTAAACAACTTAAACACCATTTTACATCCGTCATACAGGCACGTAGCCAGGGGGGGGGCTTGAGGGGCTGAAGCCCCCCCCGAAACGAGACTTAAAAAAAAATAATAATAAAACCTTCAGTATAATATATATTCAAATTTATAAAAATAAGGTAGGTATAGTTTATTGTGTTGGCCATGACGGGGCCGCAAATATGGCTGGTAATTTAAGTGGAGTACAGTGCAGGATTAGGCAATAGTGTTTAAACGCTAGGTATAAACTAGGTGTGTACATTGTGCACGCCATCGCTTGAACCTCTTCTACTGAAGCCTATTTATCTAATGCCATGTCAACTCCTGCAATTCGCAATTGCCTTGGTGTAGTTAGTGAAATAGCTAATTTCTTCCGTAACCATTGAAATGCAAATTTTTAATTTCAAAAATGTTATTAAAAGAAAAACTCGACTTCTACGCCTTTATGAAACAAGATTCATTGAAAGGCATAAAAGTATTGTTTCCTTTGTAGAGCTCTTCAAATGCATCTCAATAAGTCTTAAAGAAATAATGAGCACAACGTGGGCGATATTTTCGAAAGCATCAACACTTTTAACAGAGGTCCAAAAAAGTGGTTTCCTAGTAAGCCTGATTGTATCCTACAAAACTATTCAGTTTAACGCTGGCCTTATCAGTTTTCCTGCAGAACAAATCCTTAGATTTCGTTTCTGCAGTCGACCGCACATAAGCAGTTCTGAATTCTCTTAAGAACATCAAAGAAAATGCCGACGATTTCTTCAGAGATGCTTTTCAATCCGCATTCCAACTTGCCGAGGACCTTATTGAAGTTCACTTAAGAGCTCCAAGAACTTTATTGAGACAGACAATACGTTCCAATTCAGAAACTTCTTCTGCTGAAGCCTATATTAGAGTGTCTATTCTGATTCCTTGCATAGATTCGTTAATACGAAATCTTACGGACAGGTTCATGGTCAACGAAGACGTTCTAGCATCGTTTCAAGCTCTGCTCCCAGGTTTTGCTGTAGTTGGGCGAGTGAAGGAAATGGAAAAGCTAACATGTTACTTTGATAATGCAGTTTCGTTATCAGCTGTAAAAGCTGAGTAAATTCTTTGGTGCGAAGAAATACGGTCGAGTGATCCTTCTACCGAAGTTTTGAAATTGCTTGATATATGTGAAAATACGTGAACTTTAGAGGTATAAACTTTTTGCTGTCGGTTTTGGCCACGTTTCCAGTGACAACGGCTAGTGTTGAAAGAAGATTTTCAACTATGAAAAGGATTAAAACTGTGTTCCGAAGCGTTATGGGGAATGCCAGATTAAGCTCACTTGCTATGATATCTGTTCATTTGGATGTTAATGTGGATCGATCCAGATAAGGTGCTTGATCTCTTGTCAAAAAAAATTAGGATTTCTTCTGCTTTAAAAAAGTATGTAAAAAAAATAATTTAAGTTTGTTCGTTTGAGTACATACGATTTAAAAACTAATAAAAATCAATGGATTGGAATATACCTATATAGTTTTTTGTTTAAAGGATTCCTCATAAGATTTGGAAGCAAGCTCCCCCCGAAACAAAATCCTAGCTACGGCACTGGTCATCGAAGACTGCACCCTCGGCTGCCAATTATATAAAAACTATAATCTCAGCTGAATTTAAACACAAAACATAATTTGAAACTGAGCCGACCATCATTAGATGGCAGAAGTACCCAGAGTTAGCGAGCACGTATTTTATACAATTTTTATTTTGCCAATTGGAGATACAATTTTAATAAATTTACTAGTGCAAATTTACCACTAATCACGCCTGAGTGTACGTCCTGCAAACCTGCCCTTGACTCATCCATATAAATTATTTTCCTAACCTAAAACGTTAGTCAAATTATGACAGCACTTTGTGTGTTCTTATTCAATGTGTTACTCATGAACTATGGTATAATTGTTCAGTATTAAGTCTTGTGATTTCACGACCTTACGTATTCAAATTCATCTCAATTTGAATGACCACAAGAGCTAATGCCTTTAAGTCACCGCAACGACTTAACTATAAATTCATAGAAATCACATAAAAAAAACATTGTGGGTGTTTGACGACAGGATTACTTCATGCAGAGTTGCTTATGAATCACGCGGTTATGGAACCACATCAACTTGTGCATTCAAGGACAAAGTCGGGGATAAATATTCAAATTCAAGCTAAACCCATGGAATAGCACTATAACCATACATCTATATGTAATTTCATTACGTGTTTTTCTTTACCGTGAACAATTGAACAGTCATCCTAGAGCGAATGTATGCACATACTTGTCATCTTCAGTGAGAAAAGTTTCGTTTACAATGAGGTCATGCCGCCGCGAGTTGATAAGACTTTAGTGTTTGCTTTCTTGAAAATAAACTTTTGCGGGAGATATGTAGGTAAAGTCACTACTGGTCTGTTTAATTTATGATGAGGAGACAGAACAATTTGGAGTGTATATAAGAAAAGAAAAAAACAATTGCGCAGTCGTTATTTACGTTGATTAGGTTTGCAAATCAAATAAATATACTTTGTTTGATAATAGATTAGAAGCGGTGCACTGGGAAATGAGCTTATACAATGTAGGTATGGTATATTCTATTGAGCAGTTGTTTAACTGGTTTGGGTTGAATAGGGTATTGAGGATTCTCATATATGAAGATATGGGGTTGCATCAAAATTGCACACCTGGAACTTAAATAATAGTTTTCCGAACAGGTCTACGACCATAATTATCGTTGTAAGCAAGTTGGCAGTTGACATTCCTTGACATTCGCTGGAAGAAATAATATGTACCTACCTATGTTTGTCAATTGCTGTGCCACGTGACATCGTAGTACATACCAGAGACAATACTGAGACCCGCAACTTCGACCGGTTACCGTTGCTGTATTTTGACGGAAGTGCCTTGATTTGGTGCGCTAGTATCGATACATAAAAATTTGTATTGACAAATGTCACGAAACTTCAAAATATCCGGCTCACCAAGCTACTTTCAAAAATTATGAACCACTTCCGCTTTCGGAAAAGTTGCTGTCAGCGTTCATAGAATTTTATCCGTTAAACTTGAAATTATCGTTGCGTGTGGATAGTATTTCTTTTTAGGAATAGGTCTACTTTTGCTTAAAATATTTATGAAAAACGAACAATGACAGGTTGAGGAAAAATAAAAACGTTTTGCGCAATTTTGTTTCAGTTATTTTGTACTTTTATTTTTATTCTTCTGTATTTTCTCTGAAATATATATAATGTAAGGGGCACCCCAGCCATAGTAAATATTTTTCTAATTAAACGCATTTGAAGTGGCATTTGACACTATTTTTTAATACTTAATGTATATATTATTAAAAAATGTCACTGCTCATTTATTTCTATATAATTCTTCATTTTAAAATACTCTTAAACTTATTGAATATTGTATTTTATCTAAAATAAATGTATCTATTAAAGTTTACTCATGAAATCGAAGTCGATGATATTTAAAGGTGGCAAATACGCAACCATGTTTGTTTTAATATGTTTCTAGTATCTCATTTAGATAGTGATTATAACCAAGCATATTATATTATTCGTCTTTTAAAAATATATACTATGATATATATATAATTTGGCGCAACAGGTCCGTAGGGACCCTAGGCCTAGCTTCTCACAACCATTCGTTTTGTGTGAGATTTCATTTTTGGAACGAATGGAAGGGATCTACAATTTTATGCCGATTCCAAACGGCTAATTATTGAGAAGCTCTTTCAAGACAGTCATACTCTCGGATGTTTGTCAGACGTTCGCGAGAGGTGGCGCAGTGAAAAAACCCTGAGTTGGAATTTTTTGGGTTTTTGTAATGTAATGTTAAAATTTGGCATTCCCGAACACTATCACATTTCCCCACGGTTGGCAGCATTTATTTTTTATTTTTTGTATGTTTTTGCATGTCACACGGATTCTAAATTGACATAATACCGATAGGAAAACAAAATGGCGAATTTGAAGAAAAAAAAATGGAGGGGCCCAGTGTCTCTGGTACCTACATACACTCCCATGCACATAGATAGGGGACAAGATTTTACAATCATTTCATGTTGTGTTTTTCTTTCTCATTCTTAACTATTGGAATTTGCTTTGAGCTTTCACTTAGTGACTATATAACTAGAGCCTTCACAAATTATGATATACCATCTTAATGTGAAACAATTATTATAATAAATAAATACAAATACAATGCCGCTTGGAGCGACATTTCCTCTTAAAAGAAATAAGAACAAATTGTCCCTATTCATGTGCGGCAATAGACAAACTCATTTGTTAAACAATCTTTTGGGAACCATTTGTTTAAAAATAACAGAAAGATTTTGGTTAATAATTTTGTTTTGTCTTTAATGAAATGATGTCCAAACATCAAAAAAATAGTTGGTATAGTTACACAAATGTTATGTTGTTTTATTAGAAATACGCGACCATTTCCTATAGGGAAGTTTAAGGCTTAAACTTTTACTTTAAATAGAATCCTTTTTGTTTCTTAGGAATATTTATAAAGTTACAAGTGTAAACAAATATATTGCGATCTCATTGCCCCCTTATCCCCTACCGACGTATTTCTATGGTTTCTTTTTTGCAAGGAAGTGTAAGCGCAGTTTTAAGTTTATATTTTTTTATTTCCATATAAATATCAACTACTTACACAATAAAAAAAAACCGGTCAAGTGCGAGTGTCACTCGCGCACCGAAGGTTCCGTATTTGGCTAAAGTCCAACACATCAGGTATTATTTGAAATCTATAATATCATTCAATCTTTCCCCTCTTCATGAATTCATCACAATTTAGTTTAATTTAATTACTTAATATTTTTACTCTCAAAAATTACTCGCACATGAATCTCATTTTCTAATTATTACCTAGTACCCAACCCACGCCAATTTTCCATTCTGTATGCGATCTGTCCCAATTAAAAACTATTGACTAAAAATATATTACTTTTATTTTGTTCTGTACTCCCAAAAAAATGTATTAAACTCCCCGACGAAAGCCTGGTGTATACCACCAGTGAGGGTCAATTGTGCACAACTGCGTAGTAGAGATTAGAACATTTATGAGAGCAACGTATTTTACATAGTAAAATTATCTTTTTTGAAAATATCTTGTAAACTATTAACTTTTCGGCAAAACAGTATTCAGCACATATATAGATAAGAACATGATCTACAAAAAAGGAATTTATGTATTTTTTTGTGAATCAAGAAATAAACCGTTTTTTGGGCGAATGAAAATATTTTTTTCACCAGATTACTAATTAATCCAAAACCAATCGATGTATTCCTTCCATTGGTATTTGTCGTTTAACTAGAGGTTATACCGGATGTTGTGTGTAAATTTTAGCCTCCTATGTCAATCGGTTCTTGAGATAGACCTGGTAACAAAATTGGCTTAGTGGGTTCGGACAGACAGACAGACAGACAGACAGGCAGACAGACAGACAGACAGACAGACGGAGAGACATCCGAGCGAAACTAATAAGGTTACGTTTTTTCCCCTTGGGTACGGAACCTTACAAAACACCTTTCGAAGGCTATTCTTGTGATTTCCAATTGGTTAACAAAAAAGTAGGACAGAATTTCATAACAAACAGCTTGAAATAACTTTAATAGCCCAAAAGGCTTTCTTGCAGTATTTACAATAGTAGATATAGTGGCTCCATGAAATTATGCCCCAATGAAAAATGGCCCAAAAAAAAAATTAAAGAAGGCCCCAAAAAATGGGGTAATATTTCATAATGCAAAATGACCCCATTAAATCTATGCAATATTGCCCCAAATAAATGCAGAATGGGCCCAAATTGTTAGCATCAAAAATGAAAAATTATCCCAAAATAATGCATGGCAAGCAACAACAAAAACGATGACAAAATTGGGGAGTATTTTCATTATTTTGGGGTCTTCTTGCAGATTTTTAGGGAAATTTTTCATTTTCTTATTTTGGTATCAAAACAAAATTCTACTGGAAGAAACGGAAGTATTCCGTTTTTACAACGGCGTCAATCGTTTCAAGGACAAATTATTGTATATTTTCTTCATTTAAAAATATCAAACTTATCAAAGAAAATATTCCTCAAGGTCAGCGCCGGATTTTAATAGGTGCAACTTTTAAGATTGTTCCGAAGGGATGTTCAAACAACTTCTCGTCATATAAGTCGAATATGAGCTGACTTTAAGCTTTAGAAAATTAAAAAAAATAACTAAGAGTCAGCTCAGGTTTTCAAATAATTTTAAATTTTAACTTTAGAAAATTTGAGAAAATAAAAGTTAAAAATTCGCGCGAATTTTAACTTTTATTTTCTCAAATTTTCTAAAGCTATTATTATTTGAAAACCTGAGCTGACTTTAAGCTTTAGAAAATTAAAAAAACATAATAAAAACTTTAGAAAATTTGAGAAAATAAAAGTTAAAAATTCGCGCGAATTTTAACTTTTATTTTCTGAAATTTTCTAAAGCTAAAATTTAAAGTTATTTGAAAACCTGAGCTGACTTTAAGCTTTAGAAAATTAAAAAAACATAATAAAAACTTTAGAAAATTTGAGAAAATAAAATTTAAAATTTCGCGCGAATTTTAACTTTTATTTTCTGAAATTTTCTAAAGCTAAAATTTAAAGTTATTTGAAAACCTGAGCTGACTTTATGCTTTAGAAAATTAAAAAAAAAATATAATTAAAAGTCAGCTCACGTTTTCAAATAACTTTAAATTTAAACTTTAGAAAATTTTTGAAAAAAAAGTTAAAATTCGTGCGAATTTTTGTTGTAATTTGGAGCTCTGTACATTGTATTTGGGGTAATTTTTCATTACTTTGGGGTGATATTTCATCTTTGGCAAACTATTTTTTTCCAGCATTTTAAAAAAGATCCTGATAATATTACATTGGGGTATAATTTCACAAATAAAAATGAATTTTCACCCAAAAATATTAATGAAAAGAGGCCCCACAATAATGAAAAGTCACCCCAATCGGACTATCAAACGTTGTTGTTGCTTCCTATATAATTTTTTGGGGCCTTTTGTCATTTTTTTTTTGGGGCCATTTTTCATTGGGGCATAATTTCATGGAGCCAGATATAGTATGTATGGACGGTTGAAACCTACTTCTGGCCGTCTTGTTCGAGAACTCTGTGAAGGCGAAAGCGATTTAAACAACTCTTTTCCACCAATGTGGTTGTACAAGAAATGCAAGTTCGTTCTTTATTGAAAGTGCTTTATATACAATTATTATGTTACGGTTTTGAAGCTTTATTGAAGTAACAACAATTGGAATACAGTATACTTTTAAAAATTATGGCGATTGGTATAAAATTGAGGCCCAGATTTGAAATTGGTGACCATGTATCAGCTGCTACAACACTGTAGGTACTTGGCTTAATGACTCCAACATCTTAAAAGTGATTCACACTTTCAATTAGGTACTAAATCATATTTCAGATGCAAAAACAAAAGTCCGCATAATTCCTAAATGTACAATTTTGTTCTTATTTCGATTGTATCACTATATATAAAGCTGCGCCTCCGCCTTCAATTCCAAATACGAGCTTATCTTTTTTTAGAATACAAGAGTTAATAAATAGAACACAACAAATATATCCAATCATCTTATTTCTACAGAATTTGATTTGAAATGCTTCGAAACAAATACCCACTATTAATCACGCCTTTAATTCGGCAGAAGGCCGCACTGACGTCAAATTCAAGTGACAATAATCAAATCGAAAATTCATTGCCGTACAATTTAAGTTCTCTAAATCAAACCGCCGATTTCTACAGTATGTCGTCGTCATCGCCACAGCATTAACTTAAAAAAAAAAAATTGATGGCCTTCAAAGTGACATTTGACCATCGTCGAATCAATTCTTGTCTGATCGATTCAATGCTGGCCCACGATGTCACTACTTCACTTTTAATTCTACATTGCAAGCCAAACTGTCTGGTATTTTAAGAAACTTTTACAAAACCAAATTGGGAAGCGCTTTCGAAATGTACAATGTACAGAGCGCGCCAACTCAAACCTCATGCCCCAAGAGTGATCAATAAAATTGACTAAATTGTCGGTATCAGTATATAAGTAATTAATATCCGATTTCATCTTCTGCTGGAGCATTGTCAGACAAAAGTCTGTTGTTCCAGCAATTTGTCAAGTTTATGGTGGTCATCATCGTCTGCTACTTTCAATTCAATCAGTTGCACTATCACTCGAAACGAATTTATGTAAACCGCTGTAGTTTGAATAAATCGGATAAGAGCGCAAGAGACACTGCCACCACCATAAGTGTGTACATTGTACATCCCGATCCCTATATATCCCACCGGCATTAAATCCACCCAAGAAGAGGTCAGGAAAGAGGGTTAGAATCGCTCGAATCGAATATAGCAATTCGGCGCCACGCAATCATGACGTAGTACAGAAGTGGTAGTGGTATATGGACTACTTCAAACTGGGGTCGTTGTGTCTTCAGCGAAGTATAGTTTTAGTTTCCCTGCCATTTTGGGGTAAAAATAGAGTTGTTGTTGAAAACTCGCTCAAACTAGGTCAGTCAAGTTCGGAATCCAGCCAGGATAACGTAATTACTTGATGGCTGTAATCCAAGTAGCACTTTCTTTTCATGCGGAGAGGGACAGGCGGTATATTCTATTTCTGTTGAATGATAATTTGTCACACGGTGTAATTAGGTCAAACTTGTGGGACACATACAAGGCCAGCCCACAGAGCGATGGAATTTCGCATAAAGAATAAAGTGGTTAATATGTCGGCATTTGGAAAATGGAATGTCTTACTGCTGTGAACTAATTAATAATATGGTAGTTTAGTTATATTGCCAAGGTGAAACTTATTGCAGGCAATTGAAAAAGGATCTTATAGGTAGCTTTGTATTTAGTTGAATGAAAATACGCCGAACGAGATCTGAGCTAACCTTGATTGCTTTTCCCGGAAATTAAACCAAAAACAGTTCTGATTGTTTTTCGAAAATTTGACTGCGGTAGGTGTTTTGCAAAAGAATTATTTAAGTTCGTGGAAGTCACATGGGAAATAGTATATGGTAAATATTTAAAAAAAAACTTTATACGTCGAGTTGTCATTTGAAGCATTTTTAATTTGCTTGTCACATCTTTAAGCCATAAAATAGGCATTAGCTCCATTAGCGTAAGATATCCTTCTCATCTTTGGACCTAACTCCATTTATGGTATTGCAATTCCTTCCACTCAGAAAGCGAAAAGTTAAAAAGTTCCTTGTGCTTCCGTCTAGCGCTTTCGACGAACCAAGTCCGCAAAAAGTAGCCTCTTGGCCCACGGCTCTGTTAAGTCTTTCCTTTTTAGAATCGCAATTAAAACACGTGTCGCTTGTGATACTTAACCAAATAGAAGAGAGCGAGTTTATTCGATGGCAGATACTTATAAGATTGTGTACATGGTATAATTATTGTAAATAGTATAATTATTGTAAATAGTCTAAACGTTAGGCTAGGTTCACAATGTATTTACTTAATAGTACTAGATTCCTATCTTAAATACACAACATCTTCCCGCACTAATAAGTGAATATCTAATGATAGCTATTGAATGTAAGGCAAAACTTAACAATAATCGTTTTGTATATAGGTTAATTCATTTTATATAATAATGGTTACATAAATTAAATTTCATTAAAATTAATTTCAATTATTGACTTATAATCAAAATATTAATTAGTAGATAGGTACTTTTTTTTTTTTTTTTTTTTTTTTTTTTTTTTTTATAATAGTAATATTAATACGAATGTTTAATTTCTAATTTCATATATCATAAGCAAATCTTTCCGGTTTACGTCTAGCTCTACCAGTCCTTCTAAGTGAAACCTGCTTGTCCAATTTTCTATCATTTTGATCACTTATAATGTTGTTTTCGCAATCTTCTGATGTTTCCAATGTTGGAGTGGCATTCGCCTTAATTTCATTTGTCAAAAGTTGGGGACTTAATTCATCACATTTAATAATAGGATGCAGATTTTCATTTAGCTTAGAATGTCGGATTTGATTATGATGAACATATTTAACACTATTTCTTACATTGATTAAATATGTTAAAGGACTTATAACCTTTAAGACAATGGCTGGAATCCATTTTACAAAATCTTTAAAGTGATTACGATAAAGTATCTTTTCACCTTCATTGTATTTACTTGTTATTATTTTATGATTATTTGTTTCAATTTTCTTACTATTTTCCCCCGGAATATTTTTATTTTTTTCAATTTCCCCCAGGCGAAAAGATACTTTTTTCTTTAATGAATGCAATCTAGTTTTTGGATTGTAGGAGAAAATTAAGCTTGCAGGTGCTTGTTTTGTTGACGTTGATGGTGTATTATTGTATGCCATTAAAATAGCGTCTAATTTGGCTTTAATATCTAGTTGTTTTAACTTAAAATCCAAGAAATATTTTTTCAAACTCGACTTTATAGTTTGTACACCTCTTTCCGCTAACCCATTACTTTGTGGATGATACACAGGAGATTTTGTTAGTTTTATGCCGTTTTCAAACGCAAAATCATAAAAAACTTTAGCATTAAAAGGAGGCCCGTTATCCGAAACGATTTCGCCGGGTAGTCCAAAAGTTTTGAAAAATGTTCTTAATCCTTTACACAACTGATTTGCATCCGTATTTGTATATATTTGTACGTCGATATATTTGCTGAAGGAATCGACTAAAATAAGAAATTGTTTTCCATCGAAATGAAAAAAATCCAAATGAATCCTTTGAAAAGGGTAATAACTCTGTGACCACTTTGTTTCTACCACTTCCTTTGGAACGCTTTGAGTCATTTGACAACTAGGACACGCTTTTATATAATCTTCAATATTTCTATCGAAGTTTGGCCACCAAACGAAACTGCGAGCAACCATTTTCATTCGCACTATACCATCATGATTAGAATGAAGAACTTGAAGAATTTCGTTCTGTAATGGTTTCGGAATGACTAACCTTTCTCTATAGTATAAGAACTCCTTATCAGTTGAGAGATCTTTTCTCACTCTATGGAAAAGTTTTAGATTGTCCGTTATGACTTTTGGCCAAATATTATTTTTTACATATGTTATGACCCTCATCAAATGTTCATCTTCTTGGATGTGCAACTTTACCTTTTCCCTGTCCACTGGGCATTTACTAACGTCTGACAACATACCTATATATTCGACACCTGTACTATCTGGCAATGGTAATCGAGACATTGCGTCTGCTGGGCAATTTTGCGTGGCTGGGCGGTATTTCAAATCATATTCGTATATTGATAGCTCTACCGCCCAACGCTGCAACCTAGAGACAGATATACTAGACGTTCCCTTTTTTGGGTTGAAAATCTCTTTTAGAGCTTGACTATCTGTACACAATAAAAATTTATGGCCGTAAATATATTTGTGATATTTTCTTACTCCGAATAAAATAGCTAAGGCTTCGCGATGTAGTTGAGAATAATTTTGTTCTGCTGGAGATAGTGTGCTTGAAGCAAAAAGAATGGGTTTTTCGAACCCATTTACAATGTGCGATAGCACTGCTCCTACCCCATATGGACTCGCATCACACGTGAGTACAATCGGCTTTTCTGGGTCATATAACTCTAAAATACTGCATTGCGTTATTAACTTTTTTGACTTTTCAAAACATTCTTGTGTTTTTTTAGTCCATGAAAACTTTATATCTTTACGAAGCAACTTATACAGCTCATGCAATTGATCTGCAGCATTTTTAATAAACTTGCCATAGTAATTTAACATGCCTAAATATGACTGTAGCTGTTGTAAATTTTTTGGAATTGGAGCCTCAATTATGGCTCTAAGTTTATTTGGATTGGGAAAGATACCCTTCCCACTTATACAATGACCTAAGTAAGTAATACTTTTTTCGAAAAATTTGCATTTTTCAAAATTTATTTTTATGTTATAATTATTTAATCTTTTTAGCACTTCAAATAATACTTTTTTGCAGCTTTCATAATTTTTCCCCCCTATGAGAATGTCATCTAAGTAACATGACACATTTCCTATACCTAATAACACTTGGTCCATTACCGACTGAAAAATAGATGGAGCACTGGACACTCCAAATGGTAACCTAGTGTATTGAAATAACCCTTTATGGGTATTTATTGTGACATATTCACGGGATTTTTCTGAAAGAACCAACTGCTGGTATGCCCCAGAAAGATCGACAACACAAAAATATTGGCAATTTGCTAAGCTCGCGAATATATCTTCGATTTTAGGTAGTGGGTAGTGTTCCGTTTCGATGTAAGGGTTTATAGTTACTTTGCAATCTATACAAATACGGATACTATTATTTGGTTTCGACACTATAACTATCGGTGAAGCGAACCGGCTATACTTAACTGGGTTTAAAATACCGACTTTACATAACCGACTTAACTCCTCTTCTACTTTATCGCGCAGTTTGTAGGGCACGGCGTAAGCACCGTGGAAAATCGGTTGACATTCCGGTTTTAATACTATTTCTGCATAGAAATGTTTTATAGAATTTTCTAACGAAGGAAATATACACGGAAATTCATTTCTTATCTTATCAAAAATAATTTTTGGATTTTCCTGAGATATTAAAGCCTGGACATTATTGTGTACATTATTGTCACTGATTGGAAAAAACTTACGCCAATTTGGATTGATGACGTCAAGCCAATTTCGTCCAAGAAGTGGTCTGAAATTTTTTAAACTTCGAATGATGATTAACTCCAAAGGCTTTGTATTCGCGGAATTTGCCAAGCTCACTGCAACCTTAATTTTTCCTATGCACTCAATTGGTTTACCTGTGACTGATAAAAATATTTGGTTAGTATCTGATAATTTTATATAACTAAATTTGGATAAATACTCATCTTCTGACATAACAGAAGAACATGCTCCTGAATCAATTTCCATTGTGACAGGTACTCCTTCAATGGTGACGTCTACTGCTGCTGGTTGACTTATTTTGCTGATTACTGATGTAGATATAGTATTTATGTAATCCGCCGCTTCTGAAAGTTCCGCTATCGATTTTTGCTGATTTCCCCGATGACAATTACTCCCACTGCTGACGACTTCGGGGCACTTGTGGGCGACATGACCGAACTGGTGACACTTAAAGCACTCCCAGTTCCGTGCTGGACAACTGTTTGGGTTATGACTTCGGCCGCATCGATGACATGACTTATGATGCGATCGCTCTTTACTGCTCCCGCGCTGTTGACTGGAACTTCGATAGTGGTTTTGACTTTTTCTGTGACTCCGATCTTGATGCTGATTCCGACTAGTTTTATTATAATTTCCTTGCGACTTTGAAGAGAATTTTTCGGAACGTATTGCGAATGTGTTTGCGATCTCACTCTTTGATTCTATTATGCGGTTTTCCCCTTCCGCCATTTCCCAATTTATTGCTATCTCGCACGCGGTTTTAAATGTCAATTTTTCTTCTTTAAGAAATCTTGCGCGCAAATTGTTATCTCTTACTCCACACACAAACTTGTCACGTAATGCTCTTTGAAGATAATCACCAAAATTGCATTTTTGTGCCAATGATTTTAGCTTGACCACATACTCCACCATTTGCATTTCCCCTTGATTCACTTTGTAGAATTTATATGATTCTGCAATTTCATTGATCGCAGGTTGGAAATAGTTTGTTAGGATTTCCACTAATTCCTTATATGATTTTTTTGATGGTTCATCAGGAACACACATTCTTCTTAATATCGAGAACGCGTCCGCCCCGATATAGGTTAAGAAGAGTGGAACTTTTTTCGTTTCTGGTAGGTCATTTGCTATAAAAAATTGTTGCAAGCGCATTTCATACTCGATGAAATCGTTTCCCATTACATATGGGTCCATGTTTCCAATTATGGCAGACATTTTGTCTAAATTTTCAGGGGATACTCCAAGAATTCCTTTTTTTTCTTCACTTTCTGACGATTCTTCGCTTCCTGCCAATTCTTCGCTTCCTGCCGACTCCCAGTCTGACATTTATTTTTTTATGTCCGCAGTACTATTTTTTCCAATTAATCCTCGTCGCCAAATTTGTTAAGTCTTTCCTTTTTAGAATCGCAATTAAAACACGTGTCGCTTGTGATACTTAACCAAATAGAAGAGAGCGAGTTTATTCGATGGCAGATACTTATAAGATTGTGTACATGGTATAATTATTGTAAATAGTATAATTATTGTAAATAGTCTAAACGTTAGGCTAGGTTCACAATGTATTTACTTAATAGTTCTAGATTCCTATCTTAAATACACAACAGGCTCTATCTTATAAATGAACAATGCAAATCAGTACAAATTGCACCAAAAAGGAAAAAAAGCGTCGCCCAACGTGGGGCTCGAACCCACGACCCTGAGATTAAGAGTCTCATGCTCTACCGACTGAGCTAGCCGGGCATGTAGAAATGGTGGGCAAAGATGTAAGTTACACAAGTCCATGGTGGCATGTATTGTGCGCCTAAAAATGTGTTATCATTTTTATTGAAATATTTGTTCACTTTCCAGAAAAAAATATGTTTACAGTGCATACTTTTAGGAGCGTTCACATGTCATTCTCTTCTCATTTCCGGTATGAGTCTGGTGTTACCACAAACAATGTGCTACCTACCCCAACTCTTGCTAACTTATGCAATAAAAACTTTCATGGTAAATTAAAATGCCCATTTCAGCTTCCTATTCTAAAATCTGCATACTTCCGCTGCAGCTGGCCTCAAGCGATGACTGTTTCACGTTGCAAGCAGAACAGGAGAAATGGCATACATAGAAACGACCGGCACGCGGCAGTAACGTCCAGTGCGTCTGTGAAGTACGTTTAGATTCGGATCTCTTTGGATAGGCGGCAAACTTGCATTATGCAAACTACCATCAACTTAACGCCCTTTTGTTCCATATTCGAGTGCAATAAGGGCACTGGCATCACCTACTCGGCTGGCATTCGAGCGCCAGATGGAATATGTTCTCGCAAAGTATATCTGACTTCGGACAAAACACTTCATTCATTTAACGAATTTGTTTTCTTAATCGGATGTGTATCATCTTGCCGGCCGCGTGATATTTATTTTGGCGCTAAGTAGAAATCGTACATGCATATTATATCAAAGAGCAAGCAGTGCAATTGTCAAAGATTGTCGCGAGTTTGAGTGACAGAAGTGAATTTATTTTTTATGTGCACACTGTGTATGAGTGCGTCTGCCTCTGCATAAACAAAGGGCAATGATGCATGCTGCTTTCTTGGTTTGCTTACATTTGGGTCTGTGAAATAAATACCCGGAATATGTTTGACACAGTAGTCGTAGTCCCAAAACTAGTATTCTACTGAAAGGGTTGATATTGCGATATTTTGCGAAGAAAGCCATGGAATTTCTTATATCGTACAAGAAAAAAACAGCTCTTAGTTTTCTTTGAATAGAAGCAGTGGATCTGAAAACTGTGTCATAATGCTTTTTTAATCTAATTATAAAGATTAAAAAAATATATTTATACCTCTAAAGTTGCGTGACGTTTTAAACAGGATATTTACTGGGGAGGCTTACTACTTCGTTTTTGTACCCATAGGTTAGGTTAGGTTAGGTATGCGGGCTGGCGAGGAGCACCCCGTGCCACACTCAGGTCAAATTGACCCACTGTGATGCCCATAGGGGGAAGGTTGTCCCTTACCCATTATAACCCTGTCTATAAGAAATTTCAGTTATAATTACTCACTGTGCTGTTGTATACGAACCATCCTGTGGATTTGACTGGTGTGCTGGAAAGCTCATCTAGGTCGTGGAAGAAGTGTCTCCCTAGGAATTTGTGTCTACTGTGTTGGAGACTTGGGCAGTGGCATAGGAAGTGGGATGTGTCCTCAAGAGCTTCCTCATCGCCGCAGCCTCTACCGCAAAGTTATTCTTCCGTCAAGCGTATAATTTCTTCATGTGGTACCGCAGAGTGTTGTGCCCCGTTAGGATTCCTACGAGGGTGGAGAGAGATTTCCTATCCTTTCGTATGAGACTCTCGGTTCTTGCTTCATTATAAGTTGTCCATAGCATTCTAGCGTTCGCCTCTCTTGTGGCTTTCCTTCTTGCTTCAAGCTTGAGTGAGCAAGGCGGGATATTTACAGAGGGATCCGCTTGTTCTGATGCAGTTGCCGAACCTAGTCTAGCTAATTCGTCTGCTTTCTCGTTGCCTGGAATGCCTCCATGTCCCGGAACCCAGCAGAGCAATACCTTATGCTGAGCGCCAAGAGCCCTGAGCTCTTCTCGACAGCATTTCACAAGCTTTGATTTAATTAAAGTTGCAGTTAATGCTTTTATTGCTGCCTGACTGTCGATAAAGAAGGTAATACCTTCAGGCGGTATTGCCCTTACCGCAGACTCACGGGCTGCTGTAGTCACTGCAAGGACCTCTGCTTGGAAGACACTGCTGTGGTCGGGAAGGCGTATCGATTTTGAGATACCCAATGACTCGGAGAAGACACCTGACTCCACACCGGTTTCCATTTTAGATCTGTCCGTAAAAACGGCTATGGATTGCGTGTTAGGCACTATTCCGTCTCTCCATTCTTCCCTGCTGGGATAGGCGCTCGAGAATGGTCTTGTGAACGCTAAGTATGGCGTAATGTAGTCTGTGTAGTCTGTGTTAGGTACATAGCCAAAATATTTCTTAAGGATCGACGAATGACCCGTTTCATTCAGTTTCCAGTTAACTGATTGGCTTATTCTCATGGCACTAATGGCGGCTGAAAGTTGTATAAAAATGTCTAGCGGCAGCAGATTGAGGATAGCCTCAAGACCTGCTGTAGGAGTTGTCCTCATTGCACTGGTGGTACCAATACACGCTAGTCTTTCTCTTTGTACCCATAAGTTTATGTGGAAATAAAAAAACAAAATTAATAAATACTGACAAGTGTTTTATTGAATGATGGAAATCTAGGTTGGAAGTATGTCTTGTCAAAGATGTAGTAGGTATATGATGTACCTAAACTGTGGTGGTTTGAAAATTTTGACGATGAGACCCTTACAAAAGTAAGTCCAGAGAAATCATAGTAACAGTAAGGACTAATTAATAACACAGTGCACTACTTATATTGATATTTCGATGATATTGTTGCAGAACATCTTTCCTCAAAATAGTTCGCGAAACGTTAGTAAACAAGCTTCAGTCGCGAGTATGGTGACTTTCGTAGCGCAAAGCACTTTAGCCTTTAATTACGAAACTAAGATCTGTCTTCTTCCGACTTTAGAATTTTCATAAATATTGGTGGGTGTAGGTAACGGGTTTTCCAATAAGAGGTGTTATTTTGGTATTCAAAGAAAAATGTAATTTTTTGAGATAAATGATCGGATGTTAATTTCATAATAAAGAGGAAGGTATGTCGTTAATTATGAAAAACAACATCAGCCAAACAACATACAGGACCATATACTTTTCATGAAATTTTCCATTACCAAATCGCAAAGTGGCTGCCCTCTATGTCCTCTATAGCCTCACGAATTTTATCTTTGAGGTCTTGAATCGACGCTGGGCTGTTGGCGTAGACCTTATCTTTCACGTGGCCCCAAAGGAAGAAGTCGCAAGGTGTTAAATCACAAGATCTCAGTGGGCAATTGTGATCACCTCTTCGAGAGATAACACGGTCCGGAAACTTTTCCCGTAAAAGATCAATGGTTTCGTTGATTGTGTGGCACGTATAGCGCCGTCATGTTGAAAGTAAATAGTAAACGTTATCCAGATCAATACCATCCAACTCCGACCATAAAAAATCATTCATCATCTCTCGATAGCGCAATATCCATTCATCGTTTCTGTTGATCCAACCTCATTTTCGAAAAAGTAAGGTCCAATGACCCCGCCGGACCATAAACCGCACCAAACAGTCACACGTTGAGGATGGAGAGGCTTCTCAACAATAACTCTTGGGTTTTCCGAGCCCCAGATGCGACAATTTTGCTTGTTGACGTAGCCACCGAGGTAGAAATGGGCCTCATCAGTCAAGATGATTTTTCGACGGAATTCCGGATCATTTCCATGCATTTCAATGATCGTAAAACGAAACCGTAAAAAAATTTCTTTTGCTTTTTTAGACCACTTAATCCTAATGGTTGAAAAACTTTTTCCGATCCACTTCTCAGTCAATTCCACAACAAAAACCCGGATCATTCCACTGAAGTATTTATTTTCTTTACTGTTCCATCTATCAGGATTTTTTTTCTGATGGTTGGATTTGTTGTATTTGTTTTCATAGGGAAACATTTTTCTGACAGAATTTTCGCTATAGCCGCCGAAACGAAAAAGAAATCATTTTCATACTGTTCCCACTTTTTCTGTTGCATTTTACGTATGGCTATAACTAGGGCCTTTAATGGAGTAGTTTCTACTTGTCAAATGTAAAAGAATAAAAGTTTCAAAAGGGACAGCTACCGAAATAGGTGGTCATTCACAATAACACCTCTTATTGGAAAAATCTTTATATAAATATGTATTTGCAACGTCTTTTTTTTTTTGTCTTGTTTGTTTTCCGTGATTTTCGATGGAGAGAAATCCCTTCACGAGGTCATTATGTAGTCGGCCCCAATTGGTAGTTTTAACGTGTTTCAATTCGTTATGATGATTGTGGGTACAGAATGCTCAAGTGAGACTTTTCAAGGATGTTTTAAATTTCACACAAAAAGTGATTTAGGACAGAACACACCGGATTATTTACTAAAAAAAATTATAAACTTTGGACATGTAAAATATATAAATAGTTGGCGCCTCAGGTCCGTAATGACCCTAGGCTTAGCTTCTTATAAACATTCACTGTTTTTGTGAGTCTTTCATTTTTTGTTTTTCATTTATGCCGAGTCCAAACGGCTAATAGAGAAGCTCTTTCGTGACAGTTATGCTCTCGGCTGTTTGTCAGCCGTTAACAAGAGGTGGCACAGTGGAAAAAACCTTAAGATGAAGTTTGTGTTTTTCCGGGGATCGAACCTGGCAACCTTCGTTAGTAGCCCAACACACTAATGTAGCTTTCCATTGGTTTCACTTTCACACAAAAGTATTGGTGAAATGCCAAAAAATAATCTACGGCAGCTGTCAGCTCTGACTTGTATAAAATACATAAACTACGCTTGTGTGAGTGCTTCTTGAGTGGATTCTGTGACTTCAAATCGAGAAGCGAAATTCTGTCCACAAAATCACCAGAAGAGTATTTTTTGTGCCAATGGAACGCGGTTTTCGAAGATTTTTTTTTTCGATTCATAATAACTAATATCGTTTTCCATTGGAATTTTCCGATTTTGCTCTCCAGATTTCTGTTTTTTTTTTCTCTAGATTTCTAGATTTTTCGTACCAAAAGGAACATACCTATAACGAGATTTTTCTTTCTTTGCATTTGTGGTGGTCCTCGTTTTATAAGTCAGCTGTTCTTAAATTATAATTTGTGTTTATAAAAATCCATTCAATTTATGTTGATCTGCTATTTTCCACATACTTGTCGTCGACTTACTTAAGTAAATAACTCACTTGAAAGTTAGGCAAATGTGAAATGTTTTGGTGTTAGTGTAGGTAGGTAAGTAGGTGTAAATCTCGCTCAGAAATCGAGAATATATAAATATATTTTTTTTTTTCGTTAGCAATGAAACATGACAGCCACCTGATTTCGAGAGCAGAAAAAATGGAAAAGTGTTCTTCTTCAGTTAAGTTTTCTTTTCCAGGACCCCAATTATCAAAAATTCTCGCATAGGTTAAATTTGTCAAAATCTCCGACGCGATGCGAAAAACTAAAATTTGAGATTCTCCAAATCCGCATACGAGAATTTCTCTTCCAACCCCTAAATGTTCATTAAACATATATGTAGAGTTCATGATAGGACACCTCTTTGTTATTCACTTGCTCACAGTCCAGTCAGTTTATTCCAGCAATGTGTCAAACATATTATTCGTATTCGACATAGTGATCATACCCATTTTTATAATAATACAGTACAGATTATGTCGATACTACAATATACATATACATACATTTTTTGTCTGTGTCAATCGAAAACAGCAATTCCCAGCAAATTTTAATTTGAATATAGTCTTTTTTTCGCAACCTGTCGAAATGGTTTACTTGACGTCTCGAATAGCTTCGAGAAAACAATTTTTTTCCGAGGACTTGCAAGTATACGAATCATGTTGTGCGGATTTTGAGAATTGGGGTCCAGCGTCCAGTTGCTCTGCATCGGAACCGAAAACCGTGTTTTCGTCGAAAACTCGTTGATGCATATTCACACCGAAGACCAACTAATTTTCGTTTGACGTTTCAATCAGCTGTGAGACGCTAGTCACGAAATTTATGTTTAAATTATTTTGGTTACAAATTTCGATCGCATTAATCTACAAAATCAAAAAATAATTCAGAGCAGATGTGAGTTGTGACATTTGGTCAGCTATTCTGCTAAATTTGCTGAATATTGGAAAAGACGGTTTTGTTTCAACAACCCATCGATTGAAAGTCGTTTTCATGGTGTTTTCGTGGAAAACGACTTTAAACGACTCGTTTTGAAAACTGAAATATTTATGGGAAAACTTCTGTTTCCGATGAAGTTTCCAAGTGTTTTCGGCTCGGTGTGAATGGGGTATAAGAGAACGCTCATTTCAATGGAGAACTACAGTTGCACTATATACACAATATGCAAGAGTAGGTAAGCCAGGTAGTTCACCGCCAGCTAATTAACCACACAAAATAAGTTTTTTAAATGAAGGAGGAACATGCCGACAACTACAGAGATTCTTCGAGTCGCAGGACCTTACTAATAATCATTTTTAACCTTCACACTAAATATTTTCTAGGTCACAAAATGCAATTTTGTATGGAAATTTTTGACGTCGTTCGTGAACAAGCAGACGGAATTTGTTTTTGTTTCATTTGTAAAATCAACACGTAGCTCGTCGTATAGCTCGTGTTCACGGAAGTGGCGATTCGACCCCTGGAAACTTAAAATGATTATTGGTAGGTAGGGGGAAAGCGGGAGACTTGAACATATGGGAGACTTGAGCCACTCTCAATAATTTGCTCAAATTCCATTGAAATCCAACAAGTGTAAGTGTATGCGATGCAGACAGTGACGAGCTAATTGCACACAAAAAGAATTCTAAATCATCAGCTGTCTCTGGTTGGTGGAAGAGAAAAAGTGTTTTGCAGTGCCAAAAGTAAAAAAAAAAATTTTTCTTTTTTCTCTATAAAATTGATCTGTAAAGCGTTAAATAAATCAATTTGATGTTACCTAACAATATTGATATTCTACATTGTAAATATTAGTATGATACCATTCTAGTTTGTATATAACAAAAATTATGAATATAAATTTGTTAAAAAATGCGAACGGGAGACTTGAGACAGTTTCTAAAGGGAGAGTTGATCAGTGGCTCAAATCTCCATTTTCTCTGATGAAATATTATGTAAGTGTTTTAAAGCCTTGTATTTAATTTTAATAATAAAAAAAAATAATTTAATTAAAAAACTCAAAGAAATAAACCTTGTAATAGGTTATTTAAGTTATTGATTTATTTTCGTTATGTTTCTGAAGTTTAGTTTTTGTTTACCTTTTTTACTTTGTATATGCTAAGAAACTGAAGTACCTAGACCACTAAAACAATAAAAAATAAATTATAATCACATTGGAAGTGGATAAATTATTCGTTTTATTGTTTTTCTCGTAGGATTTGAGTATGTTCAACTCTCCCCGAAGGGGTGTTCAAATCTCCCGGTGGTGCGGGAGACTTGAGCCGAAAATCTGTTTTCAAACATTTGGCATTTGCCAAAAATTTCTTGCGTTTATTATAAGTTTAAGAGACCGTTCTTAAAATAGATAAATGTAGCTATAAAAAAATCCATTTAACAGATGGCTGAGATTGATAAACAAATTTTTATTAACGATCTAACAAAAAGTGGCTCAAGTCTCCCGCTTTCCCCCTACCTACCTACCGCGGGCATGCCCTAGCTTCCATACAACATGAAAAACCGAAACTACATTTAAACTTTGATCGGACATCTTTTTTATGATTCATAAACATGAAGTTGAAGGTTTTTATATGCACCAGCAGAACTGCGCCTCAGAATATACCTATAATATAATATCTATATAAAATTACCAAATGACTTTATTTTTAACGATTTAGGTACTTCTCTTAGAAAATCTCTATTTAAATAAAAATCCCATTCATTCATCCAACACCATGGTCATAAGTAAACACTCCCAAATCGGATATTTTTCTCGAGATCATAAATATCGGTCACATTGACAAATGACAACATCATCATCCAACCCCAAATGACTGATCGAAAAACCATGCGGACCAATCAGCACTCGTTCCAATGAAAACAAACTCCTACAGCATGCTACCGATCTTGGCAATTGGTTGAGAAGCACTTTGTGCACATTAAAATAAAACTCAACAGAAGAAAGCAGACAAGATGCAGCATCTCGTCGGTCGCAACCGACCACAGATACAAACTTGTACTACAGTCTCGGTCGTGTGCTCGCAAGTGAATTTATATATTCGGAAATCAAAAGTACCCGTGCGCATAATATACTTACGTAAAAATGTATTCGACCGCCTCAAGTCATCACAATTTTAAATTTGAAACCTTCGACTACTACCTGCGTGCAAATCAAAAGTTCATTCAAAATAATTTCGACAATGGCGTTCAATCGCAGCGAAAGTGCGAAAACGATTTCTATCCCCATACAAATGAATATCCTAGTTATCCACCGGTTACGTTTTCTAATCAATGCGGATACTCTGGGGAACAACAAGCGCAGTTTAATTTTAATCCGAATTGTGTGTACCCAGATAGCTGCACTTTGAGAAACTATTTGGATTTATTCCAAAATAAAAGTTGTTCCTTGAAACACGGCAGTGACGAGAGTACAATTGGCAGTGAGGATTGTCCGAAGGATTGTAATGAAAGTACTGCACAATTGGCAGATGTTGACCTGAATTACCGCTTGTCTGGCGGTGATTGGGAGTTTTTAAGTGAGGTCGGTGGTGAGAACAACGGATTGGATGGGAGTTTTCGAAATTCGCATCAGGATGCAGAGAAACCTGCGTTGATCGGAGTTAGTTCCGATATAAAAAAGTCTTCTTCGAAAGGTTCGTATTCGAGTACCTATAACTTTTCAAAACTTTAAGATTTTGAATGTAGGTAAATATATGTAGTTGGGAAAGGTGTTTGCAATTTCCATTACTAACCTTAAGGACGTTTTACATAAAAGGAACGAATATTGGCAGAAAATCGTGTTTCGACGCCGAAATTTAATTTCGCGAACAATGAATCAAATTCTACAAACTAGCATAAGCGAGTGATTGTTTTTATAAAGTCGTGTAAGCCTTTGTAAATCGATCTATAAACTGAAGGAAGCTTAAAAATTAAATTAGTATAAGTAATATTATAGTATCGTTCTAATTTTTGATACATCTCGGTCTCATACTTTTTTTCTTTCACATGGTCATATAGGATAAGAGCTCGAATCGCAGCATTCGTTAATATAGTTAATAGGTATATTCACAATTCACATATGTATGTCGAAAATCCAAATGAAATTTAAACAGATTATGGTCGAAGATTAAACTATATTTAGATTCATATATTATTGGCTACATTATAGAGAGTTAAGCGACAATTTTGCTCAAACATTTTAATTTATCGAGTACTTACTCAGTTAATATCCATTATATTTTCTGAGAATCAATAAATATTTTATAGAATTTAAGAATTTGATCGATTTACGATCATTTATTTCCGTGGGGGAAGTAATCAGGTGTATTCAAGGAACTTTTCTGTGCGTATTCATGGTTAATCACAGTGTATTCAAACGAATTCGCATGCAATCACAAGTAGAAAATCTGTAGTCAAGGACTACTCAAAAATATTGATTACTTCCCCCTCGTGGAATGTTGTGACTATAGGAACCAAGGGTGTAGCTTGCGTCGAGCTCTTTGAAGACGAGTACTAATAATCATTTTTCGAACCTTACAATGACGAAATTGTCCATACAAAATTGCATATTGTGACCTAGACAATATTTCGTGTGAAGGCTAAAAATTATTATTATTACCTAAGGCCCATTGCGCCGTACTAATATCAAATTTTAGTCTCGACTTTAAATTTATGGAAGCTCACAATTGCAAAATTTGTATTTAAAATATATCCACTGTGAACTACTAAAGTTTTGAGTAGAGACTAAAAATGATTATTGGCCCATTATGTTTATGCGTGAATTAGTTGCGTCCCGGAGAATATTGAATGAGGAATCGCAGGCAATTCGCTCAAGACCTTAATGGGAATGTCATTGGAGAAGTACATTATTATGCGTTGAGGAAAAGTATTTCAATTTACAAAACTAGGGTTATCATCTATTACAACTAATACATATATTTTTTGCAATTATTCTTCTTTAGCCATAGTACTGATTCTTCATTTACAATAAATGCTTTCAGATATAAAAATTTTAAACTATTAAAGTAATACTTTCTAAATGATACAATCTTTCACACAAGACTGAGAACAGTTTATCAACCCGTTAAAAATCACATTAACAAATTTTGTAAGAATATATAAGTAGCTAATTTCATTGCCATTCTTGGTGGCGCATTTGTGATTCAATTTGGAAATATGTAATTGTAGAAGGATGATTTCCTCTTCCTGTTTTCAAATAAAATTGTTTTATACGCTTTTGCTTTGATTCGCAGAAGAGACATAAGCCGAGTTTTTTTTAAGCTTCGATCTCAGCAAAGCAAAGTAAAGTAGGCTTTTCAGCAGTTATCTTGACTTCTTCTAACGAAGTAACGATTTCCTTCTATAACATAGAGCAAATCATTTCGTGCGCACGAAAACGTTTGAACGTTTTCGCCTTACAGGTTACAGAATACCGGCCGACCCTGAATTCCTTCAGATTTTATTTGTTTTAATTGACAGATTTACGAACAGCAGTTGCCTGAATAATGATTTGCTTTTATTTTTTTTCCAGATTTTTTTTTGGATTCTCGCTTACGAAGTTTCGTGTGTCAATAACAAGAGACTATAGGCCTGTTTTTTTGAGCTTCGATCTCAGCAAAGCAAAGTAAAGTAGGAATTTCAGCACGCTAATTACAACGACTACGATATACTTGACACTTCGAGACTCGCAA
Organism: Cheilosia vernalis; assembly: GCA_949126925.1. Classification (NCBI taxonomy): domain Eukaryota; kingdom Metazoa; phylum Arthropoda; class Insecta; order Diptera; family Syrphidae; genus Cheilosia; species Cheilosia vernalis. The sequence continues at coordinate 101,253,832 of OX421358.1, read as the reverse complement.
TAATTGTTGCAATTGCGTGCTGAAAATCCTACTTTACTTTGCTTTGCTGAGATCGAAGCTCAAAAAACACGGCTTATATAGTAAAAAAAAAAAACCAAATGCAGAAATTTAGTTTTCCTTACCCTGGCGCCACAATATAAGAAATAACTACACAACTGATAAAATAAAATAACCCATACATTTCGATGTGGATAAGCTGTCAAATTTTGAAAGCAATTGCGAAATTCTGGTACATATTCTGCTATTTTGAGTTCGTTCTATTTTGTTCTAGAACTGATATATTATTTATACTGAGAATTCCTCCAGTGTTCTTAGATTTCCATATAAATGTACTTCAGTTAACGGTCAACTAGAAGAAGATTACACGGGCTTAAAGTAGTGTCATAACAATTTCAATGTAACCTGAATTTGGTTTAAGGTAGATTACATTCTCCCAAAGGATCACATTAGGGGTTTCTCTTTTATTTTGGTAACAAATCCCTTAATCAGTTGACAGCTTTGGGAGCAAACGAATAATTTTTTAAGTGGAAATTTTAGGCAACTTGATGGCGTTTTCCATTGGTATTACTCCTATCCTAAATTTAATTCTTTGCGAAAATCATACTCATGTGGTATTCGATTGGGCGCTCTCAGAGCAATTTTTTTGTTCGTTTGCTACAGGAAAAAGCAATCTTTTTCAGATTTCAGAGCATTTTGCGAGTCTAGATATTTTCTCAGATTTACCAATCCAAGTGCGTTTGAGTTTGACAACTGATGGAGTTTGTTTACATTTTTAGTGAATTTTTGCTCCAGCAAAGAAAGGCATTGGCATCGGGTGAATCTATTTTTGTAAATTACTTATATGTATAGATATTTAGAAATCAATAGGGACAGATATTTTTAATGTTTAAATACAAAATTTAACCAGTGAATGGAATTCGCTTAGAAAAGTGTCGAAGACTACACATATTCAAATCGCACGAATATCAACACAAAAAAGAGCAAGTGACGTTTCTATGTTCGATTTAGCCACACGAAATCTGGAATCTTAGAGCAAATCTGAAGAAGCCCAACCGAATACCACATCAAATCTGTCTATTAATCTATTAACTACCTGTCATCTGCACTGAACTGAAGAATATTTTTATCAGCTGTTGTATAAAACTGAAACTATTTCGATGCTCACATTTTTATGTATATTTTTTGCTAGTACAAGTTTTAATTTTGGGTTGTGCAAAGGCTTTGCATTCAGTTTGACTCCTGTCACTATCCATAAATCATTCTAAATGACCTCTTAAAAGTATAACAAATAAAAACAAAAAAAAAAGAAGACACTCAACAGGAAGTACGACACCTTATTGCGTAACAATAGCATGCCCATAATTTTAATATTTCTCAAGTGCGGTATGGGTACATCATTATTAGAGCTGATAGACATTCATGAAAATATTTTGTGTGGTCATAACTTTTAAATTTATGGGTATTCCCAATGTATTTGCTTTGTTTTTCAGCCACCATAACCACATCGCCAGACACATTGGGACCAAAGAGGGAAAATAAAAATTCAACATCTGCAAACCGGAAGGAACGAACCACATTCACAAAGGATCAAATCACAGAACTAGAAGCAGAGTTTCTGCATTCAAACTATTTGACACGGCTGAGAAGATATGAGATAGCTGTGGCGTTGGACTTATCAGAAAGACAAGTATGTGCTGTATGATTTACATATAAATGGTTGCAATTGCAGGTCATGTGATGCATTAATAATATTGAAACGAATGTAGGTATAGCTAGTTTCTCAATAAAAGTGCCTGGTGAAACACATTTATAATGTGCTGAGGAGGATTTTATATTTTATATTTGAAATGGGTAGCTTCTGCGCTATTCCGCCTTTTCGACTGTTAAATTAGTTGCTCCTATTTCTCATTTAAAATTTCTTATACACTAGAAAAGGGAAGATAAATTTCTGAAAGATATTGTGGAATACAGTTACAGGTAGTGTATTAAGTATAGAGTAGGATTATATTTTTTTTCAATTTCGTCGTTGTCGCGCTTTAATTAGGAACCTTATAATTTTATTAGAGCTAAGGTATTACCCTATAACTCGGTGTATACCTCTACCACATTATTCATTCATTAAATTTAAGTCAAATTAATTCAATTCAGAACTCTCTATCGAAAATATTAGATTTAATTTTTGTTTGTTGCGATGAATTAAAAGCGACTGTTACAGAAGTACCATTCTCTTTGCTACTTGAATCTATTAACCATAAAGAACTATTTATGGAAATTGAGATTTATGAATATTCAAATGTTAGTTTAAAACTTGATCCTAAAAGTTTTAACTTTTCTAAAGCTAATTTCACTGAACTCAATAATCTGTTTAATAATATAGATTGGTGTAATGAATTGTCCAACATGAATTTAGATTGTATCTACAAGCGTTTTGTTGAAATTCTAGATGACGGCTTTGCTAGATATGTCCCGATTTCCAACAATCAAGCATTATCCAAGCATCCTAGTAAAAGACTAAGGCAGCTAAAAAATTTAAAAAAAATCGAGCTTTCAATGCTTTTAAGAAATCTGGTAGATACCAATGATTACAACAAATTTAGTAAATTACGTAAAGAATTTACCTACCTTAGCAAATTTCTTCACAGAAATTACATTGTTTCTATAGAAAGTAAAAGTAAAAAAGACAGTTAATCCTTCTGGCATTTTATAAATTCCAAACGTAGATCTGTTGGGATTCCGGGCACAATGCATTTTAAAGGCGTGGAATCATCTAATGTAGAGTCTACCTTAAAACTTTTCGCTTCATTCTTTGAATCGGTTTATTCTAATGGCAATTTTCATAACAGTAAAATAAATAATATATGGCTAATCTTGTCAGTATTGGATCACTTGAACTAAGCTATGAAGAGGTTTTGTCAGGTCTTAAGTCTCTCCGACCAAACCCCAATTGGGGCGTTGATGGCATACCAGCAATTATATTGAAAAATTGTGCCATTGGACTTCGTTTCTTGTCCCTATTCATAAGGCTGGTGACAAAAATAACGTCGAGAACTACCGCGGTATTTGCAAGCTCTCAGCTATTCTTAAGTTTTTTGAAAGCATTGTTAAAAATAAACTAGAGTTTTTAACGAAAGAATGTTTATCTGAAGCACAGCATGGTTTTATATCTGGTCGGTCTACTGTCACCAACTTGGCTTCCTTTTCATCTTATGTTTTAAATGAGATGGAAAACAAAAGCCAAGTAGATGTGATATATACCGATTTTAGTAAAGCATTCGACTCGGTCAATCACTTCATTCTTCTTGAAAAGCTAGAAACTTTTGGAATTCACTCTAAAATGCTTCTAGGCTTCTATTCCTAATTGGTCGCTCTCAACGAGTAAAAATTGGAACATCGCTCTCAAAAAGTATTAGTTGTACTTCGGGTCGGGTGTTCCGCAAGGAAGTCATTTAGGGCCACTGCTCTTCATTATTTTTATTAATGATATCGTTTCAACAGTCAAATATAGTCAATGCTTACTTTACGCCAGATGACTTAAAATTGTTTTCATGTATTAAAAGTATTGGTGACTGTTCTTTGGTCCAATCGGATTTGGATAGAATAACTGATTGGTGCATCGTCAATAATTTAAAACTAAAATATTAATAAATGCAATGTGATTTCTTTTAGTAGATCTGCATCTACATTTGAGTATGATTACTCTATCAATTCAATTCATTTGAATAGAGTTATGAAAATCAAAGATTTAGGAGTGATGTTCGATACGACATTTTCCTTTAAATGTCATATTGATTATACTGTCGCGAAGGCTAACTCACTTGTTGGCTTCATTAAGCGCAATGGAAACGAATTAGGGATCCATTTGCTTTACTTTCGCTATTCACTGCACTAGTTCGGTCCCTGCTTGAATATGCTGACGTGATTTGGAATCCATTGTTTTTAACCTACTCTGATCGTCTAGAAAAAATTCAAAGGCGTCTTACTAAATACGTTTTTTATAAAATGCATTCTCTTAATTATAAGGCCAGATGCTTACTTCTTGGTATTAAATCTTTGAAATCCCGTCGTCAAATACACGATATAATCTTTGCAAGAGACTAGCTATGTTTCCATATAAGATGTTCTAGTTTGCTCTCGATGATATCAATATATGCACCCACGCGATCCTTAAGAATTCGTAATCTTCTTTTTCAAAAAAATCATAGAACTAACTACGGCCAACATGAGCCCATTACAAGAGCCATTCTAGCTTTCAACAGCGTTTATTCAAAAATTGATTTATCTGTGTCAAGAGTTCAATTTATAAAAACCAATTATTGTACATTTTTACTTTATAAATTATAATATTTGTGTTCCTAATTCTCAAACATCTGTTAGTTATAAGCACTTGTAGATGAATAATAATAATAATAATAATAATTTGACTATTCGGCTTGTCGCTCACTTTCAGATCTGATTGGAACATTAGGGTCATTTCGCCCAATCAGAAGGCAGTCGTTAGTTGTTGCGTGGCTAATTTAAGAGAACATTAGCAATAGTTGGTCAACAATATTGAATTCTTCAAACAACGCTATAGCTGAGTATAGGCAACACACCAATCAAGGCACCAAATGAAACCATATCCATTCCCTAATGAGCTACAGAACTATTGATACCGGTTGTAAATAAATAATAATTGTTCTATCATATTGTTCAAAAAAAATCGTAAGCCTTTGCAGAAAAAAGAAAATTCTGGAGATGCGGGGCATCGATCCCCGTACCTCTCACATGCTAAGCGAGCGCTCTACCATCTGAGCTACATCCCCTTGTAAAAATTTGTTGTCAAATGTTTTAAATATATTTTTTTCTCTTCATTTCAGGTGAAAGTGTGGTTTCAGAATCGCCGCATGAAGTGGAAACGCCTCGTATTGGAAGAACAAACTGGCCTGACGCGACCTACCAAATCAAGCCGTAAATCAACTGTACAATAAAGAAAGCAGCAACACACCGCACATGATTTTACTTTGTTTTTATTTTTGGGAAAAAATTATACAGATTGCAGATATAGACGCAATAAAACAAGGAGTTTAATTTATTATTTAAATCTAATAAAATAAAACTAAAACGAAACCTCTACACCTTCTGCTTCTTGTTTATCTTTGTTTTCTTTGAGTCAGCCTTCTTAAATTTCTTAATATTTCCCTGTTGTTTGATTTCTTTGACTGCGGCGACTTTTAACTTGTTCATCTGGCTGCTGGGCTTTGTGCTTTTTATTTTATCTTTTAGAGACTTTTTGAGGTTCTTTTGAATACCTCCTTGCTGTGGCTTTCGCTTCATAAGTTCTGCGAATCGGTCGACTTTCAAAGGTTTCTTTGGTGCTGGTGGTTTTGGTTTGTCTTCATTCTCGTCACCAGTTCCGTCTTCATCCTGATCGGAGTCCACATCCTTAAGTATACCATAGCTTTCCTCATCTGAAGTTTCTACATCATCAGCATCATCATCATCGTCGGCGGCCATTGGAATGAACTCCTCATCTTCAGAAGAATCCTCATCATTTAAAGTGCTCTCCAAAAGGTCTTTTAAACCGACTTTTTTTCCTTTAATCGGTTTTTCCGTTTTGGATTTCTTTAAGTCTTCTACACTTTCAACGGGTTCTTTACGTTTCTTAAGTAGAAGAAGACTTCCTGGTGTAGGCTTTTCATCGCTGGATAGTTTCTCTTCCGTTTTCTTTTGTTTTTCTTCCTTTTCGGTGACTTTTTGGAAATTTGGCATTATTGTGAAGTTATCAAAATTGATACCTAAATGCGCGTAGTTTTTCTTCATTCTCCTCAACTTACGAAGGTTTGAAGCGATGCGTTTTTGATATGCTTCATCGGTCCAGTTGTTGTGCTCGTTGGCTTTCCTTTGAATGCAAGCTGTTCGACTGGAAACGTATATTGGTTTACCCACCTGTAGTTGGCGAGAAAAGCAGTATTAGAAAGATGAACAAAAATCGAGTTTGCACTAAAGGATGACAGTTGGAAAACCCACCTTATTGGAAACCTTCCTCACAGATGTCCTAAAGTAGTTGTACTGCTGTTGTTCTGGTGGTATGTATGCAGCTTTTACCACTCGCTGAAACATCAAGTAGTTATCCATTGTTTCCGCAGCTACTTTGGCAACTTCGGGGAATTCAAACTCAACAAAGGCGAATCCCTTACTGCCACCGGTACGTTTTGAACGTGCCAAACGCAATCTTGTTACTTTTCCAAATTGTTGGAAATAGTTTTTTAGTTGTTCTTCAAAAAATCCATGAGGTAAATGTCGGATAATAACAACACCACGTTCTCTATCGATACGCGCTTGAATTTTTTTTATTTTTTTATCCAACTGTAATGGAGAAAACGGTTGAAGATCATCCGGTTATACAGTACGGAATTAGGATTTACCTGGCCGGAGATTGCAAGCTTTTCATTGGGTACATCAGTGGACATTGCCGTCGGATTGGGGACGGCTTTTCTTGAATTTCTAGTTTTCTTTGCAACTGGCGGCATTTTAATTATTATTTTGTAAGATATATTACACAAAGTTTAGAATTGTACGAAATATGAGCAATTCAACTAAAACAACACGTGCGGCAGCCAACAAATAATCGACACTTTGACAGATGAGTTGACAACTGGAGAACAGAATTGTGCTGTGTATGGCGGACAGGCATTGAGACAATACCGACTGTTAAGTTACTGTCGGTACTGTAGGTTGATTTAAAATGTTTTTTGGATCCAAGAATAATGATTTGGCCTACAATTCACACGTTTTTGACATTGAGACGTTCAATATGTGGAATGTTTTTCTTTCCGTTATGGTATATTACCTTGAGGAATGGCTTTTTTAAATTTCAGTTTCGAACGCACGCCACACACTAGCAGCAGGTTACTTTTTTTTCAAATTAAATTTTATCTTTTTAGTCTATACTTCAGGGAAGAATACAAATCTAATGACATATCACTCCTCAAAATGGGTCAAGCCGCTTATGGGTTACAGGAGGCCAAGTCTGTTTCTACATACATACATATCCTTCTGTGTCCAGTCGGATAAAAAACACAGTTGTCTCAAAGTGGATGATGATTGTGAAAATGATTTATTGCATAAAAAGTTACATTTGCTTTGACGGGATTGGGAGGAATTTCCTATCTGAATCGCGTAATACACCTGGTGCCAGATACCCTAGTAAGTCCGAAGCATGTTCCTTGATCATGCGAATGCGTTCCTCCTCAACAAGTTGTTGGCTGAAAGATAGAGTAAAATAGTTGACAAAATTGGCCTACCAACATAATATCTCTTCACATACTTCCTTTCGATCTCATTGAGGTCCACCTCTCTAGCCCGCAAAAAGTCCTTCATCTGTTCAGCCTTGTTGCGTTTCTTTTCGTTTAGAGACTCCTGAAGCGCTCGTCTGTGTTCCATCTGTTTCCTTCTTCGTTTTTCGTCCGACAACTGATCCAATTTATCACGTTCAGCAAGCATACGCATTTCTTCTTGAAAGTATTCTTCGTCCAGCGTCTTCTGCTCTATCTTGCGACGTGCTTTTTCCTCACGATCACGTTCAAGCTCCAGACGAGTTGTGATCTGATCACGCATTTGCTGTTCCAACACCTTGCGCATTTGCATTTCTTCTTTGGCCTGACGCTCATCGATGAGCAGCTCCACAAGGCATTCTCTCCCCCTTGCTTGTTCTGTCTACAAATATATGATTACGGTTAAGGAAGAAAATAAATTTAAGACCACAACTTACGGCGATCGCATGAATCCGGTTTCCAATTTCCTCACTTATTTGTTCCTTCCGAAGCCGACGTTCTTTCTTCTCCTCTTCGGCTTGTTTCTGCGCCAAATCACGCTGCTTTAGTAACGTTAGTATTCTTTCATTTTCTAGTTCTGATGCTGCACTTTGAGCGATTTTGCATTCCTCCTGAGCTCGTTTAAATTCCTCCATGTCTGATTTTGCTTTTATCATTCTTTTTGACGCTTCCAGCTCTTCCTTTTCTTTATCTTCTCTGCACTTTCTCATGACTTCTTCAATCATTTCCTTTTCCTTCAACAGGAGCTCGTATTTTTTCATTTTATTAGCATTCGACCATGCCATTTGTTCTAGTAGTTCCTTCTTGAGGTCAGCTCTCTTCGATCGCTCTTTTTCTTCGAGTTTTTTAACAGCCTCTTCGTGTTGCAAACGAGCCTGCTCCAGTGCCATGTTCTGTTGATGTTCCATAGCCTTTTCCTTTGATTTTATAGCTTCTCTTTCAAATATCTGCGCCTCAACTGCTTTTTTCACGTACGCAGCTCGCAGCTGTGCTTCTAAGAGTTTCAGCTCCTGATTATTTTCACGAAGTTGTTGGCGGCGTTTATCCTCAAGAAATCTTTGTCGTGACTCTTCTTTGAGCTCAGCACAAAGCTCAACGGTAGAGTGCACTTTTTTGAGGTAAGGATTTTCATTGGTGCTTCGCATAAAAACATCTTCTAGAATTTTGTCGTGACGGCCTTCTTCGTGCACTCTTTGAATAAATTGGCTGTTCTCCGCGTTGGATTGTTTTTTAGGTTTTTCATAGTAAATTTCGGTTCTATTACTCGACATTTCGTAAAATATGTATGGAAATTACAAGATATAACTTTGTTTGATCAATAAAGTACAAAAACAAAAAATTATATATTTTTTTAAATTCAATTAAACTGTCAAATTCAAAATCCTTTGTACTAAAGCTAAAGGTGGACATGTAGTTTAATATTACCTGGTTATGCCAATACCTCTCAGATGTCATTTCCATTGTTTTCGATTGGCAAAAAAAAAATACGAACGCGTTGTTTTCCATTAGGATTAGGTATCAGAATTTGCTCTCGGATTTCAGATTTTCGAGCCCGATGGAACATATTAGGTCTGTTCCCTTACTTTTGTAGTAAGAATGGAAAAGACAATTAAAATGGCAGTGGTGGGGATAAATTCTCTCACAGAAAGAGACACTTACGAAAAAGTTAGGGAACGCTTTTGTAGTAAACTATGAAAAATGACAGATATGACAAATAAATAATAAAAAAGTTAAGGAACGGCATTGAGTAAAAATTCGTAAGAATTCGTAAAAATTCGTAAGATATAAAAATAAAGGAACAGACCTATTAAGACGATGTTCTTCTTCCTTTTCATTTGCGGTGGTACGTGTTTTACAAATCAGCTGTTCTTTAATTGTAATTTTGTAATTTTGTCTCTATTTTTCATTAATTTGTCGTCTCTAAAACGTAAAATAACACTTTAAAGTTTGACAATTATTGACAGTTTATGGGTTAGTGCAGGTAGGTGTGAATCTCGCTCTGAAATCGAGATTCGCAAAATTTCTCTGACTCTGAAAATAAGTGTTTTTTTTTGCGTCCAATGAAACATGAAAGATGAATCCGAAAAAAGGGCTTTTTCGTGAAACAACAAAATGCAGTTCAACATGTCGCGAGAGCTTTTTTTTCGGGAACGTGTCGCTTTACCTTAAAAGTGAAAAGGCAACAAACAAAACAGCCCCTAATCGAATAACAAATTTTTCTATATTTCAGTTCATAACAGTTTCCCCGACACATACAATATCCGATCCAGTGCACTATCATTTTGTTACCTTCCCGCCTTCGATTGTAGTTTCTAATTGGATTTAAAGTTTTCATTTTTATCCTTCTTCAACAAAACGTAACTTCCATCAGTCAGTAAAATAGTTTTGTGTGCTGTGACCAATACCTCACATTTGTTTTTTAAAACTGCAAACGCTATGTCCAGGAACTTACTAAGAAGTCTTATAAATGTTTCCGAAAAAGCTGCTAATATTGCAAGAGTTTGTCGATCAAATGAGCACCTCCTATCACTGCTCGTCCAAGAGAAGTCTGCCGATGAAGCTAATCCCAGATTTGTGCATGATTTTAAGACACTAGCTGATGTACTTATTCAAGAAACTGTTCGACATGACATCGGCAATGAGGTAAGAATTATTGCATTTTGTTCGATACACTTTATCCTTTAAATAGTTCCCAGAAATCCAAGAGCACATCAAAGGCGAAGAATCGTCTACATTTACCAACACCTTAGGTGAGACAGTGTCTGTTAACATTGGCGATTGCATTAGCAGTACTGCTGATTGCTTGGAAAAAATACTCAATGGGAACAGGGCGGCTGCAGAAGTCTTGGCTGGAGAAGTACACAGACAGGTGAATTACGCTGCCACACTTGGGGAAGTTCCTGATCTACCAGATGATGTTGACTATCCAGACATCGGCATCTGGATCGATCCAATAGGTGAGTCAAGAAGATAAAAATAGAAATAAAAATCGATTGTGTATGCGACCAAAATGTGTTTACCACATAGATGCCACTGCAGAGTATATATCGGGCGACTCGATTTTTACTGATTTTCCTGGCATTACGTCTACTGGATTAGATTGCGTAACCGTACTTATTGGAGCGTACAGCATAGCCACGGGCCAGCCAGTAATGGGCATTGTCTCACAACCGTTCCACAGGAAAATGGGTGAGAACATGTATGACAGCTTGCTCTTTTGGGGCATATGCTTCGAATCATTGCAAGAACACAATTGTCCCGAAGACATCACACTGCGGGTAAATAATTTGGGAATTTTTTCGAGCTCCGAGAACTCGGATCTATTGCAAACCATCATGGGACTGGGCTATGAATTCGCCTTTTCAGCTGGTGCTGGTCATAAGGCGTTGAAAGTTATCACCGGCGAAGTAGACTTATATCTACTTAGCAAGGGTTCAACGTTTAAATGGGACACTTGTGCACCACAAGCGATCTTAAGATCACTCGGTGGTGACATATTCGACTATCGGAAGAGCATAGCAGCAAAGGAACCAGTTCCTGTTTCGTATCTGGATGAAGAGGAAAAGTGTAATACCGGTGGACTGATTGCGGTTAGAAATATGGAATTACTTGGACCATTACTCGAACAGCTTGGCGAGTGAAAGTAGCATGAGTATGTAAAACGAGACTTTTTTTTTTTTTTTGATTTATTCATTTCTTTGCTTTATGTTTTGAAACTCTTATCGGAAAGGTATCTCAGGAAACAATGAATTTATCTAATCCTTTCTATTTATGCCTTAAAAGCAGTTCCAATTGTATTCAAAAGCATGGCCGTACACCATGAAGTGGAAATTTCTGGGTTTAATATAAATTTTAACTGAATTTGAATAAGGTTTCTTTCCAAAGGCCTCATATGTTATATGGAAATCTCTCCGAATACTGCTACCATCCGCTCCATTATTTCAGTATTATTTAAATAACAAGCAGATCCTTCCAGCTTCTCTGTCTGACGAATGTTGGCAATTATTTACTTCGTCCGCGTTTGTACAAGTCGATGTTGTTGGCGGCAAGTAGCTCAGACATACAGTCAAGTGCTATCGCCTTGTTTTTAATAATATGTTTTTGATGCTAATCATGCATTATCCTAAAAATGTGAATTTGGTACCTATAGCTTTTGTGTAAAAAGGATTCGGTAAACGTGCACTGCTAATGCACCAACGCAGGTACTTAAACTGAAATTTGATTCTTGTACGATGGCTCAAACCTCTATTTGCGCAGTTAATAGTTCCCGAAATTACTCTTACTTAACGGGCTCCCGACCCGTGGAGAGTCTCTGCCTGAGACACTGCAGCCTTCCATCCTCTACGATCCCGGCTCTGGCATCCGCGATGGCTTGGTCTTTGAAACGGAGGTTCGGTCTTCCTTGTCTTCTCGAACCTGGGGGCTGGGATTCGAAGATCCTCTTAGCTGGAGCATTATTGTCCATTCGCTCGATGTGGCCGAGCCAATGTAGTCGACATATTTTGGCTTTTTGGACTACATCCACATCTTGATACAGCTCATAGACTTCGCGGTTATATCTTCTCCTCCATTCGCCCTCCTCGCACACAGGACCAAAAATCGGCCGAAGAATTTTTCTTTCGAAGGAACAGTACTAGCTCTCCCTTCCTGTTTATCGTCCAGCACTCGGTGCCGTAGAGCAGAACTGGCAGTATAAGGGTTTTGTAAAACATACATTTCGTCCTTCGAGTTAGGAGTTTTGAACCCAATTGTTTTGCCAAACCGAAGTAGCAGCGGTTTCCTAGGGTAATTCTTTGCCTGATCTCCACTAGGGTGTCATTCGTGGAGTTCATATTTACAACGAGGTAGATGAACTCCTTAACTACCTCGAAATTGTTGCTATCAATAGTGATGTTTTGTCCTAGGCGGTGGACAGATGTTTGTTTGTTTGTTGATAGCATGTACTTAGTCTTGTCCTCGTTTACTTCAAGACCAACAGATTTCGCCTGTTCTTCAATCGCCGTGAAAGCTTCTATCACGGAGCGCTGTGACCGACCGATGATGTCAATGTCGTCCGCATATCCCAGCAGCTGAACGGATCTGTTGAAGATAGTGCCTTCCGTGTTGACACCTGCCTTGCGCACTATCTGCTCCAGCACGAGATTGAAGAAGTCACATGATAGCGCATCTCCTTGCCGAAATCCGGTGCATGTTTGGAATAGTTCGGAGGAGCTACTTCCAAATTGCACGTAGCAGCGCGTGTTCTCCAGCGTTACGCGACACAGCTGGATCAGTTTTGCCGGGATCCCGAATTCGGCCATCGCCATATAGAGCTCCTGACGATGGATGCTTTCATATGCGGCTTTGAAGTCGATAAATAGGTGGTGAGTCTCGACTTGAAATTCATTGGTCTTTTCCAGGATTTGCTTCAGTGTGGTCGATCTGTCGGGCCGGAAGCGACACTGGTATGTGCCGATTAGTGTGTTGCAGAACGGTTTAAGACGTTCACACAGTACGTTGGATAGGATCTTGTATGCGACATTAAGCAGGGATATACCTCGGTAATTCTTGCAAGACATAGGATCGCCTTTTTTTGTAGATGGGACATATGGAGCTGATAGTCCAGTCATCGGGCATGTTTTCTTCCATCCATACTTGGTTGATGATTTGGTGCATGCCCCCTACCAAAACATCACCACCGTATTTGAAGAGCTCCGCTGGTAAACCATCAGAGCCTGCGGCCTTGTTGTTCTTATGCTTTTTTATAGCTAAGCCAACTTCTTTTATACTAGTTCTTCATTGACTGGGCGTGGGTTCTCTTCTTGCCCTATCATTCTCACTACATGATGCCCATTTAGCAGCTGCTGGAAGTGCTGCTTAAATACATCTACTATTCCCTGCGCTTCGGTGACTTCGCTGTCTCGAAGAGCCTGTGTTCCGGTTTTGAAGCCAGCAGCCAGTTGCTTGGCTTTCTTATAGAACCTCCGGATATTGTTGTGATCACGAGACTCTTCGATCTCCTTGAGCTGGGATACTGCGTAGGCTCTCTTCTTTCTACGCAGGATCTTTTTCTCCTCCCTTCTCCTGGCTCGATACTCTTCCCTAGCTGCCCTTGTTTTGCTCTGCAGCATTTTCTTGTGTGCATCTTCTGTCACCTTTTTCCTGTACACGCATTAATCATCATACCACGGGCTCTTTCTCTGGGGTGGCTGGTACCCTACAGTGGTTTCGGCTACCTCCTTGATGATGTCGCGAAACTGGCACCACTGATTGTTGGCGTCTGTGGAAGGCGAGTGCATAGTGGAGAGTTTCATGCTCAGGCGCTCTCTGTAGGCTCTGGCTACTCCAGGTGTGCTAAGGCGTCCAACGTCGAATTTCTTCTTCTGGGCGGCCCGCAGCTTCTTCTCGTTGGACAGTCGAGCTCTGAATCTAGCTGCAACAAGAAAATGGTCAGAGTCGACGTTTGCCCCTCGGAATGTGTGCACGTCGATTAGCACATGGTCGATTTGGTTGGCGGTTCGACCGTCTGGAGAGCGCCAGGTTGCTGTGTGGATCCTTAGCCTTGGAAACCTAGTGCTACTTATCACCGTATTACGAGCTGCTGCAAAGTCAATTAGTCGGTAGCCGTTGTCTGTTGTCGTTTCGTGGATTCTGTGCTTACCAACTAACCCGCCAAAGATGTTTTCCTGACCGATTTTGGCATTGAAGTCCCCGAGCACAACTTTAACGTCATACTCTCCGGACAGGCTCCGTAGGCTCCATCCAGGAGGTCATAAAACTCCTCTTTTATGGGGTCTTCAGCCTCGTCGGTAGGGGCGTGTGCACATATTAGGCCCGAAATTACTCTACTTCTCTAGTATTTGATTCATTCCACGTTCCTAAATGTTTAAACATTTGTGTTTTGTTAATCTTCCTAGAAATGATACTTCCCTACATTTTCTTTCTTTCAAACCGTGACAAAAACGCTTCTAGTTTCTGTTAAATTTTTATTTATTAGTTTTGATTTACTTTCAGTGTTAAATACTCGATTATGTTATAAAAAAGTTAAAAAATAATTACGTAGTTATATAGTTGGTGAACATTTTATTTAAGCAACAAAATGCTAAATTGTTGTTTGTTAAATAGTTTAACTGTAAGAAAGGGCAAAAATAAATCAACACATTAACAAAAGCTGTTAATGCTTACAAAAAACAAAACCAATGCAATATGATAAAAAGTATATTAAAAGATATACAAATATACATAAATATAAATAAAATTTATATAAAAAATAGCTCCGTTAAACTTGTTTCTATGAGTAGGCACTAATTTGTTACTTTTTTTTTATATTATTACGGGTAAGGGACACTTTTTTCGAGAGACAACGATTCAGAGGTGAGATTGTTTAGAAAATTTTCATTTGTTACTATAAATTCTTAAGGATACCAGTTATAAGAAAACAAAAACAACAACAATCATTGGCTTTGCTCTTTAGGCACATTAACGGTGACTGCGGCTATTGAATGACATTTCGCTTATCGTTAAACGTTCTTTTTCATGGTCATTTCATGGGCGGTACGCAAACGGCGACGCAATTCGTTGGGGAAGCGTTCGTAGCACTTTTTGCAAACCGGTTTCTCATCATATTCGTAGAACTTGGATTTTTGTGTCATTTTCATGTCACAAATAGAGCACGCGAAATGGTGAACGCACCATGCTTTGTTGAGGGCTGTAAAAACTGAAAGATCAGGATGAATTAGAAGCCTGCAAGGGGGGGAAGATGTAGAATAAGTAATTTACCATCCCCAGCGATGACTTGATTGCAGACGAAGCACAAGTTGCCAAACAATTGATGGTAATGAGTTTCACAGTACGCCAGGCCACGTTTCTCGTAGTGTCGATGACCCAAGAAGGGCTTCTCACATTTGGCACAGACAAAGTGCTGTTGGGCGAGAAAACGATGTAGATGCATGTCACATACATGAGACAGGAAAAAACTTACCTCAACATGCCAATGTTTGCCCAAAGCAGTGACCACACGCTCTTCGATTGGACGACGGCAAGCACCGCATATGGGAATTCCCATTTTATCATGGCAACGAAGGCAATATAGCTCATTCTAAAGTTAACGAAATTAGTAAATTTAGAGACCGACGAAAGATGACTTACCATATCGTTAGCTGCGAATCCAGGTCTGCTCTTAACTTCGCGAGCGGTGTAATCCAATTCATTGCCGCACGAAGTACAGTTGAAGTGGTAGCCGTGGTAGGCTTCTCCACGGAATCGAAGTGGTTCATCGTCAATCAGGCCGCTGAAACAGGGTAACTTTTAATTAAACTACATATTTGAAAATGTTGTAAAGAGGAAAGAGGACTGAGCTCTTCAAAGATCGATCTTGAGCTGACTGGCCTCATTGGACTGTATGCTAAGCTGCGAATGTGTCGGCTTTTCGAGAACTGCGTCCATTTTCTTCATCGAATAGTGATGCGAGGTTCCAGACAGAATTGTGCGCAATACATTTGAATCGTTAAGCCTAAAAAAACACTCCACCAGAAACAATACGGTTGTGAGCTCTATCAAACAGCTACTGCTTCCGACGGCTTCATTGTTTGGTGGATTTGTCAAATTAAATTCTTTTTCAAAAATCCGACCCTGGATGAAATGTTTACATAAGTCCTCAATTTTATGGGGATTGACCTTGAAGATTTGCACTCCAAAGGTAAACATACCAAAAACTACAAAGGCGCACTGGTTACAGCTAGTTACCCCCTTAGGTTAGGTTAGGTTTCGTGGGGTTGTGATATCGTCACAAAACCCTCAGGCACAATTGCGGGCCCTTATTATTCTCGATATAAAATATACGCACAAATCATAAACCCTCATTACAACTGGGAAATTTAAAGCTTTTTAGCGTTCTTATCGATGACCTTCGGAAGTAATTGCACTTACTGACACTTTTGGCAGACATATTTGCCAGATCCTACGGCTTTCACCTGTGCATTGCACTCATGACATAATGCACGGTTTTGATTGCGAATAAATCCACAATCGGCCAACTCCTTGGCACACATCTGACACCGGAAACAGTGTGGATGCCAGTTGGCTGACATCGCCTTAATCACACGTCCTATGACAAATTCGCCACACTTATTACAGCACGGAGCGAACAGAACATGAAAGTCGCGTTCACAGTATTTTCTGCCCTCGAATTCGTAGAAGATTCCATCTTGGAATGGACGGAAGCACTGGGCACATCTGAAACAAGATTTAGACTCTTAAAACTTGACTAATTTTTTTTAAGCGTGTGAAACTTACACAAAACACTGGGTGTGCCAAAGCTCTCCATTGGAGTTTACTATCTTCTCATGTGGTTCGAATCCCTCAGTGCAGCGAGCGCACTGCATTGTACCCAGGGACATATTAGCTGCCGAAGTTCTATAAAAATATGGCAATTAAAAGTCAATTGATTCATTTTGTGTGCGGTTTTGTTAAAAGATGAAAGCAAAATTAATAGGAAAGGTTTTATTACACTTCAGCTTTGGAGTACATCATTTTGACGGTAAAATTATGCAGAGAAAGTCAGTCAATTGCGTTACAGCTTTAGCTTAAGACTGTCTACATTTAAAGCAAGGAAATATCGGGCTTTCCTTATCTGCGAAAACACTTGAGCTACATGAGTCACAGTTAAAGCAAATTTTTCGTAGCCCATTCCGCAAAACCACAAAGTATTTCTAAACGAATCTTTGCTCATTTTGTTTACAAATCCACTGAAGCCACATTTGAGCGGCACGCGATAGCTAGAATGTGCTACTACCTAATGCGTGGTGTATGTTAATTTTGTGATAGTATGGTTGCTCATAATTTAGCACCAGATCAGACTTCATTTCGTTCATTCAATAATAAATAAACATGACGTCACCGATCTGGCAAGAGAGAAACAAAAAAACATCTGGCGCACAGTGCAAAAAATTAATTTACTAGCTATGTTATGTAGGTACCTACTTCAAAAGTCGAATGTAAAAGCGATAGGTGCGGTTATGACGACAAAACATAAGTAAGCAGCATTTTTAAAAATAGAAATGTTATGTTTATGTTGATGAATGTAGAGCGAAAGGCAAATTATGTATGTTGAAAATGCTTTTCTCCCGTACAAGGTGTGAGGAATGCCATCGTGAGGAAACCTACTTTTCTTTTTCTATCTTATGTTAGCAAGAGAAAAATACTTGGAAAAATGATCGTGGATAAGAATGTTGCTGAAATGAATGCTTACTCAACGACGGGTGGCATATTGATTGTTGGATTAATTATTATTTTTTTTTCAAATTTCCTTGATAACGAACGACGCGACACGATGCCTCTCCCTAATTTGGATGAAGGCAGATAGAAATGAAAATTTTTCTAACGTAGGAGTAGATTTTTGTTTCGCAAAATACACCACGAACTGTAGAAATAAGAGAGTAATTTCACCTATGCACTAATGGTATAGCTATCACTGTTTAATTATTTACCTTAGGTACTTAAATAATTAATTAAAACATACGATTTATTAAAAGAAAATATTCTTTTCAAGGCAAATTGACGAATTTGTCTTGGAATTAATTGACAATGACAACTACTGTCAGTCGACCAGCGTTGCCGATGGGCTACATAAGTCGCCGTTTGGCTTCTCTTTTTTTTTCTCGGACACTCGGCGACTTTTTGTGTAGTGCTTTTAAAAACATTGACGACTTTTGGGTCACTAGTTTATATAAGAAAATATGAAATTTTTCTCTGTATCCATGTATGGTTTTGCTTCTTTCCAATACGGGTTATTTTATTTCTTTGTTATTATTCCATTCTCTTTCATTGTAGATTTGTCTTTTCGATTTTGGTTATCGGTACCTGTCGCCAGAGACAAACGATACTATTGTATTGTCTCTGCCTGACGCTGCTGTTTTGGGATCTGGCAGTATTTTGTAATCTACTGATTGTCAGTGATGCCAAATTCCTTAGGCAAAAATGTGCGCATCTTTTTTGTATTATTTCGTGTAAAATAATTACAAATTTTTAATTTTTAAATGTTTATTCTATTCCCCTAAGAAAAATTAAAAAAACATAGCGAGAACTCTCGTAAAAAGAATTATTATTATAACTTTATACATAAATGAATTACATAAACTAACATAAGCAATACAAGAATAGGTACCTATAGCACTAGCTGCCAGGACTAAAAATTATTTTTATTTTCCAAGTGTTATCTAGACCGGACGTTCTAATGGGCATTGTTGCTGTTTTGTGCGTGTGACTTTTGTCTATGACTCCTATGTCTCGTAGAGAGAACCGGGGGAAGTTTATCCTCAGATGAGGGGAGGGTGGCCGAAGCAGCCATCCCTTCGCCTGTAATCCTCAGACAACTCCTTGAAGAAGTGAGACTGGGGATAACCATAGGACGAGATGTTTTCGGATGTGCGACGGGTGACCGAAACAGTGAACCCCTCATTTTTAATCCTCCGACATCTCGTAGAAATAAAGGTGAACCGATATGGTATTACCGGTGATGGTTGTATAACCGCCCTTACGTTATGTACCTTACTAAGGTCCTAATAAGGTTGGTCAAGGATGACCGGTGGACAGTATTCCTTCGAATATGCGGATGGTGACCGTAACGGTTAGACACTCGCTTTGTCCTCTGGCAGCTTGTCAGGAAAGGGCGGATGTTGCAAAGAGCATGGTAGTAGTGGTGATTGTAACAATCGACCTGTTTGCTACGCATGATTGCAGGGTGTTTTGACTTGGTCAAGAAAGGTGAGTTTGACCGAGTGACAGTTTGTTTTGAATGTAGTTAAGGATGACCGAAACAGTCTACCCCTCGATTGTAATTTGCAAAACAGCCCGTCTAAGAGATGGTGGTGCGGTCAGTGGTTAGCTGGCGCTGAGTATTTATTGAAGATCATTCGAGCCATTTGGTCTTTGTTATGAATTTGCTGATACAGCGTATGTCCATACGAGACAAGTCACTGAGCTCCTCGAAGAAGAAATGCCCTAAGTAGCTTTTTCGCAGCTTTGCAAGAGCTGGGCATGTGCAAAGTAGATGAAGAACGGTTTCTTCTTCCTCCTCGTCCATGCAGCTCCTGCAGAAATCGTTGTAGGGTGCTCCCATCCTGCGTGCATGTCTGCCTATCAAACAGTGGCCTGTTAATGCGCCCACTACGGAGCTGAGTCTGATTCTACTTATAGAGAGAAGTCTCTTAGTCCTTTTAGCCTCTAATTTCGGCCAGATTTTTTTGGATGTGACGCAGGTATCTATGCTGTTCCATCTGTTATTTGCGATCATTATTGCCCTTTTGAAAAGGGAGAATTTGATCGATTGCAAAGGAGCGTACGGTTCACTGTTGTTGGTTGGGTGAAGGCCGCTTCCTTGTCTGGCTAGTTCGTCCGCTTTACAGTTGCCCGGAATGTCGCTGTGACCTGGAACCCAGCACAGGGTTACTGAGCATCTGTCCGCAATCTTGTTAAGAGATTCCCGGCATTGTTTTACCAACTTTGATCTAATTGTTGGTGTATTCAGGGCTTTTATGGCTGCCTGACTGTCTATGTAAATAACGATAGCTTTCCCGTCTATCGCAGACAAGGCAAGTCTACAGGCTGCCTCTGTTATAGCCATTATTTCAGCCTGAAAGACGCTGCAGTGGTCTGGGAGGCGTAGGGCAATGTTGATTTCGGGTGATTGAGAGTATACTCCCGCTCCCGTGCCCTCCGTCATTTTAGAACCATCTGTGTAGATTTCATGTGCGTATCTACTATCTACTGTGCCATTCTCCCATTCGGAACGTTCTGGGATTATTGCTTTGTACTTTATATTAAAGTCCTCGAAGGGAATAGTATAATCCGTTTTAGCTGGGATTGAGACAGGGAGGATACTTATATGGCCTGTCTGATAGTTAGCCCATTTCTGAGATTCCCTAAGGACTACAGAAACGAAGTCGTCAAAAATAGGTCTGCCTGTTGATGATGTCAGAACAAATTACAATGATCTTATCTCAGGTTTTGTACACTTTCAATTGAGTGTATTGGGCTAATCTCGTAAGGTTTGATCACCTTCCTGAACTGAGGTTGGTAGCCTCCAGAGTCCAGAATACATACCTGTTCAATGCAGTCTTCATGATAGTGGAGTCCATCCTTTTCAAACAGGTAGAGACTTTAAGCATCTCAGAGTTATTTTCACGCGCATTGGATGGAAGAATATCAATTTGTATGCATGTAATTGAATCTGCTTTCAGGAAGACCAAACTTTGGTGCCAAGTTTTAATAAAACTACATAAGTAGGTATACCGCGTATACCCATATTACTTTTCCTTTTATTTTGTCTTATTTAATTTCTTAAATTGTTTTCCATCTTCTGTGTTTTTTATCACATGTACCTATGTACTTATCACGTTATATTTGGCACCCTTGAGAAATTATAAACAAATTTGAATCGAAGATAACGTGGCTCAGATATCAGCTCCACTTCAACATTACTAATATACTATAGTAGATTTGTACATTGTAATACCTAATACCTACCTACATTATTCATTATTAAATTTTTCAAAAGTAACAACAAATTCTCAACGGACTGTTGATATGAGTTTCATCAAACCAGGGAATTGATGTTAAATAAATGTTTAGAGTAGCAAAAAGTAAAATAAGTTTTATTCAAGCAAAAAGGGAATTCACACAAGACACGTTGTTTTTAGAGAATGAGAAAAATAGGATGGCAGTTGCATTTAAAAACTCAAACAAAGGATAGATATATTCAGTAACTATATACATCTGCTCTCTTCAGCTAAGGGTTGTGTCGTCTACATGATAGTTGACAGTATTGCCGTTTGGTTGTTTATAACTTCAACAGGAATAAAAAATTAATGGTATTTTGTGGGACAAATCGCTTATCTGATTGTAGACGGTAGTCTCGAAACGTAATATTCCACAAATATTTCTTTTTACATCACTCGTTATCTGTGACTCAAATTTATTGTTTTCCTTGAAATTTATTTTTTATCTATTATTTTGGGGTGTGTTTTATTATTTACCCCACTCGTTTGTAAGCTTTTTTTTTGGTGTAGGTATTTATAAAAATAATTATTAAATGATATCATCTTGAATTTATTGTTTCGTTTTAATTACATATACCTATATGGTATCAAATTACGTAGTTGTCAATTTACTCAGTTCTGTGGCTAAGTGAACATTGATTTCAAGCTGTTGGATTCTTGGATATCATAGAATTTAAGTGACTGTTGTCTGAAGTAATTTGTTGCATTTCGAGGAATAATTTCTTTTAGATCCTCGTTACATCTGCCATTGTAGTGTAAGGCATATAAATATGGAATTCCTATTTTCTTTAAATGGATAACATCATAAACCTCGGTTCTACATAAATTGGAACCGAGTGGTCATTAATTATTAAAGAAACTCTTCTGGGAGTATGGTTAGAGTCCGTCAGGTCCCGCTATCTATTTACAATCCTTCTAACGGATGCTTAATTCGATATGTCGAAATTATACATCCGGTCTTCAATGACAGAAATAATCTACATTGGGAAACCTTAAAACAAAGATATAGTTAGTAATGTGTAAAGCTTTTTCTATAGCTCTTGCTGCTCCCAATCAGTAACTCCTTAACTAAAGCTGAAAAGGATGAGCAGATGAAAAGGAAGAGCAACGCTTACTACTGAGATAAACTATTAAAGAAGCCACCTAGGCGAGGTAACAATCTAGGACCCAGATAATGTCATCTAATGTTATGTCAATAGGTATCGTTCCATCATACAGCTCGTTTAGGACGTTATTCTGAATATCTGTTACAAAGCTCCTATGGTACATGATTGGAATACACCAGTTGGAAAAGGAGCGGCTATTAATGCTTTTGCACAGTGCAGTGTGACTAAGTCTATAGGAGTTCATTTGAAAACTTTAAAAAGTTGTAGTAGGTAATCGCAGTTTTCATTTGCATGCATACCTACATGCGAAAAATAAATTCTTTGTAAATCAATTAACAGAAAGTATTATTGCCAATGGCCAACGAACAAAAAACAACAAAATCCTTTACTTGTGTAGAATTGTTCAATCACAGGGTAATCACACAGTTCCACTTTAATCACCTCAATAGATTAGAAATTATTGTCTTCTAAACTTTGCGATTCGGAGATATTATCAAAACACTTGTTGCCTCCCTCTAATAAAGCACTAGCCGTAGCCCAATCTAATCTTTTAAATGCCTCTTTTTAAAATATATGTCCAGCATGTGAAAAAATGTTAACGCCAACAGATTGCGTAAGATACACTACATTCCGAGCCGATAAGTCATATTTCCACATTCCACAGCTCGACGCCCATATCAAGCGGAAAAAGACAATTAATAAGCCAGCGCACGCCAAAACAATATACATACTACCTACGTAGAAGTGCATACTGTCCCGAGTCCAAACTACAATCACCGCCCTCTAAAAACAAAAAGCGCGACCCCCTCACGCACACAGCACAATCCCGATAGCAACAATAATAATATCAAAATAAAATGCAAAAATTCTTTTGACGAACGAAAAGGTTTTTCCATTTTTTTTTGCATGAGAAGCAAACAAATTTTCTAAAAATAGTCTCTCGGCAAGTAAACATTAGCCCGGCGAATGGGCCGAACATTTAAAATTTAATTATCTAACATCGACGAACGCGAAAACAACAAAATTATACATTTAAACAAAACGCCCAGCAAAGAAATATAATACAATAGCCGAGTGCAGCACAGCGTCGCTTAGATAGCACACAACTTGTTGCTAATGGGAAAACACAAGCAAATCGCGTTACTGAACCTGAACGTGATGTGGTGTCTGCTGAATAGTGCCCCCAAGCCCCTCTCAGATCAGAAGGTTCCGGAGGGCGCTACAACTAAACAACAAAATACGAGAGCAATAATAAAAAAACAAATTCTTTTCGTCTTAAGCTGTTCGTTAATAGCCATAATTTGTTGTTTTTATTTTATTTACAAAAATATTTGTAGCAATGTAAATATATGTATGTACTCGGATGTATTTTGTATAGGAAAAGTTGTAGTTGTATGTAAAGAGAATTTATTCAAATGACCAAAACTAAATAAACAGGTTTAAAAATATAAGAAACGATTAAGTAAACATTATGTATTTGTTTGTGTGTAGTAATATACACTATCGGTCGTTACAGATTGATAGTTGTATCTTCCTTCTTAATAACAATCTATTGTGTATAACAAGATTGATCGAAAGGCTTTCTTCGCTCTCTCTTCCTCTTGTTGAGTAACATTCAGTAAATACATATGAGTGTACAAAAATTAACGCGATAATATATGTAATGTAATAAAATATCCCTATCTAATGATAAATACATCGAAAAATAGTCAGAAGCAATCTGAATGGATTCTTAAATATCAGCGGCTCTCTCCTTGGTATATTGTCTTGCAAAGGACAGGTCTAGTTGCTCTTCGTGCTGCTGCTCTTCGAGGACGTTGTTGAGCAGTCCAGCTGCGAGACAAGTATCTCAAAGTCCTCCAGTGACGTTTCAAAGAGTTCCAGTTGCTTTGATAAATCGTCCACGGGATCGACAGTTACTCCTTGCGATTCGGTTGGCGTTTTTAGTTCGCAGGAGTGCAGTGGCGGAGCGTGATAGCAATCGCGGTAGAATTTTGCCAAATCGTTGACATGCGAGTTCGGGCTGGCAAAGGGAAAGTTCAGCTCCTTTAGGAGATTGTCGTCGTCCGACAGAGGTGATGTTCTTGAAGGTTTGCTGCTTTTCCTGTCCTCCATTGGGACAGGCACGAGAAGGCTCTTAATCGGCGACTGTTGTTCGTAGTTTTTGAAGTTCACATTATTGTTATTATTCGACGTTCCAAGGGGCGATTGTGTGCCATCGTCATGCGAGGAGCTCTCACTTTCACCACGGTTCCTCTTTACAAGCCAGTCAAAGGGCGGAGTCTCGGGCAAAATAAAGTCATCCTCAGTATACTGCTTGATCTTCGATACATCAACAAAAGCACCAGGCCGTAATGGCTTATCGATGTCGATGACTTTCTTTTCACCCGCCTTCTTGATGTGATGGTATCGAATGTGTTTGGGGCTTTGGTCCTTTAGGAAATGGTCACTCTTCAGCATTATAGCAGTGTCTGAGTGCTGCGTCGTAGGTGATATAGTCATCTTGGTTCGATATGCCACAGCCATAGTTAAACTTCCGACAATGGTATTCAACTGACCAACTTTAACGTTTTTGTAACCTTCACCCAACTTATGTACTTCCGGCTGATTGGCGTAGACCCTGTAGTAGATACTGTACGAGTCGGGGCACTGGCGGCGCGATAATTTATATGCAGGTGTTGCTCGAGTTAGAGAAATCAGAGATTTTAGCAATATGCCCATACGATTGTAAATGGCGTGGGCAGCTCGCAAAACTTGTTCGTTTTTACCCTCTGCAAGCGGTTGAATGTTCAGTGACCACACTTCCAGGATCATCTGATCCCCTTCGGCGGTTTTTAGCGAAATCTCCACACAGATAGGCAACCGTGGAATAATTGGAGCACCAGGTGGTAAATCTAGGGCTTGCTTTGTCTCAGCGTACACGTCTGGATGATCTTGAATAACTATATTGAACCAATCATTACCCGTTGCAAGCGGATTGCATTCCGTTTGGATCTTTTCACCGAGACGCGATTGTACCACAACTTGGGTGGACTTATAAGCGAGAAATTTTACGAATTTTTCGAGATCTTTTTCAGCTGCGTTGAGGCGCGTAGCTGACATTATACGAAAAATCAAAACACGCACAAAAGTAATAAAACAGTAATTAAATAGTTCACTGCTTATGTAAGTATTGTAGTTTATTACTTATTTTGCGCGTAAATTATTTTTGTAGTTTTTTTTTTAATTATTTGCGTTCAACGCGAGTGAAATTTTATATTTACTACAGTTTAACAACGTAAAGAAAATACACAAAGACGTCCGCCATTTGCGAAGAGAAATGTCAGAATTGGCATTTGTGGAGGCCACCAAAATGTATTTTCGCTGGGCAGCTGGTTTGAAAACAACATGCCAACGATACGGGCGTCACGTAGTCATCATATTCAGCATGTAGGATAGGTAGTTCGATGAGGTTAGATATGGTAGTTCTTTTAATACAAAATTCACCAGACATTTCAAGCCGAAAACCGTGTGTGACACTAGTCGTGAAACTTCTGTGTAAACTATTTTTGTTATAGATTTCGATTGCATTAATTAGCAAATCAAATTAATTCAGATAATGTAATAATAATATTAGCCCATCAATTAACTGTGGAAATGATTTTAAGTTGATTTTAATCTGTTGAATATTGAAAAAGGTGTGTTTGTTTCAACAACCCAACGATTGGAAGCCGTTTTTGTGACGTTCCACTGTAACTGTCAAACTCCATACAAAAATACTCGCATAATCGTGAAATGGAATTTTTTTATATAGTGTTTGACATATTCACTAGCGGGCAGTGGAACGTGGGTAAGGGAAAACTTTTATTTTCGATTGAGTTTTCGAGTGGTTTCGCGAAAATCCGGTTTTTGGCTCGGAGTGAAAAGGATTTTATTGTCGTTTACCATTCTGTAGTCCAATGTATCAAGAAAACTGCTTCTGATTGAATCCACAAGAGTATTGGTGAAATGCCAAAAAATAATCTACGGCAGCCGTCAGTTGACTTGTATAAAATACACAAACTACACTTGTGTGAGTGCTTCTTGAGTGGATTCTGACTTCAAATCCAGAAGCGAAATTCTCTCCTCAGAATCACCATTATTGTGCCAATGGAACGGTTTCAGAAGTGATTTTTTCGATTCTGGACTCTCCCGGACGCTTCTTTTTGCCCAATGGAAAACGACATAGGTATGTCGTGTTCAATTTGGCAAAATGAACAATTTGTTTGAGAAAAAAAAAAAATGTTTGATCTACCAAAAAAATCAATCTTTTTCTTGATCAAATGGACTCTTGAGAGTCAGATTTACACATACTTTTAAGGACTATTCACATGAGAGCGAGCGAACGAATTGCTGAAATGCGAACAAACCACTTTTGATGCACTTATGAACAGAAAATTATATATTTCACTATTCCAAGTGGAGGATAATTAATTATCTCATCAAAATGTATAAAGAAAACTTGTTAACAAACAGTTTGAATAACGAAATTTCGAATTACAAACTTTTTGCCGCGAACGAATACACCCTTGGCGCGAATTGTCAAAGTTTGTTCACAATCCACATCATTCAATTCGCGTTCCACAAACTAGCGAATAAAACATTCGTTCGAACTTAACCTCAAACTTGAAATATCACAGACACAAATGACGGCGAATGTCATAAATGTATCATGTGAATGGACTGTCCAAAGTTGCGAATATTCGTTCGTTCGTAGGTAGTTGGTGCGCGCTCTCATGTGAATGATCCTTTACTATTCCATGGGGTCAATTCCCGTTCCGTGATACTGTGAAATGATAAATAATTTTTCATTTCAGTTTTCACAGCAGTTTATCATTTTATCACTTCACGATTACACCTAATGCGATTCTCGAACTTATCATCATAAAAAGTAGTCAACCCCCGTATTAATAAACGACGAGCAGCGGCGAGTTAGCACTAACACACATGTTAGCTTCAAATTCCTATTAATAAACGTGTGTTTGGTTTCACTGACATTTAAAAACGAGCGGATAACTTAACTCACCGAATTCGGCGTATAGAGAGCGGATAACTTTTTAACTCAGAGAGGGTCAGGGACTTTAAAAAATCTCGAATCCTTTTCGGTGTTACGAATACCAAAAGTTAAGGTTTTTGTTTATATTAGGTTTGCAAATTTGTGTAGATAAATTTGGGTTCACATTTCGAATGATAATTAAAAATAAAATATATCCTGGGAACATAAATCATCTGCAAAATGACAAGAAATAAATATTCGAATGACGCGTGACATCTGAACCAGAGACAATACTGAGACCACCAACTTCGACCGTTTTTCCGTTACTTGCCTACAAGCTACATTACCATGGGGTGGCAAAGTTTAGGTGCGTTAGTATTGTTACATAGAAAATCGTATTGACAAATGTCACGAAACTTCAAAAATTTCAGCTCACCAACACACTGGCACCTAAACTTGACCACTTCCGCTGTGGGCAAAGTGGCTTGCCAGTCACTTCCGCTGTGGGCAAAGCTGGTGGCCGCGTTCACAGAATTTTATCCGTTAAATTTGAAAATAATTATTACAACTAAATTTTGTGTGGAAAGTGATCAATTTTCATAAAATAATTGTATATTTATTTGACATAAAAGAAAGATGAACAGTTCTGAAGAATAATAAACAAATAAAAATATTTTTAGTGAACATTCGTGAGGCAGTTAACATAAATTGAGTAGAATATGCTTATATGCTTAAGTTTAGTTATAATTTTTAAATACCAAGAATAATATCTTTGCTGTTATCAAGTATAAATTATGAGTTTCTCCGTTAGTTTAAATATAGTTTTTGTTTTATTTTTACATGTCTCGTATTTCTAAGCCTACATTAATATATTTATAGGTCGTATCTTTTGGTATTATAATGGAGCAATAAACGTTAATGTGTACTTTGGTTGATAGAAATATCTACAGAATGTTATGAAACAACTAATATGAAAATTGATGAAAATGTACTGAGATAATACACTTATTCACCAAATTTGAGTTGAACTTCTTTTAAAAAAAGCTGTACTACTGAACACTGCCATAGCTCACTGCTGTTGAAACTGACACGGACAGATTTCACCACTGTTGTCAAATTGTTTAATTGGTTTATTTACCTACGTGGGCTTTTTTGGGATTTCAATTGGATTTTATTTGTAAGTCGTAAGTTGAGCGTAAGTAGAATTAAAGTATTAATAAAATATATATTTACTTGTCTTTATTTTAGGAAAATGAACGACGGACGGCCTCCCACAAAAACCCGAAAAAGGACGTCGAATTGTATGCTGGGATGCATATGAAATTTCCTAACGAAAGTGGTTTTGATCATCTTGTGCCAACGTCTGACTGACTCGATAAAGGAAAGACCAAAGGAAGAATGGCATAAAACATGCGGAAATGGCTTAACCTTTTAACCTTAAAAATATTGGGGGTAGTACCAAGAAGGAACTTGCAGATAAATTCACTCGCTGCCTAGATTCTTTAAAAGTTTTATCTATTATATATATTTCAAATTGTCTTAATTTTTCACTAAACTTAAATCTTCTTCTACAGGTACGTATCTCCTTCTCTGGCCATGTGGGTGGAGTATAGCACTGAGTGCACAGGCTGGCCTGATCCCATAATGTTTGGCCTCTTTGGTACCGGCGCATTAATAATGCGAGGGGCTGGTTGCACCATAAATGACTTGTGGGACAAGGATTTGGACGCGAAAGTAGAACGAACGAAAACCCGCCCGCTAGCTAGCGGCGAAATTTCTTAATTTGACGCCATAGTGTTTCTTTCAGCGCAACTCAGTCTGGGGCTGCTTGTTTTGCTAGAATTGAACTAACAGTCGATCATCGTCGGTGCTTGTTCTTTGAGCTTGGTCATCACTTACCCGCTTATGAAGCGGATGACTTACTGGCCACAGCTGGTGCTCGGAATGGCATTTAATTATGGTGCCCTCCTGGGTTGGTGTGCAACACAAGGAGCTGTGAACTGGTCTGCCTGCCTGCCTTTGTATTTATCCGGCATCTGCTGGACAATAGTTTATGACACGATTTATGCACATCAAGACAAACTTGACGATGTGCAGGTCGGCAAATCGACTGCTCTGCGATTCGGCGAAAATACAAAACTTTGGTTGTCGGGATTTTCAACAGCCATGATGTCTGGTTTGGTAGCTGCGGGCATGGCGTGCGATCAGACGTGGCCATATTACACTGCTGTTGGAATGGTGGCCGGGCATTTGGTGCAACAGGTAAGAATACAAAACTATTGTCGCAGTGCCTTATTAACTTCTTTTCATATTTACAGATATACTCCCTAAACATTGACAATCCAACAGATTGTGCGAAGAAATTCATTTTGAACCACCAAGTTGGTCTAATCCTATTCCTCGGCATAGTCCTCGGAAGAGTGCTTAAGTCCAAAGAGAAACGAATACCTCCCTTCAAAACCAGCAGAGCGCCGCCTCCTATGTACAGATTCCAACACAACCTGCAATGCTGTCGAGTTCAGTGTGATTGCTCGTACAAAAACATAGTTTGTATAACCCCATCTAAACCAAAGTGAAGACCGCCATGTGTTATACATCATTAAATGAAAGAAACGAAACTAAGTTAATAGATTTATTGAGACAATGAAACTATAATATGTTAAATATTAAATTCAAATTCATATAAAAGAAAGAAAGTGCAGGGGTTTTTGTTTTTTCGTTTGTTTCGAAATTCAAATTAAATCGGCCACATTCATGGGCATCTCGTCAATCTGCGTCGAGTAGTACTGTTCAATATCTCTGAGAATACGAATGTCATCGGATTTGACAAAGTTGATTGCAACACCCTTGCGGCCGAAACGACCCGAACGACCAATGCGATGAATGTACAACTCACGATTGTTTGGCAGGTCATAGTTGATTACCATTGAGACTCGTTGCACATCGATACCACGAGCCCAGACGTCTGTGGTGATCAGCACACGGCTTTGACCCGCTCGGAATTCTTTCATAATTTCATCACGTTCCTTTTGGGGCATGTCACCGTGCATTGAGCTTACCGTAAAGTTGGCTTCACGCATTTTTTCCGTCAACCAAACGACCTTACGTTTGGTGTTGCAGAAAATAACCGCCTGTGTTATGGTGAGCGTGTCGTAGAGATCGCATAGCGTATCGAATTTCCATTCCTCACGTTCAACAGCAACAAAGAATTGCTTGATGCCTTCCAATGTTAACTCATCGCTAAAAAAAGGAAATTTGATTTGATTAAACTCATTTGAAAGACTAGGATGATTTGTATGTATCCTGCTACTATTAAAATATAATGTGTCCTCGTCAAATACCCACAAAACCACCTAAAAGGTACTTGTGATAATATTAGACTGAAATAAACAACAAGAACTTCAATAAGCAAACTGTTTACAGCTAACATTTCCAATCAACATACGCTTGTTGTGATTCATTCATCAAATTCAAACTCTTGTTATTGTCTCCTGCTGTTACTAGCAGCGAACAAGACAATAGAAAAATGTCGTTCGACTGTTAGTGGCGAAAGGATGTGGCGATTCTTCGAGAAAGACAAATTCACATCTGCCTCTACAATTAATAGAATTTGCACAGTACATTGCTCAGCCGAGCCTGGCTGAAAGCATAAAAAACAACATTCGAGTGAAAAGTTAATTTGATATTCGATAAACAAACCTGAAGAAACTTCTTTACATCTTCGAAAATATTTTATAATTTATACTCGTTCTTGTACGTGTCGAACCATCTGTTTCTGTATGTTGTTATTTTTGCCAAGAGTGTGACAAGTGCTTGTACAAAGAAGTTATGTAAATTAGGGCGGGTGGCAAGATAGTTCAATATGTAACTCCTGCAAATAAAATATAATCAAGCTAAGTTAAGTATTAGTATTTAAGGGATTGCGTAAGATATCAAACCTTATATCGATCCTTTGCTCTAAATTTAGAGTTGTTGCGGCGAGAATAATCAAAGTTTTTGACTACAATAGGTTTCAATTGTTTGCATGGCATTCAGCAGGCAATTAAGGCTTAGGATTTAACAAACCTTGAAGATAGAATAGTAATTAAAGGTATTGAGAAACATATTTATTGAATAGTATGGCTTACTTATATCGATTCCGTTTGGTATTCTTCCTAGCCATCAGGTATAAATAATTGTATCCAGTGCGATCCAGTATATTTGGTAAGGTAAGCGAACACCTCAACGTCGGCTTCTTCCTTAGCTGTAATATAAACGTATTTAATTCTCAATATTAACAATTAAAATACGCGAAAACTTAAATTTTTTCAATTTTTTGCAGGAAAAATAAAATTGTGTTTACATATTTTGACAATTGTCAATCGACTTCTGTCAAAAGAAAACACACCACATTTTTTTTTGTTGGCTTTTTTTTTTGTTGCTCACACGGATTCTAGATTGACATAACACCGATAGGAAAACAAAATGGCGAATTCAAAAAAAAATCGAGGGGACCAGCGGCAAGAGGATTGCAAGATGGGGGTCTCAGTATCGTTTGTCTCTGATCTGAACATTCTACAAGAGAGAATCTGAGAGAGAATCGGTGAATTTCTGAGCGCAACAACCGCTTGAAAAACGAAATATGACAGATGTACTAGAATGTTTAGTACAATTCCGTGTAGTGCTGCCGTGCGTTAGGTGATAAAGAGCGAATAGCTAATATGTAGATGGAATATGTTTATTAATAAGAAAAGTTAGCAAACGGATAGGGTCACTATCCGTCTGCCAGCTAAAACACGTGTTAGAGAGCGGATAGCGTTTTTTTATTAATACGGGGGTAAATGTGTACTAAAATGCACTAAATGATAAATGCTGTCAACTTTCTTTGAAGCTCTTTGTCCCCGTTAATTTTTGTGTATCCATCACGTTTTCACACTTCTTCACAAATGAAATGGCTGTGATAAAAAACTTATCATATGAAAAAATTCTGACATTTGTTTTAATTTTTTCATAGATCGAGAATCGAGTTCAGCGTGAACTTGTGAAAACTCTTTTCATTTCACAGTATCACGGAACGGGAATTGACCCCCATGTCTATGACATATACAGTGTATAACCGTAACGTGCTATCTGCCGAAGTGTAAGCACCGGTGGAGGTGATGCGATATTTCTACCAGTCCTGCTTCATACCGTAGATCTGCATTACCGACAGAAAATACTATTTGTTGACATTTCCTACATTTCTCCATTCATTTGTTCAGCAAGTTGAATTGAGCTCCAAAATGTTCCAATACGAACAAAGAATTTAACCATTTTTATATTGGGTTCGTTCGTTTTCTGTTCTGGTTCTTTCACGCGCCCACAGAAAACGAATACAACTACTAATTGGTCTTTATATTCTATGGGGAATCATGTCCATCAACCGATCACAATTGTCAACAAATTACCTACCCCCACTAAACATCTTTGTTGTTTGTTTTGTTTTCGTTCTCGTTTTCGGTTTCATTTCATTACATTTTTTTCGCTTGAAGTGTACACTTGACTTGGCTGGCAGGCATTTCGTCTAATTTTCGGTATGCCGTAACTTTACTGCATTCTAGTCCCTAAAATTCAACAAAGTTGTCATTGGGATTCCCCATACGGATGTGTTTATAAGTTCTAATTGATTTGAACCCGTCGAATTAAATTGTGCTTAATTTTTATCAATCTGTGAATTACTAGCAGTGTTTGATGCTTCAGTGAAAAAGCTAGATTGTCGTGATTTTCTATTAATCTTTATGCGCGTCATTAAGTGAAAAAACAAGTTTTATTAATTGTTCCATATTAAAAAAAAAAAAAAAAAAAGACATTGCCATGGATATAAAACTAGTTAACGTCCTGATCCTGGGATTTGGTTTCATGTTCGTGTTTACATCTTTTCAAACGATGGGAAACATAGAGGTATGATGGTAGACTTTCTATTAAGTAGATATTTATTTTAAGTTTCGTGCAAACTTGTAAATTGCATAATTATGTTAATCGATAACTAACGAAAATTGTTTACTTTCACCTCTTGTGTTATTGCATCGTCGGGAGTGGGATTTGGGTTTGCTTTGAGTTGGAAGTCTCTTTTTTTTTACCTAAAACCTTAATGGTTAATGGATGTCGCATCATTCACAATTGTAGCACACCAATAAAAAATAATAACTCTTCTTGTTTATAGCAATAAAACATTTGTTTTGTTTTTTTAATGTTGTGCCAATTTATGACCTGGAATCATAGATGTAAGTAGGTATCTATTGTTCATCTATTGACTACGGCAAATGGCACCTTACAAAAAGAAACCAAGCCATTGCAGATTATTACCGCCAAACAAAACGCGACCTACCCGAATCGCAGGAATTTTTTTTTTCTAAAGATGTAGAGTGTCATTGAGTTGAGTGTCATTGAGACCCTATAAAACAAACATTAAAATTTTCCAAGTTTGAGGCATCTAAATTCTACCTCTTTTTTAATCTTAAAACGGAAGCTACATAGCTACCTACGTAAATCTCGAGTTTTTATTTTCCAATGCGCCACCGTTTGCGAACGTCTGGCAAACATCTGAGAGTATAAAATGCCTGTATCACAATCACGCTTTGAAACCTGCGTTCACCTTATGTACAAAGCTTTACGAGCGCTTTGAAGTTCCAACTCAGCTGTTGCAAATGTTTTGTTTGTCACAGTTGTTTGTAAATCTTTTGTTTACCTATCAACAACTGTAATACAATTTGAATTAAATTAAATTAAAAATGAATCCGCGTATACCGCATATCACGGTTACTTAAAATATATGGAGGCAGATGAGGAACTCCAAGCACGAATAGTACTCCCATTCTTTTCTTAGTCTTGCTCCACTGCCGGATGGGAGATCCTTAGCCCTTTTCCCTGACAAACCTGTCTCTCAAACTTTTCCATCGCTGTTTGCAATCATCAGCTAGAAATATTCAAATTAGAATAGAAATACAAATTGAACTTTAGTATCTGTTAAATTACCTGATCTCTTCAGCAACCGCCTTATTTCCTCCCAGGCCTCAAATCGTTTGTTAACATTTTTGTACTGCTTCAATTTATGTCGTTTTCCATTGGGACCAAAAATCAATTTTTTTTTTCGATTCGGAGCACTTTTTGCAGATCTCGATATTTTTTCAGATCTACACACACTCTCACAATACAATACGTAAAATCTGAGATCTAAAAAAGATTTCTGGTGGTCCCAATGGAAAACGACATTAGTGTTGTCGATAAACTCCATCTCTTTAACCAGGTGATAAGGGATTTTTCGAAAGACATCTAAACGAATGAATTCTTATTTTATAGAAATCATTTCGATTTACTTACCTTAAAAACTAAATAAATAAAAACTCCCGACCAAACCAAACAAAGCCACCAGCAATAACAATCGAGAAATAGTTTGACAATTCGGGCCTTTTTTTAACATTCGCTTTGACTTTCTTCGCTTTACGGCAACGTTACAAAACATTACGTTAAGGTTATACGAATGTCGTTTTGAAGTTCAGACGCAACGCAGGTTTGTGGTAGGTTTCATTAGGCGTTTTTCTTTTTTAGTTCAGAGCGCAACCTGAACTGTTATACAAAAAGTTCGTGTTTCTTTTTTAGCTCAGACACTTCAGAGCTCGAATTTGTGTTTCTTTTTTCGCTCAGAGCTTGATCAGAGCGCGCTCTATGAGCTCAGAATAAATTGACTGAGCATCCTGAGTAAAAAGCTGAGTGCACATGTACATGCACACTTCCAGTCACATTTGAAGGACAAAAAAAACAGGAAAAACAAAACATCCTCTGAACGCTCTGAGCACGCATGGTTCAGAGCGCGCTCATAATGCTCGAACTCTGTTCAGTGCTCAGCACTGAACTAAAAAAGAAAAACGCCTATTGTTTTCCTATGCCTGAACTGAATGCGTTTGTCAATGCGAAGCTCCAATTGAGAAGTTCTTTCAAGACAGTTATACTCTCGGATGTTTGTCAGACGTTCGCGAGAGGAGGCGCAGTGAGAAAAACCCTCAGTTGGAATTTGGGTTTTTGCGGGATTCGAACCTGAACCCCTCGCTTAGTAGTCTAACACACTAACCACTAAGCCACTGCGCCTAAATTTATTTAATTGTAAGGTAGTAAAATTCTTTGGCTTCAGCACCGAACTCAAAAGGAAACTGGTTCTAAGGTAGGAAGTTCTAGTTACAGTTCACGACGGATATATGAAACCATGTCAGACCAAGTTTCGAGTTAATGTTTGTGTAGGTATTCTGCTAAAGAATTTTGTAGAATTTTGAAAAGTGGTAAGATTTCCTTAGAGTTTCCCCAGACAGCACTTTGGGGCTTTTTAATAAACAAATTTAGTTATCTAACCAATGCATAGAAAAACGTGATTTCAATTAATACATCTATAAATATCTATTTAAAAGTAACGGTTTTTTTCATGCAAGGCTCACTAATGTCGTTTTACATTGAGACAGAAAAAGCCCTTTTCTCAGATTCAGAGCAATTTTGCGAATCTCGATTTCTGAGCGAGATTTACACTTACTTGCACTAATCAGAGATCATTTGTCAGTTGGCACGTTTTTAGAGACGACAAAATAAATGAATGAATTTATCAATAAGTTTCAAATGAATTTATTTGAATCCCAATAAATCTGAATATCCATACAATCTCGATCGATAACAAATCTTTCTTTGTTAAAATAGAATTTTGTTCGATAATTTTTTTGTTGTCTAGCAATCCCTGCTTGGAGTTATAACTATCTGTTCGAATTATCTTTTACGCGAACTGTGTCAAAATCAATTACTACCTACTTGTCCCCCAGTAAGTTCCGATAGTACTTAATAAACATTTATTATCGCTGGCAAATGTATGTCATAAAATCCAAAGAGTCTACCAATTGATATAATATTTGTTGATAAGCACATTCAATGAGGGTATCCTTCAATCTACTGTCATTAATGGTTTGTATCCAATTATTCGGTTTTATCAAGTGACGTTACCAATACGTGCATGATGCAACGACGACAAGATATTGGATTTGATAGTGATAATCAGTAGTTTGTTTTTAATACTAAGAGATAAAAGTTCCTTAAAATATTTAGAAACCAGCTTTGAGGTTAAACTGAAGAAACAAGATTAATTGATACCAATTAAACTGATTTGTAGATTTTAAAATATTTTCCTGGCTTTGTGCTCTGTAGGGGTTACCATTTTAACAAGGAGCGCTGCACAATCAAAAAAAACTTCCAGGTATTTTCGGAAAATGTTGCGCGGGCTTAAACAGTCGTAATAAGCGTCTTGTCGAGCTCACAATTTAATGAATTTAACATAAATTCGAGGAAAGATCGAGATTTTCTTATACTTCAATCCATCGTGGAATTCCAGATAGCGCACTTATACGTCTGGAAGTATGATCCCTTAAAATTTTTACCTGAAGAATGTTCTCTTTCTTGCTATTGAACAAACCAAAACGCTTCCAATACATGTACATACATATTTCTTCATACGTTTATATTTACGTGTAACCATGCCTTGGCATATCAACTGTCAAGAGGATTTTTTCTTAATCAAATGATCGTAAAACAATAGGTCTGTTCCTTTACTTTTAAATCTTACGAATTTTTACGAATTCTTACGAATTTTTCTCAATGCCGTTCCTTAACTCGAAAAAATCGTAAAAGAGAGGGTCGTCATATTACCCCTCCACTGAGAATCTTACGAATTCTTACACAACAAATTTCTTGGTGTAAGAAATTTGAAGGGCTGTCAGTCACCAAACAATTAACAGCTGATTTGAAATTTCTTGTCATATTTTTGACATTCGATTGAATTTGTTTTAATATCTTGCGTTCTATTAAAATGGTATCAACAGTCGGCAAAATAAATATTGAATGTTCTCCCCGAACATTCCATCGTATTGAAAATATTCTTTACCACTGCAATTTATGGAATTATTTATCTGTCATATCTGTCATTTTCATAGTTTACTACATAAGCGTTCCCTAACTTATTCGTAAGTGTCTCTCTCTGTGAGAGAATTTATCCCCACCACTGCCATTTTAATTGTCTTTTCCATTCTTACTACAAAAGAAAGGGAACAGACCTAATGACACGGGCACCTATTCAACTGACAGTTAAAGCGTCTTCCCCTCATCAATCGAAACCACATTCTGCAATCGATCACAGCACAGCCAACATTGTTGATTATTGCCTTTTTCAGCTGCGTAAATCCGCATGACGTTATCCAACGTAAAGCAAAACATTACCCGTATTAAATGCCCTCTGGGTTCATTGACCCCGCACTAAGTACCACAATTGCCTGTTGATGGCAGAAAACGTAAATTGAATCGAATTCAATTCACCATCAAGCTGTGGGTCTTGCTTTATGCATTTTACCATCAAACACTGCTAAACAGTTTTGATTTTATTTATACGTAGGTATAGGTATACAAAAATTTTTTTTTTGCGCCTTTCTGTTTAAGTCGAATGAGGGCACTTCCAGTAACCTTGTGCGAAAACCGGTGGTGTAATTTAAGCCAAGTGCGTATCTAGTTTGTAATTAAAAGAAAGATCCGTGAGTTTGCATTACAGTTTTTCAAACAATCTGTTTAGCGGTCCATAGGCTTATCCGCGAAAGTAGGTACCATGGTGTAGAATTTCAATAATGATGTATAGGTACGTAGCTACTCGTAGATCCATATATGCTGAATTTGAACGCCAACGGGGCGATAAATGACACTAAATATCCTGCCAAACCGGTTGTCGATGGCGCAAGAATTTCTCTCCCCTAAATAACCTTGACATTAAGATATTTTTTTTTTCATGTCGTTTTGAAACTGTTAAACTGGTATTTATTCATTCAATTCAATTCGTGTTAACATTTTTGTGGATAAGACCTGTTCATTTGGTTATTTGGATAAAGTTTGTGGTTAGGTGTGTTGAAATAAATGACATTTTTAAAATAACAGGCGACATCTAGAGTTTTTTTTTCGATCCAAAACCTACATTTGAAATTAAACAATAGTGCGAGTTCTGACTTTTGCTCGTTTAGTAATAAAGAGGACAACAACTGCCTTACACTTTATTATCGTTTCCAAATGCAGCCAGTCGCTGCTTTTTTTTAACTACACCCAACAATGATATCATAAGAATCCATAAATCCCAATTTATTTATAACTTAATTTTTAGCTCCTGCATGAAATCGTTAACTCTTATTGTCATTCTCCGGCATTCGTCACGCGGGACATTGGCGACAAAAGAGGTTGGTAGAAATCAAGTGCACTGTAAACAAACACAGTTTTCCGATTCCAATTCAAGTCACACTTTGACAATTTATGAAACCGTTTGAACATCATTTAGTCTTTCGATAGAATAAATTCTTATCTTATCAGCCTAAAGGAAAGAATTGTCCACAAAGTGTCATCCGTCAAGTTGCTGTATTGTTTTGTTAGAGAAATAATGAGAACACTACACAGCAATCTCACGATAAGAAACTTCTTTTGTTTGCCTTTGTAGACCTGAAACTGTAGTTTGCAGTTTTTTTTTATTAAAACATATTGTTTGGATTAGTAAACGGGAGAAAAGTTGTCTGATTTGTTGAAATATTTCGATTCGCCAATATTCTTGGTAGAAGCAACAAGAGCACCAAGAAAAATGATCTCTCAAAGCGGACACAGTTTTTGTTTATATTGGACAGATAACTTTCAAATGCATCCCAGTCGTATTTTTCCTTCAAATAAAATAACATGATTTCTATGAAATGTCATATGACCGACCGGTAGATTCGTAGTAATCAATACACCGTTTTTTTTTGTAATGTGATTCAGACTTTAGCTGCTTAAAGTCAGTTCGATAAACTTGACAGCTTGACTTTAAGTACAAATGTTTGCGTCTGTAAAAAGCGGCCATTGATTGTTAAAACATATTTTCGTCGACATTCCTTTGTTTTCGAGTTATAATTTACAATACTGAACTTTAGTAAACAAAAAATGGACAGCTTTCGATCAAGCACGCACTGTAGACTGTAGTAATATAAATAATTTGTTAATTCTTGTGTTTACTATTTACGAAAAACCCACTATGACAGTTCGCAAACTAGAAAAGTGTAGCTAAAACATATTTCAGAAAAATTTTACCATTTTGCGGAATTAAGTTTTAATAGGTGAATAGAAATATTCGCCAAAATTACTATTACAAGTTTGACATAAGTTCGGATAAAAGGAAGAACTTAAACGGCGAAAGAGGTATCCAATGAAATGCCTGCATTATTATTAATTTTTATTATTTAATTATGGGCTTGACATTACACATTAATATTTAATATATGGGCTTAGTGGGCGCAATTATGTTCATAGAGCATAAGCCTAAGGTCCTACATGTTTTGTTATGCGACATTTTAGCGAAATCAAACTAGTTCCTAAATTCAAGATGGTGGTCAACGCTTTTGTAGAGTCTGGTGAAAACTCAGAAGTTACTGAAATTAAATTGTGGCATATGAAAACCTACACTCCAACTGGGCTGTATAGTGTATAATAACGGGTGATTTTTTAGCTGGTTTGGTTTTGGCAACACTGGTTTTGACAGCTGACGTGTGTTTAGTACCTTGTGTCACTGTCAAACAGCTTCAGTTTGGTTTGCAATTTAGCCGTGGATCGTCTTACAAATGAACAACGCTTGCAAATTATTGAATTTTACTATCAAAATTCGTGCTCGGTTCGAAATGTTCATCGCGCTTTTTTATCGAAAAATTGTGTTCAGCGATGAGGCTCATTTTTGGTTGAATGGGTACGTAAATAAGCAAAATTGCCGCATTTGGAGTGAAGATCAGCCAGAAGCATTGCAACAGCTACCAATGCATCCCGAAAAAGCCACTGTTTGGTGCGTTTTATGGGCCGGCGGCATTATTGGGCCAAATTTCTTCAAAGATGATGCGAATCGCAGCGTTACTGTCAATGGTGAACGCTACCGAGCGATGATAACGAACTTTTTTTTGCCCGAAATGGAAGTTCTTGACTTGCATGATATGTGGTTTCAACAAGACGGTGCCACATGCCACACAGCACGCGCAACAATGGCGCAATTGCGAGGCGAGTTTGGTGAACAGTTAATTTCACGTTTCGGGCCGGTCAATTGGCCGCCTAGATCGTGCGATTTGACACCATTAGATTATTTTTTGTGGGGGTATGTCAAGGTTAATGTGTATAGGGACAAGCCCGCTTCGATTGACGCACTCATTCATCATTCGTGAGATACCGGCCGATATGTGTGAAAGAGTATGCCAAAATTGGACTCAGCGGATGGGCTACCTGAGACGCAGCCGCGGTCAACATTTGCATGAAATTATCTTTAAACATTAAATTGCAAGGTTCAAACTATCGATTCAAATAAATATTTCATTCATTTTTTCGAATTTTTTGTGTTTTTTTTTAAAAAAAAGTTCTAAACCTCTTAAAAAATCACCCGATATATTTTAGATGTTTGTGATTATAGCAGTGATGCCAAATCTCTGTAAAGCAAATAGTTTTACATATTCT
Source organism: Cheilosia vernalis (assembly GCA_949126925.1). Lineage (NCBI taxonomy): Eukaryota > Metazoa > Arthropoda > Insecta > Diptera > Syrphidae > Cheilosia > Cheilosia vernalis. Next base: position 101,213,337 of record OX421358.1, on the reverse strand, counting down.
TTTTTATTAAACAGCGCTATAGTGTTTTATCTTTGTTTGACTATGAAGAATATAATAAGTTCGTGTTTTATTTTTCTGAAAAGAGATATTGTTTTGATGTAAGTGACTTTATAAAAATCCTGTTAATCCCAAAATCATTACAAATCAACAAGCGATGATTTGCCTCAATGTGAATTCATAATCTACTTCTACTACTTGATCTACTTTTTTTTTTTCATTTGCAAATCTATGATGTTGAGTTCATAGGCTTGATACGCCAGCCTGTCATATTGCTTATCAAAATAAAATACTCTCGAGATTAATCGACATGGTCTCTTCGCTGATTAGAAGATCAGCCTAAGTTGGTCAAGATTTTTAGTATTTCAATAAAATTTGATTACAAATGCAAATGTATGCACCGTGTAATTTAAATTGGATCATGATGTCACGACCATTCGCAGGTAAAGTCGATCAATGACATTTCTAATATTTTCTATTTCACCGAATGAATTTCAACCGCCCACATGTTCGTAACTAACAGCACTTCAAGGTGAACGTAAAACTGTTCAACGGACCTACTAATAAACCGTTAAGTGACATTAAATATGCACGCCGACTCTATATAATCACAATTTGCGCATACTCGTCCATACATGCTGACGTTTGAAAAAAATAAAAATGGTAATCAACATTCGTACGTACTAGTCAGCTATTTGTTGGTGATATTTCGTGTATAACAAGTACACTCTGTTGGTGATTGGATAAAGGGTGGGCAACATCTATTACATTACCAGCACGGGAAATGTGCTTTAAAGAGCACAAGCTGGTGTAATGTATATCTAATTGTTGCACTTCTGAATATAAGACGCAATGAAGTGAGACATCAAACCGGAATAGAAGTAACAAACATGGAATTCGCTCATAGCTAGCAAAGCATTTTATTTTTGCTGCGCAAAACCGATAACAATTTCATTGTATTTCCGTTATGGCTTGTGGAGCTTGTGGAGCAATATTTCTCTTGAATCATTTGCTTGTGTAAATTGCTATTGCAAGGGGCGCTTTAGAGTAGTTTCAATATTGCATTCGTTCCACTACAAGCAGATGCTGAGTGCAAAAGTGGGTGTGTTTGATGGCAGGCTTAGGTTTCTTTGACAGAAAATAATCAACACATATATGAGTAGTTATATCCGAAAGAATTCAATACAAAAACTGGATTTGATTAATTTACTAAAGCGAGTGAAAGGAAACAAAACAAGAAACTATGCATGTGTATGTACATATATATTGTTACCAACTGATTCGACTCGAAGAATCCTATTTGTTAGACGAACTGCAATCGCTGTGTAAAGAACTGCAAGTAGATATAGGCAAAATTATTTGTTACTCAGTGGTCAGGAATAGATCACCGAAAAGGATTTTACGACATTTGAAGATAGATGGAAAAAACATTTCACTTCATGTGGTGATGGGTGGGCTCATCAGCCATTTTCAAAGAACTTGTTAAACTGTATATCCGACAGGGTTACTGTCCTGTGACAAATCAGGGGTCGAATCGCGTCCTCCGTGAACGAGCATTACGAGACGAAATTTGTTTTTGTTTCACATGTAAAATCAACATAATTCCGTGAACGTGTAGCTCGTTCACGGAAGTGGCGATTCGACCCCAGCCGTCCTTTCCATTCGTGTGAATGGTTAAGAGAACCTAGGACCTATTTATTTACTCTTAGCGAACAAGCAGCAGTTGCAAAGGATCTAGAAATGGTTGTATTTGCATTGCGTTTGCATTACGTTTTCAGTATCCGATGTAGGTATATCAAAACTGGAAAATTCTGAATCGGTTCCAATGGCATAGAAAATTGAATTTCTCTTCTCAAAGTCCAACTGTGCAACTCATAAGAGTGGGATTCACTTCTGGCTATACAAAGTCGTTGACATTTTGCTGCATGCTGCAATGCCTTTTATAAGTTCAACAATTACATTCTTTTTGTGACAGTGACACAATGTAACGTAAAGCGGTGACTGTGACTGCCAGACATATTCAATTACATTTTTTTCAAGTTCAACTTATCAACACACAATCACAATACAACAATGCTTTTGTCGTGCCAAGTGCATTAATTATTTGCGTGAAGCATTCACGTGAATTCTGATAACGGCTTCGAATTCGTAACGAGCTGTTTCTTTTTTTTTTTAGAGATACCACTAAACCTTCTTCAGCAAACAGTAAAAATCTTTCTGCTGCTGCTTTAGTACGGAATCGCATGTTACAACCGCATGTATCAACCGATTTTGTGATTAGTTTCGGTTTTTGAATTTCAAATGTTGACAATAGATATCTACTATACATATTTGGCGGATGTAAATTTAAATATTATTGTAAGCTTCCGTAAACGTAAATGCGCGACTAAAATTGAATACCAGTTAAGTCACATTGTTTTGTAACTTCTAACACACAATGCCTAACAAATTAATTTTACCTGAGAGAATACTTATACACACCAAAGTTCAATAATCTCCTCTTACTAAGTATGTGTAGATATATACATATGTATATGAATTATTCTCTTTTCTAAACTCAACAACGATTTTCTTCATCTATCATGCGCCTAAAAATATGCTTCACAAGGTGAAACGTTAATGTCTCATTTCATGGACAGTTTTTGTGAGCGGATATATTCATCGTCGGTGAATACGGACGCGATTCGAATAATATTTCGATAAACTACACGCACGTGCTTTAAATTTTATATAGGTACTTAAGGAAGGCATATTCAACCTCAGATAAACCTTGAAGTAAGCAATCGATTTTGTGAAACACTTCTCTTCTCATTGACATGTTTGCTGTAATAGATTTATCGGAAATTCTGGCGATGTTCGATTGTCAAATTGAAGCGCTATTACTTAACTGCTTAGAAGGTACCAAACCTAACTTGAAAAACGAGTTGATCTGATCACAATTAGCTCAATTTAACTACAAAATACCTTCCATCAGTTGGCAGTGCGTGAAGAGCGTGCATTATCAGTCATTTTGATTCTTTCTACATATTCACCCCGATTACAGAATCCGATGAATGGTCTGCGGATGGCTTCCGCCAATTTTTTGCACTTTTTGCTATTATAGAATCCGCGTAAAATAGTGCATGAATGTCGGTAACGCTGTTTGATTTTTTTGGGATTATGAAATACGCAGCCCATCCGAACTCCATGTAACTTTTAACGTTTTAAATCCGCACCAAAGTCATTGCGGACACCAACGTTAACAAAAATGGAAGTTCATAATTAATTCATACACATTTAAGTTTTTGAATACACATATATTTCATTTTTAAGCAGAAAAAGAACAAGAACTCGTGCACAATTTGAGAAGATGGTGGAGGCAATGAAAAGAGAGTCGGATATTGCGAAAAATTTGACCAAAAAATTGCAGGAATTTCTGTCGCCATTATCGCATAGGTAATGATTTGAGCCACTATTTCCCCAAACAAGTGAGTCGTGAGCGTGACTCGAACCAGGATATTTAGCGTCCACATACCTGATTCTCAGTCAAAAACTGACAGCATCGATAAGAAAGTTCGAAAATGATAAGGAAGTGTGCAAAATCGGCAATGTTGTTTCCGGCGGATTTGATAATTATAATTTATCGCGGATGCGAATGGAGTGTGGATCGAGTCAACTCCCCGGGAATAAATTTTTGCGGATTCTGTAGTCGATGATTATGTATTTTAGACAAGTTACATCTAAATCTATTTCTATGTTTGACGTGGATTTATGTTCCCATTGTTGAACAACTACGGAGCACAAACAACTTAACAACAATGGTGTTCTCCTCTAGGACTACTGGTGGATTTACGACAGAATTGAGTTGTAAATTAGATCTAGTACAAAGTGTGTTTTGGTCCTAAGAGTTTTACCGATTCCAAGCCTCATGCTTGTTTACCTTTAAAAATTTTCTTTAAAGGGATACCCTTTGAAAAGCTAGTTTCAAACTATTACTTGCTACATCCTTGAATTGATTGTATTAAACGTGATTTATTTCTTTTCAGAAAACCATTCTAGACAGCATTTCCGATGAAGATAAAAACTTTGACGGCGACGCTTACACAAGCCTGGCAATCATATATGCATCGTTTGCTATATGCAATTGGTTGGCGCCAGCATTTATATCATTTACAGGACCAAGGTGTGCAATGCTGGTTGGCTCCATAACGTATACGTAAGTAAATTATGTGCTCCACTTGACGCTTCCATGAATTTAACGCTTTATTCCCAACAGGCTGTTTATGGTGATATTCCTTTGGCCGCGCACATGGCTGCTGTATCTCTCTAGTGCAATTTTGGGAGCTGGCGCTTCCATCACATGGACCGGTCAGGGTACATTCTTAGCCCGATGCAGTGATACATCGAACATATCTAGAAATTCCGGAGTTTTCTGGGCTCTTCTCCAGTGCAGCATGTTCTTCGGCAATCTCTTCGTTTACTATCAGTTTCAGGATAAATCTGCCATTGACGCTGAGACACGGCAGCTGGTTATTGGTGTTCTAATTGCTGTTGCTGTGCTGGGCATAGTGTTCTTAGCCACACTAAGACCAGTCGAAGATAACTCATCAAGTGACAGAGAGTTGCAGGAAGCTCAATCAGGACTCAGCAGTGCTGTGTATGCCATGAAGTCGGCTGCTGAACTATTTCTGACAAGAGACATGTCGTTGTTGAGCTTGGCCTTCTTTTATTCAGGTAGGACTTGGTACTTCGATTGGCAAAAAAAAGAGCTTTTCACATGTCTTTATCTATTTCAGGTCTTGAGCTGTCATTCTTTAGTGGGGTGTACGGCTCGTCGATTGGATTCACATCAGCCATCTCTGAGACGCCCAAGGAGATTGTTGGCCTGGCTGGAATCTGTATTGGAGCTGGTGAGGTGCTGGGTGGAGGTCTTTTTGGACTTCTCGGATCGAAAACTACGAAATATGGCCGTGATCCAATTGTGATATCTGGATACATCATTCACTTGATTGCGTTCTTTCTGATTTTCTTGAATCTCCCCGATAACGCGCCGTTTTCTAGTACGCCTGATGTATCTTATTTGGATCCACCAAAAGCATGGCTGGCATTGTTGTGCGCCTTTCTGCTCGGTTTCGGTGATGCCTGCTTCAACACACAGATTTACTCAATGTTGGGTGGAGTATTCGTAAAGAACTCGGTCGGGGCATTTGCTCTATTCAAATTCACACAGGTTCGTGTCAATGAAGCTCATGTACGATTTTGATTTTCACTTGAATTTACCATTTTTATTTCAGTCTGTCGCTGCAGCGGTTAGCTTCTTCTATTCACCACACTTGGGATTGAGAGCTCAACTGTGTATTCTCGTTGTTTTCGGAACCATTGGAACAGGTGGATTCTGTGTTGTCGAATGGGCGGCGAAGAGGCGTGCCAAGCTGAGTGTTGCCGAATCTGATGACTCCAAATCAGATTCACAGTCGGTGTCCAGTTATGGAAAATAGAGCTTCCTTTCAAGAGCTAAGACTTCATGAGTAAATGTCATTCCATATACTTATACATAAATAGTTATAGAAAAAAACAAAAACCATATTCCTGTTTATATCCAATAAGGACAATAACGTTTTACTAGTTGAGTTGATTACAGAAATGTCCATGCACGCACGAATTTAAAACTTTTTGACATCGTGGTGAAACGTTTTTTCTTCGTTGTTTTTTTTTTTATTAAACGTGTAAGTTAGATATGATATCTTGTTAGTATTAGCAAAATGCAATATAAAGAGAGAGAGAAAAATATATTTTTTAATTACCTACCTAGTGAAATGAATATATGAAATGAATCAATAGTGTTACACCGTAAGTCATGCCAACAAAACTGTCTAGGGAAATAGTTTTTTTTTGTTTGTTTTCTTAGATTACTCTTAGTAGAGTTAACAAACGTACATTTTCATGAGAGAAAAGAGTAAACTGGATACAAAAAATTTAATTATTATACAAAATGTTAAATAAATTCCATTAATTGATATAAAATCATAAATATATCGGTTTTTTTATTTCTAAAAAAAGAGATGCAGAGTTATAAGAATTAATGTGTCCGGTTCTTATACATACCTACAAAGTAAATACAAACAAGTTATATTGGAATTGAGAAATCGATTGGCGAATTGGTCAACCAGTTGCTCACCAACAGGTTTATCAACTCAAAGCTGGGCGATGCATCGGTCCGGAGGTTCGTTAGTAGGGGTACGCCTCAAGGTGGCGTTATCTCACCTCTTCTTTGGAACCTAGTAGTGAATGAACTACTACTAATACTGGAAGGGGAAGGGTGCAAAGTAATTGCCTATGCAGATGACGTTGCCATCGCTGTCTCAGGAAAACGCCTCAACACGCTTAGAGATCTCATGCAGAATGCCCTCTCTAAGCTCTCTAAATGGACCAAAAAATGCGGTCTGGCGGTCAATGCCCAGAAAACTGAATTGGTCCTCTTCACAAGAAAATACAAAATTCCAAATTTTGTACCCCCAAAACTAAACGGCACACTCCTGGTGCTAACCAATACGGCTAGCTATTTAGGCCTAGTTTTAGACAGCAAATTGAGCTGGAAACCCAATATAATACGGAGAGTTCAGAAAGCCACCACGGCTCTGTACTGCTGTAAGAAAGCCATTGGAAGCAGATGGGGACTCCAGCCTCGAATTACATATTGGCTATATGTATCCGTTATCAGACCTATACTCACTTATGGCGTTATTGTATGGTGGACTGCCCTCGAAAGGGCCATCCATCATAATCACCTTAGCCGCGTCCAAAGAACGGCATGCATATGCATAAGTGGAGCCCTCAGAACCACTCCAACAGCGGCCATGGACGTAATGTTCCACTTGCTACCGCTAGATATCTATTGCAAACAAGTGGCAGCAAATGCAGCCACTCGGATGAAAGCAATTCAGTTGTGGACCAGTCGCCAAACTGGTCACTCATCTATTCTAAATACCTACATTGGAATGCATTCCAAAAGATACTGATTACACCCTCCCTCAGTTTCAATTCGAAAAGGACTTCGAAACTTACATACCCTCCAGGAGTGAATGGGAGAACGAAATAGTACCCCGTAAGGAGTCAGTCTGTTTCTATACAGATGGGTCCAAAACTGAAACAGGAGTAGGGGGGGGTGTTTTCTCTTTTGATCTAAATTATAAAATCTCATTCAGCCTTCCTAATCACTGTAGTGTATTTCAGGCGGAGGTCATGGCGATCAAAGAGGTCCTGTCGTGGCTTCGGTATAATGTAATATCTGTAAGGGATATCACCATCTTCACCGACAGTCAAGCCGCGATTAAATCCCTGGATTCTGTCGTCTTCAATTCAACAACTGCCCTCAATTGCCGACTATCTCTGAACGAGACGGCGAAACAATTCAAAATTCACCTTATTTGGGTGCCGGGCCATAGAGACATTCCAGGCAATTGCATCGCCGATGAGCTCGCCAGAAAAGGCACTACTATGTCGACTCTACCAGAAAAGAAGAGTCTCTATATGCTTCTTGCTACCTGCAAACTCCTAATTAAACAAAAAGCATTAAGCGCTACTAATCGCAGGTGGTCTAGATGTTTAACGTGCCACACTTCGAAACAGATCTGGCCTCAGCTGGATTCCAAGTGCTCAAAAAGCCTCATTACACTGAAAAGACCCATAATAAGCACTCTAGTAGGTGTCATCACGGGACACTGCGTCATAGGGAGACATGCTCTCAGATTGGCCCTCCCTTCAAATGATTTCTGTAGAAGCTGTATGGACGAGGAGGAGGAGCAGACTATTATGCACCTTCTCTGTACGTGTCAAGCACTATCACTCCGCAGAAAACTATACCTCGGAGAATATTTCTTCGACAATCTCAGCGAACTCGCAAACATAGGTATCAACTGCCTCCATCGCTTCATTCTTAGCTCCGGCTGGTTCAACGGGTAGATAAGGAGTCGATTTCGATCCTGTGGTAACACAATGGGCCTAATTTGGCCTAAGTGTGGCTGCACTTGAGGCAGCCTGCCACTCTAACCTAACCTAACCTAAGTTATATTCACCAGCCAAATATGGATAAATTTGGAAACATCACCTCCTTTCAATTGCCTTCAAATCAAATTGGACGATCATCACGTCATATTTAGCTGTAGCTGTAAATGTTTTAGCAAGGCGGTCTGTATGGGGGCGTAAGTACAAATCTTGCTATATTATATTGTTATTCAATAATTTATCGGATAATTGAACAAACATCATCATTATATTAATACGTGAACATCTGAGCTTTCCGTACGCTTTTTTGGCATTTAATATGAAATGAGGAGAATGAAACTTATCTTATTTGAAAGCTGCTGTGCCTTAGATGTGCACAAACACAAAATCGTGGGTATATGTCGCCATTAAGACTGGTAAAATTAAGTTATGACTTCCCCATACAAAACAGGTAATAAAAGGATTTTGGTGACAATCAATTTGTCGCCGTCATGTTTCCATAGTAACGTATTTAATCATCTTAGAATAGAACCTGTTGGAGAAAAATATTTACCCATAAAGGTATGCAATTTACCTGCGCCTAAAAATAAGCATTAATTATAAAAAAAAATATTTAGGGGAATTATTTATTATTTGTCGCCACCATATTACCATAGTAACCTACCCTTTTTAAATATAAATCATCTTAGATTAGAGTCTGTTTCCGATGTAGCAGCTCATTTACGTTTTTTAATTTTCTCCATTACGTAGTAAGAGAAAGATATCGTTTTCGTACAAAATTTTGAACTCGAGATATTAATGAATTCTGATATAACGATGATAGAGGAACTCAAAAAAGTATGTCGCAAAATAATTCTGTCCGGTCTGTCCGTCCTTCCACAGGCCTACAGCCTAAACGGCTTCCCGGGTTACGTTCAAACCTCGGATTTGGAGTTTTTGGGCTTACAGTTCATGAGGGGGTTTTTTTTTGCAAGGTAATCTTAATGTTAATGGTACTTCGTACTTCCCATATAAAATTTTCCTACCAGTTTGATTTGATCGAAAATGTCCTTAACGATTTCAACCAAAATTGATATTTAAGTTTAAGTAGGTGAGGTTACCATGACTGCGTACCCAGTCGAACAACGGTACTTTAGAAATTTCGACACATCTCGAAAACGGTCTACAGACACGATTGTAACAAAAATTAATTTCTGAGGTAATGTGGTCATTTATAAATTAATAGCAAACGCAGTTTTTCTCTATGTTGTCGTACAATGCATTTTTGAAAAAAGTATTTTTTTTTAAATTTAGTTTTTTCAGTTTACCGGAAAACGGCGATAACGATTGTGACCAAAATGCAAACATGGAGTCAAATGGATGCTTTCAAAACTATTGTATCCTCAATTTTCAATTCGAAGCACCGAAAACGCTAATTTTAAAAACTGTTCATATCTCCAAAAACCCCATCTCTAAACGAAACAATAGGTCCGTTCGTGTACTTTAAGCATAGAAAAATGAAAAATGTCAAATCTCTAAAATCGAGAGAGAATTCTCTCAATTTCAAGAGAAGTACCTGATCGGTTTTCTTACAAAAAGGTTAAGAAATGTCATTTTGACGTAATCGTAAAATGCAGCATCTACAAAATAAGTTGGAATTGAATTTTTGCAAGCTAAATACCTATTAAACTATCCATTTGAATGCGCTGATAAATTCTAGGAGAACATTCAGTTATAACTTGTTCCTCTGACGTCGTTGAAAACGAAAATAAATAGTTTAACTTGTCAAACTTTTTAGCTGTCACTTAGTTGGCAGTTTTCATTTTTCAGTAAGTCGAAATTTGGAGAGTAGAAAATTACGAAAAAAATGAAAAGAGGCGAAATGGATTTCTCTCTCATTTTTTTTAAATTTTCTCAATACGTGGTCGCATTTGCACAGTTTCTTAGCAAATTTTAAATAATTTTACGTTTGCAAAAAAGTACCCGAACGAACCTAATGCTTACATCGCGAACAATAACTTATAATCGGTTTTCAACTAAATAGTTACGCAATAGTATTTTTCAAACTAAACATTGCAATATTTGGTACTGTTTTACCTGGCAAATTTTACAAAAACTGCTATACCGATTTTGACCAAAATACATATAAAAGATAATACATATAAGCATTCTTAATATGATTCTGTTAAAACTCTGGGGGCAAGAGTGGTGTTCTATCGCCCTGCTATGGCCCATCGTAGTAAATGAACTGCTAAACATACTCAGAAATAAGGGATTCTATGTCCATGTGGACACTCTTAACGAGAAAGTTTCGTTCGACCCAGTCGTGCACTTTATTTTTCCATATATTTTAGATGTGGCTCTTTTCGTTTCGTTTTTTAAAAAACGTAAATAAATAACGAGAATAATATTATTTTTTTAATATAATGTACCTATGTACCTACTTATAAAAGGTATGGTCGATATTCAACCACAAGCGATACTAGTCTAAATTAATACACATAGTTTAATGTCCAAACATCGCCTGCACACAACAAAGAACCGCTTCAAGAATCGATTCCACAATATGTTAACCGTTTCGTATTTATTCATGTGGCTTACCCAAAGAATGGCCGACTTCTAATACCAGCTGTACGATAAAAATGACAAATTTCATAAAACGTCTTAAAACGACACACGACGACCTAACTGCCCACCATTGGCTAATTTAAAACACTTAATATTCGTGTATTCAAAGTAGCATTAAATTTGACAAGTCCAATTTGTTTCAATGATTTATTACGACGTTTCTGCGAAACGAAACTCAGTGCGGTAGGCATTTTAAGACCTGCTTATCCGTGGATTTATGTCATCAAGATGGTAAACAGTTTCCTATTTTAAAGGAAAGCATATATCAAGCTTACTCCAGCTTACAGAAGGTGATCATCTTCAATCCGATGTTTTAAAATCGATTTGCAACAACTTAATTCAAAGAAATCTTTAGCTGACAAAACAAAATTAACAGCTACACAAAAAAAAATCTTCGCTATTGTTAAATTCGACTGCAAACGATTGGGCTTAATGTCGCCGCCGCGTTGGTGTTGATCAGATTATCTGTTTTTGGCTTAAAGTGCATATTTTAGTGGTCGCAATTTCACTTTTATTTCCAATAAAAAAAAATAAAATAAGCAAAAACGCAATGAATTGAACTTTTTTTTTTTCGCTGGTTGATGTGCGAGAAAATCAGAAGATGCGACGCGTCAGCCTGTTGACTGTAGAGAGGAGAGGAGACACCATTGTCGGTCGAGTCGTCTGCGTCAAGTCGTTGTTGTTGTCATCTTACAAACCAATGCAAGTAATTTTCTGGTAGTTTCGACCTCAGGCAACCTGCTTTCTTCGTGACCGAAGTTGGCAGTTGGTTGGTTTGTACATAAGATATTTATTATCGTGTGCTGTTACTGCCAAATGGTTAACAAAAAAAGGAGATTTTTGTTTTTAACAAACAACTATACGAAACAGTCACACTGCTTTTCAGAGTCGCATAAGGTTTGCAATATATTTTTTCTAGGGGGTGACGGTGAATGATATTGGATATAATAAGGCCCATTTTATTCACTCGAAGTTGAACACAACTTGGGAAGTTTTCCATATAAAAATCCGCAAGTTGTGTTCAACTTTGAGTGAATAAAATGGGCCTTAGTGGATTGAAAAATGACTGAATAAGCTGAAAGGTTAGAGTTAGTTTTGCGATTCAAATTTGGGTGGGCGTTTTAGTCATTATTTTCATCACATTATCGGATATCGCACAAGCTTAGACTGATCCGACAGTAAGCTGTAAACATTATTTACTTTTATTTGATGTACTCAAACGAATATCGAGTGTTTGCTGACTAAAAGTAGTTTTCCTTTCATAATTCGTTGTAAGCACCCGAGTAATTTGCGCTAAAAAGTCGCCTGAAAACGCCTCTTGTAATGTTATTTAATCGAGGCGTTTATAATGTTAAAAAGCTTGGTATACATACATAGTTTTTGAGGCAACCTTTACAGAAGTTTCAGCTTGACGAAGGGCCATGGATTTTTGTGCGGATTGGAACTAAACGTGCACTGAAAAGTCAAGATGGCCGTTCTCCCGCTAATTATTTAGTAGCATCTGCATAAATGAAGTCCTTTATGACTACTGTCTTCTCACAATCATTCTATTTGTTTTTGTTTTTGGGACGGTCGAACTTCTGGTTGATAAGCTCTTTCATGCGAGTAATTAAATATATTCTTGGATGTTTGTCAGACGTTCGCCAGAGGTGGTGCTGTGGGGAAAAAGCTGGTGTTTTTTCGCGACATAACCTTGATTGGGATGGTATTTAAAATGTACCGTTCATAGAGTAGATACAGGAACTAGTTTTACGTGGAGGACAGTGTCCCCTCGATGACGGCTTGGTATCATATTTTGCTACTCCTTGGAAACCAGTTAAAATAAGGAAAGATAAAAGAATAGGAAAATTTGGATAGACAACGATTTTTTTACCAGAAAACACTTACATATGTGTTCCATGTTCCTGTACCGCTAAGACACACAACTTCCCTTCTAATTTCTCTAAAGTGTGAGCCGAATGATGTTTTACGGGGTAGCAGTTTGCATTTATAAAATCGCTCACAAAATGCCCTCCAAAAAAGACACCTCTGCCCTTCTTATTAAAAATTAATCACTCTTAAGTTTATCTGAATTCAATTCAAATCTAAGACATCACGGTTGACACTGTTACCAATTACATAATCACCACTGTGATATTCATGAGACATTTCTTCACTTTCTCGGTGATCAATCCATTGCGCAACGGCATCCAAATGCATTTTCTACGTCACCATCAATCATTCATTGATCGGCTTAGTGTGGTACCGGAAAAAAAGTGTTCATTAACGGCGATAAAACAACATAGTCGACCTTTGAGACACCATAACAACTTCTGTGGACCACCTCGATGTAAAGTAGGGCCCCATTAGCAAACAGATGCATACAAAGCTGATTGGTGGAAAACATCTTCGGCAGTGTCTAATCAGGTATCAAAACGTCATTAATACACATTCAAAGGTGGTTCTGCGCATCAGCTTAAGTCTTGAGAAGCGCCACATTTTCAAAGCGAGGTCACCATCGAAAGTGCTAACTCGTGGTGGCCCTCCAAACGAAAGAAAGCCGACAACAACAAACAAACCGAACATCAAGCTTAATGCTTAATGTCGATTTAAGGAAGAAGGTGCGGATCGGATACATCCCCCACCACCATCATGCATCAACCACATGCAGTAGGTATGTGTAATGTATACCATCTAATGGAAGCATCACGAATCTTCGTATCTGTCGACTCTTATTCGGTGTTTTCAATCGTCTTCGCTACGCTACCAGAGTTTGGTGTACCGCCAGTTTCCACCATCAAACAACAGCTCTGTCTCTGAGCTCTGAGTGGGGTGCTACCAGTCGAACATATCTATACACTGGTTCGTTGCAGTATGAAACGAAATATCTGCTGGCAGTTTCTGCAGACCCACAGTCTGCAAATAACTTTCCAACCGTAAACACTGTACATGCTCCTTTCACACGGCAAGGAGTAGTTGCGCATGAATTTCGAATTTCATTCCCCGACTTTGAGTGACTCGGTTTGATTTGTGAATATACGAACACGCGCGCGGCTACTAACTAAGAAATTTATTTGCCAAACTCAAATTGTGACTAGTGACGGTTTGTTTACTCTCGAGGTACACCTAGTGGTTTGGCTTTTTGCCAAGTGGTAATTTGCAATTAGTCTTAGGCACGATTTTGTCGTCCCTCCTTCTACAGCTCTCCGGTATATTGAGTGTTTTGTTTGTAGAAATTATTTACTCTTTCGTTTTGTTTCGGGCAGACGCAGAAGGGACAATTACTACCATTTTCGGTCTCCGATTGTCAATCAAAAGCCAGTGGATTAGTTAAGATGCAGTTGTTGGTGAGTTTCATTTTCTGTTTATTTATTTTCTGAGATATTTCACTGGATAAATGTGAGAAGAAGTTCATTGTGTGTAGTCTTGTGGGTTTCCCATTTATTGAAGTTAGCAACTGGATTACACGCAATAACTCATTTTGTAGTAATTTAGACAAGGCAAGAGGTGCGCGTCTCTGTTTATCATTTTCGAACTTAATGCGTTATGGTTGTTTTAATATTTAAGACGGGATTTTTCAAGACTACGCTTGAGTGACAGTATAATTGCCCATTGAGATAATATCTTTCAAATCGCATTAGCAAAGATAAGTAATTGTACTAGACCTACCTATAGGCCAGTGGTCTTATTTTTGATATTGTGCGCACCTACAGTTTGTGTAATATTTTATATTTTGTTTTTTTTTTTTTTTTGTTGAAAATTACGGCACAGTGAAATACATTAAAATGAGCTGAGCATAGCTTTAATTGGTGTTGAGGCGTGGGTGTCAGAAAGTTGCACCGAAAAGGGGTTTCCCCTTAACCTATATGCTGAATTGAATTGTTCTAAAAATGAGAAAAATACAAACTAAAAGTAAAACATTCACAATGAGGATCTGTGTTTTTCTTAAAACGTTAGCCAAGTCTTAATAATATCTCTTTGCCATCGTATGAATATCACTTCCAGTAGACGACCGGAAGATTACATTTAGGGAGAAACGAGGAACTCGTGTGAGGACGATTGTCATCTGTAGCAAATCATGCAAACTGGTGTATATACGGAAAGTCACGAAGGGCTGGCAGGTGGGTTGTGTCTTTGGAAAGGTACTGTAGTTATCTGTGATCAGCATCTGCTTTTTTCATCATTCACTTTCGTGTTCAAGTATATACGATTCGGTGGTACTTATAGACACGAAAGTCGAAAACGAAATTCGTTGAAGAAGTCTCCTCAAATTTGTTGCACATACGCCACAGTGTCTCTCAAATTTCATAAAATGGAGTATGATTAATCTTCCGATGTCAGCTTTCTGCTTGATAACTATTATTTGCTTTTGGAAATGTTTCGAGTTCGTAAAAAGAGGCGACCCGATTATAAAGTCATGGACATAAATTTTGCATCCTCTCCTGTGGTTATAGAAATTTTAGACGAACGATTTTTAATGTTTAAATATTTGACAAATGATTTTGTCACAAATTCCGTCTTAAGATTTTTGCCCCCTCTCGCGAACGTCTGACAAACATCCGAGAATAAATTTAACAACTGTCATGAAGGAGCTTCTCAATTACAGCCGTTTGGACTCGGCAGACAATTGTAGATTCCTTCCCTTCATCTCAAAACCTAAAAGCTTGAATTAGGGTCCTTTCCTCACAGACCTGTTTCGCCAGATTTTTATATATTTATTAATTTTCTTCGATGATTTCGTCTACACATTTTTAATGCAACTTATTATTACTTAGTTATTTTATAAAAAAGGAAAAAGGCAAACAAATTTATAAGATTGTAGAGGAAGAATGCCTCTTCAAACACTTAGAAGAATGGTAGAACCATAAAGATAATTATACTGAAAAGTTTGTAACATTTGCCTCCTACCACCGTACCCTGGGTTTTATGAAATCAAACACATCGGTGTTAAATTTGTTCGTCCAGGACTAACTTGATTATCATACAAAATTATGAGGAGTTTTATTTCAACGTAAGAAAAATTGTAGCAAAGCACGAGCACATTTTGAGTGAATTTTTGTTCACACATTTAACTTACTTTTAGCACTATGTTCACAAATTTCTAAGCCGTCAGTTTGCAAAAACAAAAAAAAAATGGCGTATAAGTTTATTGTGTAACCAGTTGATAACTTGTACGCAGGCATTTTAAATACGGGGCTGAATGCTTAAGAAAAACTTTGCTAGATTTCTATAAATTTAAGTTTTACTTTTACCACTTTTTTACATTGACAGTTCAGCAGTTTCATATCATTAATACTTCACAACTCTACGAACTATAACCTCACATTAAGGCTGTGTTTCGGGCACAAACGAATTTCACTCGTCCAAATTCGCAAAGTCTGTTAAACTTAGTCAAAAGCACACATTCCCTATGTTGTGGTTCGGTTGAATACAATTTACTCGCTCGAAGCAAATCCGAGCGAAACTGAGCGAGTCCAATTGAGTTCGGAGAAGCCACTATCATCTCCCTGATTCGCGTACGCGGTTTAGGTCGAACGCAATCAATATAAATCGATCGCAATCGCACAAAGCCTATATACGTTCTCATTAAAATTGACAGAAAAATAAAAAGTTCGCAAATAACGAGTAGTTCCTCTCTTGGCTCGAAACAGCTCAGAGAATTTCAAATGGCAAGTACTGATAAATATGTCAAATGCATATAATTGCCAAGAAAAGAATTCCTAGATTAGTTTAGATGTTAAAGATGAAAGTAGCTCAAAGTAGCTCGAAGTCTATCCATGTAGGTACTTTGGGGTATTTTTTCAAATCTCGGAGAGAGTATCGCTCAATTTTTTATGCTTGATAGATTGTTAGTGTTTGGCTCGGGAAAGTACGCGAATATACCTTATAAATTATACTGACGACAAACATTGAAAAGTTTTTTTTTTTTTTTTACAAAATTCAAAGCGTTTTCTTAAGTTTTTAATTGCTGTAACTTTTTCCTAATGAAACTGGAATTATATTTTTTTCAAAGGCTTGTTTTATAAATGTAAAAGTCCTAAAAAATTTAAACAAATAATTGCCTTTGGCAAATATAGCTGTGGACGATCGATCGATTATTCAACAGCATTTTAAAATGGCAAACACGTTTCTTTCATCCTCGATGGTCGTGCTCAATTTTGGGCAATAGGAATAGCTGTGAACAGAAAGAAGAATCTCTACGCTATAGGTAGGTACCTACCTCATTCTTAAGTATAATTTACTCCGCGTGTCTTACGTTCACAGACTGCGTATAAATTTATTTTTTATACGGAATCTCATTTTATGGCAACCAAAAATACTATTATAACGAAATACACATAAAAAAAATTTAAAAATATCAAAATTTTCCCCAAAATTATCAGCTCTATTCTGCTATTTACTTGAATCGTAGATTAGATTCACCCATTCGATACCCTTTCACTCTGCATTTCCATTCTGCTATCCATCGGGTGAACTACATTATCCAAACCAATTTGATATTAAAATCATAAGAAGTTTGTTTTTTCAAATTTAAATAAATCTATTTAATATCAAATTGGAAATCTTAATTAATCTCTGTTTGTTGTTCTACTCCTAAAAATTAATAATCTTTGTTTGCAACAAATTATCAAGCAATCAATTAATTTTTACTTACATTTTATCAACCACCAACCACACAGACGATCCATTTAATTTCAAATCCGCAACATCATGCGGGTCTGATTTGTATAGGTAGAGTGTATGCATTCACGTCAAGAAGAGAATACCGCACAGTATTACCGACGTTACCGACATTAACGAGGTGAATCGACATTCGATTCGAATGAATAGTAGAATAGCGTTCAGTGAAAATTGAAGAAAAATTTCCCCCGATGAATAGCAGAATAGGGCTGAATATCTCCCCTCAGATTTCCCCTCGCATACCAAAAAAATAAAAAAAATAATTCAGGGGTTGGGGAACATTCAAACTGTTTTTTTTTTTAATTTTTAAATTAATTTTTATTAGTACATATTTTAATTAAACTTACTTACTAGACAAAATCGATTTAATCTAATTTAAAACTAACATTTATCTTATTCTAGTTTACTGGCTCTCAGCGAGCGCTCTAAGGCCCATTTTATTCACTCGAAGTTGAACACAACTTGGGAAGTTTCCCATATAAAAATCCCCAAGTTGTGTTCAACTTCGAGTGAATAAATTAGGCCTAAACTTATTAATATCCTAAAAATTATTTCGCGATACTAATAATCATTTTTAGTGTCCACACTAAATTTTTCGAACTCACAATGGCGAAATTTTCCATACAAAATTGCATATTGTGACCTATGAAATATTTAGTGTGGAGGTTAAGAATGATTATTAGTAAGGCCCATTGCCCATTAACAAATTCCCTAGAGTATCTTGTGGATAGTCTTATATTCTTAGAAGGAAATAAGATTTTGAATTGTCCCGGTTTCAGTTTGAATAATTTGCACTTCTGCGAAGGAAAACATATTCGGAAAGTTGTTGAAAACGTTTGCCTATAGCGTTAGACAAACAAATCTGTTTTTCTGTGTTTTTTTTTTAGTTAAAATACCCGCATTTTAATACGCGCGCCCACACTGAATGTGGCAAACCAAAACGAGAAAAGCAGTTTTGTTTTCTGTTCCATCCGGTGTGGAAGCACACTAACACTGCCATTAAAAACATTTAAAATTAAATTCTACTCGAGATGACGCGGATCTTGGATAAAGAGGATAAAGAGGAATGGTCGGTCCAGTTTAGTGTCTCCTCATTCGTGGATCCAGCAAAGATGCTGAGGCTCTATTCAAAAGTCACGGCAGTAGGTGTCATTATTTTCCATTCTTTTTTCAATCGTCCACAATTCGTAGATGGCCTTCGCTTCTTGCTCGGCTGCCCTCTGTTAGGTCAGATGAATTTCATATACGAATGAAATTAACCAATGTTACATCTCTGACAGCATAAACTACCTGCTTCTTCCCTCGGAAACGTAGATAAGTGGAATCGCACTTGACCCAATTAATAACACACATTCCCTTAAATACCTACATACATCTAAAAATAATTGTAGATGCTTAGTTTTGCCATAAAAATGTACAATGACTTATAAAGCTTGTGGCTTTTTCAAACAAAATTTTGACTTTGGCAGTTGAGTAGTTTTTTTTTTTATTCGCCAACAAGACGTGTGTACATGTTCGGGATAGTTGATAAATTTAAACCAACTGTGTCGTAACGATAGCCTTCATAACTTAATGAACAAATGGCTTCTCCTGAGGCACATATATGTTTCTTACCAAAATTTATGATGTTTACTTGTATATGCGTATATGTGCATTTGTTCATCTCCCTTAAGTGGAAACATAATACAGTACGGCCTCGGTAAAAGCAACCATCGATAAATGCAATATCAACCAGTATTTACAACTTTTCGAAAAAGTGTGACTCGGCAACAGCAACTCTCCATGTATGCTTTTATTTCATTTGATTTTTGTTTGGTTTTTTTTGAGATTGGTTTTACTGTAACTGGGCAGTTATTTTACAGCCATATCTCTAACACCCGTTTTCTGATACTACTCATAGCGATTTAAGTTCCACTTAAAGTCTTATGTGACAGTTTATGACAAGGAAAAAGTAGCCCATAAGGTATTTAAGTAGAACTTAAATCGCTACGAGTAGTATCAGCAAACGGGCCTAAGAATTTTAAACACACATAGATCGTAGGTGCATTTTTTTTTCTTGCATCATAGGTACAAGAATAAGAAGAAAATTATTTTCTCGCGGCCGGTAATTGCTTTGTTTCGTGTAATAAAGAAATCATGGCTATCGTAAAAAAGGTTCCCAAACTGTGTATAAAGCAGAAGGCTGAGATTTTAACCAAATGCTCAATTTGTGTGTATCAGTAAATTCGCTTAAATCACCTTAAAATCTAATTGAAGGCACTTTTTTTTGTGACTCGACTAAAGCAACTGATACAATTTCCATCGGTTGCTTTTACCGAGGCGGTATATACATGTACTGTATCTATAGAGACATATCCCACCATCGAGCCCCTCAAATACATATTGCCACTAGTGCATTACTCACCATCAGTTCCGGCACTTGTGATCTTCATCAGGCTCATATATTTCCCATAATGTGCAAAAGGTTATACAAAAGCAAATTTGTCTACAGATAAAATATGTTCGTAGATGTTCAATGTTAGATATACATTTCATGTTTCCCGGCCAATCCTAATCAACGGTGGGTCACTCAAGGGTCACTCTAACTCTGGCGGGCATTTATCTCTTCGATCGGCCATTTTTTACCGCCGTGTAAAGATAAATTGACGGCACAAACGTGGCGAGGGAGTGTTTGAGTGTATATATATTATTATTGATGGCACATAATCGTAACGTGAAGAGATGAAGAGACAAACAGAGATTTCTCCGCTTTTTTGCCAAAAATATAAAAAAAAAGAAATACACAACAAAACTCTGCATAGTCCCGCAAAGTTGCAGGGTCTGCATCATTATGACAACAAATTCGTGATAAATCTTAGGATGGCTCTATTATCCATCAGCCGACGTGCACCAACACCACACACACCGAATAACAAATAGCAAAGCGTCAGCTATCGGACTTAAATGAACAGGCTAACAAAAAAGGTCTATGTCGTGGGAGAAACAGATGCTTGAGCGTCACGATTGCCGCAGAATGTCATGGAAATAAACACCACGATACAAAGGTATCTCATTTCGGGCTTGCACAGTTTTGGAAATATTTTCTAATTATCATAGAAATCCAAAAGTGCGCGGCGACACCGACACGCATGACCTACAAAACTTGCATGCCCGATGGAGTTGCCCTTA
Organism: Cheilosia vernalis; assembly: GCA_949126925.1. Lineage (NCBI taxonomy): Eukaryota > Metazoa > Arthropoda > Insecta > Diptera > Syrphidae > Cheilosia > Cheilosia vernalis. The sequence continues at coordinate 101,192,922 of OX421358.1, read as the reverse complement.
GGTGTAATTAAATTTAGTCAAATGATGGAAAAGTTCCCATAATGGGCAACAACAATACAATACAATTGGATGCGATTTCTGGGAAGGAGTCGTACTACGGAAACAAAGTTAGCTAAGTACCTACTCGTTTGACTATATGAAGATTGGGGAATAGAGGATCATCCACAAATAATAGCCAAACACTTTAACAGGAGATTACATTGTTTGGGTGCACGCATTTACATTTTTATGTGCAATACATTCTTCAGGATTCACATTTTTCGGTGCGGATTGCTGACTTGCTGTTTTGCAAGGCGTTTGAAGAAATACCAAAAGTTGAAGTAATAGTTTTCAAATATGCGCCTACTTATGTGAACCTTGCGGGCAAACACGGGTAGTTGAGCTACCTGAACCTGTGTTGGCGGAATGGCATCGTACTTTCGCCTTTAGGCGGTAAAAATCACGGCTTGTGCTATGAAGAGGACAAATAAAATAAAGCTAATTAAACGGCACGGCAGATGTAGGTGTCCGCTCACTTTATCATATTATACAATAGCGTTTTTAGCGACAACGTCAATATCAAAAAACCAAGTGACAGCTTTAAAAATTGTAGGAAAGCAAAAAGAATTTTATATGGTTGTAGCATAAGGAGAAACAGAATAAAAGGATAATTATGTTTACTAAATATGTTTGGTAAAAGATGAGACGATGGGAATTTTGTGCTTTTTATGAATATTTGAGCCAGGCACTACTCTGGCCATTATTAATCGGACTGAGATTTTTTTTTATGTTTGAACTATTAACCAAAACGACAGCCCATGTGTGGAAGGATGGGTTTTTGCGAAACACTCGAAAGTGTTGTACAATAATATTACGTACTCATATTTCATGAAGACGGGGATAAATCGTGTATACCGAATATTGTGGTATTTCTACAAAAATCTCAAAAAACTATTTCACCGATTTATACATTTTTGTCTAAATATGTCAAAATAAAACATTTTTCATTTAAAAAAGTTAACAAAGACTTCCCCTTCTGTTTTTGTTGATTATTCCACATTGTGTGGTATAAATAAAACGTATAGTATGCAATTTTACTCGAACAAAATGTAAAAATCGAAGCATTTGATATATTTCGTATGAATTAAAACTGATTTGAGTTAACACAAACTTTTGACATGTTCCAAAAGCGGCGATCTCACCTTTTACTCAGATCGGTGTGAACACAGCGTAGCAATTTCTACGAAAATCCAAGTCTGCTATTTGTAAACGACTCAGACCTTTTGCTAAATATTTTTACATTTAACATTAACAATAAATTTATAGTTAATTTCTGTTTGTGCAGGAGAGCCACCAAAATAGTTATGAAAAAATCAGCAACTGTTTTGTGTCACGCGAAGTATGGACTGTGGGCTATTTGGCTAACATTTATTTTCAGATGGAAATACTAGACAGAATTATTTCTAAGGTATGTGGAAGATTCGGGCTTTTAGGACAGCTCACAGAACACTCGGTAGTTCATAGTTCTTCTTTAACTAATTGTCTAGTCGGCTAAATAAACACTAACAAGTTATTTGGCAAACAAAAATCATATTTCCATGTGCAATTGGAGATTTCGATTGCATTCATATATTTCAGAACTATATTTTTTTTACTCAATTTAAGTTTCCACAAAAGTCGTTAGAATCTCAAGGAAAGTTGAAAAATTCTAATTTACTGGTCAGGTCTGACAGAGCTACTGAGTACAGCAGAGTAAATATTTACTATGTTCGAATTTTCGAACTTACTTTAGCAAAGTGGGTTTTTCTTCGTAGGTAGCGATTCAAAGCAATTGCTTATTGATTTTTTTTTATTATTACTATTTTTTATTACAGGTATATGAAATATACAAAATAGTATAAGACAACGCTAGCTACCATGGCTTTCGGCTGAAGAAGGGCTTTTAGCTTTTATTTGCTACAGACTTTTGCTCAAATCATTTCTAATTAAATATTTTCTACAAAGAAAAATACTGTGCTAAAGCTTAGTACGCTGCTCGATCTAGACTAAATTTTATCTGGTGTCCAACTTTTCTCTCCAGACATCAGCTAAAGTCCTAGCTAAATTTTGACATAGAGAGCGCTGTGGTCAAGTGTCACAAAAAACAGCTGTTCTTTGAAAATAACTCACTTCAAAAATTGAACTCCCTCTAATTAAAACCATTTGCGATTCTAGGTTACTCCTCGTCGAGGAATTTATTTAAAAAAAAGTCATCCTTGCTTACTTCCAGCTCTCGCCGCAACACAAAAACGCAACAAAACAACAGAACACAACGATCTGTCAAGATTTAGCTTGAGAAAATGTGTCGCCTACACGATGTACATTCTGAAACAAAAGTTTGATTTTTTAGCTCGAGCAGCGTACCACTTAAGATTAGTACGCTGCTCGAGCTAAACTAAATTTTATCTGGTCTCCAACTTTTCTCTCCAAACATCAGCTAAAGCCTTAGCTAAATTTTGACATAGAGAAGGCTGTGGATAGATGTCACAAAAAATAGCTGTTCTTAATCTGTTCGTAATCGACCATTCTTTTAACACAATTTCAACACAACAAGCAACAGAGCACAGCGATCTGTCAAAATTTAGCTCGAAAAAATGCCCCGACCCATTAAATAGGCGCGCTAAATTTTGACAGATACATGAAGTACATTCTGAAACAAAAGTTTGATTATTTAGCTCGAGCAGCGTACCACTCAGCTAAATGGGTTTGCTAAAATTTAGCTGAGCTAAATTTTGGAGAGAATTTTGTATATAAACAGACCGTCAATTGTCAGCTCAGACATTTTAACAGAAAGCTGATTTCGACGTTACTATGTGGAAAAGTATGTGTGTCATCTTAAAGTAAACTCGCCGCAGGTATACACTTCGACATAGTACTCTGATAGTTCATTCTGTTTTTTTTCTTCCGTCATCTAGATTTTTAAGAAAGATACGATGATTACATATAAGCGTATTGGGATTGCCCTTTCTAATTTAAAAAATTCGTGTCAAATGGATTTGATATTTTACATCAAAAGGATGGCAGCATGTTCTAAAGAAATTAAAGAGGAGGGTCGATTCGTAGAGCCCCCAGTCTGTCATCTCATAAAAGATTATAGTGGGCATTCTGTATTTATACTTCCGCTCCAATTTTGTGTATGTACAGTTTTCATTTAAAAGAAAACCGTGAGGATATGATTATAAATTTGATCTTGGTAAATATTGACGTACTTGAAGTTTCACTATTTCGAATCAAACCCAGTATGCGGTGTATACCTACAACTACAAGTCGTTTAACTTCAAGTCGGCGCTCCATGTATATGTTATCCAACGAATACATTCAATTTATTATCATATTTTGTTAGACAAATCAAAATTTGGCCCAATGAACAGAAAGTATTCCTACATTACAAACACAAATTAGCACCTTTTGAGTTTTAGCCTGCTTGATGCAAAGAACAGTATACAAAGCAAACATCCGTAGTTCAACAGTTATAACTCATAAGGCGGCATTATGCTTATGTGTTGTGTACACGCCGCGCCGGTTCAATTATGACCGACAGCGTGTGGGTCTTTATTCAACACAATAAAGCGAATTCGTGAAAATTAACAATCTATTGAAAGAAGCTCCTCTCAAAAGCTTTATTTAGGCTCGACCACTCAAATAAAGATGTCAACTTTAATTTTATTCAAACATAAGTTGTAACATTGAAGCTTCGTCCCCAGGCAACTAAATCTGAATACCCATAATAATTTATTTATGTAAAGCCGATTATTATGAAAATACGACAGCCGTAAATCTATAACTTGCCGAAGTCGATGAATCTTTAAAGTTTATAGTTGGAAATAGAATAGAAATTTGATTGAGGGCCTAGATATTGCGGGAAAGTTTGATTAACAAAATGCCATTAACACTTTATAAAAATAAGCATGCTCTTTGATCGAAGTGCATTTGACAGTTAGTGAAATTTGACGGGAACTATTTTTTAGTCTAGTTTATTTATAGTTTAGTACGTCTGACAGATGCGGCTGACTTGATGTGTCTCAGTTTTGATTGGCTGAGATTGGTCACATCATGAAAAGCTTTTACAGCTGACGTTTATGGACGTTTATAGCCGACAAATTTAGTCAAGATAAAAGAAATTCAAGACTGCGTAAGAAGTTGACACTTGACAGTTCGCATTTATGTGGCTGGGGTAGGAAAAGTGTTGTTACCGACATGGCCACTGTGCATCAACATCGCTTGTGAAATGATTGGTTTAACTTTTTATTATAACGGTATACGCTGCAAAATGGGCACCACTGTGCGGATGTTTGTTTCGAATTTGTTTAGGCGTTTAAGGCGATAACATATTTATCTGGACTGATTAAGTATGTACATCTAAAGGATTTCTACAAAATGAAGATTCTAACTTAAAAAAAAAAAAAAATGAAAGTCAATTAAGATATAATATAAAGCTCCAACGAGGGCAGTTTGATAAGTCAGTGACTTTTTGAAATTTTTGCTCAGTAACTGTACATTTTTATTTTACTATCGTCAACTGTCATCTCTTATTAGACTACTTTGAAATTTTGAGTAGCCGGCCGCCGGCGTCATTTACTTTGTGTTTGAGAGCTATTTAAAGCAATAAACCTCTGCAATTTTAATAAAAATGGAAAAAAAGTTAACTTCGTGTGCTGATTAAGCTTTATTTTTCACGTAAAAAAAACATCACCGAAACCATGGAAAGGCTAGATAAATACTAGGTATGGGGTATTTGCACCATAAATTTCAATGGTTAAAAAGTGGTTTACTGAGTTCCGTTGTGGTCGTACCATCACGCAAATGATGCCGAATGTTCAGGACGCCCCAAAGAGGTAGTTATACGTCAGAAATCGTCGATAAAATCCATGGAATGATATTGGACGATCGGAGAATAAAAACTCATATTTTACATTTGGACATGAGAAAGCCGTCCGCGCGATGGGTGCTGCGATTGCTCACAATCGACCATTCAGAGTGACCATTTCAAAGGATTGTTTAACAATGTTTAGCCGTAATCCCGAGTAGTTTTTGCGCCGTTTCGTAACCACTGACGAAACATGGACCCACCACAACACACCAGAGCCCAAGGAACAATCAAAACAGTGGGTTTCTACAGGCGAACGTACACCAAAGAAGGCTAAACTAGGTCTTTCTGCCAACAAGGTCATGGTCACAGTATTTTGGAATGCACGCGGTATCATCCGCATCGATTTCCTTTAAAAGGGTAAAACGATCACCGGCGTCTATAATTCAGAGCTTTTGGATAGATTTGATACTGAATCGAAGCAAAAAAGCCCGAAATTGGCAAAGAAAAAAGTGCTGTTTCATCAAGACAATGCCTGATGGGTGCACACGTGTGCAGTTAGCATGGCAAAAATTTCACAAATTACGCTATGAACTGGTACCCCATTAAGCGTATTTTAGACCCTTGCGACTATTTCCTGATTCCAAACATAAAAAAATGGAAAGTCATTGAAACAAATACCTATTTTGAGAGATTTGAGAAACTCTATTATTCGGAGGGAATAAAAAAATTGAAAAATGCTGGGCTAAGTGTATCGAGCTAAAAAGAGTTGAGAAATAAAAAACTTTTTGGCCAACAAAAATGTGTATTATCCAAAAAGTCACTGACTTATCAAATAACCCAGTTGGTCTTATATATTAGAAAAAAAAACTGTCGGAAACCACTTTCATATTTAAATGAAATAAAACTGCAATGCAACTATAAGAAGTGGTTAGGTGTTCCTTAACCTATAAATGAGATTAATTTGAGGAAGCATTTATAAAACAAAGCATAAGAATGTCAATTCAGACTACCATTAATACCTAAAGCCAGTGTGATACGTCTTTTCGCAAAATAGCGCCATCCTAGTGAGTAGTCACCAACAAAATCGGCAGTCCAAGTAGTTCGGTGTAAACCTTATTATAACAGCAATTTTCAAATATTTTCAAATTCGCAATAATTTGTTCCCATGAATATAATATCACTAAGCATAAATATCATTAACACCATTTGCTTGAAATTAACTTTATCGCCAATATACCCAACATCCTTAACGTATATGAAAATAACTAATTGGCCCAGTCCGAAACATAGGTTGGGCCATGTTTTATAATTTCCTCCAATAATGACAATTTTTTTAATCAAACAATCAACAACAAAGCCTGACAGCCCACCTAATGTGTGTAAATGTCCAAAATGTGTAAATACGTATTGACAAAGCTATTTACAATTTTGAAATTTGCGTATCGATTGATTAAAACAGCCAAAGGTCACAACATCAAGATCAAGTTAATTTATTAATGAAAGAAGCTGTAGATGGTTGATAACAAAATTATCCATCAGCCCCTGGCCAAACAATATCGCATAGCGAATAAAATATATTCATAATCGATACGAATTACAAGTTGAAAGTTGTATAACAGACACGCACATCTGCATAATCTATGGACCGATCTAAATTCAAATGCTTTTTTGATTGACCAATTAAAATCCATCGCCTATTTGTGTTCAGATGTGTATACAAGGCAACAGGTGGTCGCAACCTAAATGGGTTGCATCAAAAAGTTGGTAAGCTCAGCGAAACCATTTAAATCTCATGTCAAGTCCATGTCATAAATCTGAGCGAACCGATAACGCATGCGGTTTTCTAATGAAGTGTTTATGCATTATTTATGTTCATATAGTATTTGGGCAGTATCGGCGATTTGCTTATCAATTTATTATGATGATTAGGGCAGTTTCATTGATGAAAATGTTTTCACCGCGAAAGCGATATCCTCTTAGTTTTGCAAAAAAAAAAAAAATAGAAGAAAGAAAACATTTGTTTCCGCGTGTGCCCAGTAGGAAATTATGAGATATACACGCAAATTCCGTGCCCGAACTTGTTGTCAGCCAGGGCATGAAAAATCTTCAATCCAGTGCTGCGCATGTATTTTGCATTTCTGCGATGAGCGCGCGCTCGCAATGGCTGTATGCCGTGCAGCATGGAAAACGATTTCACTTTTGGTTTTGCATTTTACCTCGATCGCTGCTCATCGGAGAAATGCGCATACTTAAATGCATACAATTATGAGAAGATGGTATTTTCATTTTGCGGTATAGCTACAATGATGTCGGGTCAAGGATTTGTGTGAACTGGGTGTTACTACTCGATTGGTTGTACGTCAAATTTTCTTTCTTGTTTGAGATCGATGCGGTTGGCAACTGGGGCTAGGTTAAGGATCATCAAAACATCGGCTATTCAACAAAATAACAATAGTAGGTAAATCAGTTTTCTTGGTGTAAGTAGTAAATCATGAAAAATCTATTATTATACCCCATTGTACTATTGGACATTTTTTAAAGTGGGTATGACTACGTACGTTTTGTAAAGCCCTAGCATAAAGAAAATGAAAGGAGATACCGACGTATAATGTAAACTGGCTTCGTGAAGAGTTCCGTATTCGTATTGTATTGTATAATTTTGTAAAATAGTTTTTCATATTTTGTACATATGGAACAAGGAACAAGTTGAATTGAATTGAATTAAAAAATGAATGTCTGAAACTCATAGCTAGATTTGCCGATTTTGAGGCCTTTCGGTTTCAGTGATAAAGATTCCCTTCATGCTCTAAGGGCAGCAGAAAGCTCTTGTTCTTTTGTGTGAGTAAGAGTGCTGTCAAAATTGCAACTAAGTGTGCAAAAAATATCATGCCATTACTCAATCACGAATTTCTTGACTAGATTCGTCTAAACGTCAACTAAATTAAAGAACTACTCATACGACCGATTTCATCCAATCAAATCCGAGACACATCTAGTCAGACAGCTGTCACTAAACTAGATACTTGAACGTGCCCAATATGAGAACGGAAAAGTGTAGCTAGAAGCAAAAAAAAAAAATTATCCATTCAGGCAGGAGATAGTTAACGAAAATGAGACAAAAAGTCGGAAGCGAACGGAGTCATTCAGATCACCATCGTTTATATGATGAGTTTTCGACTTGAGCGCTATTGAATTGAATTGAACGGAAAGGTATAGTTGTAAGTCCATTGAATAAAAGACGCATCGATATCAAGTCTGCTTTTAATAAAATGCCTTTAAGCCGAACTCTGTGAAACGCCTTTCGAGGTAAGTTCCACTTTTCGGTGAAATACCACTTAATTTCGCAGTTTTGTCAAAACCATGATATTAAATGCGATTAAAGATAATTTGCTAAAAGAATATCTCACAGTTTCCAGTTTCGCAAAATGCTGGATGTAACTTGCGCAAGGCATTTTTAATTATGACATTAAAGAGGCTGCCAAAAAGAATGTTCAAAAAACCCTACCAAACAAATCACTTCCCTAAACCCAATTTGTTTCTAAATCAAAGACATAAATAACGATAACATCTTTAGCCTACCTGAACCCTTCCAATAATCACCATAGCGCGGCTCCCCGCTGTCTAGCGTATTTTATGGTTATTCTCTACGCTCTAACAAGCTGCCCACGCAAATAAAGCCGATTATTAGTTTTCCAGAAGAATCGTTACTATTCCCACTTAGCATAAAAATTAAAATAAAAAGAAGAGAAGCACGCTTATCTCTATGTTGACTTTTATTGTTATCCCATAAATTACCAAACTGATCGTCGACATCAACAAAAACCAAAAAAGGTATGTGGAAACCACGCGATCCAGATTAGAAAGGGAGAGATAGAGAAATCTAAAAAAATCACCAACTTATTAGGCAAGTATCGAGTTACCACCACAGATCGCAATGAAACGTCTTACGTCAAGTTGACTTTGATTATAAATATTAAATAAAACAATAGCTTGCATTAAATATTGTTTTCGATGTGTTCATTGATAGCAAAATGAGCCAATAACTAGTCTAATGAATATGCTGATCTGGTCCAAGAGAAATGGCTATGCTATAAAATTTCCAGATGGAAATCTACATCCACAATGAACTCACCAATTGACGTGACAGTTAGGCGAAATTTAACTTGATTGACCTGTTTTCAAAAAAATGCATGGATTTGGATAAATTTGACATAATGTCATTTGTCATTTGTCAGTTGTCACCGGTTGGCGATTTTTATGGAGAGAGAGAAGTCCGAATAATCTGGGGGTCGTTTCGTGACAGTGATGTCTTTTTGCGGAGTGAAATTCGTATACATTTCGAAAAGAGTTTCTTTAAGCGGTTACCACATTAGAAATCATGACAAAAACTTAAGCATCAGCAAATTTGACAATTGGGGCGGGGAAGTGAGCTCACTCATGAAGTGCTTCGTCTGTTTCCAGTGTTTTCTCCGCATGTGCGATGTAATTTTTTGTTTAAAAGTAGAATACAAGCCGAAAGAAAATTCAATTTTGAAATTAATGAGCCAACAAAAAAAAAAAAACAGTTTGTAAACAGCCTCATTCGAGGATAAAACATGGATAAATGTTGTATTTGAAGAATTTTAAGCGTCGCCTGAAAAGAGTCGATGATAAAAAATATATGTACCATTTACATTAATTTAAAAAGCTTGTACCGTTTACGACATCAATTCTAAACCGAATTTTATAAAATATAGACCAAAAATTAAAGTTGAATTTGTGTAGTTGAGCTTTATTTGTTGTCACATACATACGATGAAAATTAATGTGCATCAGATATGCGGCAAGAAAGCACACATGTTTATGCTGCAGTGTTTTAGCTTCATGATTTATTTACTCAATTTAAACAGAATTTACAATATCTATCATGCCCGCGAACAGAAAGATCCGTTTGTCAGTCAGTGCCAATAAACACATAAGAATGAGATCACAAATCAGACGCCTAGAGTGTCATGGATGTTCTTCCCGTTCTACCCATAATAATTATAGATACGTAAAACAGAAATAAACACAAGTTCCGGCGACCAACATTTCTGTAATCACTTGAAAACATTTATATTTCTGATTTCAAACATTTGAAATGAAAGTGGTAATTCGTGTCAGTAAAGCCCGTATGACACTTCATTTTTTTCAACATTTTTCAGACTTTAAAAATAAAACTAGAGCAGGACGAAAGATTACTATGCAAATTCCCGATAGGAGTGAGTGCGTACACACCAGCCTAATTAATGTGGATATGTCAAAAAAAATGCATTGAAAATGTATTCAATTTACATTTTTTTAAGCTGCTGGCAGCTTTTTTTTTTTGACATTTCCACATTAAATTGTATTTGCCTCCAGCAGTGATCCCAGATTGGGGGGACAGTCGGTAATTTTGTTGATTTTTTCTAGCAAAGGGGGATTTTTTGGGGGAAAACAATATAATATATATGGTATGTTTTTTTTCTTTAATCTGGGATCCCTGGCCTCCCCTCACTTTGAAGTTTTTGGCTATAAATTCGTTTGAAAATTTGTGGTTGCTTTGGAAAACAATTGTTACCCCTTTCATAATACACATTTTGTCTCTTTTACACGAAGCTGACATTTAAACATGATTTAATGCTATAAAAATGAGGAAAAAATGAGAGAAAAATGTAGTGTCATACGGGCTTAAATTAAACCAACAATTCATCAATCAGTAGGAAATAAATAAATAATTCTCCGTTTATATCTTCCGGAAGCCATTTTGTTTTATAGGAAATCGAAATTTCTAATGCGAATGTTCGATACATTGTATTGATGTATTTATTTGCAGGATATTAGTGAACAAGTTTTGAAGTTATAACTTTTGAGTCTCAGCCAGATATGTTAAGTAAGAAAAAATTCTGGAAAAAATTTTCTGTTCAAAATTGAAAATTGCGTTTGTCTGTTATATTTATTTCTCTAGAAACGATTATTTTTTGGGAGCAGCAGTGACGTTAGCAATTTTGCACGAAACGTAGGTATCGCATGGGACTTACTCGCTGGCAAACGAAAATCTTCTTCCCGCGCAACAAACACTTAAAATGCACGAGTTCCAGAGATATCCTATTCGTTTGTAACAGTTTCAGATTTTAATAAGAGTTTCATGGTTAACGTCAAAATTCGCTTTTCTGCTTACGAAATCGGACTTTGATTGAATTTGGGTTAAGTTTTTTTTAAAAAAATGTGTTATTGCGTTGTCATATTTAGGACGATTTTGGGGAGCCTTGTACAAAATTTCAACCAATCAAGTCGACAACAAACTAATTCCATTTAACTCTCAAACGCCATGGACGAGCTGCTTTCCAATGCCTCCATATCCGCCGATGGTATAGAAAGTGGCAACAAATGAACAAGTAAGAGCTTAATTATTTTACAATTACACGTACACCCAGCACGTCCAGAGTTCCTATACCGAATAAATTCCAATTTCATTATCAGCCTCATGCGACTTCCCATCCATAGGGGTCACAATTGGTCACAACTCCACTACACTATACAACACAAGAGACAACGGCAACGAAGACTTCATATACTCGTATATGATGCTAAATGAAAAATTAATTCGAGACCGCGTATACAATGCTTTATTAGCGCCAAGTTCGTTTTACCTGCGATGTCGGATGGAGATGCACTCACTTCTGGCTTTTTTTTACAATCGCTGTGCTGTTTTGTACTCAAAGTGAAATCCCAATCCATTGAGATGCCATTGACATTGCTGGCCACTTGGTTCCCACATCGTGCAGACAATTTTCATTGTTCGGCCTAATGGAATTCTACAACCAAAATATGCAGTCAATGCGAGTAGGTATAGGTTTTATGACGTCGTCCGTCCCTTAAACTCATCGAAGGGCCTTCCCAGCCCATCCCAATCCATTCGAATGATTATAGTAATAAGACACTTTCTCAACTCCAGAAATTGATCACAGATTGGTGCGGACCACTTTATAGTGTGCCGCCTTCAGCAACAATTTCAGGTTCCGTTTGGGCAGCACTTTGCAAAAAGAAAAACTTGTAGTTTGGGTAAAACCCAAAGAAGACATAACAAATTATTATAAACAGTGTCGTCTTCACGGAGTAGCCAGTACGCCATGCTGTTGTCTCCTGACTCCTCACTGAAGATGATGCTGACAGGGAGAAAGTTTAGTCGAATGCATCCTCGTCGCAACTTCTCGCTGTTGATGGCGATGCATTTGGGGAAACGTGCCGCTCATCCCCTTACATACTAGCATACTCGTATGTAGCCAATCGCATTACGTAAGCTGGTGTGGCAACTAAAATAAACACGATAACGATGCAGAGTTATGCAAAATGTGTTTTTTTTTTTCAAAGTGCAACATGTTTTCAAGTACACTTTACATTGGCAAAAATAAAGGCGTTACTTGAATGAGAGTTTTTTTTTGTCCGTTTCTGGTATTTGATGCACTTTGGTCGTCTGGCAAGTGTTACGTAGTTTCAAAAGACAATATAATTTGTCACTATTTTTGGAAAGAAATTATTTGCAATTTACTGGAGATTGATGAAAAAAGTTCACATTTTGGGTTATAACTCTTTACACGCCGTTATAAAGACGGGTTTCCATTATGCGCACTAAGTAAACATTTGCAACTTTCTCCATTACGTAGTAAGTGAAATATATTGTTTTCGTACAAAATTTCGAACTCGAGATATTGATCAATTCTGATATTACGATGATAGAGGAACTCAAAAAAGTGGGTCGCAAAATTCTGACCGGTCTCGCCGGTCTGGCTAAAAATTCGAAAAACGGTACTTTTGAAATTTTGACATATGAATGTACATATCTCGAAAACGGTCTACACGATGGTAGCAAAAATTAATTTCTAAGGTAATGTGTTCATTTATAACTTAATAGCAAACTCAGTTTTTCTCTATATCATCGTACAATGGATTTTTGAAAAAAGTATTATTTTTCAAATTTAGTTTTTTTTTCAGTTTACCGGAAAACGGCGATAACGATTTTGACCAAAATGGAAACTTAGAGTCAAATGGATGCTTTCAAAACTATTGTGTCCTCAATTTTCGATTTGCTGAAGACTCTGAAAGTCAGTCAGACTCGCACTAAACGAGAAAGGTTCGTGCGACCCAGTTGTGCACTTTATTTTTTTTTTCTGGCTTAAAATGGCCTAAAAACATAAATAGAATATTTTTTTCTTGGGGAAATGATCATTTTTTTTTTAAATTAAATTTCAATAATTTTTATAAGTAAAATTAGTAAGTGTATACCAAAAACTGTCAGGCAGGTGCCTGCAAGAAAGTATGGTGTATTTAAAGTAGGGGTGGATGGCTCGCTTCGCTCGCTAACATTATTTTAACCCTTTTTCGCAGGGTTTAACCGCTCACGCGACTTCGTCGATCCGCTAAGGGTATGTCAACAGCTACTGTCAGGCAGGCGCCTGGAGCAAATGTTTATATATATAAATATGTTTTTACTTTGGGTTATTTAGCAGTATAATATTTTCAGTAAAAAAAAAAAATAAAAAAAAGACAAAATTAACCTAAATTGTTTTAACTTTTTGACATATGGCAATACCTTTAACATTTTCCACATTCACCACCATACACATATCCCCCTCCACAGCAACAAAAAACACTTGTCCATTTGTTCAGTTTGTATACCTACATGCACTTTTCAGTGAACATTTAAAACTTTAAAAATAAAAATAGATAAAAAGTTTCCGCAGACAAAATTCTTCTACTACATATTAAAAAAAGTCAATTTAAATAAAAAACAAATAAAATAAATGAATTGGCTTAGTGCGCATAATGGAAACCTCAGCCCTAAATGCACATCACAAATATTACACCAAATTGTTTAACTCGTCTACCTAGTTTACTTCGCCACGATTTTTAACAAATTAGACCTAAATAGTACCTACTAATCCAACCGCTCAGTAAAAAGTTCAAGAGATTGGAGTGAGTCCACCAAAGACACTGCATATCACCACTAAACCGGCCGTAAGAATCCTAAACCGTTAACACTCATCTCTGCTTTAATCCTAAAGGAAATATTATGTCGTTTTCCATTGGTTTCACTAGGGGATCCACTCATTCTGTAGTCCAATGGAACAAGAAAACTGCTTCTGATTGAATCCACAAGAGTATTGGTGAAATGCCAAAAAATAATCTACGGCAGCCGTCAGTTGACTTGTATAAAATACACAAACTACACTTGTGTGAGTGCTTCTTAAGTGGATTCTGACTTCAAATCCAGAAGCGAAATTCTCTCCTCAGAATCACCAGAAGGGTATTATTTTGTGCCAATGGAACGGTTTCAGAAGTGATTTTTTCGATTCCGGACGGACTCTCCCGGACGCTTCTTTTTGCCCAATGGAAAACGACATTAACCTTCATGCTCCATTTCCTGTTTTATTTAATAAGCACAATTGGTTTTGGATACATCTCAATATAATTTGCCAACAAAGCAAATTCTTTCAAAGAGTAATGCCAATTTTAAAACGTGTGCGCAATGTACATAACTGCGAGATCATTTTTGACAGATGAATTATTTTTAATAATATTGCCTTTACAACTTCACATAAATTCCCAACACAGAAGATAAAACCGATGCCCAATGCTAAATAGCAGCCGTGTGAGTGGAAGGGACGACAGCATTACCTATCACGCAATTGATACATTGTTCAGTCATCTTGGTTACGTGGCAGGAATTATTTAAATGTTCAGTATGTTGATATTTTTATAGAGCTACGGGTTACGAAATTTCGCTTCCGGGAGTGATGAACGTAAAATTATTTATTTTCTTCTTATAACTGATTGATGAATTCATGTTTTAATGAACTGACATTAAGCACCACTCTCATTTGGCATTTTAAACCAAAAATGGAAATGTTTTCAAGTGGTTGGAAAATGTTGGTCGATGGATTGCGGAGGCGGACCAGAGACAAAACTGAGACCCTCAACTCGCAATCCTCTTGCCGCTGGCGTCTCAATTTTATTTCTTCAAGTTCGCCATTTTGTTTTCCTATCGGTGTTATGTCAATTAAGATTCCACGTGACACGCAAAAATATACAAAAAAAATTAAAATAAATGGTGCCAATCGCTGCCTACCGTGGGGGAATGTGATAGAGTTTTGAAATACCACATTTGAACATTACTGAATGCTATTGGTTAGTTATTATAAAGGTTGGTTTTGTTTTAGAGGTATAGAACATTGAAATGGAATAAAACAAAGATGTTTTTTTTTTTTAATTGACATGCAATTTACTTTATTCGAAAGATAATCTTCTGGGTTCTGGCACTATAATTTAAATATGATTTCAGGCATATGACCGCCATGCCAATTTTCGATGACTTTTCAACATTTGTTTTCATCGTTTCGGGCTTATCGGCGTAGTAGGTACTTCATATCCCCACAGAGAATAGGCAAGCGGCGTTAAATCGCACGATCTTGGAGGCCAATATACGGGTCCGCAACGTGAAACTATGCGGTTACCAAGCGTTTCCTTCAATAAATCAATTGTGGCACGAGCTGTGTGACATGTTGTCTTGTTGAAACCACAGCTCCTGCGCATCATGGCTGTTCAATTGATGACCGAAAAAGTTAGTAATCTTGGCTCTATAGCGATCGCCATTGACTGTAACGTTCTGGCCAGCATACTTTTTAAAGAAGTAAGAACCCATTATTCCACTAACCCACAAAGCAAACCAAACAGTCAGTTTTTGTGGAGGTAACAACATACACGTAGCTATTTCGAACAGAACCATGATTTTCAAAATAAATTTGCGCAATTTGGAAGCGTTGTTCAGGCGTCACTCTATTCATGTTGAAATGCTAAACCAAACTAAAAATAAATCACTTGATAGCTGACAAAATGGCCGCCAGTTAAAATAGTGTTGCCCAATTAAAAGGCTAATAATACAATTTTATATACGACAAAAATCCTTAAAAGATCATAAGGAATGCATTACATTTTTTTTTTATTAGAGATTCCGCAGCAAGTGCTCTTGCTGATGAGTCTGATTCTGAACACATCTATCGATACAGAGACGAAATGTAATGAGACAGCAAACTCATAGCATTGGTAGCCGCCATTTTGCTTTCACTCTTTATTTGGTATTCTCACTATCTCAGTCTTTAAATACAAATCTCCGTCTTTATTTTTGTTTATTTCACCAGCAGAATTTGAAAATATGGTTTTGCCAACTACGACGCACACGGTCCATTCTGAGAGTCCAATTTTAGATCAATATGCTTTTAGCGTTGCGACCGGTATTGGCCCAATAACGTGAGTAATTTTGGCTTCCAAATTCTGAATCGTAGCAGCCTTGTCGGCGAAGACTTTCGACTGAACATAGTCAAAATGAAAAAAAGTCTTAAGGTGTGACATCAAACGATCTAGATGGACAGTTGACAGTTTCGAAACGCGAAATTAGCTGTCGAAGTTTTTTCTCATTAAGGCAAATATATTTCCAGAAAACACTGGAAGTATCTACAGCTGATTCAATTGGAGACGCTGTTGAGTTGTTAAAAAGAAAACCTTTTGACAAAAACAAGTCTAAATAAATCACACTTGATATACCTACCACAAAACGAACCCTCCCCCGTTATCATACACGTATAACTAGATAAACATAAATAGTTTTGACAATATTTTCCCCATCTAAAAGAGTAGATCAACCAAGCCCACGGTCTCATAATAATTCGTAATCCTTATGGAAATTAAAATCTTGAAAACGGTTACACTATGATGAGTAGTTCAGTCATGGCTATATCATAATAAGTATTCCCACGAATTACTTACATTACAACGCCTACACCAAAGTTGGTCGTACAAAATTGGAATCTGGTTGAACCTCCAATTACCGAAGCAATCAATCAGCATCGGACATGACCAATCGATGGCCTACAACGCTATTTCTTCTCAATTTAATTTCTTTGCCCATGATGGAGTTAGGTACAGCGTCGCGACATAAACGATTCGCATTGATAGGCATTCATTTCCGTCTCCGCATTCGCAGTCCATATTCAAAGCCAAACGGCCAAGTCATATAAAGGAAGGAAAGTGCGGTGTCATGAAATTGCAAAAAACTGAAATAAATATATTTTTGATTGGCAACGGCAACCGGTGCGACTTGGTAATCTTGTGAAAATAATAACGTCCACGCATCCAACAAATTATCCACCAACAAGACTGTCAGCGTTTATATCTTTTGGTCATTTATGGCGAAGAATATTTTTTACTTTCTTCGAATCTAATGAATGGTGAAGCTTCTCGGTATTTTTGGCAAAAATATCTTCACAGATGTACCTACTTTCTCGACAGTAAATTTACGGATTAACTTAATTTCACTTGAAATTGCTGGTCAGTGACAGTGTTGGAGCCAACATTTCTGAGATTTTCTGGGTACATTGACTCAAAACATTGTAAATGGTATCTATCATTATCTACTCCTGTTCTTGGAGAATCGTTTCCTGTGGGAAGCAACCTATTTCTTAGAGTTTATATTGCAGGTATGACCTTACAAAGCCTTATCTGAGGTACCTCAGTATTCCCACGATACGAAGCACCAACAACTGTGGCCCAAATCGCTATCTACCGCACTCAGTCACTGACGGTCCACAGTCTGCTGTCATAAAGACAATACACCGAATATCTTGACGTACTCGCTACTTGCCCTCCGTACTCCCATCCCGTAGTCACATTTTATTTCGAAATGTCGAGGCATTACATTTAATTCGTCACCCCAGACGGATTACTGCCGTCACACACTGACTGCTGACTGCCTTCAGCTTCAATGCTATCAAAGTGATTTTTTAGAGAAATTATAAATTTTCCCGGTCGATTGAGCTGCCATGGCAAAGGTTACTCAAACGAGAAGCATTGCGCTAGCGCCCATGCCCAGGTTCACAGAGCAGGTGCTTGAGGTATTTTTTTTCTCGAATTTAAATGCGCCAAAGAAGTATAGTGTAACACCAACAATTGTGGGGAATTAAGTGCCCCCTCCCTCTCTTCACCGCCGCACAGAGTCTGCTGCTAGAAGATGGTATAATCTCACATAATTGCTGGATAGTTTAATGTACTTAGAAACCGAAACGGTGCTCGCAGAGTTTCACTCCCACTGTACATAGTTGCTGAAAATAAATAGGTCACAGGGTTATGTAATGCGAATTGGTAGCTGCAAGTCAAGTCTATGTGTCGGTAGTTTTTACGTGGCTGGCTGCAGGGTCAAACTTTGGCAAATTATAAATTGAGGCTTTGGTGTGGCCGGATTTGATTTGCGTTCCGTTTGAGGTATTCCAAATGCTGACGCAAATTTTAATTAGTCATTTGCAAATACTGGAGACGATGTTCGTAAATTTTTCATGTAGATTTTGTAAGATTCGTATTTAAGCAGTTAAATTGAATCAGTTTGAATGGAACTTTATGAAGTTAAGCTTCCTTAACACGAGCGAGTTTTCACTTAAATATTTCTCCGAAAGTCGATAAGATGTTTTAAAATTCTTTTGATTTCTTTATACACTAGGAAATCATTTATGACATGGCTATGAATTTAGACAGAATTATAAGTTTACACCTAGTGAAATTATGTATTCTGCCTTCTTCAACACTGAAATCGAAACCACAATATAAATCATGAAATTTGACGGTTGCTGACTAGGCCTAACGAATGGGCGTTCTTAATTTGATATTCAAATCAGATTTTGAGCTGTCAACCAAAAAAAAAAATGAATTATTGTTCCTGTTTTAGTTCGCAGCACGAGCATAGCGCACTTTATGAGATCGAAATGAATTGACTGAGGAGTCTGCCTAAAAATCAATTTGCATTATGTTTTGACAGCTGACCATAGGATTGGGATTAGTGACAGATCAAAATTCTGGTATGAAGGAGGAATTGGAAAAATTTTCAGTAGATCGATGAAAAGCTTAGCAGACATGTTGTGTAGTATTCCATTGGGCTTCTTCAGATTTGTTCTAAGATTTAAGATTTCACGTGTCGAATCGAACATAAAAAAAATTGTGCGATTCGAAAACGTGTAGCCTTCGACACTTTTCAAAGCGTTTTCCATTCACTGGCTAAATTTCATATTAAAATCTTCGAAATCTTGCGTTACAAATGATTTCTAAATATTTATACACAAATAATTTACAAAAATAGATTTGCGCAATGCAATGCTTTTCTTAGCTGTAGAAAAAATCCACGAATATCTAGACAAACGCCACCAGTTGGCCACTCAAACGCACTTGCATTAGTTAATTAGAGAAAAAATCCAGATTCGCAGAAGTGCTCTGAAATCTGACAAAAGACTGAATTTCTGGACTAGACTCATCGACTAT
This sequence comes from Cheilosia vernalis, assembly GCA_949126925.1. Classification (NCBI taxonomy): domain Eukaryota; kingdom Metazoa; phylum Arthropoda; class Insecta; order Diptera; family Syrphidae; genus Cheilosia; species Cheilosia vernalis. The sequence continues at coordinate 101,173,739 of OX421358.1, read as the reverse complement.
CCCTGTATAAACGTCAACTGAAACAGCTTTTCATATGATCGATCTTAACCAATCAAAACTGAGATGCATCAAATCAGACATTTAATAGACTTAGGCCCGGTCTGTTCAAAGCTGGTTAAATCCTTGGTTGGGTTACCATAGATTTAGGTTAACCAATGATTATAAATCCGTGATAACCAATGAGTGTTTGTTGAGCGTTTTTTCACTTCGGTCACCAAACCATAGCTTTCCAACAAATCGTTCCATTTTTCCAATTTATTTGTCAGTTCAGTGATTGACGGAATCCTTGGTTAATTTTTTGTTATAACTAATAAATAATTTGTTTAGGTAGATCTTTTATGAATGTAGTATTCAGTTTTAGTTATCTTATGTGGTTTTCGATTGGGCTTCTTAATATTTGCTCTCAGGTTTCAGATTTCGTGTGCCTATCGAACATGAAAACCTGATGAAAATGTCACTTGCTCTTTTTTGTGTTGATATTCGTGCGATTTGAATATGTGTTGTCTTCGACGCTCTTCTAAGCGATTTCTTTTAAATCCAAAACCAATACCCAATAAATTTTGTAACAATATTTCCTCTAATGCGTGTACTTTGTTGGCTTAAAATGTGGAAAATAATCCTTATTCATCCATTTATTTGTTAGAAATACCCTACCCTACCTTCAATTGACTGGTTTGTAGTGTATTCTATATATGTGCCAGTTGCAAACGTCAACAAATTCGATGTAAGAAATTTTATCTTTTGCATTATACATATATTCGTTCATTCTATTTTTTGTATTTTTCTTTTTGTTTGCGCAATATTGCACAGACATTTTTGTGTAGCATATACCTACGTCAAAATGAATAGTAGTCCCAAAAAAATCTTGAACAAACGAAATTACAGAAAATCAATGGTTAAATCTCATTGACCGGCTAAAATCGGCTGGTTATCGATTTCTCTGGTTAACTAACCAAATCACTGATTCTCTGATTAAAATTTTCCTGAACAAACACATTCGCTGGTTACCAGCTGGAATAACCTCCGATTTAAGATAACCAAGATTGAACAAACCGGGCCTTACTAGACTATATACGTAGGTACTCGAACGGTTTAATTATTAATCACATGACAGCTAGTGGCTCAATATTGAGTTTAACAAAAAATACAACCGAACTGAATGATAGAAATAAAAACACCAATATAGTAATTTAATTATTTAACAGATGGGCTTACTTTTTGGTTTACACGTCAAAAAAAAAAAAAACTTAAAGGATAAGAATGCTGATCTTATATATGCACAGTGCAAATACGTTTAGAAAACACTTAGTCTCAGTTTAGCAAATGTTTTCTTTCTTATATTTTGCGTTTTAAATTAAGCATTTTATCAATCTCTTACTACACCGGCGTGGTTTGTTTGTGCTATAAATATTTAAATATTTAGCTGTCACTTAGTTCCCTCTTCCTATTATTTGACACTGACTGACGTTGATGGGAATTATCTTTTAATGAATGAAAAAGTGTGAAAGCATAATTAATTATAACAAATGTGTTGTAAACGGATATATCGAGAATCTGACAGCTGTTCATTTGCACGTATTACCATATGAATTAAAGAAAAATGTCGAATAATATAAAATGAATTAATTATATCTTATAAATGTAAAAAAAACTCCGTGAAAATATTGAAAGAAATGTAAATCCATAATGACATGTTCCCAATTTAGTTCCACATTTGCCCGGTAATTTGCAATCTTCAGTACCTACCTAGTCAATCGGCTACGTGAACTTGTCATCTCAAAGTTTAGAAAAAAATGTTGTTTGGTACAGTTCTGGATAATATGGAAACAGCTCTATAGTTCTTAACAATAGTTTTCAATAGTTCTATTCATTTTTTAGGGATATATATACTATTTTTAAATCATAGCAGTGGCTCTAAAACTGTAATAGTAGTGCCAAGTAACCCACATTTAAAAAAAAAAAATTAAAAAATAAAAAAACACCTACAGCAACAGAAATTCATTTCCGAAAATAATGATTTTTTTTTTAATTTATGAAATTTTAGAGTTCGTAATTGTTTTTAAATAAAATTCTGGCAAAGATGACAACAAAAAAACATATTTTTCGAAAACCGTCAAGAAAAAACGAAATTTTTTTACATAACGTAATTTTCTGTACAGTTCTGGAATCAACATCATTTCTTCGGAACATACCAAAAAATATTGTGACACTCTGAAAACTGTCAAAAATTGGTTAAATGTTTTTTGTTCCTTGCAGAAAAGTACCTATTTGTATTTTATTTTATTCAAAAATCACTTACAAAGTAAGACATACATAAGTCTTTTAAATTATTGTAAGCTTTAAATTTGAATTAATTGTATTGTTATAAAATAGTGAGAGTAGCATCTTTACCGACATTATCATAAAAAAGAAAAGTAGGTATAGGTGGTCGCAGTGGCTTAGTGGTTAGTGTGTTGGACTACTAAGCGAGGGGTCCAGGTTCGAGTCCCGCAAAAACCCAATTTCCAACTCAGGATTTTTTTCACTGCGCCACCTCTCGCGAACGTCTGACAAACATCCGAGAGTATAACTGTCATGAAGGAGCTTCTCAGTCGGCCCGTTTGGAACCGGCATAAAATTGTAGATCCCTTCCATTCGCTCCAAAAATTAAAAACTCACACAAAACGAATGGTTGCGAGAAGCTAGGCCCTGGGTCCCTACAGACCTGTTGTGCCAACTATTATTATTATTATTATTAGGTATAGGTAGGTAATTAAGAAACTAAAAAAATACTTTTTGTGAGTAATGAGCCCATGCCCAAAAAAGTTATAGCCAATGGACAAATTTCAATATTTTGTTGTCGAAATTCTCAAGAGTTCTGATTAGAGTTTAAAAAAGTATTCCCGTCATATCTCAATCAATCTCACTGTAAGTACAGTCCGATTCGAGTAACTTAACACTCCAAAAATACTGCTTCTTCTCATTCTCATAGTAATTTTGTTATCAATAGATTGAAATCATATACCATAGGTACCTACCTCTTCCATTAAAATATCCACTTTCAAACCTGGCGCCTGCGGCTTTGAGAGCGATTTGTTTAATAATAAAAAAAAATAAAAAATTATGCCCTAATGGAAGATGCTTATCTTGGTTGAATTAAATTAAACCGCGTTGGTATCATCAATCAACGGGTACCCACAGTGAGCTGGAGAAATGTTTAGGAAATCATTCAAATTTCTGTGGAGTGAAAATCAGTTTCCATTAACGAAGAAGCTACATAATCAATAACCCAACAGCAACATTATTGACAGTAAGTGCCGAAGGAACACACGTTAACACAATACATCGAATACTGCTTATGACTTCTTTTTATGAACTGTTCATAGATAAACCTGTCGGTATTTGGAAAACTTATTCAAATGGGAATCTATTAAAGAACCGAATGAAAATTTGAACACGAGTCTTATGTTCAGTCTTTAGTGTCGGTGCGAAGCTAATGAGGTGATTAAAAAGTACGGGCTCGGTAGCATTTGTAATACCAACTCTTTGGTAAGACAGCTGGATTCGAATGATAAATCGAGATCCGAGAAACGAATACTTTTTCCAGTGTGGGTCAAAGCTACCAAGGTGGCGCCAAGTTTTTATTTTTTTCATTAGATGAGGTATTCAAACCCAGCGCGACGCAATTGATTAGATGTGCAGCACTGACTTTAATGCGATTGAAATTGAGGAGTGGGTTGATTATGTAAGCTCTATTGAATGAATACCTAAATCGACCTTGTAACCCTGACAATTTTTGTTTAACAATTGTAAAACGGCGTATCATCAACAAAAGCAACTATTTCTGTAGAGAGAGTTCAATGAGTCAGGGTTGAACTATGCGTGGTATCGAATTCGATCAATAATTTTTAATTAACAAATTAAAGCGAATAAAGCAATGTCTTGAAATCCTACGGTATACTTTCTCATCCAATACTTACCTATACATGCTTTTTTGCACGTCTATTCTTTTATTTTTAACATGAAAACTGTATTTTAATTGCATGCCTCCTTCAATTTCTTGCAGAAGCCATACCTCTGTCTGTTGCTCCTGCTGCTGTCATCCACTGTAGATTGCGACGATGACACTTCAACAGAGAACAATGAAATTATTCCCAAAGAAGCAATCAAAAACATTGACGCTAACGTCCGCCAAGCTTTACTCCGTGCCATAGATAAACTCGAGAAGCAAGCAGCAGAGCAATATACCTCGGACGAGGACACTTCCGAAGACGACGAGGAGCCAGAACTAATTGCTAGTGTTGTTGAGCTGCCCACAACTTCCAGTTCCGTGGATGAAATACTTGAAGAAAGTACGAAACCAGATGTGGCACCAACTGTTCAATTTTTCACTGCCAGCTTCGATGAGAAGCTCTCCAAGGAGCAACCGCTGCTCTCTTTCATAAGCAAGGACACTCAGCTGGAAAAGAAATTCGATTCTATAGCAAATCTGGGTTCACCGGATGTTGTCAATACCACTGGCACTATTGTGCCAGATAACCGGCAAGCCACTCGAAGCATAGTTTCAGATCGTACGAATGAGATCTCGTCGGAGGGCAAAGCAGAGATTCAGTTTCAAATAACGAAAGTTAAAAAGAAGCCTGTCCCAACGACCACAACCACTACAACGACAACGACGACTACAACGACCACTCCCAGACCGACCCACAACGAAGATGGGGAAAATATTGAGCTGGTGGATAAGGACGATATAAAGATTCAGGCGGCTCCTTTAGTTACAGCCTTTACTGTGGATCTCGACGAAAGGGGGGCAGCGAAGAATGTGATTCCCATACTTGACCGTCTGGCAACGACTAGAAAACCCGAGGAGGTGCAGGCAGCTTCAAGCGTTGGGCCAACTATAGCGAGGCTGAGTGTATTGCCGTCGGGCATTTTGCTGCCAACTCCGCTGCCGGCGGAGAATGTGCCCCAGTATAGGACAAATGACGCTGCACTTTTGCAAACCGTACAACCAACCATTGATACTAGAATTCCCGTGTCTAATTCCTTGAGGAACGATTTGGTTTGAATAGTTATTTCCTTTCTTTCTGGGAAACTGACAATAATCTTTTGTTTCCTTTCAGGCTCGTCAACAGCAACAGCAGCAACAACATCAACAGCCTTCGGAGTTTCCGTTGGTGAACAATTACTTTATCGAAAGGCAGCGTGCATTGGAACAACAAATTTATCAGCTGCAACTGCAGGCTAAGCAACAGCAGGAACAGATTTCAAGGCAACTTCAAATACTGGAACATCAAAATCACCAACGTCAGCAACTACCTCCGCAAACGATTCTCCCACCTCTATCGACTTCGACCACTCAGAAGAGCTCAGATCCGAACAGCGGTTTCACGATTCGCCCTTCACTTGAGTTCCTTCCAGTTTCAAAGCCTTCTAACAACTTTGGCTTCTCGTCGAACCAACAGTTGCCCATAAAGGAAGCCCCAAAGTTTAGTGGTAATTCGCATAACAATCTTTTCAATTCCAATGATTTCTTTGCCTCAAAAGTCAATAACAACGGCTTTGGGGCCAACAACAATGGTAACCTACAATTTACGCAAAATGGCAATCCCAACATATTCGGATCGAATGGTGCCCAACGCCTGCAGCAGCAGCAATCCCAACAGTCCTCTGTTCAAATTCAGCCGTCGAGCCAACTCAGTTTCGTGCCGAACTTGTCACAATCTATAGTGGCACATCCTCCAGAGCTGTCCCCATTCCAGAATCTCCCACAGAATAACTACCAAGCCTTTCAGAATCTTCCCTTCTTGAGCGGGAACAATAATCTTGTCCAGCAGCAACACCAGCAGCAGCAACAATTATTGCAACAGCAACAACTGCAACAGCAACAACTGCAACAGCAACAACAGCAACAGCAACAACAACAGGAACAACGTTCCCGTCAATTTCGTCAGGAGTCTGGCACTGGCAACTTCGGTTTGAACCAACTGACCGCAAATCAAAACCAGAACTTCTACAGACACCAGCTGACGGCCTCGAACAGCAATCAATTGCAAAATGTTGCAGCAGCCTATCAGTCAGGTATCCGTTTTGATTATAATCCAGAACTTAATATAATTAGTAAAGTTTTAGCATTGAATCACGGTATCAATCCTTATACATCACAGAATCTGAGATACCAGCCCGGACAGGCTGGATTCTAGGGCTGCACCTGACGCACACGTAGTCTGTCACATCATCCAACTGCACCCTTCATGCATGCATGTGAATTTTGTTTATTTTTTTTTTTTCTAGAAAAATGCCTTCTTTTCTATTTCTCTCCTACTTATTTGTATTTTAGTCAGTAAGCTTCGTTTTTGGATTATGCTTGCTTAACATCATTGGTGCTATAGTCTTATTCACTACTTTTCTTTTTGTTTTGATGTAATTCTGTCTAAATATTCTTCATGACTCATTTAAAAATTTCTCTACAATTCTTCTTTTTCTTGGAGAATTGTTTTATTAAAGTAGAAAACTCAAAATGAATGAATGTACATACACGTATTTTTAGTTTCCGTCAAATGTCCATATTTTTCACATCAGTTTTAAGAGATTGTTTTTATTGTTAAATCAGTTTCATATACCATAATGTCAATATTGTCAATTGTCATACCCTTATGTTTAAATTATTATCAGCAAATTGTTGTACTCTGATTATTTATTTGAAATAAAAGTTTTTGTATTAAATGGATGTGTTTTCATATTCTAACGTCTAACCTATAAAACTGGCTTCTGACTGCATATACTTACATAATTTTATTGGCAGTGAAATCAAGAGAGTACAATTTCGCTACTAACAAAACACGTTTTCTATCATCAGAGAAAAATTAAAAACGCCTAATGAAAATTAACAGGTAGAAACGATTCTCATTACCTTGAAAAAAATATTCAAACTCTCTGCAAAATGATTTGTTGCATACTTTTAGACGCTACAGTAATTAGGATTCTAGCAGATCGCATTGTGTGCCGATTCGGTAGTATTTCATGTCGGCAGTGCAGTGTGTACAAGTTTCAGCTCATTTTCAGATTCATACTTTAGTGGGTACCTATTTAACCCAAAATCTGCGCTATTATCATTGCTAATTGATATTAACAAGCAAAAAATAAAACTTAAACAAACGCTTAAAACTTGTGTTAACCTGTAAAGTAGGTACAGCTTCATTGAACAGGGAAATCCCTCCTGCTCAAAGGTGTCGTAGTATTAGTATAGGACTGCACAATGCAGCTCGTCAAGTGAGTTAGACGTATTTCAATTTCAATTTCAAAAAAACTTAAGAGTTAGACGTATTGAGTTAAGATCGCAGTTCGTATCTGACTTTCAAGGGCGCTTGACGAGTTCGCGCAGTGCAACATAAATGTTGTTCACACTTGATATTTCTGTCAGTTTATGGGTTGGTACAAAGATAATGGAATACAGAGATATATAACTTTCCAGTGGAAGGGCGGCTGCCTACAAGCTGTTTTCCAGAAAAATTCATGAAGTCACACACACCTGCTTGTTTCTATTATAGTATATGTGAGTTCATGAATTGGACTTTAATGCAAGAATTCGGTATTCTCTAATGTGTATTTCACTATCTTTTTCAGTTTAATCAACACCTCCACAATAACTAAACAAATTCAAAACGTAACACAAAACAATTAAACACCGCGATGCTCATAAAAGCAAGATGATTCGCAGTCGGCCATTAGCAACATGCTTTTTTGTTCGTCACACATATTCACAGACGGGGGTTGAAATTACAAAAACAACAATGTAAACAAATGGGTTTTGGGGGGATTGACGTACGAAAGATAACCATCTCTTTTATTCATTAATCTCTGGGTTGGTAGGTATCTTAACTTTTTCTTCGACTAAATGGGAAAAGTCGTGGTGCCCAACTAAAATAAATTAAACTATTTAGTATATTATAAACTCAATGATTAAACATAAAAAAACTCTAAGAAATTCGCCAATTGATACGTTTTTTTCCGATACGAAATAATAAAGCATTTTGGCCATAGGTGTACCATTGTTTATAATTGTTGCATACTCGCAGGCGCACTGACAAATATCAAGATCAAAAGGAGTTTAGTTTACAAATTACAATGCAAAAGCAAAAATTGGTAACAGTTGAATGAGTTTTGTATGTAGGATAAGATTAAGCGAGAATTGTATTCCATATCAACAAGGAAGAGCTGTATCAGGATGTCAGTGCCTTGATTTTGTGCGGTTTTTGAGGCGATGTCGCTAGGGAACGTTCCGAATCGGATTTGAGTGTGTGAGTGAGCCGCGCGCTGTGACCAACGTGACCGTAGTGCAATAATTTGGCACTTTTTCGAGGACCCTCATACTATTTGTTGCTACTTTTTCCCTTTTTTTTAGTATGAAAATTCACTTTGGGAATTTTAGAAACGCTGTGATTTCCAAATGAATTTCTATAAAATATAACGGTGCTGTCTATCAGAACCCGATTATAGTGCTAGGACAGCCAACAATTGTTAAATATTGTGCGAAAATTCTTAAATTGCAGAGTAGCTTTAGAAATGACACTTTTTTCTTTCACCCCTCATTTTTTTGTTGCTTTTCACAATTTCGCAACGATCTCCCGGATTGTTAGAGAAAGGTTATAAATTTTGGTTTTAGTTTCACAATACAATATAGACTGTAAAAAGATCACTCTCTCACAACGTTTCTTTTATAAATAAAGCCAAAACAACCAAATAACATTAGAATTAGATGTCTTTAAGGTTGTTCTGCGGGTAAGCTAGACAGTACTTAAGATGCAATTCGTTTATAAATGACAAATTTTAAAATGAAAACCTTTTAGCTTTGATTTTTATTTATAAATATATAAAAAATTAATTGAATTTTGTTTATAAATTATATCAACTCATTTTTATATCTACTTTTAAGATCTCTTTCAATTTAGTTTTGTGTGCCTTTTTCTGACGCTGTTACATAAATTCAGTATTTTCTCCCAATATCTAACAAGTATTAGCCGGCTTTACAATATTTACGCGTTATTTTTTTAAACATATTCATTTTGAAATCACAGTTTTTGAAAACTTTTTTAAGTACCTACTATTCACATGAGCGCGAATTGCGAACAAATGAATTTAATTGTATTTATGAATTGAAAATTGATTTGTATACTATTTTATTTACCACCAAAGCCTTATATTAAATTAATCTTAAGTCTAATCTAAAAAAAAAATCGGACTCTCAATCGATTTAAATAGCTCAATTTACAATTATTACAGCAATTGAAAATTCTTGCAGCGAATTGTCACACTTTATTCACAATCCACATAATACATTCGCGGATCCACAAACCCACGAATGAAAAAGTTCTATTGCATTTAACATTAAGCAATGATTGAACTGATTGAAGTGTAAAAAATTCGCTTGTCCGTAGTTCGTTCGCCATTGGCTCTCATGGGAATAGTCCTAAAATGTGAATTTTCCAAATAATAAAAAGGAACAAAGGAACAACAAATTGTATTAGTGTCCTCGAAAAAGGTACCAAATTGTCGCACAACGGTCACGCTGTTGTCATTTCTTCTCATCCGACATCCTTCTCGCTACCTAAAAAGGTCGCGTGTGGGAAAGCTCGCCTGGAATTTGCAGGAACAAAGCGATATAAGAACAGGGAAATATTGGAAGTTGTCAGTTCGCGACATCACTCACACATTTATAGAATCCGCCTATACGTGAACCCTTTCCGACACCGCCATTGCGGAAAAAACCGCACAAAATCAAGGCACAGATTTATATATTAAATGTTCGTAAAGGGTGGGGCTGTCTGAAAAAATATCTGTTTTTTCAAGGCGCTGGCTTTAGAATGGAACGTTGACTAAAAAAGAAGAAGGAACGTTTTACAGTATAATGAGGAATATTATGATGTCGAATCCTGGAATTTGTCCAGTCTGAATGTATCGATTGAGTGGAGAAGTAACGACGAACCCAACGGGTCATGTAAGACGATGTATGATTGTAATCAATTGTAATATAAGCGACATATAAAGTAAGTGGGTTTCAAAAAGTGTGTTGTTTTTTAGTCGACTATATTGTTTTGGACTAGATGGAGTAGGTGCGGGTGTTTTTTTCTGAGTCTTAGCATCGCAAAATACTTTAGCCTACTGGATACGGCCAGTGTGTTTCAGGCGGAATTATTGGCCATCCGCGAGGCCTGTCGTCAAATCAAACTACAAACAAACATAGCTCCGAGGCAAAAGATAGACATTTTTATTGATAGTCAAGCTGCCATCAAGGCTATCGCCTCAATCAATATAACCTCAAAATTAGTATTAGATTGTTGTAAGGAACTGGCCTCGCTTGACCAGTTCAAGGTCACCCTGATTTGGGTCCCAGGTCATAGCAACGTTTACGGAAGTGAACATACTGACCAGCTGACCAGGCAAGGCTCAGCTCTTCACTGTTCACTTGCGGAATCGGTTCACATACCGCTCGGATCAGTCAAAGCAAAGATCTCCTCTGAATTCCTATCTAAGGCAAACCTCAGATGGAGGAGGCTGACGAACTGTATCATATCCAGATGGATGTGGCTAAACTACAGCACGGAAAAAACAACCTACCTCCTAAGCAAATCACGTAAAGATATTGTCAGAATAACAGCGATAACCACTGGCCATTGGTCAAGCCATCCGAGCCTGCGGCTTTGTTGTTCTTAAGCTTTTTTATAGCTAAGCCAACCTCTTCTATACTGGGTGGTGGAATAGGTTCTTCATTGGCTGGACGCGGGTTATCTTCTTGCCCTACCACTCTCTCAACATGATGCCCATTAAGCAACTGCTGGAAATGCTGCTTAAATACATCTACTATTCCCTGCGTGTTGCGGACTCATTGCGTTTCCGCCTTTAACTTAATTTTATTTCAATCTGTACTTATATGTCAATAATTTGTAATGTCACTATGTCAACTCTCAACTCATTGTATTTCTGTAAGCCGAATAAGGAGGATACAAATTGTAAGTTTTTTGATGTAATTTTTCTCTCGTTTTACTAATATGAATTTCTTAGGAAATAAAAACGCGCATACAAACAAAATTGCGGAGTTTTTATTACTTTCTCCTTTACAGAAGCACAATCAACATCTTTTTATTTCAATTTTTGCCATGGTCTTACATTCACCGCCGCATAGCCAAACGCAACAGGCCCCGTTACGCACGTCAGCCGACATAGTCACGTTAACAACGGTGGATAACGGGGAAAATGCACCGATAGAAGGAAATGCTAATGTAAGACGGAGCAGCCGCTCCACAAAGGGAATTCCGCCAGCCAGATTGGACGAGTATGACATGTCTCTTAGCCAGCCGCCAACTACTGTCTCAGATTCGTCCGCCACCACCGCCGCCAATTTGTGTAGTCTTTTCAGCGCTGATAACAGTGCAATAATATCGCCAGCCAATAGTTCAATAAATGCTACTATTAATTTGCAGACGCCAGCCACTACGTCGATGAATGCCACCACCAATCTGCCGATGCCAGCCACCTCGTCGATGAATGCCGCCACCAATCTGCCGATGCCAGCCACTACTTCAAAGAATGCAACCGCCTATATGCAGATGTCAGCGGCCAACAACTATCAGCCACGTTTCTTCGATGCCGAAAATGGTCGCATGAGAGTTCTAGAATCGTCCAATGCCACATTAAAAGCGCAGTTGCTCGTATTGCAAACGCAATTAGCCAGTCTAATGTCGCAACTCGAACCGAACATGCACCATTGTCCACCAGCCACACCACCAGGGTTATTTGTTTCCAGTGGAGTTCAGCCACAACCAGTTCATGTCGAAGCAACCCCCCAGCCAGGGCAAAGTTACGTGTATATGGGATCAGATACCATGTCACAACCTTCGCATCGGCCAAAACTGTATGATTTGCCAATTTTCACTGGAACCCCGGAGGAATGGCCGATGTTCATCGCTTCGTTTAAAGAGTCGACGAGTGCATATGGTTATACCGCATTTGAAAACATGTTACGACTTCAAAAAAGCCTCAAGGGTCTAGCGCGAGAGGCAGTGGAAACCATGCTCATTCATCCGAGCAATGTACAAGTTGTAATAGAGCAGTTGGAATTTCGTTTTGGCCGCCCGGAACATCTTATCCGAAGCCAGATGGCAAAAGTAAGGTTATTGCCGACAATTTCCGACAATCGTATGGATCTGGTTGTATCTTTTGCAACGAAGGTACAAAACTTATGTACACTGCTCGAATCAACAAAAAGCCAACAACACCTAGCAAATCCAATGCTGTTGGATGAGTTGGTATCCAAGTTGCCAATGGCAAAACGAATCGACTGGGTGGAATTTTCAAATGACATCCAACCATACCCAAGCGTAAGACATTTTTGTGTGTGGTTGCAGCAGTATGCTAAGTTCGCCAGTATTGCATCATTCTCTCACTATCAACAGCCAAATAAGCCGCACAGAGGTAATCGCCAGGATTCGATTCTACATGCCGTGGAGAATAGCAATGTTTCAACTACTGCGAAGTCTACCAAGGTATGTGTCATATGCTCGCAAAAACATAAATTATCATTATGTCCAACATTTCTCCAAATGAGTCTAGCCGATCGATGGAATTTAGTCAAGGGGAAACGGGCTTGTTTTGCGTGTCTGTTGCCAGGGCACAATGTTTCATCCTGTCGATCCAAAAGGCGTTGTGAAGAGGATGGTTGCAGTCGATTTCATCATACACTACTTCATGAAAAGCGACAGTCAGAAGCACCAGCTGTGATAAATGCAAGTCCTCAGCCAGAGTTGAATCATCATGCACATGCGGCCAGTGCGAAAAAGGTTTTATTTCGTATTCTTCCTGTCAACTTGTATGGGCCAAAGGGTGTCGTGAGTACATTTGCACTGCTGGATGATGGATCGTCTGTGACCATTATCAACAAAAATACTGCTTCGCAATTGGGTCTTACTGGCACTGCACACAAAATGTCACTTACTTGGATCGGTCAAAAGGAAACATCGGAAGCATCGAGTCTAGTTAATTTGGAGATCAGTGGAGTGGCCGGTGGTAGTACTCGTTATGCGATGAAGAATGTACGTACACACAACAATCTTTCTTTACCAATGCAGACTATGGATGTTAACGAGCTGACGGTTGGAAACGAGTTGAAATCTTTGCCGATTTACGAATTTAAAAATGCTGTGCCGCAAATATTAATTGGATTGGATAACTGGAGGTTAACCTTAGGAAGTACAACAGTTCCTTGTGGAGACGATGGACCCGTCGCTGTGGAGACGTTACTCGGATGGGTCGTTTATGGTGGGTACAGTCGCGGTAAAGAGATGTCCGATTCCGTCTATCACATTTCCGGAGATGCGATTAACAACAGCATCACTAACGACACCTTGTCTCAGTTAGTCGCCGATTATTTTTTACTGGACAGCGTGGATGCTGATTCGTTGTCAAGTTCCAAGGAAGCAGATGAGATCGTGAGAGCCAGGGAATTGCTTCAAGTTACCACCAGGAAAATGCAAAGCCGTTACGAGACTGGACTTCTATGGAAGAGTGATAGGATCGTGTTGCCTGATAGCCTGCCAATGGCAAAAAGCCGTCTCATGTCTGTCAAACGCACTTTGAGTAAGGATTCCTCTTACGCTGCCCAGTATGAGGAGATTATCAACGATTATGTTGCCAAGGGTTACGCACGCAAGTTGTCAGCCGACGAAGCCAAGGAGAGAGGTCCAAGGACGTGGTACCTTCCTCACTTTTGCGTTCGCAACCCACATAAACCTGATAAACTACGTTTGGTCTTTGATGCCGCCGCTGCAGTTGGAAACATTTCGCTGAACTCATCCTTACTCAAGGGCCCAGAGCAATGCCAGGATTTGCTGACTGTTTTGTACAAATTCCGTGAAAAGCCGATCGGAATTTGTGCAGACATTTGTGAAATGTTTCACCAGATCGCCATTCGTAAAGAGGATCAGGATGCGCAGCGCTTTCTTTGGAAAAGCGGTGAAGGTATTGCGTCAGTGGATACTTATGTGATGCAAGTGATGGTGTTCGGCGCAACGTGCTCACCGTGTTCAGCCGAGTACGTGAAGAACTTGAATGCCAAATGTTATGCTGACCAGTGTCCTCAAGCCGTCAAAGTTATCGTAGAAAATCATTACGTCGATGACTTTGTCTGCAGTTTCGACAACGAGGATGAGGCATTATCTGTGACAAAGGACGTAGTCTGGATTCATATGGAAGGAGGATTTCGACTTCGGAAATTCATGTCAAACTCTTCGAAGTTGCTGAATTGTCTTTCAGAGGGCAACAAAGAAAGTATAACAGCCAACATGGATATTAAAAATAAATCGGAGAAAGTGCTTGGCATGCATTGGATACCATCGGAGGATTCATTCACTTTTCGTTTGAACTTTCATCGAACCAGCCCAAGCATAGTAAGTGGTGAACGTTATCCAACCAAGAGGGAGTGTCTGAGTATCCTTATGTCCATTTATGATCCGTTTGGACTAGTGGCAGACTTTACGATTCACGGAAAATTGATGTTGCAGGCGTTGTGGAGAACGAAGACAAAATGGGATGAGCAGATACCAACAGGGATGCATCGCAAGTGGAGGCAGTGGATTTTGACGTTCGACGCTGTTGAACGACTTCGTGTTCCAAGGTGTTACTCAGTTGAAATGTCAACAGCCGTCGACATACACTTGCATATATTTGTGGATGCAAGTGAGGAAGCTTTTGCGGCAGTTGCGTATTGGGGAATCGTCAGTCAAAATCAGTCTGTATCCACAGCTTTCATCACAGCCAAAACCAGATGTGCACCGCTCAAACTCATATCAATTCCGCGACTTGAGTTGCAAGCAGCTGTTTTGGGTGTACGACTACGTCAAAGAATACTTCAATCTCATAATGTGCAACCGACGAAGTGCACACTTTGGAGCGACTCGCGAACTGTACTTCACTGGATCAAGTCAGCCGATCCCAGAAAGTACAAACCGTATGTTGGCCACAGGATAGCAGAAATTCTAGAACTGTCTGACCCTAAGGAGTGGCGTTGGGTCCCCACCAAGTCCAACATTGCCGATCTGGCCACAAGAGCCAAATATTTGTCCAACTACCAGCCAGGGAGATGGATACAGGGTCCGGACTTCTTGCTGTCAGATGAACTAGCTTGGCCTTCAAGTTCAGATGAAGATGTCGACGTCAGCCAGACACTTGACGTGGAGTTACGAGCACTTCACCGAGACGAGATATTCCATGTGAGTAGCCATCAAATTGATCTAACTAAATTTTCGAACTTTTTAAAGCTAAAACGCGTGATAGCCTGGGTCCTTCGTTGGCGATGTAGTTGTAAAAGGTCATCAAGAGACAAGTCGCTATTAGCTTTTGAACTTCAGTATTCCGAGAATGTCTTATGCCGGATGGTACAGAAGCAGTATTACGCCGATGAGTATGCTACATTGAAAAGTGGTCAACAGGTCGAAAGATCAAGCTGTTTGTACAAGCTGACGCCGTGTTTGGACGAGTGGGGTGTGATAAGATTGTCGGGCCGTATTGACTCCGCCGTTTGCATTCCAACACAAACTAGGAGACCCATTATACTTCCAAAGGATTGCTGGCTGTCTCAACTAATTGTCAGACATTTCCACGAGCGCTTTCATCACCAAAACATGGAGACAATTATTTGTGAAGTTCGTCGTCAGTTTTGGATCCCGCACTTACGAGCTCTTGCCAAAACCCTTGCTCGCTCTTGCCAGTTTTGTAAAGTTTTGTCCGTGAAGCCTGCAACACCACAAATGGGTCAACTTCCGGAAGACCGCCTCACACCCTTCGTGCGACCTTTTACGTTCACAGGGGTGGATTATATGGGACCTTTTCTAGTGGCCATAGGCAGACGCAGAGAAAAACGTTGGATCGCTCTGTTTACCTGTCTCACAATGCGTGCTGTTCACTTGGAGGTAGCCGCCGACTTATCTACTGACGCATTCATCATATGTCTCAGAAACTTCGTGAACAGAAAGGGGGTTCCTGTTCGCATTCGTAGTGACAACGGGACAAACTTTGTCGGAGCAGCAAGAGAGTTGAAGGAGCGGTTGGAGATGTTTGATCAAGAAGCCATCCAGACGTACCTTTCAACAAAGGGCATCCAATGGTTGTTTAACTGCCCATCAAATCCAAGTGCTGGTGGCTGCTGGGAGCGGTTGGTGAGGTCCATCAAAAGGGTACTTTCTGTGGTGCTTAAGGAAACAGTTCCGAAGGAAGACACTTTTCGAAGCGTAATCATTGAAGCCGAGAACATCGTTAATTCGAGGCCTCTAACACATTTGCCAGTAACATCCGATGAAGATGAGCCTCTTACCCCTAACCATTTTATTTTGGGCTGTGCGAATTCAACGCAAACACCTGGACCTGTTGACAATAAACCAATTTGCCTGAGGACACAATGGAAAATCGCACAAGTTGTCAAGGATCGTTTTTGGAAGCGGTGGGTGGCCGAGTATTTGCCTGATCTGACGCGAAGGACGAAGTGGTATGGTAAAACCCAACCACTGGCTGTGGGAGACTTGGTAATAATTTGCGACTCAAATGTGGCTAGAAGCTGCTGGCGTAGAGGAAGAATTGTGAGAGTATTTCCAGGAAGTGATGGACAAATTCGTGTGGCTGAGGTGCAAACGTCTATGGGATTGCTGAAACGACCTGTGTCCAAACTTGCTAAACTGGATGTTAGTGAATCTTGATGGGAGCGATTCACGGGGGCCGGGATGTTGCGGACTCATTGCGTTTCCGCCTTTAACTTAATTTTATTTCAATCTGTACTTATATGTCAATAATTTGTAATGTCACTATGTCAACTCTCAACTCATTGTATTTCTGTAAGCCGAATAAGGAGGATACAAATTGTAAGTTTTTTGATGTAATTTTTCTCTCGTTTTACTAATATGAATTTCTTAGGAAATAAAAACGCGCATACAAACAAAATTGCGGAGTTTTTATTACTTTCTCCTTTACAGAAGCACAATCAACACTGCGCTTCGGTGACTAGGTTTCCTTCGCTGTCTCGAAGAGCCTGTGTTCCGGTTTTGAAGCCAGCAGCCAGTTGCTTTCTTATAGAACCTCCGGATGTTGTTGCGATCACGAGACTCTTCGATCTCCTTGAGCTGGGATACTGCGTAGGCTCTCTTCTTTCTACGCAGGATCTTTTTCTCCTCCCTTCTCCTGGCTCGATACTCTTCCCTAGCTGCCCTTGTTTTGCGCTGCAGCATTTTCTTGTGTGCATCTTCTGTCACCTTTTTCCTGTACACGCATTCATCATCATACCACGGGCTCTTTCTCTGGGGTGGCTGGTACCCTATAGTGGTTTCGGCTACCTCCTTGATGATGTCGCGAAACTGGCACCACTGATTGTTGGCGTCTGTGGAAGGCGAGTGCATAGTGGAGAGTTTCATGCTCAGGCGCTCCCTGTAGGCTCCGGCTACTCCAGGTGTGCTAAGGCGTCCAACGTCAAATTTCTTCTTCTGGGCGGCCCGCAGCTTCTTCTCGTTGGACAGTCGAGCTCTGAATCTAGCTGCAACAAGAAAATGATCAGAGTCAACGTTTGCCCCTCGGAATGTGTGCACGTCTAGGATGTTGGATGCGTGCATCGCATCGATTAGCACATGGTCGATTTGGTTGGCGGTTCGACCGTCTGGAGAGCGCCAGGTTGCTGTGTGGATCCTTAGCCTTGGAAACCTAGTGCTACTTATCACCGTATTACGAGCTGCTGCAAAGTCAATTAGTCGGTAGCCGTTGTCTGTTGTCGTTTCGTGGATTCTATGCTTACCAAATAACCCGCCAAAGATGTTTTCCTGACCGATTTTGGCATTGAAGTCCCCGAGCACAACTTTAACGTCATTCTCCGGACAGGCTCCGTAGGCTCCATCCAGGAGGTCATAAAACTCCGTCTTCAGCCTCGTCGGTAGGGGCGTGTGCACATATTAGGCTTATGTTTTGGAAGGTAGCATTGATGCGGATCACAGCTAGGCGATCACTTATCGGCCTAAAGTCAATAACTTTTGTCCTTAGCCGATTTCCCACGACGAATCCGCATCCTAATACATGCAATCTCTTAAGGCTGCATTTAAAACCTAATACTCGATAATCTTAAACAACCAGGACAAATGAGTTGTGGTAACTAAACGGCACATAGTACTAATTGGGTTTTTAGTTAAATTGCCCCTCCAACCTACCAGCTGTCAGACTTACTAGTATTGACACTTGAACCTTCCCAGTATAGCGTGTGTAAATAGCGGCGATTCATATAGGGAAATTGTTCCTCTAACAACGCTTATTTCTTATTTAAGAAAGGACTCCGTCTTCTTGGTTTAGCTGGTTGAAAAAAACTCATGAATTGTCATTGAAGCTGGCAGTTTAAAACTACCAAAGTGCGAGATCACATCTTTCTGCAAAAAAATAACATTCCATAAAGCCTTCGATGTAATAAAACGCACATAGGTAATTATTTTTTTTTTGGTTTTATGTCATTTTTGTATATTTTCATCAATTGGCATAATAATGTATATGTATGGTTTATATATTAATAATTATGTAAACTAAACGTCTAATCATTTAAATTCATCAAAAATAATTCATTCATCATAATATATTACAACAAAAACCAAGCTGGTCCCATGGCCGGCAGACCCCAAGTCCGCCATCCATTACTGCACACAGCCAACACCGACAGCTTGGACAAAAGCAAAAATAAACAAATCTCCACTGCAGTTTTCTTTTAGATTTAACAGTTTGGTTCTCTCTCATATATTTCCATTTCCATCCTCAATATTATATTCACCTCACATTCTAACATCTAACACATACAAAAAGGAGTTATTCATAATAATAAGAAATTAAATTAATTTGTTCTGATTAAATACAGACGCATGGTTCTCTTTAGTGGGCTTATAAACAAAAAAATAAAAATAAAAATACATATAACATAATAATAATTCACAATAAAATTAGTTTTGTTTCAGTTTTGTTAAATTATTTTTTAGTTTATGTTTCATTGTTTTATTGCACAATTGCTACAAATGTTTTTCAAAAGGAAAGGGCGGCGCGACTAATAATTACTTTAATGACGAGTGGCGTGTTGTTCACCTTTCATTTTTCAACTTAAAAATTACATATATTAAATTGTTTGTTTGCATTATGGTGGTGGTTATAGGGCTTTTCGTTTGTTTATTTTTAATATAAAAAATATTAATAAATGAAGAGAAGAAAATTAATGTAAATTAGTAAGACAACGCGTTATTTCTATATATGTATACTCTTCTTCGTTTGTTTATAATTTAATTTTACATACTACAACTACTATAACAATGATTAGGTAACTATACTACATAGTAATATCTTCGCTAACTACTACAAATAATAATAAGAAATTGATTTCTAAATCTTTAGAATATCCAGCTCAACAAAAACGCAAGCCTAGTAAATTATTCTCGTAGTTTTATAATATAAATTTGTTTTATGTTTTGTAGTTCTGTTTGTTTTCCATTTCACTTTTCCAACAGAGCCACTTAAATATGTATAAAAATATATCGTTTTTTTTGTTGTTGTTTTGTTTATAATTTAATTTAAATAAACTTATGAGTTACAAAATTTGTTAATCGTTTCTTTTTGCAAATTCAAATTCATCTCTCCGACTGAAAGATAAAACTAATCCTCTCTAAGGCACAGTAGGTTATCAGTTTTTCCCTCGTTTCCTTTTCAATTCTTTTTGTTTTAAATATTTTACTTTAAATTATAATCATTAAATATTAACAATTTCTATTCACTTATCTTTATACAGCAGTTGAAACAAATTCCAAGACAAGACCGTTACACCTCAACGCCATATGTACGATCCACTACGTAATCGAACCGGCTGTTCTCGGTGGAAGCTTCTGTATTGCTGGACGTTGTTGTGACTGATGTATTTTCTGCTGCTGCTGCTGCTGCGGCTAGTGCAGCAGCCGAAGTTGAAGGTTGGCACGCATTGACTGCAGCTAGTGCTGCCGCTCTTGATTTGGATGCAGCAGTAGCTGCCGCATAGGAAGGTAATTCTCTTGGCATACAATTGGCAGGTGCTGCTGCTGATGATGGCGATACTGTATTCGTTGTCGTCGTCTTCGTCGTCGTCGTCATCGTCGCCGCCATTATCATCGTCGTTGATGTAGATGCAGTAGTGAGATTCTTTATTTGATGATTTTTGGTGCTGGCTTCTACTAGAGCGGTGTTAATGGCGACTGCAGGTGATTGATCGCCGCCGCTGCTGCCATCATCATTTTCGTATTCAGCTTCATCTTCTTCGATGACATCCTCCTCGGTGACGATAAATTCGAGGGGCAATTCGGGTACAGAAAGGCCTTTGCGGGTGAAGAAGGCAATTTTCTCTCTAAATGTAAGAGATTGAAAACCATCCATAAGAACAATACGCCAATTTGGTTGAAATAAATTTCCACTTACTTGAAAGAGACCAAGTCGACAGATCCCTTGGCGACTTTCGTCTTGCGCAGCTTGTAGATCTCCTTTGATGTCTTGTGAAGCAATCGCTGAAGTTGTTTCTCTTCTGGACATTTTGCTGGATCAGCTCTTTCGACTAATCGCTGGAATTCTTCATTTTCCATTGCCCAGGCAGCGATACGTGAATCTCGGTTATCACGGGCTTGTTCGAGTCTGTAAAGTTAGGCAAAAGTATGTTCAGTTGGTGTCAACAATGAGTTTTAAATCGATTTAACTTACGTTTGCTTCAAATTTTGCAATTTAATGATTTCATCATTAAGGAAATCCAACTTACTGTGCTGCGCTTGTAAATCTAGCTCTAGATCCAAACTCGTTCTTGGGATATGAGTATGATGCAGTTCTGAAATGACGCACCAAAGTTAGGGTATCTGCAAATGGTATAGAAGAAATTTTCCTGCTTACTTGTGACTGGTTTGGAAGTTTTTGTATGGAATCGCAGTGATCTCCTTTCCACGGCTCCTCGATGGAATGGATGTGGAGTGACACCGAAATGCATAGCAGAGTCCGAGTCACTGCGGTTCAATCGGCAGATGTAACGACTCTTGCCGACGGCAGCGCTGGGTGTGAATGTTTGTGATCGCTTCACAGGTCTATCGTCAGCGGATTGTGGTTGGTGGGAGGTGGGATCGCTTAGCCGTGCTCGGCATTTTTCTGGGGGGAAGGCACACTCGGTATTCGTTTCCTTGTCGGCGTACTCCTGTTTGACGTTGTTCATGTAGGCGTCCAACATTTTCCTCGTTAATTCAGCTGTAAATCGTACATAACTTAAGCATTGCAGTGGAAACATTGAGAAGATCTAGGTACTCACCGTATTCGCCTGTGCCATCATCTTCATCTTCTGGTTCATCTTCTTCGTCGTCCTCCTCGGCATCGTCGTTCAGATTGAGCTGCTCTTTCAGTTCTTCGGCTATCTGTGCTTGCATCTCGAACGGAGGAGCTTGATTCCTCGTTAGCGTTGAGGTCTGTGATGAGGTTATCGTTGATTCATCGGACGACTCCTCTTTACAGGCTGCAGGCAGTTCCAAACCGTCAAAGCTTGGCATAAATCTGGAGCTAAGAACGTTGTACCACTTCAGCGTGGAGTCATCCGCATTGAATTCAGCCAAACTGATTTGGACAGTTCCCTAACGGAGAAAAAAAAAAAAATCAAAAATTTGAATAGATTTCTCGAACGAGTATACGGATTCTCCACTTACAATGATCTCCTCTTTCTGTCCAGTGACACTGATCACGGTCACATGCAGACTCTTCGTAAGCAGCTTGCTCAGAGAGATTGGCACAGCGAAATTATCACCAAACATTGGCTTGTGGAAGTCAGGTACGCCCTTCGTTCGTATCGATTGTAAAGAATTTGGCAGGAGAGCAGCACGAAGGTACCTAAAAAGAGTCGAGAAATTAATCACACTGTTCACACATTTTCGTTGTAGCAAAACTTACACTTGTGAATTGTCCGTCGCAGTAGTCAGCAGGGCAGCTAAATTATTTGCTCTATCTAGGGAAACCACAAAGATTCCCTCGTTCTTAAAGTATTTCAATCCAATCTGGACTTGAGCCAATTCTTTTCGTGGCAGGTGAGCTCTGGATGCCTCGAACACTCCCGAATCACCAGCTACAGACTCATTACTGACCGCAGCTGATACAGAGCGGGTATTCGATGTCGACGACGATCGACTGAGCATATCTTGTGGCAAATCCAACAATGATGGCTTCTCATAGATAGGCGACAATGGGGCAGCTAGATTAATTGGCACAGTCTTTAGATCGTGGAGTTTCTCCTCAAGCATCATAACGTCAAACACAGCCGAGTCCAAGTCATAGTTTGGTAGTTGCTGTTGCTGTTGTTGCGCCACCGCTACAGGCAGATTAAAGTTGGACGCGTTCGCATAGGTCGGCTCCTCTTTCAGGCCGTCATTGTATTTCATCGGTGACGCTGGTGGAGTTTCCATTGATAAACTACTGCGCGGTGATAACGACATCGCCGATTGCATCTGGAACATACCCTGTGACCTTCGATGTAGATCTACCACATCGATCTGTGGATCCACCGCCAGTGGGTCTAGGTAAATATCTGTGAAACTCAACGCACTCTTACTGCTGGCCGTTGACAGTGATCCCAAACTGGAGCCACTGCTGATCGAAAAGGTACTCTCCGATGAGAATGACTTCAGTCGTTCCTCCAGCATTTTTGTCGATTTCAACGCCTCCTGCAGTTTGTCGAGCAAAGTTTGCTTCTCCTCGTGCAACCGCAGTCGGTTCGCAATGCATTGATTGGTAGCCTCATATGCCTCGTTCAGGTCCTCTTCCAGCTTTCGTCTTGTCTGCTGGATGACATGAATCTCCTGCTGTGACTTTGATTTCAACGAAATGCTTTTCAGTTCATTCAATAGTTTCTCCTTCTCCTGGATCAGCAATAGACGATCCTTGTCCGATTCCAATTGACCCGGTTCGATGCGTTCCACATGATCGGCCAATTGCTGTTGCAGCTGTTTGATTCTCTTACGCCATTCGCTGTATTGCAGTTTCGTTTTGAACATTTCAGCGAATCTTGCACCGCTGTTCATGTTATCGTTTGAAGAGCCGCACAGATCTGTCTGTGATGCTACGCACACACGATCGAACGGTGACGTGGCATTGAGAAGATCTGCAGCCGCCTCCTCGCTGTACTGCTGTCGACTGAGTTCGTTTTTGATTTGCACAAGACTACGCATGAGTTCTTCGCGTACCTTCTCGCCAGACACGAGCGACTTGTGTACCTTCAGCATTTCCTCATGAATCGCTTGAACTTCGGCAATGTCGTAGCAGCCGTTTTGGCGGGCGTTGATCTTCTCGCCCACCGAGTACAGGGTGTTGACGCCGCGCTGTGTATACGAGATGTCGTTGTTGATGTGATTGAGTTCCTGTTTGAGACGACGAACGCGTTCCTTGGCTAAGACTAGATCAGCGCGCAGCAGGTCTGGATCGTGGCGGGTGTTGATCGAACTTGATGACGAGCACACTGCAAGGAAAGAAAGCAATATACAAATTAGTATGAGTGACGGATGCTTGATGAAATCAATTCAACACTTACAACTACTTCGACTGGCAGCCAATGTATTCAGCTGATTGAACTCGTCCTGAGCTATGAGCAAACGCTGCTGCTTAACATCATACATTTCTCTCTTCTTCTCCAGAACGTCCTGTGCGGCGTTGAGATAATCTCGAAGCATCGCCTCTTGGACACTCTTCCATTCTTGTCGTGGATCCTCCAATTGTGTTGTTTGACTAATGTGATTAATATAATAACGACCGATATTTGTATCGTAGGATTCCTCCCAACCAATTGGCAGTTCATCGCCAATACAATCCTCAAAAGACTGCGGCTTTGTGTATCTGCAATCGAAAAGAACGAAAGGTGTTAATTTTTTATATTCATAAACAAAAAATAAGCTTCGCCATCAATCGGTGTAATAAAAAACAAATAAATAAAGAGACCAACATAACAATATTCTTACATCATTGCTTAGGGTTTAGGATGCAAATTTATGTATGTCGTTTCGTTTTGGCATTTTATTTCTCCACACATTTACGATTTCCTGTTAGGTATGCATACATTAGTTTGCAGAGACACAAAATTTAAATCGAATTGTCAGAGTTGTGCTTTATTATTCCTTTTACAAAATTTGCATAGACAAATTCGTTAAGCATACTTGCAGCGAATGAACTGATCTTGGTAATATTTGAGAGATAAATCGGTTGAGGCATATTTTGATGACATTTTCAAAAAAAAACAGAGAAAAAAAATGGAGACCGGAAGTTTGGAAAGTATACCCACTGTGTAATTTGTACTTTAAAGCTTAGTACGCTGCTCGAGCTAAACTAAATTTTATCTGGTCTCCAACTTTTCTCTCCAAACATCAGCTAAAGTCGTAGCTAAATTTTGACATAGAGAAGGCTGTGGATAGATGTCACAAAAAATAGCTGTTCTTAATCTGTTCGTAATCGACCATTCTTTTAACACAATTTGAACACAACAAGCAACAGAGCACAGTGATCTGTCAAAATTTAGCTCGAAAAAAATGCCCCGACCCATTAAATAGGCGCGCTAAATTTTGACAGATACATGAAATACATTCTGAAACAAAAGTTTGATTATTTAGCTCGAGCAGCGTACTAAGCTTAAGTGTTTAAGGCCCATTTTATTCACTCGAAGTTGAAGAAAACTTGGCAGTTTTCCATATAAAAATCCCCAAGTTGTGTTCAACTTCGAGTGAATAAAATGGGCCTAAGTGTAGTTGCAAACTTGCGATTGACTGAAATATATGAATCAAAAATGCTTTTAGTACAGAAATAGAAAACGTTCATCGACTTTAAATTGAAAAACTTAAAACGTTTGAAGGGTGATACCAGTGCCTTGATTTTGTGCGGTTTTTTCCGCAATGGCGGTGTCGGAAAGGGTTCACGTATAGGCGGATTCTATAAATGTGTGAGTGATATCGCGAACTGACAACTTCCAGTTTTTCCTGTTCTTATATTGCTTTGTTCCTGGGAATTCCAGGCGAGCTTTCCCACACGCAACCTTTTTAGGTAGCGAGAAGGATGTCGGATGAGAACAAATGACAACAGCGTGACCGTTGTGCGACAATTTGGTACCTTTTTCGAGGACACTAATACAATTTGTTATTCCTTTATTTATTTTTATTAGTTGGAAAATTCACATTTTAGGACTATTCACATGAGAGCCAATTGCGAACGAACAGCGAACAAGCGAATATTTTTGACACTTCAATCACTTCAATCATTGTTCAATGTTAACTTCGATAGAATTTTTTCATTCGTGGGTTTGTGGATCCGCGAATGTTTTATGTGGAATTTGAATAAAGTGGGACAGTTCGCTGCAAGAATTTTCAATTGCTGTAATAATTGTAAATTGAGCTAGTATAAAAATCAATTTTCAATTCATAAATACAACAAAATTCATTTGTTCGCAACTCGCGCTCATGTTAATAGTATACTTAAATTTTTTTTCAAAAACTGTGATTTCAAAATGAATATGTTTAAAATATAACGCGGTTCCCCATCATATCGTAAAGCCGGCTAATACTTGCTTAATATTGGGAGAAAATACTAAACTTACGTAGTAGCATCCGAAAAAGGCACATTTTTCTTTCATCGCCCCTTTTGTAGGGACTTTTTAAAACTAAATTGAACGCGATCTTAAAAGTTTATGAACAATATTCAAATAATTTTTATATATTTATAAATAAAAATCAAAGCTAAAAGGTTTTCATTTCAAAATTTATTTGAAAACGTGCATCTACTGTTTCATAGAAGTAGTGTCTAGTGTCTAGCTCACAAGCGGAACAATCTAAAAGACATCTAATTCTAAAGTGATTTGGTTTTATTTATAAAATAAATATTGTGTGGGAATGATCTACGAGTATTTACAGACTATATTGCATTGTAAAACTAAAACTAAAATTTGTAACTTTTCTCTAACAATCCGGGAGATTGTTGCAAAATTCTGAAAAGTAGCAAAAAAAATAAGAGCGGTGTAAGAAAAAAGTTTCATTTGTAAAGATTCTCTGAAATTTAAGAATTTTCGCACAATATTTAACAATTGTTGGCTCTCGTAACACTATAATCGTGTTCTGATAAACAGCAGCGTTATATTTTACTAAAATTCATTTGAAAATCACAGTGTTTCTAAAAATTGCAAAGTTCCTTTTCAAACTAAAAAAAAGGGATACAGTAGCAACAAATTGTCCACTGACGAATCCTTGGAGCTTCTACTCAACACACACTTTCCTGGTTGTACAGACTATCGTGCTATCCTGCCCAACTTTCGGGTCAACCCTCCCTTACACCGGGAAGATATAGAGCGCATTATAACCAAGGAAAAGATCTTCTGGGCCATTCACAGTTTTGCTCCGTATAAATCACCAGGGCAGGACGGCATTCTTCCCATCATGCTTCAAAAACATGACAGGATAATTGTGGCCCTGCTAGTTGAAATTTACAGAAGCAGTATCCCACTGAATCACATACCTCAGTCTTGGAAGTATGTCCGAGTAGTTTTCATACCGAAAGTAAAAGAGGTCACGAGTCTGCGAAGGACTTCCGACCTATTAGCCTAACCTCCTTCATACTAAAAACTCTAGAACGTATACTTGACCTCCACATAAGAACAGGCCTTGAAAGGTCTCCCTTATGTAACTCACAACACGCATACCTCAAGGGCAGGTCGACTGAGACAGCTCTTCATGAAGTAGTGCGTACAGTTGAGTGGTCACTCTCCCATCACCAATATACCTTAGCTACCTTCTTAGATATAGAGGGCGCCTTTAACAACGTCCACACTGAATCGATCCAGGAATCTCTCTTAGAATTAGGTGTAGAGGATTTCGTCACTTCATGGATCATTTCCATGCTCAAAACAAGGATCATTCAAGCAAAACTTGGTAACACCCTTCTAACCAAATCAGTAAGCAGAGGAACACCTCAAGGTGGGGTGATCTCGCCTCTCTTATGGATTATGGTACTTAGGGCTCTGGGTAAGATTAGCGGTTGGGCTACAAGTTGTGGTCTTAGCGTTAACCCAAGTAAAACTGAACTGATGCTTTTCACCACCAAAACCAAAATACCAACATTCTCACTTCCCCGCTTAAACAACCAAAGTCTTCCTTTATCCACCAGCGCTAAATACCTTGGAGTCATGCTTGACCCCAAACTTAACTGGAAGCATAATATCGAACACCGAGTGCGGAAGGCAAGCATAGCTTTCTACACTTGTAGTAAAACCTTCGGCAAGAAGTGGGGGCTTCAACCAAAGATGGTTCGCTGGATGTACACAGCAGTGGTACGTCCCATCCTCACCTACGGATCACTGGTATGGTGGCCCGCATTAAGCAAATCATATAACGTCCTTAAATTAAGTAGAGTCCAAAGAACAGCTGGAATAGGAATCACAGGAGCCCTGCGATCAAGTCCGACCGCTGCCCTCAATGTCATTCTTAATTTCCTGCCAGTGGATCTGCATATAAAAAACATTGCAGCGTGTTGCGCTGTTAGATTGAAGGAATCTAAGTGTTGGTCCGAAAGGCCTTATGGCCATACCAGCATCCTTCTTTCCCTTCCTGACGGCTTTGGCCGTATGTCTACAGACTACATAGTACCCAAATACGACTTCCATAAAAACTTCTCTGTTAGAGTCCCCTCTAGATCAGAATGGGAGGAGAATGCGGTCGTTAATGAATTCGACATACGTATCTTCACAGATGGTTCCAAGATGGAATGTGGAGTAGGAGCAGGCATTTTCTCAACATAATTAAACATCGCTAAAAGTCTTCGCCTACCCAACGTAGCCAGTGTATTTCAAGCAGAAGTACTCGCAATTAAGGAGGCGTGTAGACTGCTCCACAATAGTGCGACTCCCAAAAGAAAAATAGGCATCTTCGTCGACAGTCAGGCCGCGATTAAGGCTGTCGGTTCAACTAAGTCAACGTCCAAACTTGTTGTGGAATGTAGGGAGATACTGACCAGGGCTTGTCATCGGTTTGATATCACTCTCGTCTGGGTTCCCGGCCATAGGAACATCGAAGGGAATGAGAAGGCCGATGAACTTGCCAGATCTGGCTCAGCTCTGTGCATGTCTCATGCGGAGGAAGTTTTCCCTCCGCTGGGATATGTTAAGAGAGAAATCCTCCTGCACTTCACCTCATGGGCTGAGACTAGATGGTTGAACCTGACGAACTGTGTCATTTCAAGGAAGATCTGGCCAACCTACGATGACGCCAGAACAAATAGTCTTTTAGCCAGAACACGTATAGATGTCGCCAGACTAACGGCAATTAGTACGGGTCATTGGCCTTTAGGAACTCACGCAGCCAAGCTTGGCATGCCCCACAATACCCACTGCCGTAGCTGTGCTGACACTAACAAGAGTGAAACGGTGTTCCATCTTTTTTGTGAGTGTCCGGACCTAGCCAAAACCAAACGCAGTGCACTAGGTCATCCCTTTTTTGATGACCTTTCGGGCATCCAAAGCATCCACTTCCATAAGATTATCAAATTCCTTAACTCCACAGGCTGGTTTTGAGCTCCTTTAACTTCCTTTACCCCCTTTCATTTTAGGTTCCGTTAGTTGTGGTTTTAAAACGGCGCTCAATGCGCTACTAGTGTTTTTCCCTCGTCGGGAAATACAGCCACCTAAACCAACCAACCAGCAACAAATTACATCAGGATCCTCGAAAAAAGTGCCAAATTACTGCACAACGGTCACGTTGGTCACAGCGCGCGGCTCACTCACACATTCAAATCCGATTCGGACCGTTCCCTAGCGACATCGCCGTCGCCGCACAAAATCAAGGCATAGTTTTTCCAAATGGTACTACAATTTTTTTGGGACACTTTTTAAAATCATTTTGGAAATCATATAAAGTAGTTGATTTCAAAAGTGATTTATGACGCATTTGTCAAAACTACTGACGACTTTGTTTATTCAATTTAGCGCCAAACTGTACGTAACTACTACTTATTACACAGGAGGTGCGAATTCCAATCGCCATTTGTAGTCGCCCCATTCTATCTACGTCTGTTAACGCAGCAAACGTGCTCATTCTAGTTGCACAAATATCTTCCGAGTAATTTCAATGAAATTCCGAAAATAAAATCTAGCTCGACTCGAGCTTTTTAATCATGTGTCCGATTTATGTACCGCCAATTGACGTAATACAAAGTGCACTACACCCCACATACACAGTTGCGAACAACAATAATTAAGTTATTCCAACCCCGTCATCAATATTGTTATAACTTTTGGCTTATCAATAAAAACAAATTTGAAGTGTGTATGCTTTTTTTTGCAAACTTCTTGTCACCGTCCTCGAATGGAATGCTGTGGCGTGGCTTTAGTGCTTTTTTTTCAACTTCAAGTAGGTATGCACACGATTCTTGTTGTCAAAGTTTCCTAAAAATAAATTCCATGGCGGATAATAAAACAAAATGACTGATAAGGAAAACATCAGCAGAGCCACTTAAAGCTCCTTGCTGCAATGAGGAGCGAGTCGTGCTGATTGGCACGTCTCGCTGTTTCTCATTCCGAACAATGAAGGACCGGCAAGAGCATTCTTGGAATTCCTGAGGTCACATGTTATTTTTTTATGATACACCTCTTTGAATTATTATTATCGCCAATTGAAGCGCATATGCATAGGCCGACCAAGAAGAAGGATAGGCCATAAGAACGACGCCATATAGCGGAAAAGAAAAAGTGCACAAGTCGCGCTCTTAAAATGGCAAAAGTTGCTGACTTTTGCTAGGTTAGGAGAATAATAATTAAATTCTGTGGAATCATTTTACATGTCGTCAGCCAAGGGGCCATAAATTATAGTGTGTTTGCGTGTGTGTATGACCTACGCGGAGGAGGGTTGTGTTGAAAGTAACACCCTTGCACAGCAAATTGGATTCAAATGCCCCCACTGGCGGGGTCGGTGGGTGGTGATGGTGATTGTAGTGGTCATCACAGGGCTGCACTCAACCGCATCGAAGCTTATCACAAATGTATTGCTGTACATGCAGCCACTTGCATAAGTACTATTCACTTGGTTACTGAAACGGAGTAAAAGTTGCAAAGAGTTGGTGTTTGAAATTCTATCGCGCCGTGGCATGAAATGGCTTTTCGCTTCTTATGTGGCTTCTTTTGTTGGCCATTTTTATGCTGGGCGGGTGAGAACTGGAGAACGTGGATTTTACTTTTCATTCTATTTTGTTTGTTGTTTTTTTTTTTTTTTTTTGTGTTTGCATTTGAATGTGCACTTTGCTGTAGAAGACGAACGTCTCTACTTATCTTGCAGTTGATAGGTTGGCGTGTAATCCTTTAGGAGAGGCCAAACCACCACAAGTCAATCAATCATTTTTGATGACTCGTTTTTTTGTTCGCACAAATGTATAAAGATGTATTAAGAGAACAGTCAGCCAGCCGTTTTATGCAATGAGTTGAAGGTTGCCTATACTAATTAGCGTGGGACATTGTATCCAATTTGAAGAGTAGATATCCTTTTCATGATATGGTGGGATGTGATCTGGAAAAGTCTGTAGGTGGTACGACTTTGAAAAAATATTATACTCGTAGGTACATATATTTATTTGGGTCTTTGGGTCGTTCGGGCCGAGTATCGAGATAACTGATAAGGAAGTTGTTTCACCAAAACGTCTAAGCGAATGTAAAATGATGTTTTACACAATATTTTCACACTAGCACATGAAAAAAATAACACCTTTTAACGTACAACTTAGCTTGGTAGCAGTGTTGCCAGATTGGGCGCTTTCTCGCATTTTGGGCTATTTTTTTAATTAAAAAACGATAGAAATTTCTTCCATGAGCGCCCAACACAAATTGTGTGTTAATTTAGTTTGTTTTATTCTTTCACAAAACTAAAAAAAGAAATATTTTCAAACAAACCCGCACTTTTAAGACTTGGCAGCACTCTTGCAGTCAGTAACATCGAACAGGCCTTTTGATTTGACACAACAACACAAAACGTCAATTGCACATATTTTCAACGGTTATTGGGCTTCTTTCTGGGCAACGATATTGGGCTTTAATGTTTGGGCGCTTTAAGCGAACAAAATTCTGGCAACCCTGCTTGGTAGTGGTACAAGAAAGAGAGTAATAATCAAAGTACTTTGGAAAGAAATGTATATTTACTTCTTAAAAATACGAGCTTCATTATGAACTTGAAACATGACTCAGTGTTGGAAGCATATTGTTGCATGTTCAAACGAAGAGCAGGAATGTGTAATTTAATTTGAGTCATGTTTCAGTCTTTTCTACAAATTGCACTTAAGTGCGGCGCAACAGTTTGCTTATTTAAATTAAAATGGTAAATGGGCCTAAAATGTGCGCTACACATCAATCTATACTGTCCCGCAAAAGGATTTCAGTTTCCCAACAGTTCAAAGTGTCCCATACAGTGATCCCACATTGAGGGGAAAGGCTCCAATTTCGGCGTTTTTTGAATGAAAAAGCTGAAAACAAATGCCAAGCTTAAAAAGGAAAACAAATCAAAATGTAGGTGAAACGTTCATTGTACAACAATAAAATTAAAACGTTTTTCATCACGAAAAATATTTCAAAGAATGCCAAAGAAACAGCCCATCGAACGTCTACGTAAGAATTTTTGTGTACTCGTTTTGATATTATAATCATAATATATTGTAAACAATAAACAATAAACATAATATTTTAATGTTATATGCTTATTTGAAGCTTTTTAATAAAAACGGTTTGGTACATTTTTTATATGAAACCAAGTGCAAATTTCACTTAGGGGAAATTTTTTCGAATTTAGGGATTAAATTGGGATTTATCTGATTAAAAAAGGGGAAAATAGTCTTTAAAGTCGCGGACCACTTCCCATGGACGATATAAATGTGTCAAATGTCCCCAGTTGGCATCAATATAAATTTCCTTTCGATTGTCGTACTCGAACGGACTGATACTTATACTTGAAGTACATATATAAAATTGACCATCATAACCATCATGGACTTTTGAATAAAAGAATTCAATTTACGCTACGCAAAGCTGGCTGTAAAGATTGGTGGAGCTGAAAACCATAGACGTGCAGTTGGCAGCATTTGCACAGCAACATTCAGAGTCAAGCGATTGTTATTATACTCTAGATAGAACACATGGAAGTTATTATGTACTTCCATGACGTACATGAACTTTCTGATGTCTCTCTATCTGATCTTTACAAGTTTCTGAGGACATCGGGATGGCTAAACAGCGTCAGGTAATCACGAAAGGAGGACGGTGGAGACCACCGATAGAACAGCAACGGTTAACCCCAAATAAAGGGCATCACATGGTCCATGAGGACCTAGGTGAGGTATTGCAGGGCTCACCCTGCTCTACATACCCATTTACCTAACCTTACTTTAGTAACTTGTAATGGGACTACGAGTACGAACAGTATGCAGAATACTTTCCGCAAAACCCTACTGGTTTAGCGAAAAAGTGGGAATAAATTTCATGCATTTTTGGGATACGAAACAAGTTTAAATATGGAATCAAGCTTATTTACATGTCAATTTAAACCTGTGAAAACTACTTTTGATATTTTCTAAAAACCTAAAGTGTAGGTACATCAATACTATCTAAAAGAAAACATTGCCTTTCATTTTAAAAAACGTTTGGCATGGGGGAATGTTTATAATAAAAACCCCACGCTAGATAAGAATCTTCTTTCCCTTTATAGAAAATCCGAAAAAAACGCTTTCTTTTTGAATCTTGCAGTTTTTAAAAGTATAATTGCCTTGCAAGACACAGCTTCCAAAGAGCGGGTTTTTTTCATCCCAAAAATCAATACTGACCGGTTTTTAAAGATTCATCAGCCGTGCTTAATTAAAGTGGTGCATAAAATTGCCTAGTAAGTTTAATAATTGTTAAGAGGTTACTTAATTTTTTAAAATAAAATAAAAACAAAATTGTAAGCCCATTACGATGTACAATAGTAAATTTGCACATCCACTCTCCCTACAATTAGCCAGTATTTCTTTAAAACATCGAACAATTTATTTAGGCAACACAATTCTTAGGTACATTTACAGTTTAAATAATTGTCGATTTCGTCAATAATATTCATCTCGCAAAAAAATGTCCCTTCAAAATCCCTACACATTTACAACATCTTAAAATGTCGATTCGACGACTTCTTTCAACGATTTCTTATAAACAAGTTGTTAGACAAAATTCAAAGAATGTCGCTAAGCATGTGATTTAATTCTTATACCACATGTTTTCAAATTTGCATAAGAAATTTGCATGTTAATAAATAACAAAAATGCCCAACCAATGAGATACTTCTTCGAAAAGAAAACAGCGCAGAAATTCGTTCACTTCGAAAACAAAAATAAAGTGCTAACAAATTGGTTTTGTTTTTTTGTTTTTCATTTTATTTTATTCGAATCCAGCAATTATAAAATTAATAATTTATATACTTTAGCAATATTTAACCGAGTATTTATTTAGACATTATAAAGTCAAGCGACTTCTGAAACCGGAAACAGTTTGATGCTTAGTTTTATTTCGTTTCTGGGGACATTCTTGTTCTTCACCTTCATCCGGTCAACATGGCACGTACCAGTTTTTTTTTTTTTTTTCCATGACAAGGGAAGTACGTAGCTGTAATTGCATTACCTAGTACGCATTCGAAAATTTAAAAGAAACCACAGGAAACTAACAAAAAAATACTCAATTATGAAAGGAAACGAGATGTGTACGCTTGTACGCACACTCATTTCAATATTGTCACCTTGACATACCTTGGAAAAGAAAAAGAAAAAGAAAAAAAAAAAACAACAAAAACCGCATCTTATTTATCAACGTGTTAACAACAAAACATAAATCTTTCGAGTGGAGAGAAAGACAACATTTAGATTCGTGTATCTTATCATATTTGTTGGTGTGGATATTTTCTTTTTAGAAATACATATAATATTCTAAAGACTAGATTTTTAACAAAGCCAGAGACACTGTGCACACTTTTTCGTGGACAAACAAAAATTATTAAATTCGACGAAATAAAATTATTGTCTGGTGGGGTGGTCGTCTCTGGTTGAGTTCCGGTGGAAGGAGAAGGAGCGTCTTTTTGTTTACACATAATTGAAAGCGAAATACTTTCCAATTAAATTCTAATCCTTTTGACAATAAATCACTGTGTACGATTTGAATATTAATTCAGATTCACACACACACTTACGGATATAAAAATGCCGTTGACCTTTGGAAATTCTATTTGCGATATTATTTTTAAGGTTATTTTTAAGGTGTTTGTTTTTCTTTCTCTCTCCCTCTCAAGTGCGTAAAAAGTTCAAGCTTTTTGTTTATCATTCTGGCGGAATTCGAGGAATTTCCTTATCTATCTCCTTATGATATTTACTGAAGAGATTAGTCAAATAAAAGGAATGTCTAGATTGTAGAATCGCAACTTAGAAACAAAAAAAAAAAAAAAATGGGCGGGTAGATAAGTAAGTTACTAAAACAATTAGATTATAAAAGAAAAAAACAACATTAAATTGCGATAAAACAATTGAATGTAATTGCTGTATGTACTACTCGTATAATGAGAACGATCTGTATCTGCAGCTTGTTTGAATGGCGCAATAACGTTCACTTTTTTCCTTTTGAATATACGCGAATATCGAAGCGAGAAAGAGAGAACGTACATATTTTTATTATGATGATGATCTGGAATGTGAGGGATATAAATTGTTTAAAAACAACTTATGAAGTATGCAGTAGCTCTACCAAGAATGCTGGGTTAGGCTTGACAATGACGAATTGTTGTTGATTTACTACGAATTATCTATGCCATCAGTGAATGTGGCTTAATGCTTTATGACCGGAAGTGAATCAGATATATATAATGTCAAGGAAATATAAAATACGTGTAGACGCATTTGTGCTTCAGGCATTTCAGAATGACTTCCTCGGCGGACAGTTTTATGCGTTAAGCGTGCTTATTGAGGGTTGACGAACTGACAAGATATTGTACTGAAATGACGGTCTAGTTAGCCTTTCTGTTAGCAATCCTCTGTAAGATGAAGAAATATTGTGGAGCCATTAAAGCTGAAATTTGAATGATAAAGAAATTATATTCGGTTTGTTATAAAACTAACCAAGAGTAACTTACGAAGACTTTCATTTATTGCTCCTCTAAGCTGTTAGCATTCACATATTTAGGGCTATCGCAAATAACTTCCGATGGAAGTGTTTCCCTTGTCAGCAATGTAAATAAGATTGCTGAATAGGAAACATTCCGGGGGAAATATTATTCCCGATAGGGGTGATTTTTGACAGCTCTAACATGTAGCAAAGGCTCATTTAAGAGAATTAGGCCCGTTGTGTTCAACTTCGAGTGAATAAAATGGGCCTTAGTTATGCAAATGTTGTCCGATAACAATTCAAGCATGCAAAATCGTTCTTAGGGGGGTTTTATTTAAAATTCGTCCCTACTCACTTAATATGCTTTTCACACCGATCCCAAAACCGGGTTTTCGCCTAAACACACGAAAACTTCATCGAAAACCGAAGTTTTCCTATCATCATATTTCAGTTTTCAAAACGAGTTGTTTGCACGACTTCCAATCGTTGGGTTGTTGGAACAAACACACCTTTTACAATATTTAGCAAAATGGCTGACCGAACAAATGTCACAACTCACAAATTAAAATCATTTTCCACGATTAATTGATGGGCTAGTGTTATTTCAAAATGCACTAAATTAATTTTGTTTGTTAATTAATGCGATCGAAATTTGTAACCGCAAAAGTTTGCACCAAAGAGACTAGTGTCTCGCAGCTGATTGAAACGTCAAACGAAAACGAGTCTGTGGTCGGTGTGAATGCATCGACGAGTTTTCGAGCGGTTTCGGGCTTGGTGTGAAAAGCCTACATACAAGGTGGCTCTACAATCTGGGGTGGACTTGGGCCTCAACCA
This sequence comes from Cheilosia vernalis, assembly GCA_949126925.1. Taxonomy (NCBI): domain Eukaryota; kingdom Metazoa; phylum Arthropoda; class Insecta; order Diptera; family Syrphidae; genus Cheilosia; species Cheilosia vernalis. The sequence continues at coordinate 101,137,732 of OX421358.1, read as the reverse complement.
ACAAGCGTCTCCAGTCAGCACGATCTTTAGCCAGCTGTCTAAAGTTTCGCACGCTAAGTTGGTTAAAGTCCATCGTAATGGTCTATAATAATTAGTTTTGATCGGTGTCAAACTGAACTAATCCATTTTCGGCTTCCATTAAGCTCAAAAATCAAAAACTACCGCAATTGACTGCGAAAAGCTTGGCTATGTTGAGTTAAAAAATTAATTTATTTATTTACACAACAGCAGTGTGCACTCTTGATTGGTTTGCTGTAGATAAGTCTTCAGAAAATTCGAGCAGAGGGCTCAACAGTTGGAAAGGGCTGGTCCAAAACGGATTCTCGTCAGGCTTTTTCTTCCCACCCTTCATTAGCTTTTACGACGCATTTATTGATTGCGGACGACCATTCTTGTATAAATAAAGTAGGTCGCTTATGCGGTAACAGTGGCAGGGGTTCAAGTGTTTTTTTTTTTATAGAACTCCATTGCCAGTCTTGTCAGCTACTTTACAAAGAAAGGTGTCGAACAATGCGAGGAGTCTCCTAAAACGCTCGTCTTGTAATAATAATTAAGGTCGTTTTCTAAAGAAAGAATACAATACAACAACTGCTGCCATTAATCAGTGAATTATAATTGTAGACACTGGAGGCTGAGAGAGGCTCCAATACCAGGATAAGCTAAACTTCAGTTGGGGCTCTAGTACAGTTTCTTCATTTCAGTCGGCTTCAGTTTCCAAGGTGTTAAAGCTTTGAGTAGGTAGCTTTCGATGTTCAAAACAACACAACACCAAGATAAACATTTTCCAACAGCGATATTTATGTAAAAAAAGAAGAAGAAAAACTCCACTTGTTATTCCGTGATATTGGCCCTCATTAAAACAAAGCCGCCTGGTATGTTCAACCTTGACAACATATTCCGAGTCTTCTAAATTTATATACGAATCGCCCATAATTCATAATATTCAAATTTTAGCCTAGACAGTCAATTATACATAATTCTATCCACTTTTAAGATCACCCATTCGAATCAAGACCCTGACGGAGCGGCGGGACATACCTCAATAAATCACCTCAATCATTGTCAAAAACCTGCACACACATAGTCCTTGACAAAGCCAAATATTCTATTAAATTCCAATCTACTACCCTCAATAGTTTTCGACCAATGAAAACTTAAAAGAAACATATAATATCCCACATGCCGTTTCTGCCCATTGATAACATAAGAAATTCAAATAAAAAATTCCTCGCATCTTCTATTTGAGCAACATTTATGCTTAGCCATGCTATTTCTGTCCTCATCGCATACGTATATCTCATCAAAAGGTTTGGTACGTCTCTTTCTCGGCTCCGAGCCTCTCATTTGCGCTCTCTGGTGTTCATTTGTGTAACATATTGTCAAGAATAAGCATATTTCATTAATACAGACATACAGAGAAATAAATATAACATAAAAAGCAATACACTTGATATTTTCTGTTAAATACATCTGTCCGCTGCCGTTGTTGCCGCCGCCGCCGCCGCCGGCCGCACGGTTCGAAGCTACACAATCCAACCATTGAAAACCTCGTATGCTCTGGAATGCGAAGGTCGCAGCAGTTGGTGTTTTTTTTTTTCTGTTTTTAACGACAGCTAGGTTGTATCTTGTATGAAGTGTATAAAAGATTACTACTCTCAGTGGTGATCAGTTTTTTGTTAGATTTTTTGTCATCTCGAAGGCGAAGGATTTTTCTTTTTTAATTTGTCGGAGAAAGGGACAATTCCATGTGGAAATATGGACAGAATGGGTGCGAATAAAATTTGTATTTCTTTTCATAAAAATTGTTCAATCTGCGGATTTTTTTGCATAATTTTTAAAATAAAATTTAAATTTAAAAAGTACCTACATGGTTTAAAAATGGAACAGCCAAAAATACACATAATTCACATTTATGCAAGCGACCAGATGGATCTGTCGGTCGATTGATAAATTATTTTACACATCGATAGTGCACATTCTATACACACACTCACCCAAATAGTAGATACTTGATCCTACTTTGAGAAAAGTAGATACCCCTGTACAATGTATACAGACACACATAATCGAAAACAACTCCAGCGCGTGTGAATACTAACCATCGGAATGTGCGGAATTTATTTAATTGATTTTTTGGTTTGGGAAAAAAAAAAACAAAAAACATTCATTCACATAAACCCCGCTCCGCACAGTCATCATACGGACAGGGACAATGTGTCGATTGAGAAGAGCCAGCAGTTAGCATGTTAATTGTTAATCCATTGTTAAAGCATCCGGGCGGGGGGTTATTGCACACAGCCACCAAAGGAATGCAACAGAGAGATATATGTATATGTAAATTACGGGGAATAATTGATTAGGCTGGAAAATTTCCTCCATACAATTCACTTTCATCTGCTCTTCTATACCTATTCCATTCGCCGGGTAAATAGAGTAGGTAATCATCTAGATTAAGCTTGCCCAGCTACTAATAGAAGCAGCGTTAAATTTTCATATAACAAGAAAAAAAAAAATCCTAACACACGTACCTACTTTCATACAGATTTAATTGGATTGATCGACTCATTTTTTTTTCCATTGTCTACAAGAGTATTTCTCTGTGTAACAACGAACGATTTGATCAGTAATGTAGAAAAAATGTTGCATACATTATGCAGATTTTATTTTTGTTTGTTTAAATTCATTTCTTCGTTCGAACTGAGGCAATAAAATGTTGTTAGGGTGGGTTTTACTTTGTTTTTACTGCAAATAAACTTTTTATATACATTTTTGGGTAATTAACGATATTTTTTTATTTTCTATATTGCTAATGAAAAATTTATTTTCACTGGTGCGTGCTTCTCAGAAAATTGATGAGGGGTGCAGTTAACTAATTAAGATTAGTTGATGCTTTTGGTGTGTGGGAGTTGAACCTCTCGATTGCTTGTTGTAGGTAGGTATAGGTATATGTAGAGGAATTCCAATAAAGTCAATTGATAGAGCGACAAAGTCATTTAAGAACAATAAATCGGAATGGAATATTTTGTTTGTTTAAACAAAATTGATTGAGGTAAGTACAGAAGAACTTTGTATACCACTGATTGGAGAAAATTAGGAAGAGGGGTAAAAAAAAAGAATCTCTAAGCTATATTATGCCAAAATGGAACTGATGGAGCGCCCATTTGTCTACTCTACGGTTTTCATTAAATTATAGATGTGAACTAAATTTACTAGATTTGCAAGTAATTTTGAAGAGCTATATGAACATAAACGGCTAAAAAAACGTCTCTTTTATCCAACGCATTCAGACGATTCTAACCCAGCAGTTGGATTAAAATTGACTGCGTTGCACTTATATAGTTTGGATTATTAAAAGGAGCAAGTACAAAATCTTTCGCTACGCACACGTACAAGCCAGCTAAGTTTTACAGGCCATCGCAATAAAATGCACTTTTATTGTATTGGCCTTAAGATGTGGTTAGTGTAGGCGACGTGAAACAATTATTAATTCAAAATTTTGTGAACTTGGCCTTATTTCGTTTGGCTCTATTTCACGTCACCGTTAGTGTGTTGAACTGCTCAGCAGGTGCAATTCCCGAAATTCCCCATCTTAAGGTTTTTTACACAGCGCCACCTCCCGCGAACTACTGACAAACATCCGACAGGACAACTGTCATGAAAGAGCGTCTCAATCGGCCGTTTGGACTCTACATACGATTTTAGGTCCCTTTCTAGTTCGGCCAAGAAATTAAAAACTCGCACAAAACGAATCTTTGTGAGGAGCTAGGCCTTTGGTCCATACGGACCTGTTGCAACAAATATTTATTTATTTTTATTTTATTTATTAATTCGATACAAATTGATTGCCTTGTAAAAAAAAAAAAAACACGGATGATTATCCCCCACCACTGATATATTCACTACACTTGCTTAACATGTAACGAATAACAACAAAGATGCGTCATTAACAACTATTTGTTTATTGAATATTCCCCAGTAACGATAGTGAAAACCTTGTCAAGCGAGACACTAAACCTTCCATCATAATCTTACCTAATATTAAAACATCCATAAATAATCATAAAATCAAATTCGGCCATGAAACTGAAATAAAATTTCATCGCATCAAGGAACTATAAAATTTCAACGAACATAAATAAAATAAAACAGTGCACACATGAAAAAAAAATATTTATGTAAAATAATTTCAGATTTTATTTAAGCACCTTTTTCAATATGCTAAATGCGGCTTTATCGTATATAAACAAATCAGCCAAACAAAAGAGGTTTTAGTTCACAAACTAAATTGGCGCCACTTTCTCGTAGTAAATTTATGCGGAGTAAAGCATAATTTATACATAGCCCTAATGCTCGTAGCAAATGCCCACACAAGGCTAACCGTACATACCGATTATTACTGTTTTAAAAGAACAATACAAAGTATGAGGAATCAAAAAAAAATTCCAACGCTAATCACGCGCTGTGACATTTCTTTTTATTGTTTTCAATGTATGTAGTAAAAACAATTCAGCAACCAAATCTGGAAACCCAAATAAGTAAGAAAAAAATAATTATATAGGTATTCAAAGTAGGTATCCACTGCGCATAATAAAAGTCATAACAAAAAAATAAAAAAACCAAGGAAACATGTTGAAATTTAAAATCCATAGCCAACTTGAAGTCACATTCTTGACTGACATCTATTAGTCTGCACGAGCATGAACATTGAACAGTTAAACAAAGTTTGTAGTGACATTTGGTACGGACACAACATTAAAGAAAGTCACATTTGGTATGGATCGTGCGATACAATAACACACTTTGCTGAATAAATCGTTACTCAAAAGCTGTCAGCTGGTATTTTTTTGAAGCCAAGGAAAAAGGTGAAAATAGCTGAAGGATCTTGGAAATATTTTCAAGAAAACTCTTACTTTTGGGACTATACGATCAGGGGCTGAGTCGGTATAAAAACACACGACTCACCAATCAGCTGTTTGCTGACTGTCCAACTCGATCGGATCGATCACTTGAAATCGAATAAGTCCGTTTTGAGTCCGCGTCGACAGTGCTCTTTGAGGGAACGTTTTACAAATAAAGCGACGATCGTTATAAGATCAGTTTCTTTCAACAACTTGCAAAGATCAGCACATACTCGTATCTCAAAAGATCATAACTAAAGTCTGATACATTTTGCTAATAAGAATGACAACATATTTAACGATTGTCCATAAAATCTTAGTCCATATCTTTCGAAGAATGTATACCTCATTTCGGTATTCCCGTTCTCTATGGAAAGAGTCCCACAATGGAGTGGATATACTTTATTTAAGTAGGGCCTAGAAGGAAAAAATAACACAAAAACGAAACCTTATACACGAACAAATTGTTTTCTGTAGCTAATTTGCATATTATCGAGGTATTTCTTTTTTCATCGCGACTACTACAGCTCTATGTATAATATGGGCGTAAACCTTTGTCGCCACGTCGTTTTTATAATTGCCATAGAGCATAGACCATAGGGTATATACATTTACGTTAATTTTGATAAGGGAAGATGTGATCAAGTCCTGGTATTTTTTGGACGCAACTCGATTCGTGACTGAACAATGACGTTTAGAAATAAATTTGTGTCAGAAGCATAGACCAACCAATTCAAAACTGTCAATCGCGAATATTTGAATCGAAATCGTATGTTTTTTTTTTCGATACATGTGTATTGTGAGTGTGACGTGAGCATAATTTGAGGTTAGCTCCAAGAGTGTTTTTTAAACGTTAGAATGTCAGAAAATCAAAATTTTAACCCAGCAACTATTTCCTACATTTTTTAAAACCGGCTGAAAATTGATATAACTTTTTTAAGTTTTATTAAAAGCCACGCCAAAGCTTAAAATAAATTTGCTATAAATTTTATTTTATTTTGAAATTGTTAGGTGCAAAAAGGAAAAGTTCTATAACGTTAAGGTTCTAAAAAGTTGCAGTTATATGACTGCTTTAAAATATTCCACATTCTCGTTCCCTTTGTGTATACGTACGATAAGATGTAGTTGAAAGAAAAAGCTTGCTTATGACGTTACAAGTTCCCTTTGTCTTTTGTCTAGCGTTACGTCACATATAAAAAAAATACTGCCACACTAAAAAAAATACTGCCACAGAGCAAATTAATTCTTATTGCGTGTTGAATTTGCACAATCATCAATTCAGTTAAAGGACTTCATAAAGTGAAAAAGACCTTATGCAATTGGTATCGTATTATTCGGGCCACCTAAGACCCCAGTTATAGCCATTCGTAAAACGAAACCTTAAAAATGTTAGGCCTCAAGGTTGGATTTTCTGATTCAACAGCGGTTTTCGGTGTCATGCTATTACGAACCGAAACAGTAGGAGTATTTTCCACCTGAATTTACTGTATACTTTTCCCCGTTTTTATAGGATAGGGTATCATACTAACACAGAACTCTAGTGACAACCTTTTCACGTGTTTTCTCCTTTTCGATTCTTAGCTCCATGGAATTTTAATTAAACAAACTAACTATCTACGTGCTCATCTATAAAATACAGACGAATGGAAATCAAGTCAGGAATCAAGCTTATGTGTCTCACAAATAAAAAAAAAAAAAAATAACCATTCTAGCTACGTGTGCGCATTTTAATAAAGTCAGTATAGCCGTAAGCTTTTTTGGTTTGTTTTTCCAATCGAACGGAGGTAGATATGCGACGGAATTTGTGTCCCAGTTCGAGAAATCGGATTAAAACAAGCAGAGAGAAAAGAATGAGCATAACATACGTAAACCAATAATGTGCATGTAAATTTGTTCATTCCTTAAAATTCACCTTTGATAAGTCTGAGATTTATTGCCTTTATGTATGAGACTGAGAGAAGACTGTTTGGTGTTAGAAAAAGTCGCATAGGGACGCACAGTTGCGGATTGGAATTTCTTGTAAAATTTACAAATTGGGGTTATTGAACGGCAAGAATTATTGTATATGGGCGGATGGTGTTCCCATTTTTTTTTGGAGGGAGATATTCATGCATTTCCACTGCACGGTATTAGATACCACAGTTGAGTTAGCTTTAAGTCCAGATTTAGTTGGATTGAATAGTACAAATTAATTATAACAATATTTAACTTTAACTTCAGTTCTTAATGAACAAACCTGAAAATAAAATCCAAACGAACAACGAACGAAAAAACAGCCCAGCGTTTGTGGAAGTTCACTGAATGAATGCAATTGAGCTGGGTGATTAAACTAAAAAAAAGTTTAAAAATTTGAAGCCTACTGTCAAACGGCTTCATATAGAGTGCCGTTCAGAAAATAGACAATACCCAAAATAACAGAAATTCGTACACTTCTGTGCAGCAAAAAAGTTTTCCTTTCACCTCATGTCGAGAACGGAAATTCCCGCAAAAGGGAAAAAATCTCACGATCTTGACCACTGTTTATAAACCCCCAACCGAAATTGGCAGGCGTTAGTGTCTGGGCAATCCTTTTCACACCTGCCTTCCTCATGCTCAGAAAGGACATAGATATACATATATTTTTTCTTTTAAAAACAAAGCGCTTTTCGAAAAGTGTTGGTCACTTACCAATCGGTAAAATGCTCCACTTCTGCGGTTCGGCATTGTAGTGGTTAATTGCAAAATTCACAGAATAAATAACATGTTGCGCATAACTATTTGCGAGTCACGCCGAATTTATGCCGAAAACCACCGCAAATCCGGTCGCAATTCTTATCGACCGCATCCTCTAGATGGATTCTGCACTTCCAGACCAAAAGTCAATTTTATGAGCGCACACAAATCGGTCTTGGAAACTTTGTTTTTGTTTTGCTTGCGCTTTTGTGGTTAATTTATGTCAATTTGAATAGAAAACCTGTTCCCCCTCAATAGTGTGTATATATCAGAACTGAAGGGATTGGGTGTGCTAACAAAAACCAGTTGACATTCATGGAAAAATATAGTTCCGAATTTTAGAATATATAATACCTTAAATTCGAACTAATCAAAACAGCCTACAACTTGGTAAATTTCCGCAATAAATTAAACAACTAAGTGCACATTTTGTTAAACATTTTCAACACTAACCGATATTCAAATTAAATAATAACAATGTCACTGACGTCCACATAAATTCCTAAAATTAATTCATCACCTCAGTTGACCCCAAAGATGTTAAATAAAACCAAAAAAAAAAAAAAAACAGAGAAAACACTTGACAGTACAGTGCTAAATTAAAAAAGACACCAGCAAAAACAACAGTAGAGGCAACAAATAAATAAATGATTACTTAATTTTAACCAATTAATTTTAATTTAATTTTCTCTTCTTTCCCTCTCCTTTATTTAATTAAATTGCAAACAATTTCATTTTTTATTTTTCTTGTCCCCACACACTCGTTGCCTCGTTGGGGCAAATGTGTCTGTCGCTGCCTTCTGTGTTCAACTTAAGTGGCAGGGATCTATATATATTTGTCCCCTAGAGCAAAATGCCAAAGCACTAGCGCGTCCACATATTTGCTGTACGCCTCTGGGTCTCTTCTTGCGAAAAAAAATATTTTATTTTTTCAAAAATAAATTGAAAAATAAAACAACAGCACCAGTGAAAATTTAAGAGTAAAAATACGGCACAGAAATGTGCCACAGACGCAAATACACCAGAAAGAATGCGAGAAATAAATTCCTCAGCCTCATACGTCATTCGGTCATGATGGCGGCTATTTTAGCGTAGGGTTTGTATTTTTTTTTTTTTGTGTTTTATTTATTTTGTATATATAATATATCTGCCTATCTGCGCGCCTTGGCTACATGGTTAGTGGGGCTTTATGTGTGAAAATGGGCATATTCAGTGCTAGACAGTTGAACGTGTTCTTAAGTGCTTTATAATGGAACAGAAATCGCCGTTGGTTGCGCGCTGTGAGTCCGCCTATGGAATGTTGAAATCTACGTACAGCGTCCAAGCGAATTGAAATATTTTACAGATTTATTTTAATTTGTTTTTATTGCCATGTTTTTTGTTCGTTGTGATTCGGTAGTTTTTTTTTTTTATGAATATTTTTATTAATGTTTCTCATTTTATTGGTTTTTTATTTGCCCAATTTAAGTGTTGGAATTCTGGTATTTTATGTCGTCACGATGAAGCTTATTATATTTTTTTTTTATGTGAAAATAGAATATTATGGCGTGGATTTGATGTTATTTGATTGGCTGATGAAGGTCAGCTTGGCAGGGGTGATAAAAATGAATGCAAAGAGAGGAGCATAAAATATTTCACTAAGGCGCAGGCAGCAAGCTTTAATTGACATTTATGATTGAGCTGATTAGGGATAGTTAGGTAGATGGAATGGGATTCAGTTTTATTATCGTTGGAGATGTGTTTTTTTGAGGGTGCTATTTGAAGCAAACGTTTTACAGAAATTGTACTTTTGGCGGTTGAAAAACACGCAGTTTTAAATGAAGTTTTTGCCTGCCACTTTTGGAGTGAATGGATTGAGAAAGATATTTTTTAGACACTTTTACAGTTTTACTGCAAAAATTTAAATATTTCCAACATTTTCGAGAGCAAAATTATATAATTTGCAAACTCGAAACAACATGGCTTCCAAGCAGATTTCTAATTCAAGATTCTAGTTCGAAAATTGGGATTTATGATTTTCTTGAACATCGTTCATGTTGAACATGTTCAGTGAAAACCACGAACAATAAAAAAAATCAATAACTCATGTGAACAATGACATTTTTTTGGATCTCTACCTGACTCAGTTTGACAGCAATCTGACAGTGACACTTTTTTGATGGCTGACAAATGTGCTCGTTAGAAAGTACCGTGTTAACGAAAGCTACCCATGATCAATTAGTGACTTGTCACTCGAGTTGGAATGTTGACGGAAATTCGATTTCCAAGTCCAGGTTAAGGTCTTAAATTGGGTTTATCTTAAGCTCGTTAATACTTTTTGAGTGGTAAAGACAAAATGTGTATTACGAAAGTGGTAGTCATTTTTTCTAAAGCAACCACACATTTTCGAACGAATTTATTTTCAAAAACTTAGACGACAAAATGTCAAACAATCACAAACTTCAAAGTGACAGAAGGAAATGCCATATAATGTTGAAATGTCTAATGTAAATTGAATACATTTTCAATGCATTTTTTTGACATCTCTGCTCTAGTTTCATTTTAAGTCTGAAAGATGCAAAAAAAAAAAAATGTTGTGTCCAGAGGTGTCAACTTGCACGGTCAGAGTGGCTAATTGGAGCCGCAAATTTTGCGCTCTCGCAGCCCAGTTAATACCAAAAACATTTGCGTAGTATATCAACGCCAAGTGTGACCACCACTTTAAAACGACATGTATAGATGAGTCATATAGGAAAGTCTTGGCCCTCCTAAAACATATCGAACAAGATCGTAGTTCGCGCCAGAATTCTTTACCTACCTATTTACGGGCCAACAAACAATAGAAGCCATGTTAAACTAATTAAACCCAGTAAGTCAATCTGTCGTTCAACGGCATGAGCGGGAAACGCTTTGAAGAAGTAATGCATTTTCCTGAACTCGCATGGAGCTGAAATGTCTTGCAGTCTTTTACCAAACAGCACACCCCAAAAATCGGGTCAAATCAGTTGTTGTGCCGACGGCGGCGCACCCTAAGCGCTAATTGGCTTCTTATTGGGCCACACCTTCCTACCTAGACCTTCTGGTATCAAATTTGTATCGCAATGCACAAGTTTTTCGCCTCATTACCAATGTACCTCGTAGGCATTGCCATTTTGCTACAGAAACATGTTCAGGATTTGATTTTCACAGGCTGAAGTCGACACTTCATTACAGTCTTAATGCTGAAAAGCTATTCCATACCTAAACCAATCTTTAATGGATAAGGGATTTTTTTAACTCCTTCGAGATTGCGAACAAATGCAATCCTTAGCAGCAGCGGAACGTTTAAACATTTCCGCCCAATTTTCACATTCCTCGGTCGCATTCTGTGGCCAATTTAGTAAAAAAAAAAAAAAATCCTATTGCGCTGCGTTGCTCATTTTTAGTTGCAATCAATGCAACTTTTGCCTCGCACCCTCTTCTCTCTACTATAGATATATCGAGAGCTCAAAACGCGCGACGACCACGGCGACGGCTCGTTCGCAATTCGCTTAGCACCAATACCAAGTGTGGGTATATGTATTTGCTATTTTTTTTTAAGCTTGCAATTTTTTGCATTTTATTCAATTTTTGTTGTTGTAAGATAGGTAACTAACTTCTGTTGCAAAATACCTACCATCACCATATATATGTGCAATTTTCTATCCATGCACAGGCCAAACAGTTCTCCAATAATAATGACAACAACAACAAACAACCAGCGCATACCTGTCAAATGGGTGTATACGAGCCCCCAAACGAGGTACACAACTTGACGTCGTCTTTCATTGCTGCATTCATCGTCGTCGTCGTCGTCGGCGGCGTCCTCCATTCGCTCAGCGAGACACCAAGCGAAAAGGGGGCAGAATGGAATGTTTGATTTCATACCTTGCGGATATAAAAAGTTGTATATCTAATCAACTGCACTATGTGCCTTGCCACATACTTGAATAGTTGTGCCCCCCTCCTCCTTCATGGATCTAGCCTCAGCTACCTCCGGTAGATACAACAAATAAACCTAACTGGTATGGTGGGTATAGAATGTATCGGGCTACGAGCTACGACGACTATCATCAAATAGCAATAATGTAAGCTGAGCAACAAGCAGTCGTGCCAGCACCAATAACAACAACAACAGCAAAGTTGAATGGCTGCATTAACTCGTGGGGTGATTTGAAAGCAAAAAACAAAAAAAAAAAAAAAATAAAAAAAAACCAACGACACGAAAGAGCAACAATCTCATATCTGCAAAATATTCCTACGTTCGCATCTACAACTCCACACCAGCACCACCAAACAACATACACTATTTGAACGTCCCACTCTCCTCGTCTGATATTAATGTAACACTAACAACAATAAAATAGTAGAACTGATGCTGCTAGTGCTACTGCCGGTTGCACCAGGAGAGAAGGTAAAATGTTGCTGCAGTTGCAGCAGAAATCTACGAAACCGGCCAAGCACGTTGACTGCGGCGGGAAACCCGCTTACAGCTGGCATAGCTGACATTCATCCGTTGTGTAAAGTCGATAGGGTGAGTGTAGCACCCTTTGGCCCGTTCAAACGTAGAGTGAGGGCGGCGATCTTTGTTCTTAGTAATTTTTTCGGAAGTTAAATTCGACTTGCCGAGGAAACCAATTTAATGAAGTTTGCAGGAGTGGGGGTAGGCTGATGATTTGTTATTTTCGAAGATCTTTGTGTTTTTCGAAGATCAAATAGAGCAACATATATTTGTATAAACTTAAAAGTCCAATCAGCCATTAAAAATAATCAGCTTAGATAATATTGAACAGGCACAGTACTTACTGACAATCAGAGACTATACCTACACAGCTACACAAAATCTGAGTACCCTCCGACTGTCAAATAGTTAGGTATGGTGTCTTGTGCATATTTTTTTAAGTTTTTTTCGTTACAGAAAGTCGGTTTTTTAAATCGATTTTTTTTTTTTAGCCTTTGACACTCCGGGGAAGAATAGGAATCTAATGACAGAAAGAGTGAGGCTCTTCGAAATAAGTCAAGCCGTTTGGGCTACAGGGCGTCACGTAGGAACGTACATAGGATACCTACGAGCGAAACACAGCCCTCCCTGTGTCCAGTCGGGTAAAAAACAATCTTTGTTTTTCGATTTCGGAGCACTTTTGAGAATCTGAATCGGAATCGGCTAAGGTGATAGTTGATTGTCGTCTTCTTTGCTCTGCGCAAAGCGATAGCTAAAAAATGATAGATTAGTGGCAGTTTTAAACGTCATTTCCTTACCGACGCTGTCATTCCGAGCACCTGGGACCCCAATTCTCGAAAATTCTCGCAAACGTTTATCAGTCAAAATCTCCGATGCTATGCGAAAAACTGAAATTTGCAATTCTCGAAATCCGCATACGAGAATTTCTCTTCGAATTGTACTCGTCTGCATTTTCCATGCGGATTTGCGCCTCGCATACGGAATTGTGAGTTTGACACTTCAATACTTCAAATAACGGTTTGTGTTTTGAATTTTCCATTGCGCCTAACTGCTCCATTGCCAAATCAACAAAAAATGCTAAGCCCAAATCACCCAAACAATCCATTGCAAAAAAATAAATGTTCACTAAACATACAAGTATTTTATTATATCTCTTGTTTTTGTCAATCAAAAATATTAATACGAAACCAATTTAAATTTGAATATTGCTCTGTGAATTATTGGAATTTTTTTTATACAAACTGACAAAAATCGTTTTGACGTACTCAAAAATTCTACCTCATTCGAGAGGTGAATATAATTTTCGCATAGGTGGAAAATAAAGCCGAACAGCTTTGAGAATACCAATTTTTTCCGTATGCGAAAATTTCAGGCGGATTTGCTCGTATACGAATTATGTTATGCGGAATTTGAGAATTGGGGTCCTGATACATATTCGAAGTGTCTTTTTTTTTTGTGAAATATATAAGCGAATTTTAGTATAATAACATGTTCACAAATTACAATAAATTTGTTCGTTTTGTAAGGTCTCAAGCTAATAAAGAATCTATAGAATTATCTTATTTTTCTCTTAAAGATAAATTATCATAAAAACGGCTTCAAATGGTCTTGATGCCCTGAAGCCTTAGAATATAAATAATTTATAAATTGATTTTTGTAAATTATTTTGATAAATAAATAAACAAATAAAGAGCAATTACGGAACCTTTTCACATTTCCGCCAATCAACAGTGAATATTTTTATAAATATGCATTCGTACGTCGGGTTTGCAAAGTTCCAAGATATTTGCTTTATTTTCCAGGTTTCTTTTTAATAGATGAACATTTTTTTGTAATTATGTTCTTCATTTCTGTAGAAAGTTCCAATGAAGTTAACTTCATGAATTTTAAAATTTCACTTAAAGTTTATTTTTATTTTAATTAATATTGTATATCTATTCTAATTTTATTAAAGCATTTAATTTATGTGGAATTTAAGCCGAAGTGCATGTATATAGAAAAATTGCAAAAATGTATAAAAGCGACAACCGAATACATAGTTGCAAATAAAAAATCTATAAATTTACCAATTAAAGTGCGTTTGAGTTTGACAACTAGTGAAGTTTGTGTACGTTTTCGTGACATTTTTCAACTGCAAAGGAACGCATTACCTACATCGGGTGGGTCTATTTTTGTAAGTAATGTATGAAGGTATAAATGTTTAGAAATCAACCGGGGTGGAGATTTCAAGTGATTTAATTTAAAGTTTAACCAGTGAATGTATGATATGTTGTAGGCGCAGTGGCTTAGCGGTTAGTGTGTTGGACTACTAAGCGAGGGGTTCAGGTTCGAATCCCGCAAAAACCCAAAATTCCAACTCAGGGTTTTTGTCACTTCGCCAATGTCTGAGAAACATCCGAGAGAGTAGTATAACTGTCTTGAAATAGCTTCTCAATTAGCCGTTTGGATAGAGTATAAAATTGTTGATCCCTTCCATTCATTCCCAAAGTTAAATCTCACACAAAACGAATTGTTGCGAGAAGCTAGGCCCTGGGTCCCTACAGACCTGTTGCGCCAACTATTTTATTATTATTATTTAACCAGTGAATGGAAAAAGTGTCGAAGGCTACACAAACGCGAATCGCATACGAATATCAACAAGAAATAAGAGCATGGGAGGTTTTTATGTTCGATTAGACACACTCAATCTGAAATCTGAGAGCGAATCTGAAGAAGCCCAATCGAATACGACATCAAATATTAATACAGTTAGCTGAACAAAAAACACCAGTTGTTGTAGGAACGTATCGTTTTTCGAATTAAGTCTGAAAGAGCATCCTCCAATTGATCACTTTCTTTAGCTGCCTAAAGACCTACATGACAGCCATCAAAGCAACACTTTCAGCCGCAGTTGAAAGCAAACGTTGCCACACAAACTGACACCCACCCTATACTAACTACATCCATTTGATATCTCTTCATACTATGTCCAAGTACGATCAAATTGATCGTCGTCGGTTGAATAAAATAGTAAAGTCAATCCGCACATATTCCCCTATAATACCATACGAAGGAAAGAGACAGAACTGTTGAAAATTGTTTATTGCAGAAGGCAGTTAGGCTGTGCGCAAACTTGGTGCAGCGCAGTCAATCCCCTTTGCACCCTCTAGTACAGAGTATGGCTTAGGCGGCGACGACAACGACAACTAAGTCGACTCACGGTTGATGCCGAAGAACTCGTCAAGACCGCATTCCATTCGGTTTTTTCCCAGTCCCTCTAGCCACCCATTCCACATATCTATTATACATATATATGCGTCTCCCTTCCCCACTCAGCGCGCGTCTATCCACACACAGTATCCAGCAACATAGGCATTTTGTTTGTAATTATATGCATTTGTATCTATGCATTCTGACTACTGATGTAATTTAAATTTTTTTTTCCACATTTTTGTTCGTTGCCCGACTTCAAGTCGAAAGGAAATATAAAACGATAGCATGTACGAGTGCATATAGCATTTTACCTGCTCAAAAATACGCGTAGGTATATACGAGGTTTTTTTTTTGGGCAACTATAGTTGATGGTCATTTCATTGGCAGAACGCAGAACTAATTTATTAATTTCTCAGGAATTTCAGTTACTAATTTGTACGAATAAAAATATGAAGTTTCTTCTTTGAGAAAGATTTTTCTTTCTGCTCGATCAGCTCCAGATGGAAAGTAGCACCCGCAAGCAGTGTATCTCAACAGCAAAGATAAGGCAAACAAAATATTTCTGTATACAAAACAGTTTTGTTGTTATTGTATTATATTTTTTTTCTTTTCTTTTATGTGGAAGCCGAGCCGGTTTATCATGTGAATTCCCGAAATTCCATACTCATGTTGTGTGATCTTGCTGTATTGTTTGTAGAGATACCAGATATTCACCATTGCCCAGCCAGCATCAGGGTTAAAAGATGAAACGGTTTTTTTTTTTTTTTTTCTGTTTCCAATTTCTTTCGGTAGCTCAATATTTTCTATACATTTTACGCCTAACATTCCAGCCGCATGCTGGACATTACAGTATGGGAGCTTTTTCAATGGCGGCTGGTGATTGCTGTTGATTTTCACCTTTTCGGCGCAACCTTTAGCCATAAAGTGTGCGCACACGTACACGTACAACGTTCAAATTTCCTTCTTGATCGGGAAATTTATTATTGTAAAGAATAAAATTCATTTTTATTGGAAGGAATTCCTTGTAACATATGCCGTGGTGAGCACTGGTAAGAGCCCACGCAAGGTGGGAGTGAATTTATTGGCTTCGAAGTGATTTCCAATTCTGTGTTATGACGTTTTTTTCTTGTTGAGGAATTTATGGAATTTATATGACCTGCGAAGTGTTCTGGTGTAAAAGGAATGCAGTAGGAAGTGGATTTTTGGATGCTGGTGGTGCATGCGTACATAATGCGCTTTGTGTAGATGATCATAAATAATGAACAGGGATTGAGGTGAGGACGGTTACATTTCAAACGAACCATTAACGACTATGTATCGGATATAGGGCGCAGCTTCTTTCACTTATTGACAATGAAAGCAAGGAACATGCTCTGATGATTTGGACATTTTGGAAGATGCTTTTTGAATATCTTTTTTGTGTTGATAGCGTTCATTAAATTAGATTAAATTAAAATGAACGTGAAAGCAATAAACTTGAAATGAGTTTGGGAGTGCCTGGAAAATATTCAAACAATGCAAAACTGTGTGACAAGTGTGACAATAGAAGTACTATAGAATCAGTTTCCTCGGCTCAAGCCCTTCTTAAGATTTTATCTGCAGAGAAGGCAAATGCAGCCTCAGTTCAGCCCAGCCACTCCAAGTCTTATAAACAGTCTTAAAAACAAAAAACTACACCGAAAACGGTCAAGCATTTATATCGGCTTTATAAAGTTTGGCTGCTCATTTTAATAGACTTTCAATACCATACAGTTGATGTCAGCCACTTGCATCTATATTTAAATAAAATTTAGATAGATAGTAGGATAAACATAAACAAAACAAAAAAATATTTGTTTTAAGAAGAAATTCAAACAACTCACAATCTAAGGTAGTTAATAATAAAAGAGGAGCCAATACCAATCACTATTCGATTTTGTTTATAAAAAACTAACAACAGTAGATAGCGATAAAAAAATTTTACTTTACGAAAATCAACTCCCATGCTAGAGTTAGCTAATTAAATTCACAGTATACATTTTTTTTTTGTACGAGTTTTATTTTACGATTTTTTTTATATAGATTAACAGCTGTTTCCGCCTGCGCTGAATCTATTTTTCGATTAACATTTATGTAAACAGTAATAGGCATAGGCAAAGATAAAGATAATCATTGCAAAGTTGTTGCGCTCTTTCATAAACATAGAGAGATCACGTACGCCAATTTTGCGATGACGATGAGACGTGTTGATCGATTTCAAGCGGATATAGGTACTTAAATAAAGCTTTTAATTTTTCGTTTGAACTGGATTTTTGTTTTAATGTACATATAACAATGTTCATAATTAAATAAAAAGAGATGTGAAAACTATTTCCAGAGTTTTGGCTCAAGAGGATTATGTTTCGTTGTAGTGTGTGTTTTTTTTTTTCTGACAAGCGATTCATTAGGCCACGGACGCACGCGTGAAAACAATACAGAAAATGTATTTTCTGTTATATTCAAAACAGGGGTTATTCGCGATAATAAAGAGGTACATGGATTGGAATGCCGCCATTTTTGATTTTTGACATTTGGACAGAACTCCATAAATTTCTATTTCTATTGCTTTATTTTCAGTAGAAAGCGTCCGAAAACTAAACAAACTAATATTTTGGTAAACGCCAGATGAAAACCTTATAAATCCTTGTATAAAAACAACAAAACTATCTACAATCTACAATCAAGTCTATGTGGGGACGTTGAAGTCTATAGTTTAGTAAGTTTGACAGAAGGCTGACTTAACGTGTTTCACTTTTGACAGGCCTACATCGGTCACATGAACAGCCTTTTCAGTTGACGTTTATGGAGGGAAGCCGACGAATTTATTCAAGACATTCGTAACTGAGGATTAAGTTGACAGTTCGCGTATGTGTTTGACGTAGAAAAAGTTACGTTTCCGACCAATCTATTGTTTTTGCAAAATCCACCCATTCCGGTCGACTTCAGAAAACTAGATTTTGCAATATTCTTATATAATCCTGTATTCATCGTTGAAAATAAACTAAGTTTAAACAAAACACGAGCATGAAGAATTGCGAATTAGGCAGGCAGAAATATTCTACAAGACTACACCAAACTGTCAGATATATGTGTATATGTATATAAAAATGGTGTAAAAAATGTATAGTATAATTTATCAATTGAAAATGGCTGGGCCGATTTGGTTCAGTTGTTTTTAATAACCCGGGCAAGGTTCTTATGAAAGAAAATCTAGGGAAAACCCTCCGGAAAAGTCGGGAAATTGGAAAAAATCGAAAATTGATTTTTTGTATAAAATTTTGTGTGCAATTATTCCGGCATGGCTTTTCGAATGGAAAAAAATGGAAAATTCTTAGTGGCAAACTTGGGAAATTCCGGAAAGCCCCGAAAAATATTTTTTAATAATTTTTTGTTTTCAACGAAATTTTACATTTTGTCTTACGTTTTGATGTAAAGGTGGAAAAATCGCTGTGAAGCTTGGACAATCTCGGATAATTGTGAAATTCATTGTGATAAAAGACGTTTTGCGCCCATAAAAATTTATGCAAGCTACTCGACTCTACGAAGCAAAATATGAAGTTCGAATTTACACATCTGCAACGCGTTTTGAATAATGCGAAAAAAAGCAGCTCCAACTATACTTTAAAATGCAAAGTCGAATTCGAATCATACCGCTAAAAGAGTTCATGTGAAGGAAATGTCAAAACTGTTTGCACTCTGCAATTTACTCTGAAAGTTCCAATTTCATTACTCTCACAGACGGATTTCGCTTTAGAAAAAACTGCTTCTTTTTAATCCTATCACAAGGATTTGCAAAATTTGTTTAAACAAATGCCAGTTTTCACGAGGGTTTTCAACATTTCTCACTGCGCTTACTAAATTTTTCTAACAGTGTACCTTCTTTATACAACCTGAAATCGTTAGCACAACAAGAACTTTATATTTCCACCTATATCAACTGTAGTGAAAACGAAAAATTTAATAACTTTTCACCCCAGAATGGGAAACTACATAAAAAGCAACATTAAATTAAGACGGACGCCAAACCTGAAAAATATTTACTGTGACCCACTGTTGAAACAATTTGTTTGTGTCAAAAAAAAAAAGAAAAAAATACATTCGCCAAAAAGTTTTGCACCCATTTATTTGCATTCGTTTTTATTGTCGCCGTGTCAAAATCGTGTGGAAATCAAAACAGTTACGCTTGGCTGTTTTGTTTATTTATACGATTTTCACTTACGTTTAACTGACTTTTACTCTGGCTGTATGCTTCGTTTTATGGTTTCTGTGAAATTCCAGGTTTAAACATGATATGCTCGTTGGATTACACACGTTTGCAATAAATATTTACTGCTCTGTCTACAAGAAGAAATTGCATAAGAAGAAAGTGCTTTCGAAAATAACAAGAGACAGATTTCCGTCTCACCTTGACATTCAATCAAAACGATCGCGTTAACAGCAATATTTCTAATCGGTAGTCGCGCCCATTAATCAGCTGTCACTGTGATGATTCAATAAATCAAAAAAATTGCTTAGAAAGCCCAAATGATAAATCGAGTGAAGTAGACTCTGCAATATAGAAGTCTGTCACGATGACAGCAGCTATGACTAACATAATCGGAACTTCGAAATTAAGTCTGCGGTCAACCAAACAGACACATTCGGTGAAGTGAATTATTTTCGCCTACCATATTTGTCATTTACTTAGATTTATTGACGCGAATGTAAAATAATTCTATTGATATTTCCCTCGACTTCCAAGGATGACAGTCGAGCGTAGGAAGATGACAATCGAAATAAAATGACATTTTCGAAAATCTCTTGTCGAACGAGTTTATAGCTGCCCATCAGACTGTGTGAAGTGTGCGACTCTTTGACACTTGGACAAAGATTTTGTAAAAACGAAGAAAAAAAAAAAAAACCGCCACACACACAACTTGGCCTTGAATGCAAATATTTCACTGACAGTTTGCTTGTAATCACTCTGTCCAAGTACAATACAATTCATGTGACATGCGTGCGCTAAATACTTGAAATACTCATTTGCTTTTCTACTTAAGTAAGCCATTTAGAGGGGCTTTTATGCGCAAACAGGTGGGTGGTGTTAAGTTGAGAAGTGACATAACTTCTGTGTTACCATAAACTCAAGCCGAAACTCACACACACACACACCTGCATGAATGGAATCTATTTTCTTCTTCTTCTTCTTCTTCTTGGTGGTGTCGTTCTTATTTGTTTTTTTTTTTGCGTTTCCTTGCTGGTTCTATGCATTGATTACACTTTGATTACACATATTTTCAGCGGTGTACATGAACGGCGAGGCAGAGGACGACGGCAGATGCACATACCAAGCGACATACATAGATATGAAGTTGCTAGCTATGCTCTCAAGCCTTTGGAAAAAAACCTGCGAAGCAGTGGACAATTTATAAGGAAACCAATGTTTTTCCTTCTTTTTTTTTTTTCTGTAAGTAATTTAGCAACATGTTGCCAGGCAATCGGTGACATTTTTCTTTAGTTGTCGTTGTCGCCCCGTTTGCAGTTGTTTTCTCGATGAAATGACGACAAAGGCAGTGTTCATGATCATGTTCGCAACGTTACGCTTCTGCGATTTGTCTCACTGAGTTTTTTGTTCGTTCCTTTGAAATTAGAATTAATTAATTTTCATAAGAGTGGGAGAGACGACATACGAGATAAATACACATATTCTGGATCATGAGCTGTGGGAATGGAATGGTATAATTGCCTACGACAGGTAGTTGTGATGCATAGTGTGGGCGATAATCTGGTGCTGGTGAGGATAAAAAAATAAAAAAAAAGTTGATTAAATATGTGGGTACTCTGGGTGTAGTGTTATGTAGACGAAATGCTTGGCTAGGTGGAAAAGTCAAGGCTTCGTATTGAATTCCATTGCGGAGGAGGCGAACTGGTGCGTGATGACGTGGAACTTCTTTATCGAAGTCTTGTCGGACTGGTTATGGGGCACTCTTGTCTCTTCATTCGTAATTAGATACGAGTGTACGCAGATCTTAAATTAAGTTTGACTTGAAGTGGAAAGGATGCACTGAAGCAACCCAACTTCTAGATATGAGTAGAAATGACTGTTTATAGCAATGTCAAATGACTGCCGAAGTTACTGATTTTATGAAATCTTTGAGGAGACTGATATCGGTGTCGATTTGTTGCAGATTCTACTTTTAGCTGGTACATTCTTTTGCAGTGATGCCAACTTGATAATCGCCTTAAAAGGTACGAGAGAGTTAGGGTCAGTAGAAGCCGAAGCATTTAAAAGACAGCTGTAAAAAGATTCGAATTTAGTTGATACTTATATCCTTTTTGGTGTACAATGCTGATGAAGAATAGATATAGCCTCACCCTTAAGGATATTACTACGAATGCAACCAGAGTTCATTCACTTTAGATTGCAAAACTTAAGGTGGCTAGCTAAGGATTCAGATTTGAGGAGAGAGGAGAGAGGCCAAAAGTCAAATCGGGTCAAGTGTGAACGAGTTTTACATACAAATCGTTCATAGGTTGAGGTATACACTACCTTCTATACTGACATTGGTCGACAGTCGACACCGATCATTGGTGATCTGTCGATAAAGAAAAAGGTATGAAAACTGTTTATTTCGACGGAAACTTAAAAGATAAAGATGCCGTGGACAGCTACTACTTTAAAGAGGGATCAACAGATGAGCCGGTATTTACGAGAGTCTTGATTTATATTTTATAGTTCAAGCGGGTACTTGAAGTATTTACTACGTTCTTAACCTCAACTCAGTTCTTTTGAAAGTACTACAGTCGTTCAGTCGAATAATTTATATTTCTGCGATCAATTTGGAGCAAAAGTTTATTGCGCTGGACTACTGAGGACCAGTGACAAAATCCATGTCACATGAAATTCTACCTCGTCCGTGTCCGCACAAAGTCGATTGCCAGCTTATCTCGGAAAATGTGGCTGATCCGCAATGGGGGTGGAAAAAAGATCCCCCTCGTTAGTTCGCCTTTTTCATCACTTCATCCTTGAGATCGATTTATGCTTATTTTAGATACCATTTCCAATGAAACTCAAGGACCCTGCTGACGTAGGTGCGCATCATATTAAACGAAATATTCCATATCCAAAAGAGATCCAATAGTTTTTTGTTTTTTTCTCAAATTCGTAGCACTATTTTAACTAGTTACTATAGTTAAACATCTTCAGTCAGGTGTATATATATATACATAAAATCGCCCCACATTTCCGACAAAATCACGCTCGTAAACAAACTCATTTAACCCTGACTTGTATTTTTAGAATTCCGACTAAACTTGAAATTTTTGACAATCATCGACTTGGCACTTTATCTTTATGAAATAAAAAAAAAAAAAACTCCGCCATATACAAAGCTGATTTTTATAGGAGCTGTAAGCAAAAGTGCACACTTTGCGTTGATATTTGCCTCCATCAGTCAAATTTTTTTTTACCATCACTATCAGCGACTGAAATACCGCACAGCGAGCAAAATAAATAGAAAAGCTTCTGTTTTCTCTCTCTCTAAGAATAGTCGACATAATAATTGATAGCAACCCTTTCATCAAGAATTTCATTAGAGGCCGAAAAGGAAAATAAATAAACAAAACTGATCTACACACACAACTTGTACGTGTGTGTGAGTTTGTACATAGACGATCGTGCATAACTTCTCTTTTGCGCATATTCTTAGCTTCATTAGAGAATTTCTTAATTATTTTCTTGATCCCAAATAGATATCTGTATCTGCCAGAGTTTTTTTTTTAATATTTCACGAGAGCATGTGTAGTGTATAGCTACGAAGAATTTTTTATTTATTTTTTTTTTGTGTTTTTGAGAAATGCGTCAAAAAGGCAACACACATTCCGAATTTATGAGTGTTGGCATATGGGGGTAAATAAAATGTGCGTCGCTGTCGAAGATTGTGTGTGCTGTACTGGAATTTCAATTTTCCATCGAATGCGGAGATTCTATAAATAAACTTTGCGGAGCGTTTCTTTGAATTATACCAGCCAGAAAGTTATTATAAAGGCAAAAGAGGAGTTTATGCTGCCTTTGAGTATCTTTTTTTGTGTTTGTTTCTTTAAATTTTTAATAATAATCCACCCCTCTCTCAGGGTTGCAGACATGAAGTGTATTGAAATGCGAGGAATTTTATTTGAAAATTTGACTCGTTCCAGTGGATTAAATTGGAACTGCTTGATAGGGCGACGCCAAGATAATGCATTCAAGGAGATTTTCAACGAGATAGGACATAGGAAACTCGATAGTTGAAGCAGGCAGTTCTCCAATCGCCAGTAATGAAGCTCTACTTCATAACTCGTTACTTCTTTTCATCGAACAAATACATTTTGTTTGAAGTAAAATCACTTCCTGTCCTTTATCAACATTGCAGAACTTTATTTTAAATCTTCTTCTTTTTCTCTTAGCTATAAATTACTCGCTACTCGCTACTCTGCAAATTGCCTCTTTTTCTGAAAGTTTAGATGGAAAAGTTTATTTGTTTATTTGTTTATTTATTTAAGTCTACCATTTTACAATTTACAGACAGTCAGGACATAGACACGATTTCGTTCGATTTAAATATGGTAAATTAACCAAAGAAACAAACTCGTAATATTTTCATTAAATGTCTCTACAAACGAGTTGGTTAGTTAACTAGGAAGTTTTGGGAGCAAATAATTATCAGCACTCTAAAAACTTTCTACCGAATATCCTTTTATTGTTGAATTATTAGCCACTTCTGTTGGGTTCCCTGTATTAAGCCTTGCAGCTTTGTGCCATCAATATATAATTTTGAGAAAACACAATTAGGGATCACTAATAACTTAGTAAATCCAGTTGCAAAGTCTTCCAATGGGAGCTTATCTAAGAGACTTAGTCTAATAACTCAAAGGGCTGTAATCCAAAACGAAGCCCCTGATGTTAAGCTCAGCAGTGAACTTGTAAATTTTTGTTTCAAAATTGTGATACAAGTATAAATGTTGCACAAGGTTTTTGTGTCAGAAACTTTCAATATTAGTTATAAAAACCAAAGGCCGTAGACCGATGCTTCGGTAGCTTAAAAAAGTGTGGCAAATCTTCATTGTTGTATTCCTCACAAGGGAGTTGGCGCAAGTCCTGTTAAATATGTCAACAACCAAATGGCGTCCGGGGGATTATACACCTCGACAAGTATTTGCCTCACTAGTTAAATACTACAAGTTAAATTCTACAAGCGTTATACATTTCTGTACAGAGTTGCAAGTTTAATGCTATATTTCTGACCCTTGTGACTTTATCCCATCCGGAGGTAGCTTATCTCTCCATTATAAACCAATTGCAAAAAAGAAATTGCTTCCAAAATCAAATGATCTGCAAAAAAAGAAAAATTCCATATCTTCAAGACCCACTGGATGTTTTGGAGCTTTTTTCTTAAATCGTCAAGGGAAGACGTGTCCCAAACTTTTGTTGAATCCTAAAAGAGCATTTCTGTTACAAAAGCGTCTTTCTCATTTTTCGTTTCATGAAGGCTAGTTTAATTTTTATAAATAAATTGCTTTGTCAAAACTTTAACAAGAAATTTGACGCTGATAACAAGGGAGACGCACTCTGGCAACAGATTGTGATGAAGAACCAAAATCTCTATATATCAAAATATTTCTTAAAAAAAGAACACTTACAGCGTTGTATGTGAATACACTCATTCACGGCTACAAATATAAGATGGCAAATTCTCGTTTTGGTTCTCGTACAATTTCCGGTTAGTTTCGTTTTGACTCCTCTGTTTTGCGTTCATTTGTCAGTTCAAGCCAGTTACCAGCAGATGGGTCATCTGCGACAAATCTTACGTCATTTGGACAACGGCACAGTCTATACAGCATCACCGCATATCCGTTGTATGTTTTGTATAAATGACGTAGGTAGAATTACAAATAAATTCTGTACGTCACTATCGCCGGGTGATATCGTATATATATACAAAATCGAGCTGACTTCACCGACTCCGATTTATTGAGATAAGCAATTAGTGACAGTAACTGCATCAGGTATAGAATTTAAAATGTGACATGCGATAACCACAATCAGCTAGACATAATCGGATAGGTTATAGGAAATCACTAAAGCCCACCGTCACATGAGCTGTTTCTTTTTTGCACTTATATTTGGTCGGACGCCATGAGTAGGGGCATAGAAAAGCAATAAAAAGGTTCGGGACTTAACCCACTGTTACATTTTTCGTTACTTTGTTGAATTTTTATATTTTCCCCAACCCAAACGTATTGGTCTAGATCAATTTTCAAGAATCGAAGTAAACTAACGAGTATACTCGTATCAATCCTCTTTTCAGACATTACATCCACCTCCAAATGATAAGTCTGCTGTATAGTGAGGCGCTTTTTGTCCATTGGTTTTAAGACAAATCATGGCGAGAATAGAGCCAGCGCGTTTGGTCTAATGTAGACAACATCTTAAACGTAGTAGAAGTGACATGAATGGCCAGTAAACTTTTTGCATTTCGGGAAATTTTAAATGAGGCCAATGTGTGCAAATTACTGACGTTTGGCGACAGTTGACATTAGGGCACTTACGAGTACATGTATCTAAGAGCAATCTCAAACTATTCGGCTAAGAACTGCCATTCTTCTCGCAGGCACACCTCTTGCATTAATTCAGGAAATAAATTGTTAGAGTTATTTCCTGAATTAATGTCAATTTAGTACTAATATACAATTGTTATAAATAGGCCCTGCAAAGTTTTCCGCTGATCGACAAGAGTAAAACACATTATTTGAAAACTAAAACAAAATCATTGTTTCTTGGCTAACACATCAGTACAATTAAATTGTCGAACTTCCATTACACCCAACACCTCATGTTTAGTTATCATTTACCAATCTTATTACTTGCCCTTACATAATCTTACAGATGGCGCTCTCAAATTCGTCAAGTGTCATATCGTTCATTTTTTTTCTTGTCTTTGTAATTTCAGCAAATAAAGTTAAGATTGGTCTCTTGAATTTCGACCAGCACCAGAAGAAGTCGTGTTTATTGTGAATCGACGCGTTTCTTGATTTCCCACCCAAACTCCTCAAATAATAATTGTTCGAACAGCAGGTCAAGCCAGCGATGCCAACCTACGCTTTTTCATGCCTTTTAGGCATTATTTCATAAGTTAAGGCTTTAAGGCTTTATTTTTTACAATAAGGCATCTTTTTTTTATTTCAAATATTTTTTTTGATTCAACGTACCTATACTGACTTTTTATTTTTATAAACATTCTTAACAAATATTGGCAAAAAGAAGACCTTGGTGCTCGGTCTTAAAGAATGTGTTTCCACCTTCAAACTCTAAACATTTTCCGAACACTTTATCTGTCATTTTTTTAAAAATAATTCCAGCTTCCACTTCCAGTAAGTGGAATAAAATTGGAAATAAATTTGAAAGCTGTTTTTCTTCTATGATTTATACATAATTTAAGTTTTTTTTTGGAAATAAAAATTGTTTTTCTTATTTTTTTATATTTGTGTTTAATTTTTGATTTATTGTTCCAATTTACCTAAAAAAATATTTAAGGCATTATTTTATTGAAAAAGGCATCTTTTTTCACGTTAGGCTTTTTTTCATCAAAATTGGTTGGCAACGCTGGGTCAAGCAATTCCCGACATTTCCATATTAAACAAATTCTCCACAAGCTTTCCCCAATCGAAATTAATAAACGTTGAGTCATTTTCGTGCTCCACTGTCAGTCACAGCAGCTGACCCTCTTGACCGACAAATGGCAAAGTTCCAAAATGTCTGTCAATCTTTTACTAATCTATACACTCACCACAAGCATATGTACTTAGTAGATATCTGGTGACGATTTCTGCAAAATAACAATACAAAAACAAATGACAATGCAAAGAATGTAAACCTTTGTGTTTCTTGTGTTGCGGTGCGCCCGCGTTCCAGTCGAGAACTTTTCTCGTGTCGACAATTAATATGTATTGTCTTCGGTCGCTTATGGCAAGCAGGAGGAAACATACTCGACCGGCAACGAGCTGCGAATTCCTCGCGCGCACCCATCATTATTTAATACGCAAAACATTCAAGAAAAGAAACGAAAAAGTAATGATAAAGACGAGGTACCTCCTACCTATCTACTACTAAAAATTCGTGCATCCATCCCAGATCCAAACCAACACCGGGGCCGGGGGATATCGAGCCAGTAATCTTACACACAACATGTAGCATAGTACTAAGTAGGTACAATATAAGCTGCGCAGTGTTTACTTGAAAACTTCAACGCATGCCCGGCCTTACACCGAGCGCCCTCAAGTTTTGCACAACCACGCTCGGCACTCGCTGAGCATAATAGCACAGCACAGAGTTCCATCAAACCAAAGCAATTCGGTGGGTGGA
Source organism: Cheilosia vernalis (assembly GCA_949126925.1). Lineage (NCBI taxonomy): Eukaryota > Metazoa > Arthropoda > Insecta > Diptera > Syrphidae > Cheilosia > Cheilosia vernalis. The sequence continues at coordinate 101,110,074 of OX421358.1, read as the reverse complement.
TTAGTTGGTGGGGTGACGGGGACGGACCGTGCAAGGAGAGATGCGGTGGGCCTGACAAGGCGGGCGGTGGTGTAAGACCAGAACGGGCGGACGGGGCCAGATAGAGATATCTAATGAGCGCATTTTACTGTTGTGTATACTTAAGCGAACGTTTAAATTCCAATGCGATGATTAACAGTCCAAGTATAGAGATAATAAACACTCTCTATAGTGTGCGGTGCTGTAGCTGCTGCTGGTCGGTTGGGATTTTTGCTGCTGTGGTGTAAGTATTGTGAATGTTTCCACTTGTAATTGGCCGTGGATAAGGCGTTACCAGATTCGAGTTTGAAGATGTAAGATTCTGGAGATTTGCTGTGGTGTCAAATGGGCTTTTAATTGATGTTTTATTTGTACGAGTATTTAGAAGGGAACAAAAGTCAGAAAGAGCCCAAAAAATGCTTCGGCAATTGGCATTGACGTAAAATGAATTGTGGGGGAGTTCTTCAAAAATATAAGGACTAGCAACGATCTTGGGTAGGTTTTACTATTAACTCTCATGTAGCGAACTGGGAACTCAAAATTTGTCTCAACGTTGATAATAAAATAATAGTTGGCGCAACAGGTCTGTAGGGACCCTGGGCCTAGGTTCTCGCAACCATTCGTTTTGTGTGAGTTTCTCATTTTTGGAACGAATTGAAGGCCGATTGAGAAGCTCTTTCAAGACAGTTATACTCTCGGATGTTTGTCAGACGTTCGCGAGAGGTGGCGCAGTGAAAGCTGTCTCAACGTTATGATCAATATAGTTCAAGTACACCACACTATTCATTTCAGTTGTGACAACCACATACTTGGCGAGCGTACAGTAGTTGCTCTTCATTTAGCTAACCCGATACCCAAATTCCACATGCGGCAATCCATAAATATAACCTGTCAAAATCAGCTTAAGAACAAAAGTCAAAACAAAGCGATATTGCACTTGGACTTTAGCAGAGATGGGCTCATTTTTATATCAGCTGTCCTTTCAAGACCTTTAAGATCAGTTGTCCTTTCAAGACCTTTAAGATCAGGACCGGCATTCTGTAAGGTGAAAACCTTTAAACGTTTTCGTGCACACGAACAGTTTGCTTCATGTAATAGGTATCAAAAACGAAAGAAATTATCGTGGGCGCGAAAAAAAACGAACGAACACATTTTCTTTGACGTTTTCGCTTTTCTTGCTTCATGTAACCTTAAAAACGAACAGATTATATCGTCTCCACGAAAGAAAACAAACGACAGCTATTTTGTTGACGTTTATCATTTTCCTATTTATTATCTTTGAGTTTAGTGATTTTAGATTTTAATATTGTGCTGAATATTTTACTAGAAATGCTAACAAAATATTTTTATTTGACCAGCGAAAGCGACGAAAGTGAAATGGAAAATGAAGACGTAAACCTAAAAAAAAATAGAAAAAATCTGCGGGATTGTTCGAATCGTCTCACATTACCTAACAAAAGGTTGGTTTATTTAAATTTTGTTCTTAGTTAGAAATTAATTTTTTTCTTTTAGTTTTGTTCAACGTTTTAGTTTAAACATAGCTGCCTTTCATTTGCATACAGGTACACGAAATACATACGTGCCTCCTATTTTAAACTTCCCTCAACGTCAAAACAACTTAACGAAAATAAATCTACATATACTGAGACAGCCAAACTATAATTTTGTTGTCACACAGTTTCTCAAACCTAAACGAATGTGAACAACAAAACGTTAGGAGTTACATGAAGCAGATTTTCGCTTTCGCGTGATTTATTTCGTTTTTTGAAACGCGAAAGTGGTTTTCGTTTCGTTATTTACAAAATCCCACCCCAGCATTCAGCTCACACATCACACCATTCAAGATGAGACGCAACTCTACTTCTGTAACTGATTTCTACCTAATCAATTCAGCCGCTTCTGTCTGTTAATAAATTATGAGTTTAATTGTTTGTTGTTAAAGACAACTACCTTGCAATGCTGAAGAACAAAAGGCAAAACACGCACCTTGCCTACCTATAACGATGGTCGGCTAAGCTGTATAGCTTTCGCCTTCTATCAATTTTACGGTTGACTTTAACTTATAATCCCAAAAACTTCGGATCCTTCTCTTAAACCCAATGTTCAGCACTAAGTTGCTGGTCTTGGAGATAAACCTTCGATGTAGTCGATAATAATCGTAAATAGAGTTCGTCTAGCTTCTCAGACGTGACTGGTTTCATCTTTTATAGACCATCAATGTGTTTCAGTGGAATTGGCATAAAATGCCAAAATAAATATGTAGGTATAGATATCTTTGATTTTCAACGAAAAGTTATTAAAACATTAAATACCTAGATAACGTAGCACGACAAGTTCGCATTAAATGTCCCCCAAAAATTAATTATTTCGCTACAATCTTACTGCAATAAGATCGAAATGAAGCCAATAAAAAAGTAGATTCTAAAAAAACCTGAATAAATTAATAAAATGTTAAAACCCCGAACCCATAGAAAATACTTACCTAAATAGGGACCCAACGACCAATACCTACTAGGTCCTCAACAACTAAATCAAATTTAATCATCTGCCTCTGCATCTCCCCCTTTACGAGAACAAAACTATTTAACTGAAACCAAAGTTAAAGTTCAAAATCCACAATGAAATTCCATCAAGTAAATGAAGCGAACAGCATACAAAAAAAGTCCCCCATCGTTTTAAAACCGACAAAAAAAAAAAAAAAACTCAATTATTCCCTTCCAATTCCTTCATAAACAACAGATGTGGAATGCTGCTGGCTTTTTATTTAATCCATTACCACTACACATAGCCACACAACAATATAAAACGAGAAGGCAAACTCAATATAATAATTGACTTTCAAGGTAACCCCTCCCATCAGTTTACATTTGAATATAATTCAAACCGAATTCCGATCTGGCAATACCCGAATGGAATGCGATCCATAGCCCCTATAGGTTATGTCGTAAATTGTTATTCTCCGTCTCGCTTGCACTCACACGGCACATTCAACCATGTCAACCTCTTCAAATTGTGACAATTTACTATCATAGCTACTTCACTGATTTCTTCTATAAACATGTTGATAGCACAAAAAAACCAAACGCCAACATTCCAAATAGAGGGCTTTTATTAATACCCATTCAGTTATTAATTATTCGTTTCGTATAGGTTTGAGAGTGAGAGATGAATAGGTACGTTTTTTATCCACGGCATAGGCCGACGCAGAACTGTCATGAAAATATACCTAACCAAAAAGACAAACGACAGTGCGACAAAAAAAAAAATTCACTACGCTAATCGGTAAAATTAATCATAACAACAACACATAAAGATACATACCGATCGCGCGGATCCAGCCAAGTTGTCTTCTTCGTATTGTGGTCAATGTAGTAAATTTTTCCATCATAATCTTTAGCAACATCCCAACCATCTGGCAGTGGAAATTCACCATGATTGTGTGTTTTTGGCATAATTTCAGCGCGCGGAATTCGAACGAGAGAAACAAAATTATTTAGAGATTTCCACGAATTCGTTGGTTCGGCTTATTTATTATTGAAAAATTTTTTTTTTTTCAAAAATTTTCTTCTCAGAATCACTGTTTTTTTTTTTGCTTCGCTTTCGAAAGGAGAGATTTTCCTTGGATTTTTTTTTTTTTTTTTATATTTATTTTACACGATCGTATCGGCGGAAGAACACACGCGTAGTATAACACTTACTCGATGGAATTGAATTTGTATCCATGAGTTTCATATTCTTTTTGCGGTTCAATAAATTGCAGGCGAGATTAAAAATATATATTTATTTTTATGTAGGTATCTAAAATCAGAGAGATAAAAATTTCAAATGACTATAGGTTCAAGTGGATACGATTGTGAACGCATCTGCGTATATCTCTGTGCATAAAATGTGCAAGGTGTAATTGTGCAACCGCCCGACTACTACCGTCCTATAAAAAAGTAAACTGACTCTGTGAACTGTGAAATCGGAATTGATTCCTTGTTGGAATGGAAATTCCTTTGAGGAAAACAGATAAACATGCAACGGCAACGGTTTCGGTTTGATCGTATACATTGTTGTCCATCTCGCTCGCTCGTACGTTTTGTAGTAATTTGTGTGTGGTGGAGTTGTAAAAAATAAAAGAGAACAAAATGTTCAATGTAAATTATTATTATGTCGACAGCCGTGTTTTTTTTTTTTTTTTTGTTCAATGGATAGATAATAGAATGAATCTCCTTGCCAACTCGTCGAGGGGTTGATCGTAGATGTTGGTTGGTGCACCTTGTTTACTCTTGCGCGTTCACATGAATGTTATCTATCCCGTTCGCAGCGCATTCCAATCTACAAGAACAACAACACAGTACGGTGAACGGTGTGTATTCACACAGAGAGCCACTGCCAGAGCAGGCAGAGCACAGCCTTCAATCGTTCGTAAACACGAATACACGGCGAAGCAAACACCGAACGCCTGAGAGAAAGAGCGAGGTACAAGTAAATGGACGAACGACCTGAACGCCGAGCCGAACCCGAAGCCCGAACCCCATGCTAAGCGTTGCCAACCAATTTTGACGAAAAAAAGCCTAACTTGAAAAAAAAAGATGCCATTTTCAATAAAATAATGCCTAAAATATTGTTTTATGTAAATTGAAACAATAAATCAAAAATTAAACACAAATATAAAAAAAATTACAAAAACATTTTTTTCGCTTGGAAACACATTCTTTAAGACCCAGCACCGAGGTCTTCTTTTTGCCAAGATTTTTTTAGAATATTTAAAAAAATAAAAAGTCAGTATACGTTGAATCAAAAAAATATATACATACATATATTTGAAATAAAAAAAAAGATGCCTTTTTGGAAATAAAAAAACCTTAAAGCCTTAGCTAATGAAATAATGCCTAAAAGGCATGAAAAAGCCTAGGTTGGCATCGCTGCATGCTATGCATTCAAAACAACAAGAGAAAAAGGGAAAAGCCACCACAAAAAAGAAAAAAAAAATGTAATTTAATATTTATGAAACTTAAAGGAGTGAAATGGAAACGTAACGACCGACGATCCGTTTTCCCAAAAATGTTGATGATTTTCTTTTGAACTTTTTGCAGCAGATTTTTGACAGGCTGGCTAACTTTGACAGAATTGAAATTCACTGGACCACCACACCACACCAACCTTCTGCGGCAACGACGAATGTTGGGCCAGTGTTACCAATCTTGAACGTCGATTAAAATTTCATTAAGAAAAATGTTCCTTCTGTTAAATCTCGTCAACGTCAACATGATACTGACTGTTTACTTCGGTTTGTTAAACAATTTCATTTCCTTCTTGTAAAGACGAATAGTTGTAGCCAGAGGCTTATATAGTGGAGCCTGGAGGTAGCTTCTTAAAAGAATTTGTTTCATTTTTAGCACAAATGGGCCCAATTTGATTCTGTATCAAATCGAGTTAAGAGGCTTTTTCGGGACCATATTAAGTTTACTTTTCATTGTTTAAAAGACAAGAGGTCTTTTACTTTTCATTGTTTAAAAGACAAGAGGCTGTTAAATTGCTGGTGTTGTGCTCGCATTAGTGATACAGATACCGGCACATAATACACCACGATTTCATTCGTTAGCCAAACATCAGGTAGGTATATTACCTGTACAATGTACATACTACCTACACAGTTAGAAGATTTAAGGTGAGTTAATAAATAAGCACAAAATGTTCACAACTTCGTAAGAGAATGGGTAGGTTCTCCGAAGGACAAACCAATGAGTGGATGACCAAAAGATAGTTACCTTCTCAGGCAATTATGTCAGGCAAAATTTATCAACCTGAGATGACCAGCTTATTGCCATAATTTATGTCTTGGCTGACAGTTTTACAGACGTATTAGTACAATGTAACCTGTCTCTTTAAAAATGTCTGCAACGCTTTCAGTGTTAAGCTCACTTAACGTCTGAGTTGAGATCACAAAACAGAGTTAGATAGAAGAAGCTCATCGCATTCCCTGAAGCAGTCGTCTTCGCCGTTTTCAGAACTTGTATGAACAGTGACTTAACTTAATACCAGAATTGCGGTTGCCATACCAAATATTTTGAATTGAGATCCAGTAAAATGATTTTAGCGCTATTTAATGGACTATATGAGAATCTTACTCGATTGATCTTTCAGGTGAGTTGTACTTAGGAGCTTCAAGACGATCGAACCAATTCGGATCAAAGAAAACTACACTAACTTCAGTCAAAATAATATCGATCGCAATTCTGGTTTCACTTTACATAAGACTAGAGTTCGCCCAGCAGCAAAAATTCCATCTATTTTGGAGTATAAATTACACAAAGGATGTAATCTCTGCACAAAAAAAAAAAAAAATCATGCGATTATGTTGTGTTTAAGGCAGGGAATGTGGTTCTTCACTAATTCCCTTGTCCATTTATACTTAAGATAAGATAATTGAAACAGAGCCACATTTGTGTTGTTGTGTTGTGCAATAATTTGGCACTTTTTTCGAGGATCCTGATAAAATTTGTTGCTACTGTATCCCTTTTTTTAGTTTGAAAAGGAACTTTGCAATTTTTAGAAACACTGTGATTTTCAAATGAATTTTAGTAAAATATAACGCTGCTGTTTATCAGAACACGATTATAGTGTTAGGAGAGCAAACAATTGTTAAATATTGTGCGAAAATTCTTAAATTTCAGAGAATCTTTACAAATGAAACTTTTTTCTTACACCGCTCCTTTTTTTTTTTGCTACTTTTTAGAATTTTGCAACAATCTCCCGGATTGTTAGAGAAAGGTTATAAATTTTAGTTTTAGTTTAACAATACAATATACACTGTAAATACTCGTAGATCATTCCCACACAACTTTTCTTTTATAAATTGAACCAAATCACTTTACAATTAGATGTCGTTTAGATTGTTCCGTTTGTGAGCTACTTCTATGAAACAGCAGATGCACGTTTTCAAATAAATTTTGAAATGAAACCTTTTAGCTTTGATTTTTATTTATAAATACATGAAAATTAATTGAATATTGTTCATAAATTATACATGTCAACTCATTTTTATATCTACTTTTAAGATCGCGTTCGATTTAGTTTTAAAAATACCCTAAAAATGGGGCGATGAAAGAAACATGTGCCTTTTTCTGATGCTACTACGTAAATTTAGTATTTTCTCCCAATATTTAACAAGTAGTATTAGCTGGCTTTACGCTATGATGGGGAACCGCGTTATATTTTAAACATATTCATTTTGAAATCACAGTTTTTGAACAAAAAATCTAAGTACTATTCACATGAGCGCGAGTTGCGAACAAATGAATTTAATTGTATTTATGAATTGAAAATCGATTTTTATACTAGCTCAATTTACAATTATTACAGCAATTGAAAATTCTTGCAGCGAACTGTCCCACTTTATTCACAATCCACGTAAAACATTCGCGGATCCACAAACCTACGAATGAAAAAATTCTATCGAAGTTAACATTGAACAATGATTGAAGTGATTGAAGTGTCAAAAATATTCGCTTGTTCGCTGTTCGTTCGCAATTGGCTCTCATGTGAATAGTCCTAAAATGTGAAATTTTCCAACTAATAAAAAGGAACAAAGGAATAACAAATTGTATTAGTGTACTCGAAAAAGGTACCAAATTGTCGCACAACGGTCACGCTGTTCTCATCCGACATCCTTCTCGCTACCTAAAAAGGTTGCGTCTGGGAAAGATCGCCTGGAATTTCCCGGAACAAAGCAATATAAGAACAGGAAATATTGGAAGTTGTCAGTTCACGACATCACTCACACATTTATAGAATCCGCCTATACGTGAACCCTTTCCGACACCGCCATTGCGGAAAAAACCGCACAAAATCAAGGCACTGATTCTTGCAAATAAGGTAGGTACAGAACTCCCCGGATATATGCAACCCTCTTAAGAGCAGAACCCTTTTAATAGCATCAAATTAGTCCGTGTTGGGGTTCAAAACCGCCATTGCAAAGGTCCACGCTTAATAGGAATTTAATGGAAAACCCGGTTATAAACACTATTTGTAACACAAAACAGCACGTTTTTAAAAAAGGATAGCTGAAACTTGAAACGTTCCACTTGTACAATGCCAAGTGTTTTATGCCATAGTTCCCTGATGTCCAAGTCTACCTATGGACCTACGGAAAAGGGTCATATGAGTACCGAATATTTACATCAAGATCAAATTTGCATATTTGAAGCTCAAATTCCAACTCAGGGCTTTTTTTCACTGCGCCACCTCTCGCGAACTGTCATGAAAGAGCTTCTCAATCGGCCCGTTTGGAATCGGCATAAAATTGTAGATCCCTTCCATTCGTTCCAAAAATGGAAAACTCACACAAAACGAATGTTTGCGAGAAGCTAGGCCCTGGGTCCCTACAGACCTGTTGCGCCAACTATTATTATTATTTGAAGCTTGTTCTGGCTGCAAATTCTAGAGAAGCTTACTAAACTTTGCTTGCAGGTATCAAAAAGCAAGACAAAATTTGTATCCAATTCTATCCATTTCTCAACCCATTGCACCGGTGCTAAAGATGGTCAGATATTATTTGTCCCTTCAAATCTCCATCCCATAAATTATTATAAATTGTAAACACCTGGCAACACCACAAGCTTCCATATACACGATCAGCGACAGCGAGTGGATCGACCACATTGCACACATGCTCGTACTCATGTACACACAGATTTCCATTTGTTTTGATCGTGGTGTGCACATTCCAATTGTACGTATGTCAAATGAGAAGAAAAATATATGTATACAGCTGTGTGGCTGTGCCGCGCGCAGAAATTCCTTTCGACAACAACAAAACATGGCCATAAGAACGGGCGCTCGGTCGGTTGCCATCGCGCGCAACACGATGACAAATGATTTCGTTTATGTCTCCCTCTTTTCGTTTTCCTACTCGTTTACTCGTTCGTTCTCCTCGTGCTATCCTATTAGACATTAGAGTATCAGTATCTTTTCTATGATTTTCTTCTTGTTTTTTTTTTCACATATTTCCATTGTATACACAGAGATAGCGCAGATGTATCATTTCTATGCTGCTGTTGCAAGCAACATCGTATAGTTTAAAAAGTAGAGATCCATGAAAAGTATCCATGTATCGGTGCCGCATAAATTAGACACAAGACAAGATATTTTGTTCCAAAATAATATACAATCCTTTTCCCCTCACAAGGGCACTGTAAAGTTTGTTTGGTTTTTATTTTGCTCAACTTAAAATGTTGCAAACGATAATAATGATCGACAAAAATTATGCAAGTGATCTTGCAGAAAAAAAAAAAAAAAAACTTTTTCCATTAAAATTTCATATTTTCTACTCAATTTACATAGAGCAAGATGCAAGAGAGAAACACGCACACTATCCGATACACTCGAGCACACATATTTCGATATAGTAAACACCCGTCGGAGTGTTGGTGTGACACAATAATTTTCACTTGAAATTCCAATCTAGTTAAGTATACAACAATTTTTTTCCTCTTCACATGGATTGCATTGCAAAAATGAGACACTTTGGGATACTTTTTTATTTTTGAACTTTTCCAGCGAAAAATTACATTTTTATGCTGACGAGACAATGATGATGTAGGTAGGATGACTTTTGGGATACAGTATCTGCTCCATGTGTGTTGATTGTTATCCAAAGTTGAAATTAAATTTAAATTAACAGATAGATTGTGTGCAGCATAGAGTTTAACCCCGCGCGACGACGCAAACGGCAGCGACGGAGACGACAGATACGTTAACGAGCATTAATGTTATTTACCACAAGATACCATTCACTTGAGGCAACGACAGAAAATTAACAATACAACAAAAAAAAAATGAATTGAAAGAACTAAAAACTCAGCAACGTACGATACGAACCAATTGTACTTCTTCACTTGTTCGCTAATCATGGACTAATGAATCTGTTTCTGGCTGCTGGCTGGCTGCGGCTGGCTTGCGATGCGACTTGCGAGCGACTCTCTGGTCTCTGCTCCTCTCTCCTCAACGAAAACGAACTGTATTTACGCGAGCGAGGCGAGGTATTTCATAGAAAATTACCCGCACACAAACGCATACGCAGTAGTCACAAAGTCAGCTCAGAATGGTTTCGAAAATGTTGCTGGAGAATGTTGCGAGTAATGAGGTCTGAAAAAAAAATTCCCAATTCGATTGGTTTGTGTCGATGGTGGAAGTTATTTTAGCGTTTGAGCAACAAGCTGAGTCGAAAAATCATAGACACAATCAAATGCGAGGGCTGCCAATTGCATTCGATGAATCGGTAAAAAAAAAATTTCCATCGGGGCATTTTTCGCTGATTGTGCGGCAACATGCTTTGAATAAATAATCATGTCGATTACAGAATCCGCAAAAATTTATTCCCGGGGAGTTGACTCGATCCACACTCCATTCACATCCGCGATAAAAATAATTATCAAATCCGCCGGAGAACAACATTGCCGATTCGCAACACTTCCTTATCATTTTCTTCTTATCGATGCTGTCAGTTTTTGACTCATCAGGTATGTGGACGCTAAATATCCTGGTTCGAGTCACGACTCACTTGTTTGGGGAAAGCGGTGCATCGCTGTACTTCAAATTATTATGCGATAATGGAAACAGAAACAGAATAGCTAGTCAGAGGTAGCTGTTGGCTTCACGTTATATATTTTTAGCGACTCCGAAAACGTTTCGTGAACACCATGAACACCATCTCTTAACTCTTAAGTTAACCAACTGGATAACATCTTCTTCCAGTGGACTAAAAAATATTCCGTCAGAGTCTTCCAAAACTCCTGCAATAAATCTTGCGATTTTTTGGTCAAATTTTTCGCAATATCCGACTCTCTTTTCATTGCCTCCACCATTTGAGAAGTCAAATTGTGCACGAGTTGTTCTTTTCCTGCTTAAAAATGAAAAATTTATTCAAAAACTTAAATGTGTATGAATTAATTATGAATTTCCATTTTTGTTTACGTTGGCGTCCGCAATGACTTTGGTGCGGATTTAAAACGTTAAAAGTTATGGAGTTCGGATGGGCTGCGTATTTCATAATCCCCAAAAAATCAAACAGCGTTACCGACATTCATGCACTTTTTTACGGCGGATTCAATAATAGCAAAAAGTTCAAAAAATTGGCGGAAGCCATCCGCAGATCATTCATCGGTTTCTGTAATTGGGGTGAATCACCCCGTTTACACAATCCGATTTGATATTTATCGCGGATGTGAATAGAGTGTGGATCGAGTCAACTCCCCGGGAATAAATTTTTGCGGATTCTGTAATCGACATGATTAATTTTTTGATAAAATAAACATCTTTGCGAGCAATATTTAGAGTTTTTTTTTTTCTATGATTTGATAATTTCACTATTCGGCAAGTGTTGACGAATATTCGTGGCATCTCTAGTAATTGTACCTGGTTCCTTGTCGAAGAAAAATCTGATCTGTGTAGGTTACCTACCTTATTTGTAGAGAAAATAACACACTAACCCCAAAGTAATAAATTAATTGAAGTAAATGCTTTGACAACCGTGCCAATCAAAACCGATACACATTTAGTCAGACAGCTGTCAGACTTACTAAACTACAAAGAAACTTGAGCGTCCCCATTCACTTTCATTTGTTGATTCAAACTAAAAGTCGGGAAACATATTTTCAACTGATTTGTCACAATAATGTCAATCGGAACTGTTTTGTTCGAGATACCTAGTTGTTCAATGAAATAGGCCATTTCTTTCAACAATTTTGGGTCATTCGTTAATAGTGTCCTCAGAGACGATTCTGCGTCAACTATGCGGGTGTACTTTGTACTAGTGAATTCCTTGTCTAGATTTTGTATTCTTGTCGAATTTGGGTGATGCCTCGACTGAAAGCGTCGAAAGCACCATTGGCATAAGCTTTCAGTTGATGGTTGTATACGATGTAGTCGAGACACTTCTCATCTTATAATCGAACACGTTTCTAATATTTTTAAAGTGTACAGACATTTTTCGAACTCACGATGACGAAATTTTAAATATGAGGGTTAAAAATGATTACATGTAGTAGGCATCAAAGTAAATATAGTGTTTATAGGCGTTATTTTTTTTTTTGTCAGAGCTCGAGTACTGGACTAAGCTCGAGACTTATGGGCGTGCGTGCTTAGACGTAAAATGCGACTGTTAGTGAGTGGGCCTTACCAATTTTTAGTTTCGACTCTGCGTCTCTACTCTGAACTAAAAAATAAAAACGCCATATCGTCGGCTAAAGATGCAAACCTCGTAAATCCACTTTTTGCCATAAATTAGATTTTTGGAAATATATCAAGTAGGTATTGAAAGCTATGTCTCCATTCAAAAATATTCATTTTATTGTTGTATTAAATGGCAAGGAAAGCCAAAAAAGAAAACATCTTAAATCCAAGTATGCTATTCTAAAACGGGAAAACCACGTAAATCCACACCTTTAGTATAAAAAGTAGTTTGTGCACGAACAGTGAAAGTAAAAAGCCTTATTTATCGGTAAAAAATAGTTTTCATTCAAATTGTGGTGTTTAATTCAAAGAAGGTAAGTGAAATTACATAAAATATTTTAAATGTAGCAAAGTAAACATAATATTCTTAGAGTAAAAGAGGTTTTTTATAAGCAAGTGGATATAGTTGGTTTTCTTTCTTGGGCGATATTATATCAAAAATGGATTTACGAGCTTTTCTTATGTGCTCTAATATAGACATTATTTTGATTTGTTATGATTTTTTTAATGGTTTCAGTCCAGTGTTTTTACCCTGTTGCTATCACATCGACGTTAATTTGGCTATAAACAATTTGAGATCAGAAGAAAAAGTATTTCGTTACTGTTCACATTGCTTATCCTCAAGTCAGATAGTGACAGGCTTGAGTAGAGGAACCGGAAACGAGTTCATTTAAAGAAATTGAGGATGTTAATTTATGTCATCATTAGAGGATCTCTTATAATATAAGTAATAAATTCATTCACTGCTTTTAGATACCTATACCTATAGATAGTATGGTGTGTCTTTCTTTTTTTAAAGTCTCTACTGTCTTTCAACTTTTTTTACAAAAACCAATTATATTATCAGAAGAACTTCCAAATAATATCATTGAAGATCAAAGCAGAATTTATGAAGCAGAGACTTTTGACATCGATATGCCAGAAGATTCTCACGAAATAAAGATGACCGAGTTTGTTCAAAATATTGAAAGTAATTCAATCTTAAGCATGCATGATGAAGTTGATAGTTTGGTTAGCGTTGAACCCATTTCACCCGTTCCTTTTCAAAACGATGGCGCTATGGTAGTTATTGATAACTCAGAAAACCTTCTTCAGATTGATCCTGAAACCCAATAAACTGAGAATAACGAAAGTTCGGATGCAATTCTTCCATCAAAGAGAAACAAAAAATATAAAGTAGATAAAAAAGAATGGTGTGTTATCAAACAAAAGCTTGCAAGGGAAAAAGGACAGTCATACTTCGGGAAAAGAAAATCAGGTTCGGAGTGGGAATACAAGGTTGAAAAAAACCCAAAAGTATTAAGAAAAGATGCAACTGCAAAGGAAAGAACACATCTTCGTTAAGATGCCAAGAGTTTAGTGATGACGAAAGAAAAAATAAATAGTCTTTCCAAGAACAGATAATTATTCAACAAATTTTTACTAATTACTTTTTTATTTACTGCTGTGTTTTATTTTTTTAACTTCAATTATTCTTCTTTTAATAATGTACAATTTAACAGCAAATTCTTATTTCATCTAATATATTTTACTTCTTTTTCTTATTTCTTGTACTTATCTGACCTAATTTTATGTACCTAACTATTATAAAACTAAATAATAGCTTTAAAATAATTTAAAGTCATTTTCTAAAATAATAAACTTAATTTAAGTGACTAACTTTTATTGAAAGAAAACCTCCTAAATCCTTCATAACTTTAGACTTTTGAGGAAGAAAAGCTCGTAAGTACTAAAAGAATGGTAAGTAGTCAATATTTCAAAGTTTTGTTATTATAGGTCCAAAGAACGCAAAAACATAATCAAATGGTACAAAAAACAATATTAGAAATGTATAATGTATACAATTGGTAGTTAATTGAACATTAGAAATCACTGTCCTGTACAATTTACAAAAATGGATTTACGAGGTTTGCATCCTTAGCCGACGATATGTAACTTAGTATTTCCATTTGGGTGCTTCCGGCGAATTCTACTTAATAATAATAATGATAGTTGGCGAAACAGGTCTGTAGGGACCCTGAGTTTTTTCATTTTTGGAACGAATGGAAGGGATCCACAATTATGGCGATTCCAAACGGCCGATTGAGAAGCTCTTTCAAGACAGTTATACTCTCGGATGTTTGTCAGACGTTCGCGAGAGGTGGCGCAGTGAAAGAAAACCTGAGTTGGCATTCTGGTTTTTGCGGGATTCGAACCTGGGACCCCTCGCTTAGTCCATAGTCCAACACACTAACCACTAAACCACTGCGCCTACAATTCTAATTAGAATTGCAATTTATTATTTTCGTATTCTTATTACTGCTCCCTTAGGGCACAGACAATAAATATACAGATGTCTTATCCATATGGGAAGAAGTGGGATATGAAAATGAAATTTAGTTCAAGAAAAAGCTTTTTTAAAAGCTTCATAATTTTACAAGAGATATTAATGAATCCCCTCCATCAAAACATGAAAAAAACTGAAACCGTAAAATATTTTTTTTTGTCTGCCCTTATTATCTACTTTCTATACGTGCTCGTGTGATGCAAAACAAGGAAAATCGTTTTGTTGTTGTTCTGTTCATTTTAACTTGCGCTTTGCGTTTGCATGGCTATGCGTCTGTGCGGCTGGCTCGTTAACTAGGGGTGGATTTGTCATCGTTTTTCAGCACGAATGGTATCGCACCCATGCGAAAATGTTAGTGGATCGTTTTTGTATTTTGATGTACAGATAATCAAATTTATGCTCATGGATTGATATGTGCAGTCCGTATTTTAGGTTTAGGTAGGCTATTTGAAATCGGATAGTCAACATCATGTGGAATTTATTCATGAATGAAATTGGTTTTCAGTGTCCGATTAAGAATTACTAGGGCAGTAAATACTAGAAACAAATTCAATGTCTTTGTTTGCAATTTTGAAATCAGTATTCAACATGCATTATTTCGTTTTTAAAGTTTTATCGAAATCGAAAAAGGGGTTTTCGAGATGTGGGCAGTTTTCAAAATTAGTGTTTTCGGTTCTTCGAACTTAAAATTAAGAACGCAATAATTTTGAAAACATCAATTCCACTCTAAGTTTGCATTTTGGTCAAATCGTTATTGCCGTTTTTAGGTAGGTAAACTAAACAAAACAAAATTTAAAAAAATACTATGTATTTTCAAATTATTGTACGATAATAGGCCTGTTTTTTTGAGCTTCGATCTCAGCAAAGCAAAGTAAAGTAGGATTTTCAGCACGCTAATTACAAAAACTACGCTATACTTGACACTTCGAGACTCGCAATAGTTGTTGTAATTGCGTGCTGAAAATCCTACTTTACTTTGCTTTGCTGAGATTGGAGCTCAAAAAAACACGGCTAATATAGAGAAAAACTGATTTTGTCATTAAGTTATAAATGACCGCATTACTTTTGAAATTAAATTTTGTTCTAATCGTATGGACTGTTTTCGAGATATGCCGAAATTTCGAAAGTGCGGTTATTCCAATTTTTAACCAAAAACTGGGTACGCAGTCATGGTTACCGCACCTACCTACCTAAGCTTAAATAACAATTTTTATTGAAATCGTTAATATTGAGATTACATTCCCAAAAAACCACGCCCCCGAACTACCAATCAGCCGTTTACGCTGTAGGCCTGTGGAAGGACGAACAAACAGACGACGGATAGAATTTTGCGACCCACTTTTTTGAGTTCCTCTATCATCGTTATATCACGAAATGGAGAAAGTTAAAAATGCTTGTATGTATTAAACGAAACGAATATACAAAAACTACTAACTACAAACACAAAAACGTATAAAATGTTAATCTTAAGGATGAAATACGTCGGAACCAATTAATTTGAAATTTACCCAATAATAAATTTCTACCTATCAACCGAAAAAACCCCTGTTAAACAGAACCGCACACATATCGTTTTCATGTTCGATTTGCCACAAACATCTATCTTTTTTTTATCTCAGATCACTTTTGAGAAATCTCAATTTTTCTCAGATTTTACACATACTTTCACTAACACGAATTGTTTATCGTTAGTAGGATTGCTTTTTTAATTGAATTATTTATTTTATGCGTAGGTATGGGATCGTGTTTTTGTATTAAATTATTTTGAAATGCATTACTATAAATGTGTGTGAAAATCAATTCAAATGGAACTCGAGTGCAAGTACAAAAATGTTTTTTTTTTGCCGCCAAAATACACACAAAAACCAATTTAATTCAGATTTCATGTTCGATTTGGCAGCAGAAATTTCAAATCTCAGATCAAAATCTGAAAAGCCAAATCTAAAACGACAACATAAAATCCCGCACTTTTATATTTTGCTTCAAATAACACGTAGGTAGCCCACTTTTAATTTCAATCACAGAATGCAGTGAAGTGCAAAGTTTACCTAGTATTTCGTTGTCGTCTTCGCATTACGAACACACAGTTTCAAAACGCGTGGATTATTGAAAATACACAATAATAAGCCGTTCCACATCTCTTGAAACCAAAATATATGAAAGAAAATCTGATTTCTTATGGAATCTTGCATCAAGTGATTCGACACGGATTATTCGTGCTGTTGCTGCAGTATGAGAATCGGATATACCGATATCTCTATAATCCTTAACACTCCTTGTTGTATTATATTTTTTTTTTCTTTCATTATTCGTCAATTATATAATTTTGATTTGCTCTTGCTGTGTCATAAACTCACATGCACGCACAACCATAAGGATTGGATAAGGCATAAGGAAAGCTCTTTGCCAACACAAAGAATGGAGCGAAGGGAAAGGTGCAAGGAAAAAGAAAGAGCTTTATACTCAACGCTTATTTTGAAAGCTCCTGTCTGGTAAGGCGATGAAAAATATTGTCTGGTAGGGAAAAAATAGGGACCAACATTTTGTACAGGCATGAGACATCTGTATAATTTATTGTCTGTGCTTAGGGGTAGGTACATACAGCCAGTGATGCCAACCCGAATCGACGTTTTTATGCCTAATAGGCTTTTCGCACCAAGCCGAAAACTCTTCGATGCTTTCACACCGACCACCAACTAGTTTTCGTTTGACGTTTCAATCAGCTGCGGGACACTAGTCGTTAAACTTCGGTGCAAACTTTGGTGGTTACAAATTTCAATCGCATTAAAAAACAAACAAACAAAATGAACTTAGTGCATTACAGAATAATATAACAATTAATTGATGGGCTAAATTAATTGTGGAAAATGATTTTAATTTGTGAGTTGTGACATTTGTTCGGTCAGCCATTTTGCTGAATATTGCAAAAGGTGTGTTTGTTCCAACAACCCAACGATTGGAAGTCGTTTTTGTGGTGTTGAAATATGTATGGGAAAACTTCTGTTTTCGTAGTAGTTTCGAGAGTTTTCGCGAAAACCCGGTTTTCGGCTCGGTGTGAAAAGCCTATAAACCTAAAAAAAATTATGCCTTTTGGGTAAAAAAGATAAAAATTGCATATACTAACATAAAATGCGATTAAGATTTGTTAACAGAATGTTGGACGATCGATAGGTAACTAAAACTTTTCTGATCCAAGGTTTGGGTTTGTTGAGTAGAGAATAATTGAAAAATAAACCCGACGCACAGTTTGTAAATGAGAATTTGTGACGAGACTTTGATCAAAGAATGTACCAGATTAAGCGAATTTGAAATTTGTATGTTTTGATTGTAGAAAACAATTATGCATTTTTTCCTTAATGCCTTAAGCATCGGAATAATGCCAAAAAGGCATAATTATGATTCGGTCGGTATCATTGGAGGTATGGTGGAAACGTGGGCTTACGTGGCTTAAATAACTTCTTACTCTAATACCTACACTCAGTGATTCACTAATCTTTTATGTGCTTTCAGTCGCTTGAATATTTGTTTTACTTTTCGGACAAATGAGAGGCACCTACAATTTGTTGCCCTATTCTAACGTCCATATTGAGGAGCTCTCTAAGGAAAGCCGTCACGGACCTTCAATACCTAAATTACAAGACTCTCCTCTGTAAGTTTAGCACATTATAGAAGGCATCATAACTCCCTCAATCGGCTAATGCGAATAAATCTCTTTGATCAGAAGAAGAGTCGACAATTCCCAATGCGATTGCTCTATAAATAATGTCCTGCACTTAGTTAGACAAGATACTGATTCCCCGACTGTTATATCGACTCGACAGTGACTCGCCTCCATAAACTCCCACATCGGTAAACAGACGGTTGTAATATTGTCGCTGCTACAATATGGTAGTCCCCAATGAACATACAACATGCACCTGAGCTGCATATGAGTGACCCAGTCCCACACAAGGCTTCCTACACTCGATCTCATTTATTCATATCACATTTACTGTCGGTGCGCTTTTCTGGAGCTAATTCCCATACGGTGTGTCCTGCCGGCGAAAAGTTCAACCAACCGCCTTCGTAGATGAAATATTTTATGAGAGAGTCTGTGGTCCACAACACTGCTGCGGTGCCGGTCAGCAGAATATGGATTTATTGTTACAACGAAACTCTACTTCCGTATACTGAACCACTGAGCTTATATACCGTTTCAATGTGCAGGACATGATTGTCCTTCTTCTGATGGGGGGACGCTCATCTGTCATTTGACATGAACGCATATACATTATTCAACGTGCAAACTATTATTATTAGCCAGCAGTGCATTGTAGCTGTAGTTAGCATCCTGCAGGAAGGATGACAAAGTTCCATCTGGAACGGAAGTTCACTTAACATTTTCGATGTACTTCTGCACACCGATCCACGTGGACGGAAAGAAAATCTACTGGTGGCCACAATGGAATTACCGGTGATTCTAAATCTAAATCACATCATGCGATGTATTGCGATTGTGTCCCCCTGCGTTTTTAATTACATCCTCTGGGAGGAAGCAAGGGTGAACGGAAAGTGGAAGCCTGTCGGGGTGGATATGGTCAATGCGCAATGAAATGAAATTTTTTTCTATTTGTTTGCTTTCAACAACTTTGCTTACAAATGTTGCAAGTGTTGCACCCTATGTTCTGATGGTGATTCGATTGCAGGGCAAAGCACTTTGGGTGTACATCTCATGCATGTGACTTGCGTTAGGACTTCAGACGACAGCATATGGTGCAACGGTTTGTGCTTTTGCGGTTTTCAGGGTTATGTTTCTTTGCGGGCATGCTAATGGGAGAATGGATTTGTCACTCAAAAGTGAACGTAGATATTTATTAGTCTGTTATGTGTGCGAGGAGAATGTAAATATTTAGTTGAGGGTTGTTATGCCAGAGACGAAGATGGGAATGGGAGTTATTGCTGAAGCAAGGTCCAATGCCAACGAAGGGACTTGGCAAATGTAATCAAGTGGTATTTGGAAAAAGGTTAAGGTTCGGAATCTGATTTCGAATCACTGTTGGATTTCAAGGCGAGCAGTGGGTTCCTCACACAAAATTGAATCAGTAGCTGATGACAATAGGATTGAGATGTTCGCCTGGGATTGGCAAGGAACGTGTACGTGTACCCAAATAGGTACTTGAAAATAATTTACAAAGACTTAGTTCAGATTAAGGATTACAAGCATTGCTTATCGGCCGCCTGCCGGATATCAGGGATATTTTCGTGATGTAATAGAGTTTGGACTTCATTCCCATATCTTTATATGGCAATTCATACGTGTGTAAGGAAAATCCTTCCCTCGAAGGAGCCCCTAATCTGGAGGTCTTCTTTTCTGTTCAGCCTGCTTCCAGAATTAGAAAAACGACCCCTCCAATGTGGACAGGGCCGTCTTAACCTAGGCTGGGGCCCTTGGGCACACAAGAATTTGGGGCCCTTTTAGAAAGTACAAAAAGCGAATAATCATAACATTTTGTTAATAAGTGTGACCAATTATTAAAGGTAATCATTAATCAAATACAGTATAATATAATATGTCATTAATGATATTAGAATGCTGCTGGTTTTTTGAAGATTATGATTACGATAACGGTTTCTTTCGGGATTTCTGTTGAGCAAAATCTTCTATTATACCTATCTTTAAAGTCAATTTTTTGAAGGATATCACTTTCTATGCACATAATTGACAAATTAAAATTACTCAATCGTTCTTGTAACATTGTTGTTCGCAATTTTTTATTCTCTTGAGCTGCGAAAATGACATCGTGTTTCAGCAGGGATCGTATCGTACGCGTACGTACCCATGATAAGGTCTTAGTGGAAAAATCAGCATTCAACATTTTTTAATTTTTTTTTGTCCGTAAATTTCAAGTTCGAAAGTATTTTTTTTTTTTTTCAAAAACTATTAACAGTAATAGGTCGGTTAAATTTTTTTTTTTTTTTTGAACTTTATACTTTTTAACTTTCTCCATTACGTAGTAAGAGAAAGATATTGGTTTCGTACAAAATTTCGAACTCGAGATTTTAATCAATTCTGATATTACGATGATAGAGGAACTCAAAAAAGTGGGTCACAAAATTCTGTCCGGTCTGTCCGTCCTTCCACAGGCCTACAGCCTAAACGGCTTCCCGGATTACGTTCAAACCTCGGATTTGGAGTTTTTGGGCTTACAGCTCGGGAGGTGTTTTTTTTTTTCAAGGTAACCTCAATATTAATGGTACTTCCCATATAAAATTTTCCTACCAGTTTGATTTGATCGAAAACGGCTCTAACGATTTCAACCAAAATTGATATTTAAGCTTAAGTAGGTGAGGTTACCAGGACTGCGTACTCAGTTTTTGGCTAAAAATTCGAAGAACGGTACTTTTGATATTTCGAAATATCTCGAAAATGCTCCATACGATTGTAAAAAAATTTATTTCTGCGAAATGTCTAGGTTTCCTCAAACGGTGCAAGAAATATTTTACCCCTTCTGATCTGGCTGCCATATACAAGGCGTTCATTCGCCCCAAACTTGAGTATAACTCTCATATCTGGTCTGGTGCCCCCAAAACCTCATTGCACCTACTGGATAGGATACAGAATCGTGCTTTAAAACTTATTGGAGACACAAATATAGCGAATTCTTTAAATTCGCTTGAACATCGCAGAAATGTAACATGTCTCTCATTGTTTTATCGCTATTTCTATAAACAGTGCTCAAGCGAAATCGCCAGCTGCATTCCACCCCTTCAAAAATTCAACCGCAATACTCGACAAGCCAGGAATGCCCATCAGTTTACCCTCCAGCCTACTTTCGGTCGTACTATGAAATATAGAGATTCTTTCATAAGCCGTACAACACGAATGTGGAATGCCTTGCCCAGCTCGGTCTTTCCCCCTCGGTGCAATTTGCAGACATTTAAAACCAATGTGCATCGGAATCTCCTATCTTCTCTATCCCAATTTCCTTAACGCCCGCGCTGTGTACTTCAAACTACACCATAAGAGTAGTCATAACCTCTTTAGCGCGTGTTTATTATAAAAAAAAAAAAAAAAAAAAAAAAAGGTAATGTGGTCTTTTGTAACTTAATAGCAAACGATTTGCTGAAGACTCTGAAAGTCAGTCAGACTCGCACTAAACGAGAAAGTTTCGTGCGACCCAGTCGTGCACTTTATTTTTTTTAGGCGCAGTGGCTTATTGGTTAGTGTGTTGGACTACTAAGCGAGGGGCCCCATGTTCGAATCCCACAAAAAAAAACCCAAATTCCAACTCTGGGTTTTTTCACTGCGCCACCTCTCGCGAACGTCTGACAAACATCCGAGAGTATAACTGTCTTGAAAGACCTTCTCAATCGGCCGTTTGGAATCGGCATAAATTGTATATCCCTTCCATTCCTTCCAAAAATTATAAACTCACACAAAACGAATGGTTGCTAGAAGCTAGCCCCAGGGTCCCTACAGACCTGTTGCGCCAACTATAGGCAAAATTAGGCACCGAATTTTTATCTATTGCTCTCGAATAACACGTATCCACTATCAATTTCAATCACAGAATGCAGTGAAGCGATAAAGTTTACCTACCTACCATTTCGTTGTCCTTACGCATGCCGGCATGCACATATAGGCGTTCCATATCACCAAATTACATGAAAAAACTGATTTCTTATGGCATCAAGTGATTCTTAAAGATTATGCCTGCTGCTGCTACAGTATGAGAATCGCATATAGCGATATCTCTATACTTCTTCCCACTCCACCGGCTTCCATTATTCGGCAATTATATTATATTGATTTGCTTTTGCTGTGTCATAAACTCACATGGTAACATGACCAACCGTAAAAGGCATAAGGCATGAAAGCTCTTTGCCTACACAAATGAATGGAGCGAAGTGAAAGGTGCAAGAAAAAACAAGAGCCTTATTCTCAACGCTTATTTTGAAGGCTCCTTGTCTGGCAAGGAAAAAATATGAACCAAATTTTTGTACAGGAATAAGACATCTGTATATTTTTATTCTCTGTGCTGAAAGTTTTATACATCATTCGGGGATTCCCCCAAACAAAAATGTTTTGAGAATAAATGTATGAGAGAAATTGTCGGTACTTCGGGGCCCCCTGAGAATGGGGGCCCTGGGCACGGGCCCCGTGTGCCCTTATGGTGAAGACGGTATTGAATGTGGATGTTTCTTTGAGGGAAAACCAGCCAATGCTAATTAACGTTCCATTAAAAGTTCTTAAATTATTTTCAAGCATTCACAATAACTTTTACTTGTGGGTATGTTCATAAAAATTTTCATTGCTATTTTCTTAACGAGTTTTATCGAGTAAAGTTCGTTGGTTTTTTTTTTTCAGTTTTAGATTTTATTTACGAAACAAACCTTAAAAACTCTCTTCCAACCTTACAACAGAAGATCGTCAAAATTTAATGACTCGACCACTCTACCCCCCAGTCTACGGCGTATCACTTAACAGCGAAGGACGAGAGCCATTAAAATATTAAGTTATGGAAAACTTATTGCGATAGTCCACCTCCTCACTCATTTGGATAGCGGACAAAAACCATATTCGAACAAAAACAGAACCGCAGCATAGGTAAGGACGAATTCCGCTCACCCTCGATGAACCCACATCGAATTTCACCCACTCAAAGATTCATTATTGCAAGTCACAACCGCAGTTGAAAAGTTTTCATCATGAGCAGAAAAAGCTAAAAAATACGCAAACTAAAACCATCAACCAAAAGCCGACAGCTTCAGATATTCTCACTTAAAAGCAAAAACTTTATATCCTTCCCCCAGATCTCGATGCATAATACATTACCCAAGCTACTGCGGATAACAGCAGCCAGAAGGCAACGAAGGCTATAAGAAAATAAAAACACACACACACTTGAATCTTCAAGAAAGGAGAAGGTGGAGATGAGCATTAAGCAGTCATTCGACGACGCTCTGATACAGCGGGATGAAAAATGCTCAACTTAAAGCTCTGATCCTGGCATGCAACACGTTCCATGACTATGATGCATCAGTGCGAGGTTAAAATTTCAACTGAATTTGATTTATATTTAATTTCTTAAATGTTTTTTTACCGAGCTGCTGCTGGTGCAGTTTCTATTCCTGCCGAGTACGCGGAAATATATACGAAACATTTATGATGGCAAGTGAAATTGTCTTGAAGGAGGGATTCTTCTCAAGTGCGATTCCCTTTTTGAGAAGAGTGGCCCGTTCATGAGACGATGACAACGACACCAGAGTCAAAGTCGCCAAGTTTGCACATTGGCTATAATGCTGAAGGGCACTCTGAGCTGTGATTCCATTAGCGGGGTTTTATTGGACACTAATGCATCGCATCCTTTTGCTCTCTGTTTAAAAATGGAAGTACTCTCCTCCACTGAAAAAAGGATATTTACTAATGGCCCTCGGAACAAATATGAGTGGGTCTATGTATATGAAAAATGATTTCCGGTTTCAAGTGAAAACTTGCTCGAGATCTCACCGAGCAGTTGACAAGCACTACATCAAGTTGATTTAATGGAAGGGATTTCGTTTGGATACTACGAAAGTGCCCACGGATTGGTCATACATTGCGACAGCTCTTAAGCTGACCGCGTGATGCAATGGAACTTGATGGCCCAAGACGTAACACGGAAGAATAGTAATGGTACGAGCACCGCATGGGATTTTTTTTATCGCCCTGTAGTTATTTTTGGTTTTAAAAAATGGGACTGACAGTAGAGGACGTACTGCAATGGTGTAGACAAGGTCTGAGGGCAGTAACACAATCAGGGCTATCGTTAATTCCGAGGGAAAAAATGCCCCCCCAAACATTTTTGTTCCCTGGAAAATATTCTTCCTATCGCGAATCTCCGTCGAAATCTATGTTCGAATGCATTGACAGTTGTCAATTGTGATTTTTTCATCTGTCAATTAAACTCATATCTGGGAATATTTTTCAAATTTATATGTTTTAAGTTTTAACATAATGAATTTCGTTAATTTGAGCAATTAAAAAGTTTCGAATTTTATTTCTAAAGGGTTGGTGGCCTATTTTCATTTTTAGAACAATCGACTTGTTTTTCCTTCTGAAAATTATGAGCTGGGACGCTGCAAAAATTACGACCAAGTTTTGGGGTCCTCACTTCGAGAATTTGATCATCTCCTTATCATCTTTCTCAAGAGAACTTATTTCCTCGCATCTTCGACATGTTATTTTATTAAGTTGCTCACTATTTTGCAGAAGGAACAGTATGTCATCAGCTACAAAAATTATTGGTCGCCGAAACCGGCTTGCTCATTGATTGAGTAAATAGAGTTGAGAAATGTATAGATTCTGCGAGGGACATCGCAGAGTTTTCGAGGTAATCCAAAAGAGGATAGTTTGATTAATAGAGGCCTGTGTCAACAAAAACAGCTTACAACCTGCTGTTTAACATATGCCCTGCTTTCAGAAGAAATTCTCTTTTCTCAAGGTCCGCTGAACAATTTTTACGTTACATGGTTAAGTAATCGAAGTTTTACATCAACCATAAATGTCAGTTGTGGAAAATCTGTATTGAAAACGAAATTTTCAGCTTGGCTTAGTCTGAAATTATACGAAGTCAACTTGTTGTTGTTATTGTGTCGAGCCTATACCTCGTTTCCTTAATTGTAGGTGTAGGTAGGTACTTTAGTTGCAGAACACACGCCGTGATACATAATACTGGATAGGAAAGTTCAATTAACCGAACCTTGTGGTAGGTACTCCCGTGGTTCGCAACCTTATGTCGGTCAGAGAATTAGAGAATTTTGAGATTGTAAGCTAAAAGTTCTTGCTTTAACTATTCTTTCTGATAACAAGAAGTCATTTTGAAGTTTTCAGGAATCAAGTATTCAGCGTAAGATTAATATACTCTCCATAACTATTTTCTTACATCATTGCCAACAATTTCATTATCAACAATTTTGATATTTGGTTTCTTTTCAATAAACAAAAATTTTTACTATCACAAGTCATGGCGAGTGCATTGTAAAATAAAAAAAATATTACAATAAAAATTTAAAATTAATAGGCACATACTTACATACATTTAATTTGTTTTCTAAATTGCCCCTGTGGTATATGAGTGCAAAGTAGGCAAAAAGGCGGTGTTCAGAGGCAGCGTTAAAAAAACTCTAAAAAACGTCCAAGCGCTAAGTCTACTTTTTCCGCACTGAAATGAAATTTTGGGCATTAGATTTAACGCTGAAAGTACTGACTTGGTAACGCTGGCTACAATGGATAACTTCGCCCATCCACAATCTTTCGCACCTCGATCGTTCGAGGGTATCGATACCCGATGGTGGTGGATGCGGCGGCTCTTCGGTAATTTGTAAAAGGTTACAAATTGAACATTTGTAATAGTTAAATATCTGTAAAAATAAATCAGGTAAATTATTAGTAAACTCCTCAAGTGTGAAAAAGTGAGATCTATTAATTAATTCCTCAAATTTGTTTAATCCTAGTTATGTGGTTCATGTAAAGCTAAATTTTCATCCAAAATCTTACGCCGAAAAGTCAAGATTTCACTAGAACGAGTGAATAACAACAGCTGCATTAGAAATGGATTTTTAGGTGGCGATACTATAATCTCCCCACAGCTATTTCACTTGACTTTTATTGTCATTGTCAGTCGCCTTAAATTTTTTGACATTTTCGGCGTGCAAAATGGGGACGTTCGGATTCGTAGTTTAGTAAGTATGACAGCTGTCTGACTAGATGCGTCTCAGTTTTTATTGGCCCAGAGTGTTCACGTGTATAGTTTTTGCAGTTGACGTTTATGGAGGGGAAGCCGACCAATCTAGTCAAGAAAATCCTGCCTGCGTACTCAGTCGACATTTCGAAGAGTCAAATTTAAAATAAACAGAGTGGCCGTTGCAGAATTCTGAGGAGTCGAAAAAAGGCGCGATGAGAGAAAAAGGTGTGATTTCTAAGGCCACTCTGGTAATTTAGAATTTTCACACGATATTTAACAACAATTGGTTCGCATAACACTATAATAGTGTAGTGATTGCCAGCCGTGTTACATTTTAAATGTACCTACTTTTTTGAAAATAACAATTTTTTAAAGATTTATGAAGGGCCTTTCGAAATAGAAAAGTGCAAAATCAAGCAAAGGTAACGCTGACCGCGAGAATACAAAAACAATTTAACTTGCTTAGTCAACGCGTTCGGATTCATAGTCACGACAAATCTAGTTAACGTTTTACATAAACTAGGTATATCCGAACGTCCCAATGATTTGTTGGAAAGTGTGAATTTTTTTTTTTCGAATTTCCGATGTTCTTTATTTGAATTAGTTCGTTAAGTCGTTTCTCTGAAGAAAAGTGTAGATATGAAACCATATTATTTGATTCTTTTAAATTCAATTTTGTGCATTATGCAAGCTGGAACTTTGCCAGTCTTTCAGTAGTTATGCAAAGGCTACTATAAATAAAGTGCACGACTGGGCCGCACGAAACTTTCTCGAGTCTGACTGACTTTCAGAGCCTTCAGCAAATCGAAAAATGAGGACACAATAGTTTTAAAAACATCCATAGTTTTTTGAATTTTGGTTAAAATCTATATCGCCGTTTTCCGGTAAACAGAAAAAAAAAAATACTTAAAAAAAATCCATTGTACGATAATATAGAGAAAAATTAAGTTTGCTATTTAGTTAGTTAAAAATGATCATATTACATCAGAAATTCATTTTTGTTACAATCGTATGTATAGACCGTTTTCGAGATATGTCAAAATTTCAAAAGTACCGTTGTTCGAATTGTCATGGTAATCTCACCTACTTAAGCTTAAATATCAATTTTGATTGAAATCGTTAGAGCCGTTTTCGATCAAATCAAACTGGTACGAACATTTTACATGGGAAGTACCATTAATATTGAGGTTACCTTACAAAAACAAAAACGCTCCAGAACTGTAAGCCCAAAAACACCAAACCTGAGGTTTGAACGTAACCTTCCCGGATTGAAGCCGTTTAGGCTGTAGGCCTGTGGAAGGACGGACAGACGGACAGACCGGACAGAATTTTGCGACCCACTTTTTTGAGTTCCTCCATCATCGTAATATTAGAATTTAGAACTTTCTCGAGTTCGAAATTTTGTACGAAAACAATATCTTCCTCTTACTACGTAATGGAGAAAATTATAAAAAAAATAAATTCGGCTTAACGTACTAGAGATCTAGTAATAGTTTAAAAATAAGGCAGCTCATGTAAATGAGGTGATAACGAGCTCGTCTTTTTGGTGTTCCTTACCAAAGTTGGCTCTGTTATTTGTGTAAAATACTTTGGGCAAAAAACATTTATAAAATACTAGTACCCCCCGGCTTCGCCCGTGCAAAATGTGATATCAGAACAGTTGATGGAAAAAAGATCTAAGAAATTTGCTATCTTGTAGGGGGCCATTTTTTTTTCGCAAAAAATATATATTCTCATAACGCTTGAGTTGGCCAATAACAGGATATTTCTTCCCACTGCATAAAATAATTTGTCTTCCTTCCGTAATTTTAACAGGTATTCGTTTCAAATGTTAAATCATTTTCTTTCAGTCCCGTATAGTACATTTCGCACTCATCTCTTTGAATCCCACGCCCCACACGCCAAAAGCGGATACAATTGTATCAGTTAATACATGTTCAATGAAGTATTGAAACTAAGAATTTGTTAAGAAACGCATATCATAATTTTAAAATTGAAAGCTTTCTTTTACAAAAGAACTCATAAATAATAGTGATAAGGCGCAATAAAAAGCCTAATCCTGAGGTAAAACTCAACTATTATTATTATTTTATCCTTTGAAAGTCTGAATTCCGTTGTTTTCAAAAACATGGTTTTTTTAATATTATGTCACCAATAATGTTTTCAAAATATCGACTTATTTTATTTAAAGGCCAAGGACGGAACATATTTGTTTTTTTTAAATCATGAGCTTAGTAAATATGTAGTAAACCCACCCAGGTGAAAATCGTAGAAATGTCTCAAATTTCGCCTAATATTTATTTAAAATACCATTTAAGTTATCGAGTTATTGGATATCCTATGTTGTACCTGCAGATGCCCTCTATAAGGTTGCATTTACTATATTTATTTTCGAACGCAAAGCGTGACAAAGAAAAAAGCGAAACGAAACGAAAAAATAAATTACTCTTGTCCATTTTTTCCGGAATTTATTTAGATGTTGAAACAAATTGGAGATTGTGGGCCTAGGTATCCTCTATAGGCCTGTGAAAAATGCACATAAAATATATTAAGAAGTTTCTAAGATTTTTGCATTTAAAAGGCAGGCAGTCAAATGCATTCTAAGTCGAACAGAACTACACCAATTTCTTTATAAGATTATCAATTTTAATTTATAAAAACTCACAAAATCGCAATAAAGAAATCCGAATCATTGATGCGCAATGGCCGGCAAACGTTGTTCGATCGAACTAAACACGAATTCACAAAGTGCAATATGGACGCTGAAACAGCAACGAATGAAGAAACTGCGCAACTGAATCAAATGGCACAGTCAACGTGGACAGCGCCACCACACATGAAACAAAATTGGCTTCGTAACACGCGGGGTGGTCAAAATAAAACATTTTGAAATTTTTAAATTTTTTTTTCTTTTAAAACCCGTGCTGAGAAAATACCTTTCCAACAAAGTATAAATCATCAAAATCGGTTCGGCCAATCTCGAGTTATGGGATAACATCGCTTCGGACACTTTCTTTTATATATATAGAAGATGTTATTGTTTGAAAAATATTTGTCAGTTTTAGAATTTATTATGTTTTATTATTCATTCCCATTTTGGCTGCCATAATAAACACACCCTCTCAAATGTAATACAATTACGATTATATTACTCTCTATAGATTTGTAAAGACTTTACTCAGTTGCATCAAGTCCGATCCCAGAAAAGAAACAATTCAGACGGTTTACTATCCAACATCAGACGACCACTGATCTAAAAAAAGAAGAAAAAACCCCTACCTGTTCCCTCTGATTCAACAATCTAGTTCTCATATCACACATCACTGTTCACCTTTGACCTAAAGGCATTGCTCTGCACGTCTGCACTTCTGCAGCTATCAAACTCAAACTTTCTGTCGTTGATTAAAGAGAACCTTGATATAATCCGTTCAGGGACTTCAACTTTTCACCACTCCTTCTCCTTTGCCAAATGAAAGGCCAAACTTTTAGTAAAAGTAAAAGAATTATCTGGATTCAATCTCCTTCACCACGACTCGCTGCATTGAATGCAACCCACCCACAGGGAGAACATATCCAAATCGAAAAAAAAACTTGCACACGAAATGACAGTTTACAATTAATTACAAGCGCTTGCAGATGAAAGGAAATTAAAATTAGTTTCTAGTGAATTGCACTCCACAAACCACAAGGCGCAATTATATTACAGGCATGGCCTGGCCAGGCCATCAACTGAATCGGTCTCGCCATCAATGTGCAAGTGGTTCTATAGCGGAGGCGAACATCATTTTTAAGATGACAAAAGTCATAAATTGAAAAGGAAGCACCCGACGGACGTTAAATTTTTTATTTCATTTTTGAGCGCATTAAGGAACATTCCGTCAGCACCGCCACCAACAGCCATTCACCGTTGGTCCGTCGTCCGTCTTTGCTGCTGAGTAATCAAAAGTAATCCTTGGCTATAATTTCGCAAATACCCAGTGGACTTCTACCGAAGGGAAGGAATATTAAATTTTCCTCCTTTCAATTGAAAATTGAAACACAATTTCTCAGTCGAGTGTAAAACTCGTAGAATGGCCCTGCACACACACGGTCACAGATTCAGATACAGACCGTAGTATTCCGGCAGATGATGTCTGTGTTAATGCGTCTAAATTATAGAGTAATCAACGATTGATTTGCGATTGCAAAAGGATATTGTACAGTGTACACATCCATCCTATGGTCCATCGGAGTTGTGTAAGCCCACGCCTAAACGGTATCAGTTGGTCGTCATTTTGGGCTTACGGTGATGAATATTTCTAGAAAGCAATCCACCCGCACCCACCAGCTGGTGGTGTTTGACGGGCTTCCCTTAATTTGTTGTGTCGTTAATGGCATTTCCTTTTTATCCACAGAGGCCAAAGACGACAAAGACGACAACGACTCAGGGACGGTGATGATAATGATTCCCCGGTCCGGTACAACTTTAATTAACCATCTCCATCAGTTACCGGTTCATTTCATTAAATATTAAATCTTCAATATTTTCCAGGCCGTGGAAAATCAGCAACGTCGCGTCGCCGGGTGGAATCAATTTAAAACACCAGCAAGTGTTTCCGTTGAGGGTCGCGCCAAACTTGAACACGAATTCTTAGCTTTCGTTGAATTTGGGAAATTTTCCAAATGTTACAAATAATTACAGCACATCCAGTGGTGTGTATCTGTATATTGAATAAGTCAAGTCGGTAATTACATCTCGAGATATGGCCGTGATGATGGTGTAAATAAGTTATTGCTTTGAGTGATGGGCCTTTGGGAACGCGACGGCTTTTGAGCAAAATCCTTTCGATAAGAAAAGGGTTAGGGATGTTGACACGCGTTGCTTCATTCCGAAGGAAGAAAACATTTTGATTCTGATTATTTTTCACAAATGCAAACATTTTGAATAATTTGTGTGTATACGAGCGACTTTTGGGTACATAAATAAGAGCAAGGCCGCACCCGTTGGTGGGCGAACTCTTTTACTTTCGCATCCTTGACTTTGGCTGATAGCAATTTCGAGTTGGGAATTTTGCAAAGTGTATCTACAAATTGTCGAGAAATATTCAGAAACAATTTTAACACGATGATCATTTGTACCCTGCCTTGATATACCTATCTATGTGGTTGAACTGAACAGCAGATGACGGCTTTTGTTGGGAACTGAAAAATCATTATTATTATACCTTCGATAAAAAAAAGGCTGGTATAACTTCAGACCACCAGCGAGCAGCGACAGCTTGTGTAGTGTAGTGCTGGTAAAAGCTCGGATCGTGCTGGGAAAACGTTAGACCACAATTGGGGGAGTAAGTAAGAACTATGTCGGACTACAATGGACTGGCGCTGGAGGCTACTTCTAATTTGCTGAAAAAAATGCCGTGGGAATTCAACTTATCGATGTAAAAATTCAGACTTACGGCCAGATTAGGCCCATTGTTCATCGCCGCTGAAACCTGTTACACTTTGATTACAGACAAACATTGCGATGACAGCTCTATTTAAGCTAGTGATGGTAATTAATTTTCGTTTCCTTAAAATCATATTGTTCATGTTGAAATCCGCGAAACTAAAAATAGTTATTAAATTTCGCAAATCAAAAATCGTACATCAAAAATATTCCGTCTTCAACGCGTATAGCTATAGAGAGCACCTCTGAGTTGACAAATTGGATTGTCTGCGATAAGGATACAAAATTCGAAAGGAAGGAGCCATACTTCGGCACATACACGCAAGCTTTACTGACAAGCCAAATGAAATATGGCAACTGGGAATCCTGAAGGTGAATATCCTTAATTTCGGGAGGACTTGCCGTGATTTTTATTTTTTTTTGTCTGTTGTTCTGTTTGGCAAAGCAGCAGGTTCTTGCAGAGCGAATATAAACTGCTTGCAGGGATGATATAAATCAATTGAAACGGAGATATATGCGAGGGAATATATCAAGAGGGATCGCTTCGGAGGTTTGTGTTTGGCATTTCTGTGTGTTTGGCAATATCCTCGTTAAGATATGTGCTGAAAAGCGGAGGCTGGCGGTGCGAACTGTTCCTTGTCCAATTTGTTTGATACATTGGGTCCAATTAGGTGAATGCAGGATATTTGGTGTTTACATGATCAGGGCATATGTATATTGCCTCATTAGGGCGGATGATGCTGTATATGTTTTCCAAATGAATGACTTCTTCTAAAAGAATTCCTTGTGTTCTATCACTTCACGAAAGCTTTTCCAATTAAAATTCGTGCAAAACTGAAGTGTCTTCCAAATTGGGTTCAAACTCAAAGTGATGTAGCCCTGCCAAACGCGGGAGCTATCGAATATCGTTCAGGTGCACCCCCGCTGTTACCATCATTATATTCGCTTCGATGCATGACCCAAATTCTTAAGTGGACTCCACACTGCAACCCGCCCTTTGGCAGCAATTTTTCTACTCTGACACTTACCTTGTCAAACCAGTAGCATCAGGTAGGTGGTATAGAGTAGATGTTGGAGTAAATCATTCGGTCTGTTGCAGTAACAGTCCCTGCGGCGGCGGACACAAGAGCGGGATGTACGTGGTTGTGTTAATCAACCTCTAAGTTCGAGTTACTCTAATTAAATTTGCGATGATTGCAGGAATAGTCCGGCTAATGGAGTAGTAGTGTAATCTACACTACCAAGGACATTGATGTATAAGCTAACGTGGTTGGGTGTGCAGGTATATTACTGCGAGGAAATCGTTTGTCCAGTTTAATTATTCGTAATTAATTTCCTCGCAACACAGCAATTTACGATATCATGCGGGGATTAAGGAACATACTCGTATGTCGTATTAGCCAAACAGGTGAGGTTGGTAAATCTGCACACACGTGGTTGGGGTTTTGCATCTGCTTGTGTGATGTCCTGGAATCCACGCATTCAATCATGTTCATGCTTATTGTAAGTGCAGATGCAATGGATTACGGAAAAGATCGACTGTCACATCTCATGGCGTCTTACTATGGTTTAGGAGAAAATAGTGTTAAGGTAAAGGACTTGTCGATTTCAGTTCCAACATTTTTATTTGTTACTTTAACTTTTAAAGCGTAATTTGAATTTTTTGTTATAAAAGCTCGCATAAATCTGGGTCAAAAATAAGTCATAGAAATATTGTGAAAAACGTGCCCAAAAATTAATCCAAAAGCGAGGTTCAAACACTTCAGAAAAGGCAGAAGAAACGAGTAGTTATAAAACGAATCCAATTTAGATTCAAAAATGCGTCGAAAATGGCATTAACAAGTTACAAAGGTAACTAGTGTCGAAAACACCTCCTAAAACTGGTTAAAAGATAGTTTAAGAAAATTTATCGAAAAACTAGTCAAAAACTAGTTTAAGAACCGGTGAAACAACCCAACTGGATCGAAAACGCATCGGAAACACTTAGAAAATCTAAAAGAACTCGTCTAAAAAAACTCCCGGGGGACTGACATTCGCCATCCCGAATAAGATTGCATCTACAGACTACACAGAAATTTATTTTTGAATTATTTAAATAGATAAATCTGCCGTTTGTCGGAATTTTAAACTTGTTTTGTTTGAAATCAACCCCTAATTTCTTAGCCCTAGCCAAATCTTACAGATCAAGCAGTTTTATCCGTCTCAATCTCCTGATTACATTGTCATTATTTAAAAGTTCTGTTATTTCTGTGTTTACGTGGTTGAGAAGCCGATTTCTATGCCTCCGACTACGAGCAGCCTTCTTAACCTTATCTTCAACCACTTAAACAATCGGGTCAAAGAACGCTTAATAAATACGTGTAAAAAATGCCTTCAATAGAGGAGTTAAAAACGCATTTAGAATGCGTCCAAAATAGCAATCAATAATGAGTCTAAGTGCGATAAAACCGCTTGGAAAAACCGGTTAAAACAAGCGTATAATAAAAAGCAATCAAAAACGACCCAATAAACGAGTCGAAAAACGTGAAAAGTGCATCTAAAAACGAGTCAAAATCTGGACGAAAACGCGTCTATAAACGCATTAAAAGGGCGGAAAATATGCATCTAAAAATTAGTCCAAAAATGATTTCTTAATGCCCAAAATTCCTTCAAAAATCAGGTTTAAGGACGCGTCAAAAACAATGTCCAAAAGCGAGACTAAAAAAGAGCTGAAAAACGTATCTAATTCAACGGGGAAAATATCCTGAATATGTTTATGTAGGTACCTACTTAATTTTTAATGGCTTCTTAAATTTTATTTTGGAACAGGCAGTATTAACATTTTATTGATATTTAGCAACATAACCCTTTACTACGCACTTTAATAATGAAAGCCTTCACTGGTGCGACTTCCAGCGCAAAATATTCTGAGCGATTAAAAATTATTAAAAAATATTGCTTAATAATGCCCAAGAATGCGAGCAATTTAAACGAATGCAAAGGAAAACAAATGACAGCAAATAAATCCCATCAAATGCAGTATGACGATGAGACTTAATTAATAGTGACTGCACCTACAGACGCCAGCTGAAACGTCAATTCAGTGAGCTTGGCAGTTTCACTGTGAACTCAAAGAATGTCAGTCCATTTAAATAAATTCCAATCGAAGTTAGCTCACGAATTGGTTCTTCTGCCATTGGAATCTCAACTAAAAAAATGCAAGTAAAATTCACCTCCAGCTTTTTGTGCCCTCTTTGAAGTCGATGCTTTAATGCAGCCCATTTTAATTATTCATCTCCTTTACAAAATGTCGAATATATTTGAAAGCCAACTTCGACATTGACCTGCTTAAGTCGAAGGACCGAATCCTTACCAATAGTTTATGCAACTTTGCTCGAAAAACACTCACCACTTATAATCCCCATTTTGTAACATCCGCAAATGCAGTATCGACCCGCTCGCCCTAACCTACAGGGATACATGTCACTTTTAATTACAACGCCACAATGGAACTTTAATGGCTCTAACTGCTTCTGAAAACCTCGCACAGCTTACAAGTTTTACTTCTCCCCATAATTGCTTTTAAAATACGCACACATGTATACCTCAGCAGCCATCCTTTCGCATTCAGTTAGGATATACCCGTATCCTTGTATAGCTCGTCTAAAATCTCCCTAAATGCACTTTACATCCAACCCACACGCAGCCAATATTCCACAGAGGCTAACCGAACTTTGTTTCAAATTTAAGTCACTCGAAGGTCACACAATGCAACGGTTTCACTACGTTCTTCCACGAATTTCGTCCCTAGGACCAAGAACAATCATTTATATTGCAAATCCCAACAATACATCATGCATGCCAGGGCATGTAGCGGGCAGGGGTAACAAATCGACAAAAACCAAAAAGAAAAAAGAGAAAGAAAGAAAATAACCACACTGATGATGTCCTAGTTTGTTGTAGACACCCTTGATAGTGATAGCCCTTCTTGAACAGCACAATACGGCGACACACCCGCACATAAAATGCCCTCCTCTGCAACGCATTTACGTTCGGTTCTTCTTCTACGAAACTCAAGACCTAAAGTAGAAAACTCGGCAGCACCCACCAAGGGTAAGATTAAAAAGGCCATAAGTTTGCATTTGCCGGAAGGTATTTGCCATGACTCACCCACCCAAAAAGGCGACAAAAAGTCGGCAAAAAGTCCTTCCCCTAACAATGTGTGCATATCCGTATTGGTGTCGTCGTTGTCTTCTTCTTTTGTGGCGCTGGTGCAACAACTTCAACACTCGGCATCATTTCGGCTAGGGTAGGGAGAACCAAATAGAATATAGATTGTACTTTTACTGCGATGCTTAACCCTGGTGCTGGAACTCTGCGTGGCTTCTTTTGGGTCCCTGTTTTTGCGAGTCGACTTTTAAACTGAGTCAACAAAACAGCACCAGTGTAACACAAAAAGTTGTTTTACATTTACTCTGCGGAATGTTTCGACTAGCTCGTGTTTGTGATGTACAAAAAAGGAATAACAATTTCGGGGGGTGGTACATTCGAAACAGAGGTCTAACCTTGACATCAGCGTACAGGCTTACACACGGATGTTGTCTGTGCGGAAGTTATTTCGGTTTTTGTTCTTTCTTTTTCCCTGATTTTCTGCAGTCCACCTATACCAGTTTTAATCAATACAAACTCTTATTTATTAGCACAAAGGGATGCGACGCTATGGAGGGAATAATCAATTTCATCCTTGCACCCGAGTTTCGAGGATTTTTGCTGTAAAACTTTCCACCATGCAAGTTGAGCTGATGTTGTGGCCACAGAACACACCAGAACAAAATTGCAGTAGAAATAAAAATTTCTTCGATTTTTCACATAGTTGGAGGGGAGTTTCTACAGAGGATGAACCGAAGAGCTGCACATGCACATAGCACATCTGGCAACAAAGAAAAACATTTCGTTTACGACTCTTAAGGGATGCTTTCGACAACTTTGTATGAAGGCCATTACAGTGTGTTGGACAATTCGGCAGAATGCAGTTATACATGGAATGAGTCCGCCTGAAAATGTAGTTCGCCCATAAAATGTTGTGCATTATCACTGGACAGGAGGAAGTAGGTATGTTGATAGAAAGCTAACAGAAATGGTCGTAAATAAATTAAGCAAAAGTGTTATACCTTTCTTCGTAGAGCAGTATTTCGCAAGTAAGATTTTATTCGTCTCAAGTAAATAGAGCTCTAACGAATGGTACCTCTTTAAAAGAGTGATAAAAGTGCTGAAGTAATTAATTATATGGCAGCTTGCTTCAAGATTGGATTGGATTGAAGTGACGGACTACTTTTAGAGAAAATGAGAAAAGGGGGACTCGTGCCTCCAGCAAAAATTTACGAGACAGCCATGAGTGAAAAAGCAGCACTGCCACAAACAAATGGCATTCTGTGTTTAATAAAACCATCCCAACAAACTTCTGGTTTAGTAGGAAAGACAGTTATCCATAAGGCTGTCAAAGCGGTTCTGCAAAAGGAGGAATTTACAGAGCTGTACCAGCAAAAGTAGAAGGGACCTAAATCAGCGTCTCACAAAAAACTAGAAGAACCTAGTCGGAGAAAAATTAATTGCTAAGAATTTGATAGATAACCACAAAAAGGAGAAACTACAATCTAGAATGACCACTTTAAGATTGAGATAAATTTTACATCAAAAAGAGAAAATCAATAAAGCTCTATATAAATCAAATTTATTTAAAATTATTTCAATTATTTTCCCAACAATTTTGAAAATTATTTTTTAAATACACCTACCTACCCAATAAGTTAGTTTATGTTTACATTAAGTAACTTTTTGAAATGTAGTAGATGCGTTGGTTTGTTTGATGGTGTTTGAATCCATCATTTTTCTTTGTCAAGTATTTTCAGGATCCTTACATTAGTATGAATGAGTTAGTTGAAATGTAGGGTTAATTGAGATCACGTGGACAATGATGGCAGGCAACAGGAGTTGTTGAGCGTTTTGAGTTTTTACGCGCATAACTCGAGACAGGATGGTTAGTTTTTAGCGATTTTGGGCTGGATAGAAACACGAGGAGTTGTGACTTTCCAATACGACAACAAATTTTTTTTTTATTTTTTAATTATTGGAAACTGGAATATTTAAAATCTAATGCAAGAGTGCAGTCTATGAATTAAAACATAATATAAACAAATTGATGACTGTGCATTGAAAGGAGCAGTTCCAAATGATTGCATAATTCTACAACTTCTACTGAGCCGTCAGTATTTCGATTTTGTACGAAAGCTATTGTCGATGCTGCGGGTGGCAACTGCTTAAATGATATTATATTATATTATTAGATCCTACAAATTAACAGCTGCTGCAAAACTTCCCGAACTTGTTGCACCTACTGTGCAAACGACGGCAACTGCAGCAGTTAGTTTTATAGCCCTAGCCACAAAGTGAACTGGATTCTTGTCATAAAACTGCATTTAGGAACAAAAACACCTTTCTCAAATATTTATAAACCAAAAGCATATAGTTCTGCTGGTGCGATTGTTCTTTTGCCCTGTGGTTTTGGGTCGTATTTTATGGTCTGAAGCTAATGAGTCTTAATGCAACATTAATTGGAATATACATTTTCCGCTGAGGTTGATGTGGGATGGCTCAAATGAGCAATGGACTAAGACATATGTACCCTCAAAAAAGCGCGTATATTTACTGCACTCGGGCACAGTCGTATTTGTTGTTCTCATTTGAGTTCAAATTTGTGACCAAGAATTTCGGGAGAAATAAAGGAACAAGCACGCACAAGCACACCACCCCGTCGTGACTTGGTTAACTGTGTTTTTCGGTAAAGGCGTGGGTGGAAGAGTAATCGTCTTGTACCAAGCCTCGAGGGCGCAAAATGGGCTTAAACATTAATTGCGTTTGTACCACTTCAATTATGATGCGGCTATGAGAACGATAATTTTGTCTTACGTAGATGAATGTAACAAGTCTTCATTTTAGCGGATCTCATTACACACCTAAGGGTGTTCTGCTTTTGCACCATATCGTGCGAAGTACCCGTAATGGAGCCGTTCTCTTAGGGTATTGGGAGCCGTATACGAGCTCCGAAATATATATATATATAGAAATGAATGCTGATTCGTGTTGGGTTTCCTTTTATTGTTTCTCTGTTGTGCGCTTATGAGGTACAATTTGAGACGCTTCGTGAGACGAGTTACATTTTGCTAGACTTAATGAAGTTTCGTGAATTATGGGGGGCGAGACAGACTCTCTTTTGATGGTAATTTGGAAGACAATTAGATTCTATTTTGAGGCCGAATGGCCATTTAGGTAACAAAACGTCTCTGCAGCTGAAGGGTAGATGATGACTATTCGTGTAGTTGTGTATTGGGGTCAAAAAAAATTGAGGCAGTCGTACCTATATTTGTACTCTACTCAGTTTTAAATAGAGCGGCGATTGACTTGGCAGCACATTTTCGTCGCCTTTCCAAATGAGAATGTATGCTTTCAAAAATACCTACTTAGAAACCGAAATAAAACAAATCAGCAAATTGACTTCCTGTTGAGTTAAAACTATGTTGCTCTAAATGTTGGGCAAAATTGTTTTTCAAATAAAGTCAACTTCCTTCACAGAGCTCTGGGTGAAGAAATCTAGCTTCATAGCTGAGACAGCTGCTAGAAGATCTTGCACACCTCAGAAATATAGGACTTTTTTGCATCCAAGGCTCGTTAAAGGAATTCATATATATGCGACCATCGACCATTCCTATCACTTTTCGTTGACCTTTACCAAACCAACGTCCAACTCTCTTACTCCACTGTTCACGAATGGTTGCCCCATAGAATTTATATCAACTCATGTCCTGCCTCAATTGCCTTCAATGAAAACTATTTCAGACAGTATACTTCACCCAGTGTTGTTAGGATTCTCTCTTCATTTATCCCACGAAACGTAATTTAATTTTTCCCATTTTACAGTACTTAAATTCCCTTAAAAATCCCTCTATACTTTTTTTTTTAATTCTAATTTTTGAAGTAAAATTAGTATTACACGGAAAAAAAATTATATTAAATTAACCTTTAGTATTAAAATTAAAATGAAAGACAATTTACATTAACAATTTTTTATAGACACTTTTTCGTGGTAAAATGTAAATGTTTCGATGAAATTGCTGCAAAAGTTTATAGTTTGAATATTTGTTATTAGATTCCTAAAAATCCCACGATTTCGTGCTGTTTCCCTTTATCCCACGTAAGGCTTTTTAGACATCGAAAATCCCACAAAAAGGGATAAATCCCACGATATCACAACACTGATTTCACCTCCTTCTGCAATCTATTTAAGGCTATCTTTCCAATTAGTCCATTCGCATTTTCCGCTTGTACATGGGAAGCTTATAGATCTCCTATCGCAGGAGTAGATTTTAATGAAACGTCCACTCTTCGCTATATTGAATTAAGTTCATCTTATTACGAGGTACTTTCAGATGGTTTATATAGTTTCAGCAAAAGGATACTACCGATATTTTCATCCGTTTACCTGTGGGTCTATGTTGTTCTAACCAGCGCAACGTTTTCGTCATCGCAAGACAGACTTTTGGTGCAGTCCGTGCATGAGAAAGTGCATTCGATGCATTTTTTAATCCGATTTTGTCTTCGGGAATTAATCGAACACTGCAAACTTTTATGATATACATGTTCTGAATATTTTAATGCAAATGGCGTAGCATTTTAAATTTAATTGCTTGCCTAGAAATTAGTCAATAGTGCTGTGCAGTGGAAATATTGAATTAAGCTGGATAAAACGACCCAGGGAATTGTATGGCGTCTTCAATTTAAAATTTGCTTAAGTGCTTATAGGTTAATACAGACCACGTTTCTTTGAAGTTATTTAGAGTACCTACAATCTGCTCACGCTATAAAATGCTGCCTTTCTAGACAGAGTCGTACGACAAATCAACAAGCCCCGAATTAAAACGATCGGGGAGTGTTGATGACCTCAGCTAAAGAAATAAGGAACATCAAATCTGGATCTGTATAAAGACTTTTAACTCAAGATAACGACTAAGGAGCGAGCCTGGTTAGCTACAGCTTAAGAAAAAAATGGGGACTTCCATTACAGTAGAAGGACTTCCGATACTACTGTGCTGTATTTGTTATTATTATTATCATTAAATTAATACGTGAACATCCGAGCTTTCCGTCCGCTTTTTTGGTATTTAATTTGAAATGGGGAGAATGAAACTTATGTTATTTGAAAGGTGCTGTGTCATAGATGTGCACAAACATAAAATCGTGGCGGTATATCTCGCCATTAAGACTGGTAAAATTAAGTTATGAATTCTCCATACAAAACAGGTAGTAAAAGGATTTTGGTGACAATCAATTTGTCGCCGTCATATTTCCATAGCAACGTATTTAATCATCTTAGATTAGAACCTGTTGGAGAGAATCATTTACCCATAAAGTTATGCAATTTTCCTGCCCCTAAAAATAGGCAATAATTTTAAGAAATTTATTTAGGGGAATTATTTATTTTTTATCGCCACCATATTACTATAGTAACGTACCTATTTAAATATAAATCATCCTAGATTAGAGTCTGTTTCCAATGGCATATACGTATTTTTTTCAATATATTATAGATGTCGCTCTCTTCGTTTCGTTTATAAAAAACATAAATAAATAACGAGAATAATTGTATGTGGTACATTTTTTAGTATATAGCTACATACTCTTAAAAGGTATGGTCGATTTTCGGTCACAAGCGATACTAGTTATTATAATTGTGCATGTGCGAAGCAGCTCCTGTTTGCCCCACTCCAAGATATTGCAATTTATTTAAAAAAGGGAGTGTTCTTCCTTCCACCCTTTTGATTGGTAAAATTGTGTAATTTGTTCTAGTATTATTATTTATTATTGCATTTATTGTTAACAATATCCGCTCACTTCCACTACCCTTTTTGAGTACATTTGCTTAACTCTGTAACTAAAAGGGGTTTATAACCGGGTTTTTTTTTACTGGATTTTCAAAAAAACGATTCCGCCGAACCAAACGAGAGAAATTTAAAAAATCCAGAAGTTGTGTCAGTTGTCGGCTATAACTGAGTTGGCAAAGAACTTTCAAGAAAGTTGCTATAGTGATTTAAAATACCCTGCCGTCTAAAGGACCTCTTTATATCGATAAACACGGCAAGTATAATCGTATTCAAAAGACTTGGTAACAAAGTTAGTACTTTGTTAATCACCTCAAAAAATGGTTTGTTAACCACTGTTGGGCTCAGTTTTATTTTGTAATACGCTCCTAACACAGTCATGAAAATTTTCACACAATCCACTAAATTTGGCCCTTCAACTGCTAAATTCTGTTAATCCCGTTTTCAGCGTAGCTCAGCCCAGGCTCTGCAACAACCCGTAAAGTAAATTTCTCAAAATGTTCAATTGCTAAAAGTTTGGAAACATTTTTAAGAAGAAAAAAAATTGTAATGATAACTTTTATTAGTTCAAAAGATATGCGGCTTTTTCTTAAAGGGATACATCCTGTTTCTTAGGACAGGAACTTGTAAATGGATTTTTACAGGTAATTTTGCAAGGTTTTGTGTAAGATCGAAGATGAGACCGTTGAGTTAGAAAGAGAGCCAATCATAATGTACACGCCATCTAAGAAAGCGGTCCCACTTCTAGCAGCTTCTCGATCATTTTAAACGGAATTTATAACTATACATCTGCGTCCTTCAAAGAAATAGACGTTGACTTGAAAAAAACCCCGTATATCCATTCAAAGAGGAACAAACTTCCCTTAGCCCCACCACAATTATGCGATGAAGCAAAGTATCTCCAAGGTACATACAATTGGAAGAAAAATCCACCTGCTCCAAGGAGATAAACGTAACATGTAATACTATGACAACACAGTTCCACCACACACTAAGCAGAAGAGAATACAATTTGCGCATCTACTCCATCCCCCTCCCTGACCAGATGATAACACCGCAGAGTTGAAACCCAGGCAGGCTATAAATGCAACGAAAAACTCCAAGTTATTCAAAGAATTTTATTGCTCAGGATGCGCCCTTAAACCGCACTTTTACTGAGGCATTTAATAGCTTTCTGCCAAAAACTTTCATCCTTACTCTGCTCCTCGTCTGTCCCCCACTTGAATTAAATGCTGTAAAAGACCGCATTTGTGTCATTGTTGCTGCAATTTTATGTACCCTCGCTCGCTCACGCACACCCACAACGACAGTGGTGATGAAGCCACCTAAGCAACCTCCGTACAAAGACCGGATCCACTTTAATGGGTTTTCAAGTTATCCTGTTTGTACTTACCATCCGGGGCAAATATTTACTTTGTGCGACAGACTAAAGCATCTTCATTTGTGCCTCGTCCTGGCTGTGCATTTGCATGTTGTTGCAATTCGCCCCCACCAGTTACATCAAACGCCCGGAACCGCTTTTAAGCTCCGAGATGTACCTACATATACGGAGCACTGCATACGGCACCGGCATGTCCCGTAATTGCTGTTCGAGCACAGTATTGATGTGTACAGTCGCTTGCTATTGAATTTGCTTTTTCTTTAATGCGAAAGGACTAAGGCGGAATAATAATTGATTCCAGCATAAGGGATCCCAAAAGAGATTGCGTAATTCTTATTGATTTCTTTTGGGAGAATGGATTGTCGATTTTTTTTTGTTTCTTTTATCTTCTCGTTTTCCTTTGCTGGTGCATCTGTGGTTTTTTGCAGGATATCAGGCGACACATCTCAATCGAAGACCAACGAAAGATGATAAATGAGTTCATTGATAATATTCCTTGTTCCATCTTCGTCGGATGAGTGCAGACTGCAGAGTGATGGAATGCTTTTAGCAGATCTCAGGCTTAGATATCCTGAGCTAATGCCGCATGAATGGGGGTTTGATTGGAGGACTATGGATTATGGTGAAACTTTTGTTATTTATAATCCTTGGAAGGAAATTGCCATAAAATGTTTTCTCGAATGTCGAACGTATTATTTATGAACTTATGGATTTGTTCTGTGCGTTTTTTTTGCTGTTTTTTTGTAAGGATTACTTTAGGAAGCGAAAGTTAGATGTTTTCGTTTGCATTTGTTGTGACATGAGGAGCATGAGGAAGCGGTAAATAACATGGCTGGTTCGGTAGTATAGACGAAATCGATTTGTTATTTTCGTGTTGGATGTTTAACCTTGAAATTGTGATGGAAATGAAAAGTTTCACATTCCGGAGGTAGGTATGATGTTGTTGTTATTTATTCTATATTTGGAAAGCTCTATTCATGCAGACATTTGAAGCAGGGTAGGGGATGTGACAGAAATATCAGTTGGTGGTGCTATTTCGGTTGACATCTCTGCATATCGTTCGAAAACAATGTTCTTTTAGCTCTCAGCAATCGACGTTCCTTTTGTTGTCTCTTTCTATTTGTGGTTTTCTATTTATGCTTCAAGGCCTCGTGTTTTTTATGAGTATTTTGACACGGCTTTAATGACTTTTCAACGCACTGGGTGACTCATTTTTTGATCCAGTTTTTAAATCTTTTTTCGAAGTATATTCTTATTGAATTTGTTGCGTTTTTCCATGAGTTTTTGAATCATTCCTGATCAGTTTTTTGGAAATGTTTTCAAAGCTTATTTTGGCGGGTTCCTTTAGTTTAGTTCCTTTTTAGTTTGCGCTTTTCTAAAAGCATTTTGAGACATTGTTTTTTAACTTTTCTATATGTTTTCAATGTGATTAATTTGT
This sequence comes from Cheilosia vernalis, assembly GCA_949126925.1. Taxonomy (NCBI): domain Eukaryota; kingdom Metazoa; phylum Arthropoda; class Insecta; order Diptera; family Syrphidae; genus Cheilosia; species Cheilosia vernalis. Next base: position 101,065,651 of record OX421358.1, on the reverse strand, counting down.
GTTTTTTAAGACATTTTTGCTTACAATTGACGTTTTTATTAAGCGTCTTATTCGTAATTGAAGAGTTTTTGATGGGTAATTCGAATGTTGTTTTGAAACGTTTTTGATGTGCTAGTTGAAGAGTTTTTCATGTATTTCATGCTGAAATACTTGTTAAGGTATTTTTATGGTTTTGTTTTGAAGCGATTTTTGATGCATTTTTAACGCGTTTCCGATGAGCTTATGACGTTCTTGTATACTAGGCTTAAACAGTTTACATTTTTTTCTTAATCGTGTTATTCTAACCGCTTTGAATGTGCTTTCTTTCATACAAAAAATGTTTTGTGCGTCTTTAAAAAAAAAAATTCAAGTACCTACTTTAAGATGTTTTTGATGCGCTCTTCCCGCTTTTATAAGGCCTTTTTGTAAACTTTTCTTGGGTTACATTTGAATGTGTATTTAAAAGGTTTTTCTTTTGTTCCGTTTTTGAAACATTTTTCATTAGTAATTTTCAAGTTTTTTGACTTTATTGCTTTTACAGCGTTTCTGTAAAATGTTGTGTTCTTTGAGACATTTCTAATGCTTTTTGGAAGTATTTTATATGCGTTCTTATTCCGCTTCTTGAAGAGTTGTTTTTTTAGAAAACTTGTATGCCGCAAATACATACCACTACCCATACACCAAACACTGAATTAAGTTCTGCCGTCTGCAGCAAAATATTTTCAATACAGTTTCCAAAAATCATAATTAAAAAATTTCTCCAGGAATACCCTCTGGCAATAAGATAAAAAAATCCCCACTTCATACCTCAAGCACTCAATATATCCACATTAATAAAGTTATGTATAGACCTGCTCCAACTTTATATTCGATAAAAAAAGTCAATTCCCCACTGCAAGGCTTTGCCACAAACATCCTGAAGCAGCGATACCATTGTGGCTTCCACAACTCCACTTATCGTGCACTTACGTACATGTATGTTCGGACCACGTCCTTTTAACTGTTTTCAACTCTTCACTGCAAGGAATACACTTCAGAGCAAAGGCCCGCCATTGAAAGCGTTTCCCCATTAAAATTCAATATGAGAAGCAGATGCCAGGCATACCACGTCAGGGGAGACTGACTCATTCCACACGACGACAGGGGGAGGCATCAACCTCTTAGTCCTTCGAATACGAATATCCCCAATGTAAAGGTGTGAATTAAAAGTTCTCCGTTACTTGTTATTCGTGTTTGCTTGTGAATTATGACCGCTGGTACAATTGATATGAATTCTTTACAATGGGGAGACAGGGAGCTCCGAAGTAACTTTTGGATTTCGGCAGCCAAACCAAATAGTGCAAGCAGCTTGCTCTATTGTGAATACAATACAACTCGTGGAATACTGTGATAAAAAAGAAAGAGAAAATAAACGCTGAGTGGAGTGTTTGCAGCTCGTAAAAATACAGGATGTGCAGCACGTGTATAGGATACACAACAAAGTACATTGGACGCTCTCAGCTTCTGTTGGGTTTTGCATTGTATTACATTTCATGGATTTTATGGCTCCGAAGGGAACTGCCGGTCGAATATACAATCATACACACAATACGAGGGGTCCATATCGTTTACAGATATACAAGCCCGCCTGCATAACATTGCAAAAGCTTACAAATTAAGAGGACTGAAAACCCGATTAGAATTCTGACAGTTGGATGCAAAATATCGTGACTGTATTTGCTCCATTTAGTCCCATGCCCATACGTGGTTTAGCGTTTTGTGCTGCGTAGATTGACCAGGGGCAATATTTTGGATTCGTATTGGGAATATATGCGATTGGTTATGTGTAATGGAATTTTCTTGATTTGCCGGCCGGGCTGATAAAACAAATTTCCTAGAAATGGATAATATCCCATTCATTGTAAAATATCTGCTGGCTATATTCACTACTGTCTTTGATTAATGGGGGCGTGTTCATTAATATTGCGTCTTTAGGGAACAAAAAAAAAAATAAATTGGAACCCCTGACTGAATTCGTTATATAGTTATCGGGCCTTGCCAACAATCATTTTTAACATTCAGCTTATAAATTTTGTAGGTCTAAATATGCAATTTTATGGCTGTGTAATCTTTAAGAAGGAAGTCCTTAACAATATTTGGATTTCCCATCAAATGCTTGTCCATAAAAATAGGTCTCTATTCCTTTTAATTTTCTATTTGTTGAAGGAAATGACTGCGAGTGTTTTGGGAGTGAAGAGGAAATAAAATAGTGCCGAAACTAGCTTTGGCTGAATAAAAAAAAAAAAAAAAAAATCCGGCCTATATCATATGCCACTGCCAAACAACATCCTTCAGGGCTCTGGTTTCCCTAGTTTTAAGTGGGTATCGGGTCCATGACCATCCAAAAATTCCTAATTTAGCGAAAACATTTGAACAAGTATCCGATAAAATAAACACTTTAACCAAAACAGTCCTCAGTATCTGGATTCATATGAGGCGAAACATTTTACGCATTAATATAATCCGTTCGCACATTTATTTCACTGCCCATTTCGCATATCGCCATCACCGTAAAAGCGTCATCTTTCATAACACTATAAATTCAAAATGAACACCCGTCTAAGTACATTCATATCCGATCCGAAAAAAAAATGTATATATAAATCCCATCATGGCAACAGTCCTATCGGAGACATGCATATTCGAATATCCATCACATTTCATCAAACCCAAAATAAAACTATTCGACCGAGAAAATGAATATAAAACAAAGAAAACGGCTAAATTGTGTTTCTATTTTAAGCGAGATACCCTACACTGGATGGAAGCTTTGGAAGCGGAAGACTGCTTGAACCAATTCGTAAGATGGGTGAGTTTTGAAGTCAGTTTTATTTGCAACACATATTTAATGTTAAATCTCAATGGACACTTTATTTATCAGTGATTTAACTTTTCACCTAATAAAAAAAAAAAAAAAAAAAAAAACAACATTCCAATAATTTGTTTGCATTCTACAAGCTTGCTTCCACATACAGGCTGGGCCTTACTAATAATCATTTTTAACCTTCGCACTAAATATTTCCTAGGTCACAATATGCAGTTTTGTATGGAAAATTTCGCCATTGTGAGTTCGAAAAATTTAGCCTGGACACTAAAAATGATTATTAGTACCGCGGGCTGTGTTTATGACATTGACAACGCATACACACATTCAAGCCCTGGTTTTATTTTATTTCCATATAATATTATCTTCGCTTTAACTAGCACCTAAAACAACGCTACACCCTACTAGAGAAATAAACAGCAGGAAACAGGATACAAAAATCAATATTTCAAAGTTGAATGAACCCGCTGTTTCGTGTTTTTTTATGTTTTTTTATATTCATTTTTCATTTTGCCGATATACAAAAAAAAAAGTCTGCAAAAATATACAAACTGTGACTGTCTCTGGCAAAAAAAGGATGATACTTGCCAGGGGCAACCATTCAAAGTACCCCACAAAAAAAAAAAACCCATTTGCCGGAAACATTGCCGTTAATGCTCAAAGGAAAACAGCAACACCTCACGTTGTCACCCACTTTTCCGAGCCGCCCACAAGGGGACGACCATCATAAAAGCACAAAAATATATAAAAGGAAGGGACGGCAATTCCAGGACCCACTGCTTGACAATTTCAATGCTCGTGTGGCAGTCGTTGTGTGCTTTCGTGATGGCATAAATTAAAATGTTTCCACCGGTCGAGATCGAGTCCGTCTAAAGGAAATGAAATCAATGTCACGCGGGCTTTTACTGCTTTGTTATGATTCGTCCTTTTTATGTGCGACGCTCGGTGTTTGCGAAAGTCGTGTAAAATATTCGCACACAATCCCTGGAGTACGCAATGAAATTTCCCTCGTATATACTCGTCCGTATGATGACGGGTGATGTCATTTTTAGAATTTATTGGATTTTATTATATTTGTATTGATTGTGGTGGGTTTTGGTTTATAACTTGGTCCGCTCGTACTGAGGTGTGTACCCAAAAATGTAATGTAGGTACACACGTATGTGCGAGTAGGAGTTAAAATAAATCAATGAACCGTTTCCGCCAGTGAAATCGAGAGCGATTTCAGACCAACCAAGTTTTGCAACAATAATGAAAGGATTAACAAGAATTCTACTTCATTCTAGTGCTATAAACACATAAGGAGATAATCTATAATTAAAATCTCAAATCTGCGGTTTAAAACAAACAATGGCGTTACGTAACCACGTAAAGGGTACCATAGTGATGATGGTATCCAAAGCGGTTTTGAAAAAAAAAAATGGTTTTCACATAGAAACTCCCTTCTCCATTTGATGAAATCAACCACGGCGCTGCTTTTCATGAGGATGTCCTCGGATTGTGAGTACCGTGAACGGCTAAAACCAACACCCACCAGCGATCTAATGAAAGAGGTTTATAAAATCGACTAGCGTGAATTTTTGACAGCACTTTGAAGCACATGATAAACAGAAGTCTGCACGAGAGTGTTTATTATTTATGTCTTTTAGTATCCCCATTCGGATACCTAACCCGAGTGCGTTGGTACAGCTCGTAAAATGTGTGCCTTTTTTAAGCGAATATGTAAAACTGTTTTTGGCTTTGCCGTGACCAAGTTACATACAGTCGAACTTGCATAATAGCACATCACCTAAAATCCGTTTAATGTCACAATATTGTGAAGCTAGCTGTCTTTGTCCTTTGTCCTAAGTCGCAACCTGTATAGTCACTTTATATTTTTGCCTGTTTGATGGGACATTATTATGCCAATTTAAGGCACACAAATTTTCGACAACGAGTTTCTCAGATTTCACTAGCTAAAACGTCAAATGAAAACTTGTTCTTGACGAATGTTTTGTATTGCCGAAGGGCAATAATTATAAGGATATTGCTGAGAGGCAGTAACCTAGAATAGACAAATATTAGTTTTAAATTAGATTTAATCGTTTTTGTCTAGTAAGTAAGTTTAGTTAAAAATACCAATAAAAACGAAATTAAAATGAAAAACAAAATGATTCTGAGTGTAAGGTGTTGTAAAAGTATTAAGTCTATAATTTTGGTAGGTTCTACCTATTATTTATTTTTTAGCGTAATTTTGAATGGCGACATCGTTTATTCAGTTGGAAGATGTATATTTTCAGAATTTTTGAAAACGCTAAGAGTTGTTGCGAGAAGGCATGTTTCCTATACATGGATATGTCACGGTCACTTTTGCTCTATGTTGTTATCATTGGTAAATTTTTTAAATAGGAGAAAACAGATGAATTTTCCAAAGAAAAAATGTCCTGAACCTATAAAGGTTGATGACAACGACAACTTGAAAGTTCAACATTCAAATTGTGAAAACAAGAAAACTATGACTTAATTTAACACATAATTTGAACTATGTAATTAAAATGCTCTACGGAACTCCATAACTATCTTTTCTAAATGAATCTAAATTACAAAAAAAAAGTAACACCTTCGACATTTATTTCCATTTGATTCCAAATTCTTTATTGACCGAAGAAAATGATTTACATGGAAATTCAAAGAAGCAATTACTTGATATAAAAACTTATTCTTCATATTTCAAGAAAATTTTGGTTCGCATAAATACCTAAGCCTGGATAATAAATGAACGATTTAAGAAAAAAATTATTAAAATAAAAGAAAAGTCATGGTCGCTCTGTGTATTCAACATAATTCTTTATTTGATCCAAGAGTAATTGTTCCTGATTTCAGACATAAGTTGTTATTGATTTAAGAAAATTGTTTCTGATTTCACAAATAGGTACCTACCTATATAAAAGCAAATAGTCTTTTGGGTCAAGAAAACCTATGAAACATAAGTAAACATATATTAATGGAAGATAACAATTCTGGATGCAAGACACCTTAATAAACATTTGATTTCTTAAATCAAGAAAGTTAATAAAATACAATTTTAGTATTTTTTTTCTTTCTTGGATCACGAAATTAAAATACTAAAAATAAGAAGTAGTTGTGTTGGTAGTCTCGTAGTTGTTCTTGGTTGAAGAAACTCGTACTTCCAGGTTAGAAAACATCTCTTGTTTCAGCAAGGAAAAACAGCATAAGTCGACTTATGTCAAAATTGAGTTAATGTTATAATCGGATGCGCCGTACCCTGCTTGGTATGTCATATTTTTTTCTATTGTTATGGGTCAGGAAAAAAAAACGCATAGATCGTCCTCTCCATATACAGGCAAAACTTTATCATGCGCTCCTGAAAAGTGGCTAAAAATACTTATGCTGTTTTTCCTTGTTGCCACTGTGTTAAGTTGGAAATGCAAACTATCATTCCGCTTTTAAACTAGTTATTGCAGCGGAAAGCGACCGAGGATATCTCCATGAACCTATAAAAGATTCACCGTAATAAAGCAACAAACTACTTTTTAAAATGAAAATACCTGGTACTACCCGTTTAAAAAAAAAACCGATGCTGCTTTCGACCCCTTTAACTTTGTAACCAATTGAGCCAAGACTTTAAACTTAAACTTATTGAAGAGATTCACCTCACCAAATTTCAACTATGAAGCAATAGTTGTGCTTGGGAGCGGGTCGAAATTCTGCGTCTGCCTTTTAACACAAAAATTGGTCTTTTAAAATTTTGTTTTTTTTTTCTGTCTTACAAAATTTTGCTTTTTAAAATTCTGACTGGCAATATTTTAAACAAATAAATTCAGCTAGTTCTGTTTTTTTTTTTTTTCCAAATTACGAATTTTAAGAAAACAAATATTTACCAACTTTGTCATTTGTCAACAAAGGTGAGCTTGCACAATGCACATGCCCAATTATAATTTTTACTTCTATTTAATTTTTTATTTCAATACGTAGACATATCAATCGACGCACAACTTATATTTTCCTTTATTGGATTTAATTACAGATATATTCATTGTCACTCTAGATTAGAAGCACACGTTCACTCACAAGGGTATACGAGTAATAACAGAATATTTGTCCAAACCAAGAGAGCAAACTTAAAACCAATAAAAAAAAAAACTCCTTTTACGTCTTCTTCTATAACAAGTGAGCAGGTAGGTAGAATGTTTTAAAAAAATAAGAAAAAAAGCGCGGGAGTTACGTACCCGCCAGCGCCACATACTGACGTTGCACCTTCAAAGCCACCACGGTTAGGCTGATGCAACAGATAAACTGCGGTCATTGATCTTAAACCAATTTAATTTCAGAGAACAATATTGTCAATTCAACAGTTTTATTTTCATTTATTTAATTTCCAAGAACTTGCGTTAACGAGAATATTGTTAATTACTAAGCATTTCCATTTAACTTTGTAATTAACTTCATAGATTTATAGCATAATATTGAACACAGAATAAATTTGTCATTAATGTAGAGCAGTTGTGTTTTTTTTATATATCGCGAGGTATTTGCAAAATTTTGTAAAGCAAAATTTTTAAAGAAGAATTTTGTAAAACAGATTTTTGAAAGCAGAAATTAAAAAGAAGAATTTTGACCTCGCCAGAACTTCGAACCCAACCCGTTGTTCTTAAGATACAGCGCTTTAAAAATTCCCCAAAACCGTAATTGACTCACTCCCTCAGTGACAGACAGATTACATTATGAGATCCTGTGGTGCATATACAGAGAAAAGTGAAAAACTTCTGAACTTGAATTTAGAAGGCGTTGTAGCCTTGTAGGTGGTACTCGTATACGATAACTTTTAACTTTCATCGTTTATTTGTTTCTCTTCCGATCGTCATACAGTATTGGAATTTGGTAGAGTGTAATTATTTGCAGTGTTCCGATAGAAAAAATATGAATAAAAATTAATCGATCTGCTGAAAAAGAATTTCTGAGGTAACGGGTGATTTTTTAGCTGGTTTGGTTTTGGCAACACTGGTTTTGACAGCTGACGTGTGTTTAGTACCTTGTGTCACTGTCAAACAGCTTCAGTTTGGTTTGCAATTTAACCATGGATCGTCTTACAAATGAACAACGCTTGCAAATTATTGAATTTTACTATCAAAATTCGTGCTCGGTTCGAAATGTTCATCGCGCGCTGCTTCCATTTTATGATCGGCATTCTCGACCTTCTGAGCAGTCTATTCGGAAGATTGTGACCAAATTTCGCACCAAATTTACTTTGTTGGACATTAAACCACCAACACGTTTACGTACTGTGCGTAGTGAAGAAAATATTGCGGCCGTATCAGCTAGTGTGACAGAAGACCGCGAAATGTCGATTCGGCGCGTTACTGTCAATGGTGAACGCTACCGAGCGATGATAACAAACTTTTTTTTGCCCGAAATGGAAGTTCTTGACTTGCATGATATGTGGTTTCAACAAGACGGTGCCACATGCCACACAGCACGCGAAACAATGGCGCAATTGCGAGGCGAGTTTGGTGAACAGTTAATTTCACGTTTCGGGCCGGTCAATTGGCCGCCTAGATCGTGCGATTTGACACCATTAGATTATTTTTTGTGGGGGTATGTCCAGGCTAATGTGTATAGGGACAAGCCCGCTTCGATTGACGCACTGGAAGCCAACATCCATGCATTCATTCGTGAGATACCGGCCGATATGTGTGAAAGAGTATGCCAAAATTGGACTCAGCGGATGGGCTACCTGAGACGCAGCCGCGGTCAACATTTGCATGAAATTATCTTTAAACATTAAATTGCAAGGTTCAAACTATCGATTCAAATAAATATTTCATTCATTTTTTCGAACTTTTTGTGTTTTTTTTTTTTAAAAAAGTTCTAAACCTCTTAAAAAATCACCCGTTAGAAAGAGAAAGTGACGGTAGTGTCTTTCGAAATTTTGAACCTAACAAAACAGATAAAAATCCAACAAAAGTAGTAGGAACTGGGATCAATTTTCACTGTCAACAATTCAACATTTTTCCTACATAAATTCGAAATTACTTGCCAGTGATAGATCGAGGTTTCGTGCGACACCGTCGTGCACTTTTTCTAAATATCTCTTTTACACTTTTGGGTACTTCACCTTTCGATCTAATTTTGGTTAGTTAAGCATTCTGTTTGCAGGGTCTAATAAAAATGGGGTCAATGCGTTTTCGACAGATATCTGTAAATATTCTGAACTTATCTCAGGCTAAATAACGCTGTTAAGTTTGTCTTTAAAAATACCATTCTCAGATATTTTTTTAATTAAAAATCGGAGGGCTCTATTACACCAAAACGAAATGCAGAATATTAAATTACCATATGCCCCCGCTTAGCAATTTCACACATACATCTATTGTTTATCTACAATAGTCACTAGCGAATATTGAACATTTTTCGATCTTTATTTAGCTGTGCCAGTATTCCATATGTATTTAGCTAAGTTATCACATTTCAATTTCAAATTGACTGCACAAGTATATTGCCTCAATATTTATGTCATAATATAGACCATTTTAAAAGGCATTACTGATATTGACTCTACTTTTGCCAAGTGCGGGATGTTTGTCTACGAACAAATCGGAAACTACCCCCAATTTGGACGTAACAGGATGTTATTATTAGTCCCGATGTCCTCGGTCCTCACAATATTAAACTAAATTGCCAGATGACACCGCTGGAAATTGGAGCAGTAATGCCAACAGAATATTACCAGATGTTGTCCTTGAGTACCTAACCCTTTCACTTCATTTCGAAACCAAATTCCATTATGGCATTAAACTGTCACGGGAACTGTGTAGTTGTTTGCCTTCGCCACTATAAATGTGGGTTAAAGGGGGCGATATGATTTTTTTTTTTATTTTATTTTATGTCTGCTTAAATTGCAGGTAAATTTGGATGTGGTAAGGTAAAAGTGACCTTGTGTATAAAAATGAGCGAATAGAGGTCGTGGTCCACCTCTTAGCTTAAGCACCATCTAAGGTAAAAGTGAGTGCGGCCCAGTTGCAAATTATTTGTGTGTGTGTGTGTAAAAGTACTAGCATCACACGAAAAATATCTACCGATACGGATGCTTGCATTGAATATAGATAGCAATTCGAAAAAATCCCAAATACCCGTAGTACACCTTTGAGGCAACTTAAGGGTTCTCCACACACACATCTGCCTCCACAAATAATACGGGTACTAAGAGAAATTTACCAAATCTACCATTCGGAAGATTTTCCGGAAGAACAGACACCTAACCAACCCTAATTTATCCTTCCGCTGTTATCACTAATATCCCTATTGTTTTCGTTAACCAACATCCAATAATAACTAAATACATTGTACCAATCTCAGCATCACGAAACAGCAAAATGCCTCTCTTATGGGGGATATTCTTCAGATAATATCCCCCTGATAGTTTGCTCAGAAGTTCCTGATTTAATTAAAAGGCACTGTTCACCTGACTTGCCATCCACAAGAAGTTAAATCAAAGTTTCTATGGTATTAAGTGATTAGGCATGTGGTCACACGCATCTCACACTATTGTGTGAGTAGACAATTAATTCGGTCGGCGAAAAGTTACTTTGGCAAAACAAAAGCGTATAGTCCTGTTGCTGTCTCATGATACGGAGATGAGTTAAAACAATCTTGGCTCATGGGAGCAGCGGGGTATGTATGTGGACGCGTTTATTGTGTTTTTACATTGTCAACTATAAGAAAACGTAACAAATGCTTGAGCATAAATCAAACACTGCAGGGCAGCCATGTTTGCTGTGAGCAAAGACTCCTTTTCAAGCTCTAATCTATGAGTGAGATATGGAGGGGGATGGTACAAGAATTATGACTCTTTGGAGGGCCATGAATTATAGTTTAAATTGACGGGTTCGATATTGGCTCACCTTGGTGCAAGTAAGGCAACACGTGCCAACGATTTTGGGTATCCTTAGAGAGGATGATTGGGAATGGGAAAATACAGGAAGTATTGGTATATGATATGTTTCACTTCGCCGGTCTTGTTTCAATTTCAAGGCTCAGTAGTCTTTATAAAATCGCAAACGGAATCGTTAGCATGTTAGCATGTTGGATGCGATGCAGAAAGTTTGACTTTATAGTTTGGGGATAGGAGCTTCGACGATTCGCTGTTTGTATTCCACTGAAGCGCGTTCTTAAGGTGCCTAAACAGGTGGGAACATGTTTTTTTTTTTTTTTGCTTAAGCAGTCAAGTTTGCGATCCGGAACATTGAATCATTCTCAAGTGCAAAAAGAAACACCTTGGAATTAGCGACGTTTATTATGACTATCGTTTCAATAGGCTTAAGCTGTAGATCCTTTCACAACAGTGAATATTTATTTCTATCTGTTTTCAGACTCTTGGATGTTTCGAATATTTGAGGAAAGTCGTGTTTATTTTTTTTTTGTATATGAAGTTGAAGTCCTTCGTTATTACAGAAGGTTCCTTCTGTTTGTATTAATCATGAAGTTATAATGTGTGTTCCTCTATTATCTTGACCACCGAACTGTAAGAATCTACATATATTGGGTGATTTTTTAAGAGGTTTAGAACTTTAAAAAAAAAAAAGCACAAAAAATTCGAAAAAATTAATGAAATATTTATTTGAATCGATAGTTTGGACCTTGCAATTTAATGTTTAAAGATAATTTCATGCAAATGTTGACCGCGGCTGCGTCTCAGGTAGCCCATCCGCTGAGTCCAATTTTGGCATACTCTTTCACACATATCGGCCGGTATCTCACGAATGAATGCATGGATGTTGGCTTCCAGTGCGTCAATCGAAGCGGGCTTGTCCCTATACACATTAGCCTTGACATACCCCCACAAAAAATAATCTAATGGTGTCAAATCGCACGATCTAGGCGGCCAATTGACCGGCCCGAAACGTGAAATTAACTGTTCACCAAACTCGCCTCGCAATTGCGCCATTGTTTCGCGTGCTGTGTGGCATGTGGCACCGTCTTGTTGAAACCACATATCATGCAAGTCAAGAACTTCCATTTCGGGCAAAAAAAAGTTTGTTATCATCGCTCGGTAGCGTTCACCATTGACAGTAACGCTGCGATTCGCATCATCTTTGAAGAAATATGGCCCAATAATGCCGCCGGCCCATAAACCGCACCAAACAGTGGCTTTTTCGGGATGCATTGGTAGCTGTTGCAATGCTTCTGGCTGATCTTCACTCCAAATGCGGCAATTTTGCTTATTTACGTACCCATTCAACCAAAAATGAGCCTCATCGCTGAACACAATTTTTCGATAAAAAAGCGAATGAACATTTCGAACCGAGCACGAATTTTGATAGTAAAATTCAATAATTTGCAAGCTTTGTTCATTTGTAAGACGATCCGTGGTTAAATTGCAAACCAAACTGAAGCTGTTTGACAGTGACACAAGGTACTAAACACACGTCAGCTGTCAAAACCAGTGTTGCCAAAACCAAACCAGCTAAAAAATCACCCGTTAATAAAAGTACGCTGTATCAATAAAAAAAAGTAAGTGCTTTCTAAATTGTGCGACATCAAGCACCCAGGTAGCTACACCTCGCTCAATTGGAGCAAGTTTGAGCGCCTCAACACTTGACGACGAAATTAACCCTCTCTGATAGTAAACAAGCAGAAATGGTTTTCAATTGTCTGACAAAATTTAATTGCTCAAACAGTCCCAATAACTGATTGGAAACAAGAAAATTTATTATTCCCTCAATCAGCGCAACAGAGAGAATTCTACCAAGTTGCAAGGGAGCTTAAAGACCTAAAAAAACCTAAAAACCCTAGATATCCTTGAATTCTTAAAAAAAATTGTTTTGGGTTTGTAGCAAATATAGCTGAATATCTGATAACAACTTTTGGCTAATTCTCCCACACGTCTGTATGAAGACGGTCTTCAATTCAAGAAGAAATATTATTTTGTTTGTTTGCTTCATTATTTTCATTATTAATAGAAAATCATTTAATTAAAATGCTTATTTCCAAATATTTTGAGCCTGTACCTTAATTTAAAAAAAGTTAACTGAAAATTAAATTTTGTTAGATAGAATTTGTTTTTATTTAAACTTAAAAGTTGCAGAACCATTTTTATTCTGAAATTTTAGCTTTTTTTCGTTTTCCTCAGCTTTACCACTCCGTAAATTGCTGTATAAATCAAAATATCCAAGACTCATAGCTGGAGGCTTCTTTAAAAAAAGGGACATTAGGTCTTTGTGCAGTCGAATCCCTCTAAGTCGAATTTTTACGGGAGTTAAAAAAAAGTTCGAGCTAGAGGGATTTCTGGAAAAATTCGAGTTTTTTTGAAGCGAATTTATTTAAATTAAAAAAAGGAAAGTATGTACATTTTGAGCAAAATTAGTTAAAAAAATTTGTTGTTTTTGTTTGGGATGTGAAAGTAGCAGTGTTCACTTGTTTAATAAATGGTTCTACTTTAAATTGGCAGTAGTGAATCTCCTCTGCGACATCTTCGGCCATTTCAATTGCTGTTTGCGGTATTTCAATTGCGTTTTCATTACCATTCTTTCCCGGCATATGGTTAGTAATGGTTTCGCCAAACTCTTCTTTAGCTCCGATTTTTTTTTTAATTTTGTTTTCTTCAGACCAAAAATTCGACTTAAAGTCATATTGTAGTAGGTAAAGAATCAAAAAATATGTTCGAGTTAGAGGGATTTTCGACTGTACTTAGCGCTTGTAATAGGGTGTCCTTTCGGGTAAGGCGTGTGGAGCTTGTATACAACCAGGAATTACTGGGCACAAATTTTACGAACGTACCATCTGATGCGGGAACGGCAATGTGTTGACATCGCTCTTGGTCTATAGATGTGTGCTGCAAGAGTTCGATAAGGCTGCTCCTTGTGAATACCGGTCTTTGGTGTTTGTTGTTATTTTGTCGCATTTTGCCAGATCTTCCTTAGTCACGTTATAGTCCTCTAAACTCTGCTATATAATCTGCCCTTGTCTCGATCATTGGGTCCTGCTTCTCGTTCATTATTGAGGCTATCGGATATACCTTTTGGATATCAAACTTTCTTGGCTCCGGAAGAGGCATGACGACTTTAATGATGAAGGTATTGTCTTCGGGGAATACGCGTGACCTTTGCTGCCTGGTGAAGCGTCAATTAATCTTGGAAGAATGGTTCTATTTTTGCTGTTAATGACGGTTCCTTAAGGGTTTCCGATATGTTCCGAAGGTTTAGGATTAAAGCTTGTAGCCGGCTTTGGTAGAGTTCATTCCGTATTGCCATTTCAACGGCTTGTCGGTGTTGTACAAAGAAGCTTGGCTGTGAGTATAGCCACAAGCTCATTTATTGCCGTCTTCAGCTGAAGTGTCGCTGTAGCAGTGTTTGTTTTGTCTGCAAACTTTTGGTGTGTTAAACCGAAGTCATTGGGCCTTACCAATAATCATTTTTAATCTTCACACTAAATATTTCCTAGGTCACAATATGCAATTTTGTATGGAAAATTTCGCCATTGTGAGCGCGAAAAATTTAGCCTGGACACTAAAAATGATTATTAGTATACCGCGGATTTAGTTGTGCCGTTACTGCGTCGATATCTGCAATTGCTTTGGTGAGGAGTTTACCTATGGCGTCGTAGTTTGATTTCATCACCGTCAGTTGCTTGTTGATCAGTGTGAATGTATCCTCACAATTTTCATGCAGAATTTGCAAATTTGTTGTACGCCTTTTCCGAGTCTTCGCTGTGCCGAAAGCCCGTTTAGAAAAATAATAATAAACAAGCCAACTAACGCGAAATGCAGCGAACATTTTTTGACTATGGCATGTTGAAGTTCAAATATATGAGTTATCTACTTAGTGCACGCCAGATCGATAGGTACATAAAATCATGCAAAAAACACCTATCTGAACATATCTACTTCTTGGACTGAATTTTCCATCGACAGACTAATAGAGTCTGTTTTTTTCATAACCCAATAGATGCAGTTAAAGCAAATCGATTCAATTCAATGAAGCAGAAAACCCAGTCATCCTAAGAATGAAAAAAAAAAAAAAAAAAAAAAAAAAAATGGAGTTAGCTGGTTTTTGCACTCAGGTGACGACATGGTTCCACACATCATCTCATTTGGTATGAAGTATGATCCACAATCCAATAAATTCTCTCTGAATTTCCAGAACTCTTAATGCGAGCACATTTCTGGCGACCATGTAAACAAACTTGGTGTTAGTTACAACACTAACTGCATAATGGCTGCAAAAGTGCTAATTTTTTTTTTGTTATAAATATATAAGTTGGTATTTTGAAGATCTATTAACCCACGTATCCCACCGTATACATAGCAAAAGCAATAGTAAATTATATTTAGAAAAAAAAGAGCAGAGATTAATCCCTTCCTCTATGAGCTTGAATAAGAGCGAGCCTAAGGGAGCTTCCACACAGTATGGAACAAAACGCCTTAGACAAACAAATCTGTTTTTCTATGTGTTTTTTGGAGTTTAAATACCCACATTTTAGTACGCGCGCCCACACTGAATAAGGCAAAACAAAACGAGAAAATCAGTTTTAGTGTGGAAGTTGGAATTTGGAAAATCAACTTTTTCACCCCACTTATCTCATGAATCGTCTCTAAAAATTGAGTGTGGAATGCCAAAGTAGTATAGTTGCTGAAGATGGCTGCGGGTGAAAAATGTTAGGTCAAGGTTAGAGTAATCAGCAGTAGATAATTTATTGTTGTTTGAGTCGGCTGGAATTTCACATTTTTACAAATGCTCGTCCCAAAAATCTTCAATAACACTGAACGAGGCAATGAACTTCAAGGTGGTATACGGTTTTTAGTCAGGCGATTGGCATTGTTAAATTTGTGCTTGAATTGAAACTAGCAACCCCTTCACCGAGTCTCTGAAATCCATCCTGCCAACCAGATGGTGGCGGGAGCCATTTATGATCTTCTATAACTTACCAACGAACGCAATTCAAAAGGACAAAGTTAAAAACACCATTCGAACTGTATTTTCTTTAAGTTTATATTTTTTCTCACCATTCTTAGGTCTATTTTGTTTGTGTTGTTCTTTTATAGTTGTTTTAAGTTTTATTAAGTTTTCCTTATTTTTTTTTTCTCTTTTAAATACTTATGTAAATAATTTTTGGTATAATTTTCAGGAAGAATGAAAATAAAGTCATTGCATTTTCATACATAGATATACATATAATTTTTGTTTTTAACATCATTGGTAGTTTCTATTTCATTTATACTTGCGTTTCCATTTAGTTTCTTTTGCCTTAGGTCGATTTATTTTACATAAGTTATCTAAGATCTTACATACTCGTAGAACCATTATTTCACTATAACAAAATTAACTAAATTCTACTTTATTTATCAAAAAACCATCAAATGTAAAATTATATATATAAAAAACTTTAACAGAGAGCATGGTTTCCATTTTAAGTTACACCTTCATGTATATATATTTTTTGCACAGCAATCTTTAGTAAAAAAATTAATGAAACTTTACTTCAAGTGACAACCACAGTAACAAATGTTTAAATGTTTTTTTTTTACAACAGGTTTTACATTTATTTAATTTATTTACTATTACTTTGTCTAGAATTATACATTTGCTAGGATAGTGAAGAATAACAATCAAACAGAAGGAGTATTCTACAACTAAATAACACAATAAAAAAATAAGAATTTTATAAAAAGGACAACAAAAACAGAAACATGTATAATCTTTGAGCTACTGATTGCATAAAACTGCATCAGATTTTTAATAAATTTTTCTTGTATAATTTAATAGTTTATGAAAATATTTGCTTTTTATTCTTGTTTGTTTTATATAGTTTTTTTTTTTTTTTGTTTTCTCTTTATAGCAAATTTAACTCTTTGCTTTCATGTTTAGTATATTTTTCCAGTATCACAGAGAGACGTGACTTTCATCTTACACAAGTAATATAATAATAGAAAGCAGATCCTTTTCACTTTTAAGTATTTGACTAAAAAAAAAATCAACAAACAAAATAACCTAAATAAGTAGAAAAGAATACAAAATGTTAGAGTGAAACATTTTGTATATTTGTTGATAGCTTTCTCTTGATTTATCTACTAGTTGTCATATTTTATATTGTTTTACTTAGCCTAACACATTTATTGATTTTCGATTTGACTATATTATTATTTTGGTATTTTCTCTCATGCAATGGTTGTTTTTTTTTTGTTTTCTTTGATTTAATACAGTTTGGAAGTTTTGTTTGCAGATTTTTTCATTGTTTTGATTTTGAGTTATAGGAAATTAAAATATATTTCCCAATACAATATTTACACAGTTATTTGCATTTGCATTTTATATAATTAATATATACACTATAAGCAAACAAAAAATTATCAACTGAACTTGATCATTGTGAAGACCGACTTTTTCAGTATTCCACAAACTTCGAGAATTCTCATCTTGCTTAAACATAGGGTCCTATTGATTATGTTGTTAATTTCGAAAAAGCGAAGGAGATTTTTGAAAGACTTCAGCATTGTGGTTGCCCTCCATTATTTGTTTTTTATGTTATGACGACAATACATTTCTTTTCATACATCAGTCAAAGCTGTGTCTTATTTCGCTTTGTTATCGATCAATGGCTTTAAGGTTAGAAACCCAGAAAAATGAGACAAATAGAAGATGCTGCCGGACAATGATTGTCAATTTAGCAGCTCGATTTTTGCTTTAATTGTGGTGAAAGTAGAAACGAAGGTAATCATTTCATTTCGCACATTCACAGAAAAAACTGTTAGGAAATGGAAAAAATGAGAATAATTGAATCGGCTCCCAAAAATTAATCGTTCCTTTAGAGGGAGGTATGTAAGGAGTCTCAGGTTCGAATACCAATGGTCATTCGAATGTTAGTAATTGCACAGGGTGTTTTAAAAATATTTAACAAATGACAAGTTTAAATTTGACAGCTGTTAAATTTGAATATAATTTTAGTGCTCATTTTTGATCGAGCTATTCTTGAAATATGGCCTGGCACTTTAGAAATACACATCAACATTATGCAACGTTCTCTAAGTCGACTGCTTTTTAATTAATTTCCAGTAATATTCGCAAATTGTCCACCTAAAAAATATGGTATACATGGAATGGATCATAGCTTCTCATAGTCATTTTTTGCAAACGGACATATAATAAAAATTAACTTTATCTTTTGCTAATCAAGATGCAGTCAAATGTCGTCTTCAAAATTGTACAAATGAGTGCAGTATTTTTTGTACCAAGAACATTAAATAACACATCTGCAGGAAAGTGCAGTCGAGCGTCTATTTTGATTAGAAAAGGTTTCAGAAGCAGTGATCTAAGATTGAGAGGAGAAATGTCAATTTTGGTGTTTTTTTTAATGCAAAAAGGGGAAACGAGAGCAGTGTTGCCGCTGAGGAAAAAAATTTGTCGCTAGACCATAACCTAAAATCCGCTAGAAACGTTAGTTTTTGAATTGCGAAAATCCGCTAGAAATCCCTAAAATATGAATTTGAATGTAAGTTCATAAAAATATGTATTTATTTTTAAAATAAATTGTTAATTATTAAATTATTAATCAAATTAAATACTACATTTAAAAAAAACCAACAAAAATAAAAAATCCCCAACAAAAATCTCTGTCTGTGCAACCACCAACCAACCACGCGTAGGTCGCGATGTGAAAAATTATATTCGAATGGGTCGGAGATGCCATTTTTAGCGGATTCGTGTACGTGGTGGTGTAGTAATGAAAAGTAGCTAGAAATCGCCAATTTTTTTTTTTTAGCGACAACATTTTATTAAAAATCGCCGAGGGCTTTAAAAATACGCTAGAAATAGCGACAAAATCGCTAAAGTGGCAACAGTGAACGAGAGACAAGCGTAAAATTAAAACCAATTCTTATTACGAATAAATTTCGAAGAATTAAATGTTCATACTAAACATGAAAGGAAACATTCTATCGAACGTTTACGTACAGGTACATGCACAAAACTTGAATGTAGGTACCTATTATAATTAATTTTAAGCACTTTGAAAAGTCCGATTTTTTATTATTAAATTTTTAGATTACTTATTGGAAAAAGGGGCACTTTATTCGAGCTTAGACGAAAACTAACTCTTTTGCTGATTAAAAAAAGGTGAAAAAAGTCTTCCAAGTCTGGGAACACCGTTCAAAAGTCAAGCAGAAATATTTTGGTGTGATGGAAAATTTAAAAATTATTTATTATCAGGAAAAAGAAGAAAAGAAAAATTATGTAGAACAGAGACAAAGAAGACTGAGATCTAAGGCCTAAAACTTGCCCTTTAAAGACCTTTGTGTGCGCAAGCATTAATTACTGCTTCTGCTGTCTGTTTAGAGTTCTCACAAAATTACGAAAATGATACCTCGCACCTCGACTATATAGAACCTCACACACCGATTTTTAATGGCTGTCGCCGACAACGGGTATATTGAACTAAACACGATCATAGTGTTGTCAGATTCAGCGCTTTGTCGTATTTTGGGCTATCCCTTTACTTAAAAAAACGATAGAAATTTCTTCCATTAGCCTTTTACAAATTTTGTGTTAATTTTGTTTGTTTTATTCTTTCACACAACTAAAAAAATAAATATTTTCGAACAAACCCACACTTTTAAAACTTGGCGGCACTCTTGCAGTCAAGTACTATCGAACAGGCCTTTTAATTTGACACAACGACAAAAGTCACAAAATTTCAATTGCAGAAGATCGAAAAAACGCGAACATATTTTCACCGATCTTTGGGCTCTTTCTGGGCAACGATATTGGGCTACATTTTTTTAAGGTTTGGGCGCTTAAGGAGAACTAAATTCGGGCAAATTTATTTCATTTCATACGTTGAGAGTTATTAAAAAAAAAAAAATCGAGCTGTCGTGGGACGGCCGAAAGAAGCGAATCATTGGACGTAAAGTATTGGCCCGTGTTACGTAGCGGCCTATTTAAAATTCATTTTAATTTTTCATAGTGCCAGTTAGTTTAGATTACTCTCTCTGTTCCTCTTCCCTCTCTACACACACATATTTAAGAATTTTTCGTCTTTTCTTTTTTCCTAAACCATCCCTGAATCAAGACGAACAACACAAAACAAAAATCATCCAAATCGGTGGAGCCGTTCTAGAGTTTTCATCTTCCAAGTGCGCCATGGAGGGGGAAGTTAACGCTACGGTGACGATTTTTTTCGGTTTACTCCCCATCTTTGTGAATAATTTATATGCGTGACCCACCGACCGTCCGTAAAAAAGCTATATTCGCTTCAAAAAGCTATATTCGCTTCAAAAAAAAATCAATATTAGACTGAATTGTCTTTGGAATAACCGCAGTTTGTATCTGACTGACTTTTATTACACCAGATTTTTAGCTTCTGACATTTTGTGGTAGAACCCAGCTCTGTGACATAACTGATGGGGTATAAAAAAAAAAATATTAAGCCACAATTGCTTCTAAAATTTGATCCCTTTGTTAGGTTTGTACTCATTCGCACTTGATTTTTCACGAAAGTCACGAAAGTCGAAAGTCATCAAGTCACAGCAGCGTTGATTGAAATTGATTGGAGAGGTTTTAAGGTTACCTTAAACGAGGTTACAATCTTTTCACAAGTATACAAAAATGTCCCATTTAATGCCCATCTCGCACAGATCTCCTTCACTGGGTGGAATCCTTAAAACTATCTATACAAAGTAGGCTACTTAGACTAACATTGATGAGTTCATAAACTTATCGAACTAGAATCTAGTAGTTACATTATCTCGTCAATGTCTGACAATTTTTCTTTTTGGTTTTGTTCAATTTATACAATGAATTGTTTGTACGCCTAGTGCCGAAGAGCCCCTACCCTAGAGTTACATTGATTTACAAACCCCCATGGTGGACACTAAACCCTACATCGACTTTCAGAGGAAACTCTCTCGTGCGCCGTGACCCTCGCCCCCTAATACTACCCGCTGCGACGGTGGCTCACCATACTGATCCTGGTAATAGTTCTCGCGCATCATTGTATTCAGCGACGAACACCGGAAGTACAGTATCTCCTGGAAGGGCTTGCGAAAATCCCTATTCAGCGTTGCGTAGATAATCGGATTCAGCAGTGAATTGGCATAGCCCAGCCATAGGAACAAAGAAGACAGCGCCTCGGGAACATGAGTCGTCTCGCTCTCGACAAATGGCCGGATTAGTGCTAGTATAAAAAATGGCAACCAGCAAATTGTGAACGCTGACATTATAATTCCTAACGTGGTCGAGGCTTTCTTCTCTTTGGCTAATTGAAACCGTAATTTCTTCTGATGCGGTGAGCCCAGCAGATTACTACTACCGCTCACCAGAGTGGTACCGCCACAGGTTGACGTACTCAGTGAGTTGCCACTGTGCCGCAGACCGCATATCTCTAGTCGGGCATTCTGCGCAGCGGCCCCATTCAGGGCGTTCTGCAGATGAGTTTGGGCGCGTTTCTCCTCCTGGACTATGCGGCGGGCCGCTCGGAATATCTGATAGTAGACGAACAGCATCACGGAGAGTGGAAGATAAAAGGAACCAACGGTTGCGTAGATTTGGTAGGCAAAGTTCTGACACACCCGACAGATAAGTTCGCCATTCTCGCCGATGTGCTCGTTGCCCAGGATTAACAGAGGCGGCAGTGAGATGCATGCGGCGGCGAGCCAAACCAGTGCCACGCACAGCATCATTCGTCGCGGCGTCCGTTTGACACCGTACTCGAGGGGTTTTGTTATCGCCAGGTATCGGTCTACCGAAATGGCGCACAAGTTGAGAATGGACGCCGTACAGCAGAGGACGTCGAAGGAGACCCAAATGTCGCAGAAAAGCGGACCGTAGTTCCATTTTTGCAGCACCTCATAGAGCAGGGCGGTCGGCATGACTAGAACAGCGACACACAGGTCGGAGAGAGCTAACGACACGAGTAGGTAGTTGCAGGGTCGTCTCAGTTTTCGCACCATACACACTGCGATGCATACCAGGACATTGCCGACAACGGTGCCCAGTATCACGACCAGAAGGATGAGACTGACAATGATGGTCTTGAGGGGCGGCAGCTCGCCCTCGCCATCGTATTCACTGTAGGTTGCGTGCCCGTCAAGTGGCGGCGGCCCAAGGGAACTCGACAGCAAACTGGTCACACTGCTGGCGCTCGAGTCGAAACTGAAACTGCTGTTGCTGTTACTGATGGACGCGACTAGGGCGGTTAGGTTCGCTATTTGCGTTGTCGATGTCAGCAGACTCGATGACAGATCGTCCTCGTCAAACACCCGGCGGCCCACATCCACTGAAGCGGTAATCGGTTGCAACAGGAGCGCCAGCGGCGTGGTAGTATTATACAGATGCGTCTCTGCGGCGGCGGCAATGTCGTTCTCGATTCTAAACGGATCCATTCAGAGCAGGCGGCTATGAGGAGCTGATGTGTGCCGGTGACAATTCTTGAGGGTGGAATCGGTATATCTTCACAAAAAACTATTCCCTCATGATCCCATCGTCACGGTGGCGGTGGCTGCTTTATTTTTCTGCGTTTCTCTGGTTGCTCTCCGTAAAGTGATTTATGGGATCCGCTCAGCGCAGTAATTTCCTACTATGTGTAGGTGTACTCAGTGGACGCGATTTTAATGGCTTCGTCTTGTTGCAAAGGTGCTGGCGGTGGCGGTGGCGGTGACTGTGGGGGCGTCGGCAATTTAATGGGGATGATTATGACGCTCGTGGCCTGTACTGTAGTCGCACTGCCTCCGAAGACGGTAATGAAGATGGGACTTTTGCTAGTTTGACTAATGTTACTTCCTCCTCCCCTTAGCTGGTGCTAGTCGTGGTGTATCTGCCTAATGGTGAATGCGATTATGTTTTATCTGTATGCCGGGTTGTCAGTATCCATCTATGAAAGATCATTAAAATGGTGTCTTCGTGGTTTGCTGGCGACACAATAACGAGTTCGGTCTTTGCTGCTCGTTGTGTTCGCTTATAAGCCGCAGATTCAATCTTAAATCCATTTATCATAATAATTTCTCTATGGCTTGACTGATATCGTTATCGTTAGTTGCTATCTCTCAGTCTGGTATCGAGCAGTAGAGCGGTTGGTTTTGCTTCGTTTATGTCATAAAAAAAAACAAAAAAACAATCGATATGTGGGCTTGTTGTCGGTCGTTATTTTTCTTCGCCTCTTTGTTGTTGTTTGCGTTTTTTTTTTCCTTTTCTCTGATACTGATTGAGGTTATAAAAGAAAATTTGCTATGTTTGGTAAAGTTAATTTATTACGGAGGAAACCCTTTTTTGTTTTTGTTTATAGATATTGTCCTTAATGCCGGCCCATTATCTGGGATTTGATTGTCGTGGATCTGCTGAAAGGAAGAGAGAAGAAAAAAAAAGAAAAACATTTTGAGTTAATAAAGTCAATTGCGAGACGAGAAGAGAAATTGATTTTATTGGGAGTTGATTCACGAGGTAATATTACTAATTGTTAGGAAAACAAATACCATACCATGCCGGCAGGGAGTAGCGAATAATTCATCAATTGAATTAATTATTAAGGGTAAAGAAATGTTTCAGCAGTGTCAACAAGTGGGAGACAATGCTGGGATAGGATGATGAATTATTGATTATGTATAGGAGTTGGTAACAAAGGGAAATAATTGATTGTATGGATTTAGAGGTACAAAGGCTGGAGCAGCTGAAACCGCTGAATTGATAATTTGGGAGATATTCTCGCTCCTGGGATGGAAAATATCAATTCGAAAAAGAGAAGGGCGTACCTATGTCTTTTATTTTTACATTTTATATAATTTCCAGTTTTTCTTTTTGAAATTTGATAACAAAAGTTTCGCAAATTAGGAATAATTGCATTCTTTTGGGTCTAGTTTGGGTCTTTATTTGTGAAGGGGTTTTCAATAAGGGCGGGTCGATGTTGAGGGAAATGGAATTAAACAAGCTGTTTGTAAGGTATGTAACGGGTGATTTTTTAAGAGGTTTAGAACTTTTTTTTAAAAAAAAAAACACAAAAAATTCGAAAAAATGAATGAAATATTTATTCGAATCGATAGTTTGAACCTTGCAATTTAATGTTTAAAGATAATTTTATGCAAATGTTGACCGCGGCTGCGTCTGAGGTAGCCCATCCGCTGAGTCCAATTTTGGCATACTCTTTCACACATATCGGCCGGTATCTCACGAATGAATGCATGGATGTTGGCTTCCAGTGCGTCAATCGAAGCGGGCTTGTCCCTATACACATTAGCCTTGACATACCCCCACAAAAAATAATCTAGGCGGCCAATTGACCGGCCCGAAACGTGAAATTAACTGTTCACCAAACTCGCCTCGCAATTGCGCCATTGTTTCGCGTGCTGTGTGGCATGTGGCACCGTCTTGTTGAAACCACATATCATGCAAGTCAAGAACTTCCATTTCGGGCAAAAAAAAGTTTGTTATCATCGCTCGGTAGCGTTCACCATTGACAATAACGCTGCGATTCGCATCATCTTTGAAGAAATATGGCCCAATAATGCCGCCGGCCCATAAACCGCACCAAACAGTGGCTTTTTCGGGATGCATTGGTAGCTGTACCAATGCTTCTGGCTGATCTTCACTCCAAATGCGGCAATTTTGTTTATTTACGTACCCATTCAACCAAAAATGAGCCTCATCGCTGAACACAATTTTTCGATAAAAAAGCGGATTCGAACCGAGCACGAATTTTGATAGTAAAATTCAATAATTTGCAAGCGTTGTTCATTTGTAAGACGATCCATGGTTAAATTGCAAACCAAACTGAAGCTGTTTGACAGTGACACAAGGTACTAAACACACGTCAGCTGTCAAAACCAGTGTTGCCAAAACCAAACCAGCTAAAAAATCACCCGTTATAAACGAAATTATTATTTTTTTATTTAAAAAGCCCATGTATGCCATTATGTGGTAGCTATAACATAATTCAAATAAATATAAATGGTTTGCTGCTCTGTTTTATGTTATTGTCTTATGTGGGCCCCTGTTTTGGATTGGATCCCTTTTTAGTCTCCTTTTCAAAAAATGTTCAGCGGCGATACTTTTTCACGAATTGTAGTAGTATTAGTAGGTATTCCAAATCTTACTGAAAAATACTGCCGCATTGATACGACTTGTCTTGAGTGAAGTTATGTCGGCTTTAAGGGCATCAGTCTATTTCGGTCTATGGCGATAAGCTACGATTGTTTTTTGAATGTTATTTTAATAAAGTTACAGACCAATCGCAGCCTCGCCATACAATACGCAAAAAGAAATTTTCCGTGAAAGAATTGCCACACAGTGATGCCAGATTACAAAATATATCTTCTTTTTTAAGATTTTTGAGCTAGGTATAAAATATATAAGTACAAGACTTTTCACCTCAAATTCATCACATTTCAAGATTTTTGATTTGAAAAAAACTGATGTAGTTTTTCGCCTATTCAAATTAAAAGATTTATTTTCAACTAGCTTTACCCGACTAACACACAGCGATTGATTTTTATATAATAGAAGATATTTAATTTGCTTCCACATTCCTCTGCAAATTTTGAAACGATAATTCCTGCTGACACTTATGAAATTATATAGTTTACCCACTATTTTGACGAAAAAATAAATATAAGTTTTATTTAAAGCACTTCAAAATTGTGTTCTATATTTCCTTATATTTATATTTTGAAAAATTATGAAAACACACAATTTTGTATTTCGGAAAAACAAGATTTTCAAATTTTTGCATCTGGGAATACTGTTGCCACATGGTGAACCTTGTTTCGTCGTCCCAAATATGGTATTTTTGCTTGTGAACATCATACACAGGACACAGCGAAAATAGGGGGTTCTCTTTCAAACGCTCCGATGCGTTGTGTAATTTCATTAACTTTGAGCTCTTGGGTCAGATGGATCGTGCTATGTAAGAATTGCTTTCCTTGAGATAATGACAGTTATTCAATTTGTAGCTGCACAAGAGACTGCGTGCTTTCTGTAAGATGGTTCTCAGAAACTTGTGCTGTTTCAAATTGCATGTCTTTTCTTATCTGAACATATCTTTCCTTTTTCCTTTTCCAATAAATCCCTTTCTCTGGTTTCTCAAGAGGTACAGAATTCGATACCAAAAAACAGCCTTTATAATTTTGGTTCTGGTGATGGTTGAATTCCATTTGCAGAAAGGATATGTCCCAAAAACTTAATTAGTTGAGCATTATATGTACACCTATTGTAGTTTAATAACACATTATTCTTTTTAATTACCTCAAGGGCTCAAGTACATTCTTCAAACGAAAATTATGTTCTCATTCAGATTTACCAAATATTATAATATCAATAAAGTTAACAGCTCCTACATAACCAGAAAGCATTTCAATTATCTTTTGAAATATTTCCGATGCGCTGTGTGATTTCAAACATAATCCTCTTGCACCTAAATAGTCCGTTATTGGTTATAATGTGGTGATTATATAACTTGAATTTGGAGAAATCTCAAATTGATGAAAAGCGTTTTCTATGTCCTTGTCAAGTCTTGAAAATAATATTGATTTTCGTAGTTTAGGAAGAATTTGGTTTATATGGTAGGTAATAGATAATTTTATCAACGCACAAACGTATATCTCCATCCTTTTTCATAATTTCCACGATGAGAGATATCCATTTTGAGTGTCCTTCGACTGGTTCAATTATATGTGATGTCAAGAGTTCATGTCATTTAGCCTTAATTTTTTTTATTTTTTCAAAGGAATAATTTCCGACAAGACTGAATCACGGGAGTTATTGTGCTATCTATGGGAATATCAGTCTTTAATTTTTGGAAACACAGTGCACTGTATTGAGTTCAACAACTCCAAACCCAGTTTTAGTACTCCCAGTTTTATTGCTGTGTCCCTCCCCATTAAGCTTTTTGGACCATTTTTAATAACATAAAAGATAGCAATATGCTTCTTACCTGGTACCAAAATGTCCATTTCAAAAGATCCTAAAACATTTAATGGAAATTATGTTTGATTTACTTCCAGAGTCGATAACAATTGGTTCCAAAATGCCACCAATCCGACACATTATTTCATCTATTTTTGATTTTGGATGTTGAAAATACATATATTGATCATCCTCTTGAATAGATCTTACTGCTTCCTTTTTAAATTTGCTTGTTCTTTCTTTATCAATTACTGCATATCGTTTCAATTTAGTTCGTTAATCCGCATTTATGACAGTTTTTGATCATTGCTGGACAATTCGTATCACGTGCAGAATGTTCTTTAGAACCACATCGAAAACATTCGAAAATTGTTTGTTTAGGTCTTGATTTTTCTATAATTTTGTTGACTTAAATTTCACAATTATCATATTTCTTCCCAAAATTTTTCATTTAAATTTCTACGATTTCCAAGGAATTTGCAAGAAAAACTATATCATTTACCGTCATTGAATCATCCACCTGTAATATCTTTCGTCTTAGATTTTCAGAAGAACATTTCTCTACCACTTGGTCATTAATATGTTCATCGATGTTATCAAATATGCACTTGGCAGCTTGGCGTCTAAGACGAACAACAAATGCTTTAAATTTTTCATCCTTTCCTTGGCATATTTGTCTATATATATGTCTTTCATAAGTCTAATTTTGTCTCGGGGTAAAATATTCATCCAACTTTTTAACACAGACACTATAAACATTTACATTTTTATTTGACACTAAGGTTTCATCCACATTTGTTCCAGCTAAATTGTAAAATATTTCCTGTAATTCTTGTCCCCCACAATGCAAAAAACTAGCTCGCTTCTTAACAGGATCTTTGATTCCATTTACAATAATATACCTACAATTCGAAAGCTCACTTCCATTTTGCCCATTTCGTTCCAAGTGATCGGGAGTCACAATTGCAATCGAATTGGTCCAGCTCAGGTGTACAATTTATGTCTGACGGCATGGTAAACCTACATTAAATACAACACCACATAAATATAATATAAGTTTATACATTGCAGTTATATAAAACCGATTTGTATCTCATTGTAACTGGTAATTTCAGACGAATTTAATCTTTCTAAACGAATTTAATCTTTAATGGATGATTATCGAATTCAATCAGTCATCCAAAATTTTGATTTTCGAATTAAATCTTCTTCCTTTTTTTTAATAGGTAGGACCAATTTATGATTTTTAGAAATCTTACCAATTTCAGAATTCAAACAAATTATTTTTAAATGTCTTCTTTAATAGTCGTCGCCAAAATGTAGTATTCAATATACATATTATTGTTCTGTCGAGTATTCATTATTGAATGATTATAAATATTTCTATTATTTCGTACAATATAATAACTACCTACTATAAACAATTCTTATTCAAAACTAAATACTACAGTATTATACACTGCAGTAACCTTACCGGAATGACTTAGAAATTTCTACTAAGACCCATACGTGTCTACCCTCATTTACTTGTAACTAGGACCTGATTTCAAGCACTTATCTCCGCAATATTTGTTCAAAACAGGGAAAAATTAATGAGCACTTTGCATTGGAGTTCGTAGGAACTAGAAAATAATTCGCAAATATTTATCATCATATTTATGAAACTCAAATTAGTTTCCACCAATGTAAAAAAAAAAAAAAAGTGATAACTCCCCCCCGGTGAATTTGGCAACTTGTGTATTTGCCTATCGCTTATGAAGGCAATCCTCACATCGTCCTCACAACTGCAGCATTTGTTACATCCATTCACCATTTGCCACAATTTTTCATGTTCTATCAGAGCGTGTGGCACAAGTTCCTGTTGACATAAGCCAACTTTTTCACTCATATCCACTCATAGCCCACAAGTAATAAAAACAAATGGAAAACGCTCCAGAAACGATATCGAATATGCTAATGCATACATGACACATTCACTAGTATCTATTTTACTATAGGACATTGCGCACTATCCTTTCGAATTCACGTCATCTATCCCAGGCATCATCGCCATCGCCATCGCCATTATCGTCAACTTTCTCATGCCGTACTTGTTCGACAAACAGCAAATGATTTCCTATCTCAAAGCAATCGCAACGTGATGGTAGTGTATCTCAACCGAATAAATTCAGAAGGACACTCAGTCTGTCGAGGGTAAGAATTCACAAACTGTCCGGTATCTGTTGCAGAGAGAAAAAAAAAAACAAACTATCAATGTGGCAGTGGAAATCTATTTTTCATGCTTAAGTGAAGGACACCATCGAAACTTTTACAAACTCAGTTGATAACTTAAAATTGCGTGAAAGTTTTTGACATTCACGAAGGCAATGTTCTTTAAAGTGGTACAAGAGAATGCGGTCAGGAACAATTTCCAAAGGCAAGATAAAGAAGTAAAAATTCAGTCGAGACTTCCTTCAAATTGAATGTAATGGACTGACAACATCGGTATACCTAATCCAGCTTATGGGTGCCAATGACCTGCTAAGCGATGTAAATCTCAAAGAAAAACAGCTGAACCGCATCCTGGTTTGAGCCCTTAAATTGAATTTGCGGTATCACCGCAGAACAAATCGAATTATGAGCTGAATTCCCCCTCTGTCATCGCATTCCTAATTATTTAACCGCAACAATCAGGATTTTGACATGATGTTCTCACACCTCTTACCAGTTGTCGTTGGTTATCAATTTGTCTTGTCCGCCCGGAAACGAGTACAGCTGTCATTACACTCCATTGGCGGCGAAAACATACACACGTTCACAGTTCGGTTCACTGGATTTGGTATTATTTGCCAGTGCTATCATTTGATATCGGGACATCGTCGACCAAAGTGCAAACACCGGCGCGGCCGCCGCTGGCATAATGGATGACAAACAAAGTTATTATCATATCGGTCCGGTGGGGAGGCGTATCTACTTCCATTCAATGCGTGAATTGATATTTAATCCACTTCCTAAATTACGCATTAGTGTTAATTATTGACATTATCTCCTAGGTGTAGTGAGTTAAATGGAAATTTCGTTTAACCAAGAGCCCGAGGTTAGTAAGTCCCTTTCCAATTAAAAGCACATATTCGTGATCTGAAAATAATTCAAATTGGCTGAGAGGGAACGCAATTAGTCAGTGGGTTTCGCTCAACTATTTCGTTTGGTGAAAACTTTAAAGCATATTTCACCCAGACCGTTGATTGAGTAGACAGCGGAAGGCTGATAGTTGCTGTTGACGGCTGATGGAGGAGGTGTGTGGCGTTTTGCATGGGGTTTCAAAAATTGTGGGGATAGATAGGGAAATTTAAAGTTCAAAGTGACTCGACACAATAATCAATAGATCTCTTTTATATTATAGTTGCCTTGAAGTGTGACGAAGTGTGGTGTGTTGGACTAAAAATTGAGAAAAAATCTCAAAAGAAAAGATTTGCTGATATACCACTTAAGCCGGGTAAGCTTGAAAAACCGAAATCATTTTCTTAAACAAAAACATAGGTACGTAGATATGTCACATGAACCGAAAATTGTTACCCAATAGTTGGCTTTTGAAAAAGAAGGATATTGACGACAAACCTTGAACAGAAGAAGGCGAAACAATGACGGGTACATAACTTGACAAAACACGCGTTTCTCCTCGCACTGCAATCGCCAACTGCTGGTGTAAAATAAAAAAGGATTTTGTTACCGAGACTGTAGCACAATATCGAGTTTTGCTAAATCATCTTACCCCCAATCCAATGTCAAAAGTATAAATTGTCACAAAGCCCTAAATATGCGGTAGAAATTATTAACCTTCAGGGAGAACAGATTTAAAATTCCTCAAAAAATGTTTTCCCCGATTTGGGAGAAATTAAAACATCTCATGGTGTCCGAACATTTAAATTTTCAGTGACAGTTGTATTTTTTTAATGATTAAAAACAGTTTGAATTCATAAGGAAAATTGTAGGTACCCCTGAACCCCATTCACAGCTCAACCCCAGACGAGCTCGAGCTGCTAAATTGAGACCACTGTTTAAAAAGGCTATTTAGTACTATTTGACTTTACCGAGTACGAAAGTACCACTTCACAATTTTTTGAAATAAATAGCACATGAATGAAGTTAGGTTAGGTACTTCACTTACGGCCATATTATTCACTCCAAAATTAAACCCAAGTCTTTAATATTAAGCAAAATTCCATTCGAACATGAACTCAGTCTTACTTGTCCACGTGTAATCCGATTGAATATAAACTGCACTCCGGAGAACTCGGGTAAAAGCTGAATTTCATAATATTGACATTTCTTCGTTCGCAGGACCATGAAGTAAATAATAGTGAAAAAGAACCTAATAAGTAGTAGAAAGCTAAAAATATGTATTTCATTTGTGAAGCGAGTGAAAATTGGATGGTTTCATCGCCAGAAAACGAATTTATCACATCGTAGGCTTGCGTTATTGATTACGATGGAATTTCGAAAATATTTCCTCCTTTAAAAACGACGCATTTTGAAAGCTAAATTCATAATTCATACAATAGGAATGAAACTCAGCAAACATCAAATCAAATCAATTTCCCAGTGACGAACGTCTAAAAAATGGGAGCGGGTCGAAATTCTGCTTTGCAAAATTCTGCCTTTTAACACAAAAATTCCGCTTTTCACAATTCTGTTTTTTTTTCTGTTCTGTCTAACAAAATTCTGCTTTTTTAAAATTTTGACAGACAATTTCTGTTAATTCTGTTTTTTTTCCAAGTTACGAAACAAATATTTTTCAACTTTGTCAACAAATTACAATATATATTATATAGTAAAATATATAGTAGAGTACACAGGTGGGTACCAGGAACACAAAAAAAAAAAAAACAGCCAAAAAATTACCTTATATTTTCCTTTATTGGATTTAATTACAGATGCCTATATTTATTTTCACTTACTAACTAACATAATACTTGTCTAAACCAAAAGAGTAAACTTAAAACCAATAACAAAACTCCTTTTACCTCTTCTTCTATAACAATTGAGTTGGTAGGTATAATGTTTTACATAAAAAAAAAAAAAAAATTTTGTAAAGCAGAATTTTGTAAGGCAGCATTTTGAAAAGCAGAATTTTGAAAGCAGAATTTTGTAAAACAGAATTTTTAAAGCAGAGTTTTGAAAAAATAATTTTGACCTCGCCAGAATTTCGACCCCAACCCCTTAAAAATAAATGTCAGCTTATTTGGGTTTAAATCGGGCTAAGATTGGTTTAAACTCTGCATTTAAGTGCATCTTTACCCAGCGGTTTTATTGCATGTTTTTGAATGCATATTTTATATATAAATTTAAGTTTTAAGCCCGATGATTGAGTTTGAAAAATGCGTACAAAATGGTTGGGCTAAAAATTAACTTAAGCCTCACTCGGAGTGAATATATGGGCGTAAGATTCAATAAAATATGATCTATTTTTTTTTGCTTCTATGCAATATTTATGTAATCGAATTGAAAAAAAATTATATACTATTTTGTACATTTTAGTACCTACTATTTCTCTTCAGCAATACAATTGAGAAAAGTTGATTTGCATCTCTGTTTGAGGCAGTTCATGACAGTTATACTCTCTTTATTTATGTTAGACGTTTCCGAGAGATGACGCAGTGCCAAAAACCTTAAGCACATTATTGCGCTTGCTCTTCGCAATTTAAATTGGACGACCAGCCAAATGAAATGCATCCGTAATGTGGATCCCAACTCATTTATCCCTTCGATATTTTTTGAAGGTAAACTAATTTTTTAAAAGTAAAATTTCTAATAACCAGAAAGAAAATCACATTAAATCCACATCTGTTATAAACGCGGCAGTTTGTTAACATACCTAACTGTGATTATATTCTGGTAGTAAAACATTTTTAATAAAATATGATTTATATTAGCTCTTTTTTATGGAAAATGAAATGTTTAGATGAAATTTCTGCGAGGTTAGTGTGAGTGTTTATTATAAAACAAATAGTTGGCGCAACAGGTCTGTAGGGACCTTGGGCCTAGCTTCTCACAACCATTCGTTTTGTGTGAGTTTTTAATTTTTTGGAACGAATGGAAGGGATCTACAATTTTATGCCGATTCCAAACGGCCGATTGGAGAAGCTCTTTCAAGACAGTTATACTCTCGGATGTTTGTCAGACGTTCACGAGAGGTGGCGCAGTGAAAAAAACCCACAGTTGGAATATGGGTTTTTGCGGGTTTCGAACCTGGGACCCCTCTTAGCAGTCCAGTTACCCATCACCACTTAAATTTTCGAAAAGTCTTTCACAGAATTTCAAATGCCAACCCAGATATCACTGTATTTGAGAACTGAAATGTACACAAAAAAAATCCCACGGTATTATAACACTGTCCAATAATAATCGGATGAATGTTATTTTAATTCTTCCAAATATTGCCTCGCTAATCACGAAAAAAAGCAAAACCATAAATAAGCTAAAAATATAATTGGAACTTCCAAAAACAAAAAAGATGCCAATCTTATTACTACTGTCATCCTTGTTTACCTTCAATGCAACAGCGTAGTGCTTCTAAAAATTTAACTGTGATTGGGACCACTCACAAGTTTTATGTGGACTCTTAAATCTACTCGATTAACCCTTGATGAAACAATTTAAGAATTTAAGAGCCTCTGGTTTGAGATCAGTAAATCCGGCCTTAGTTTTTCTCAGCTGCATTGATAAACTTGAAAGCTAGAGAAACGGACTATAAGGAAGTCATATATTTACATCATTAACATTGGACACGGATTTCGTCACTAAACTCTGTTTAACCTATTTTCTGTTTACTTCTTTAGGCGCGTTGGGCACTTTAAGATGGGAAGAAATTAGTGAATTCGCGTTACCTTTAAAACGACACCGCGTCATCGTCACCGAGAAATGGACACCCGATAGGTGGCGCTGTTGTCGATTTTTTTTGAGAAACTCAACCGATCTCTATGAAACTTTGTTTTTGTGCATGGTTGTATGCAGCTAGAAAGATAGGATGTTTCATTTACAAAATAAAAGGAAATTGTAATATGTAGGTAGATATGTATAATTTGTATAGATGAAAATTCTTAAATTTCATTGGTATTCATTTCAATACCAATTAATTATTAAATTCAATATTTCACGTATGTATTTGGAAATGTACTTTTTAAGCAGATAGATTGCAATATTTTTTTTTTGTAA
Organism: Cheilosia vernalis; assembly: GCA_949126925.1. Classification (NCBI taxonomy): domain Eukaryota; kingdom Metazoa; phylum Arthropoda; class Insecta; order Diptera; family Syrphidae; genus Cheilosia; species Cheilosia vernalis. The sequence continues at coordinate 101,031,739 of OX421358.1, read as the reverse complement.
AATAATGTATGCATTATTTTTCATGTACAATAGTGAAAATTGTAATATAATATTTGTAGTAACATTTTATAATATAATTAATAAAAAAACACTTTATTTAAAAGTATTTCCTGACGATTCGAAAAATGCACACGTAATTGTTCAAGTAATATAACTGCTGTCGGCACTCCCGGAGTGCCTGGCTTTTTTTTTTTTTTCTTTCGTAACTTGAGTGTCCACAACGTGTTGGTCTATAAATTTCCACCGCATCTCAACGAAGAACTGTACTCCCACACTGGAAATTTTCCTTTTCCGCTTGAACTAAGCTACCTTCAACTGGCACTCGTTTGGTAGACTTACAACCCCCGCCTTTCAACTGCATTTCGATCATTTGCGGACCAATATTGCCAAGCCAAGTAAAGGTTACATCCGCTCAACCATCGCTATTCTCATTAGGTTTCTCCCTCTGGTTATATTTTTCATTCTATTCGTTTCGCCTGTGTAAGGAAACTGTCAACTCCACGTTACATAAACACTGAAAATGAGTGCAAGTGCCGTGCTCGGCAAACGTTAGGGACTGTATATGGATCCGTCGATTTATATGGCCAATGGAAGTAATTTTATTTGCTCCCACCTATATGCACAGTGACATGTTTGTCATAAATTGACATAGAAGTGCACAGAAAAAAAAGGCAACTCTCGACGGGCAAAGAATCGATTGAAGATGCAGGCAAACACTTTCGATGCAGTCTTCTGATGGCGGCACACGGGCAAAGGATCAAAATTGACATGTTAATCCGAGGGCGGGGACGATTATTTATTCCAGTACAGCTCTATGGCTGTAACAATGACATGAGGTGCAGAGAATTCTGCACTGAAGTGCATGTGGGAAATGCATCAATTTGAAATGTACATCATGTTCGAATACACATAGCAGATACTTTGCAGGCTTCCTTTTGAGAGAAACCCCTTTACTGGATTCCATTTTCAATCATTAGCTATTCTCGGTTCATCCTTTCAATCGATGTCAAGGCACAGCGGTAAAGGAGTCTCTATAAGCGTCAGTAGCGTGTCGTCTTGGCTGTTAATTACACTGGCAGCTGTCACCAACTGTACAACCTCATTTTGAAATCGATTTGCGTGTCTGAATGAAGCCGTACATTTCCAGAAGCAGGCGGTTCTTGTGTAGATACTTGAGTGTTTGCATGATTGTAGTTTTGAAGACATGGTGCGGAGGTAGTAAATTAGTTGAGGCATTAAAAAATAAAACAGATAAAGCGCCTGACTTAGGGCCACTTAATTGCGCATTTGCGTGCATGTATAGGTACCTACTAATCCCGTTGTCAAAGCGAGCTTCAATAGTGTCAAGGAGATCCTTACAGATAAGTTTTACTACTGTACTAGAATCATTGCTCTACATTTAAGTCTACAGGAAGCTATACCTAGTTTCAAAAATTGTAGCAGCATACAAAGGAACCTGTAGGCACAGTGGCTTAGTAGTTAGTGTGTTGGACTACTAAGCGAGGGGTCCCAGGTTCGAATCCCGCAAAAACCCAAATTACAACTCAGGGTTTTTTCACTGCGCTACTTCTCGCGAACGTCTGACAAACATCCGAGAGTATAACTGTCATGAAAGAGCTTCTCAATTGGCCGTTTGGAATCGGCATAAAATTGTAAATCCTTTCCATTCGTTCCAAAAATCAAAAACTCACAGGGTCCCTACAGACCTGTGGTGCCAACTATTATTATTATTTACAAAGGAACCTGGGCCGGCATTCTGTTTAAACGTTTTCGTGCACACGAATAGTTTGCTTCATTAACATCAAAAACGAAAGAAATTCTCGTGGGCGCGAAAAAAACGAATAGATTTTATCGTCTCCACGAAAGAAAAAAAACGAAAGCTATTTCGTTGACGTTTATCATTTTCTCTTTGAATTTGGTGGTGTAAGATTTTAAATCTAGTTCGGACAAACACCTTGCAGTCGGTAAAAAAATTGCAGTATTATTATAATTACTTTAAAATACCTAGTCCAATACGCTCCTCATGGGAAAGGATAGTGTGCTACATTTTCTGTAAGGAGAAATGGTTATAACACAATTTTGTGTAACACAGTGTTGCAACCGAGGCAAGTACGTGACCGAAACCAACGTGTCAGTCATTTGGGTGGCTGCAATCCATTGACATTAGGTCTGCTTGCAATTTGTTTCCAGTGAAACTGACGTGCCCGTGTCAGTCAAATTAGAATTCAAAGCATCGTTCTGTGGTGCCACTGCACCCTTAAGGTGAACAATAGAACTACATTTTCCTACCTTTCGAAAGTACAGCCACGCATGCACGGGCGGTTTTCGAACAAACTCAAATAAACTACAAGTGGGTTGCTGTTCAATGGCAAACAGTTTGCGGTTGTTAGCCTCCAAAACCTGCTGACACGTGATATGAGTTAAGTACCTACTTTTTGAACTACAAAACGCAACTCGAACCAATATCCGATTGCATGAGCCTTACGTACAAAACAAACCCTTCAAAACTATACCCGTTGTTGCCTGGACCTCACACTCTAATCGATTAGGGCAAAAACATAAAGCCCCCTGGGTACGGTGCAAATTGTTGAAAGCCTCTTCATGACGTGCCAATATTGTTGGGGCTTTTCGGGGGTGATTCGAGTTAGAAATTATCGTGGTTTCCTTTCGATATAATTCGCCAACGAAGGCCGCGAATTCCTGCCGCAGGTTCATCATCATTACCCGCATTCAATTGAAATGCTGCCGCTTTATTACTCGGATTTAAGATTTGTTGTACTATATAGCGCCATTAGTAAGCTGTTGCTGAATGCTCTTTTAGATGTCTACATTATCTAAACAGCGACCCTAATGGACGTGTTATTAAAGTTCGCCACCACACCCCTCCGAGATTGCGAGCTTTGATACAAGAATTAACCGTTCCCATTTTACCCCCGTTTAATGGCGCAATGGCAACGGAATAAACAATCAAATATTACATATTTTCCGCGCCATTAACGAGATGGGGTGATGGTGCTATTGTGCTTGCCCTTAATTACATTTTGCGTTGAACAAAACCAAGGTGGTTTCAGAAGATGGGTTGGCAACGGGTTGGCACGCTGAAATAATACAATTTTCGAATTTATGGAATCGACGGGGTTATTGGCATAATCTCATAAGCCGGCTGAAATTGAACGATAAATGAAAATTTAAATTAAAAAAAAAACGAGAAGACTATCGGGCGTAGGATACCTTTTGACAGTAACTTGCGGAGTTTATAAATGTGAACTGCAAGGCAAGCAGCTTATAATTAAATTGGCAGACGTTGTAATTTAAGTCGAATTTCGCCACAATGAATGGTCTTAACAGTTTTCAGTCGACTTGTAGTTCATTTCCCCTGGAAGGGACTTGCTGGACTTTTGTTTCTTAAGCTGCCAGGGAAATATCTGACTATTTAGTTTAGTTCAGTTAAAGTTATAATTTAATTCTCTAATTCAAAGAAGAAATATACGAGCCGAAGATGTTAAGCCATTTGTGTAAATAAGGTGTGGTTACAGTTAAGTTTGATACATGCCAGAAAGTTGATTTTATGCATTCCCATTAAAACGACTATGTAAACATGTTCATGTGGTTTCATTCACAGATGGGCTCTACAAACAACTGCTTTCTTGCTTTCGAATAACTCTTTTAATGCCAGCAAAACAATAACCTTCCATAACTATTCAGCTCAGCAGATAAGCCAAAAAGACTCAAAATCATGGAGTTTGCACTTGCCATTCCACTTTAGCACTTATATTTCGAGGCAGGCTCAGCAGATAAGCCAAAGACTCAAAATCAGATGCGGTTGCACGTATATAGACTAAAAACTTAACTAAGCACGAACCGCGCAGATGAAATTGTTACTGCCATTTATTCCGAAAAATTGGGATGAAGGAGAGACATCCATCTGTATAAATAGAGTTATTCCCCAGAAACGGAACATAATAAATGTGTCCTGGAGGCAAAGAAATTTACTGCCACTTAAGATGTTTCAGTTTCTCGGTGATTTCGCCTTCTCTAGACAAAACTTTTCCTTACTTAACGCTTAACCGCAAGCTAGGTTGAGGTACCTATACACAAGGCTATCGTATCTCCATTTTATTGCCGCACGCTGACAAATAAATTAAACGCTCCTTTTTCCGGCTCTTTGGTTTTTTTCCCCACCCCATTTGTTTGTACTCTAAGGAGCGTTTAATGAAGTCATGCAACTTGCCACATACACACCGACACTGGTTACTGCCGCGGCACGGATTAAGGATATAATTCTCGTTTAATAGTAGCTGATAAGGTTAGGAATTAAACCAGAGGAGCAGTATGCTTAATAAATTTACTGCCTTGTGGAAAACAAATATTTGTGTGTAGGTCCAAACTACATAATCGAATTCTCCTTAACTTGTTTTGGTCTAGAGTCGTCTGCCGACGGAAGGACTAACGATAAACATGAATATTTTATACGGTCGAAATGATCAATGAGAAATGAGCAAAACCGACGAAAAGGAATACGGCAATCTGAACTGAACATGTATGTGAACATTTTGGTTATACCTTTGTTATCGACATCGTGCAATCTTTTTTCTTACCCTGAGGGTAGACACTATACGCATTATACAATGTATGCATTAGCCTGGCACCGGAGAGTAAAACATTTCAGAAGATGGAAGAAAATCATCGGAGAAGTTTCCTCGTTTTGTGTTTTAATCAAAACTGTCCCTCGGGTATACGGTTCTCTTTTAGTGTGGATAATATCCGATACTTATTTCAAATCTTTTTACACAAGAACAAAATCAAGTCGAACATAGCTATATATATGAAACAAGAGACAAAATTTCGTCTGTTTGCTTCAATTAATTTTGATTTTATAAACAGCTCACCTTTAAAATTCTGCAACTGATGGTTCTCTCAGAAGAGGGAGGGTTTGCTTCTTATACTGATTCAAATGTTGCAGGTGGTGAATGGGGTGATCTGCAAGTAAGTAAATTACGAATTTCGGTTAACTGGATGTATATGAAACAAGGTGGAAATATAGAGCAATACAATTTGTAAACACCACTGCTGCCTCTTGTTGCGGGTAATTGTAGTCACACGTCTCTTTTAAAAGGCAATTTTGGTTGATGCCCAAAGAAATGATAACTGTTTGAAATAATAAAAGACAAATCTTTCTATTCTTTTCTTTATTGGTTTATTGTTTTTCTTGATAAATTTCTAATCCAATCGGTTACGAAGTCTTTTCCAGAATGATCCTTTTCTTTCTTTTCTTCAAGTCGTCCTTTTTTTATTATCGTATGTGATTCAAATGTTTTTCTTTCGTCCAGTGTTTTTTTTGTACAGTAGATAGCTTACAGTTCGGCCTTGCTACCATTTTTCACGACCTCGTGACTTCAATGACTATATAAAATAAAATATCTATTATTACTTACAAAAAAAACAAACTAATATATAATTGTGATTAGTATTTTTTTTTTTTTTTTTTTTTATACAGACAAACATTGCCTAGTGTTGGTACTTTACCATAATAGGACTTATTTACGTGCTTCGTTCAAGTATTCAACGTTTGAATCACTATCACTACTTATTTCAAGCAAATATGGTTTCATTTTATCGGAGGGACATATCCCAGTATACTTTTTCTGCGAACGTTTCGCACCTGGAAGGTCCTTGATAACATATCTATCATTATCAAGAACCTTGACCACCTCAAATGGCCCGTGATATTTTGGCAAAAGTTTTTTGCTACATCCATCATTAGACCCTTTCGGCCTTTTAACAACAACTTGTTGTCCAATTTTATATTCTTCAGCTTTTTTTCTTTTTTTATCAAAGTAATTTTTTTGAATTTCTTGATTTTTTATAATACTTGCCCTTGCATCTTCTCGTAATTGCACCCTATTACCTAGATACATATCATCACAAACCTCATTACTTAAAAATGAATCATTATTATTCCTTGGCATATAACCAAACAGCAATTCATTTGGAGACTTTTTAGTTGACTTATTTATTGTAGAATTTAATCCCCACTTAATAGAGTACAAATTACTGTCCCACTTCCTTTCATCAGAGGAACATGCTGATAGTGCAGACAGAATCGTTCGATTGTATCGTTCAGCTTGACCGTTGGCTCTGGGTGTTGCTGTAGCATTGTGCGTTAATTTGATTCCTTGTTTGAAACAAAATTCGTTGAATTTTTTACATGTAAAGCTACTTCCCCTGTCACAGATTATTCTTCGTGGGACTCCGAATACATCAATTATTTCTTGAAATAACTTAATAACAGGTCCAACTTTAGTACTTTGTACTGCTTTTAAGAACACATATTTCGTAAAGCCGTCAATTACTAGTAAAATGTACGTATTGCCTTTTGCACTTTTCACAAAAGGACCAAGATGATCCACATGCAAAGTGTGAAAAGGAATAGCAAATTTTTCTATTGGATTTAGCTTTCCAGACTGCTTACCCGCCGTACTTTTATTGTATAAACACCCTAAACAACAGGCAATATATCTTTTAACATACTTCCGCATGGATGGAAACCAATATTTTGATTGAATATATTTTAAAGTTTTCTCCTCAGAAAAATGTCCGATATCATCATGATGACATTTTACTACTTCTCGTCTGCTACTTTTGGGAACAACCCATTTAGTACCAGCAACAGTTTTTTTGTACAATCTATCATTTTTCAATACATATTCTTTTTTAATATTATGCTCTTCAACATCAACCGGTTTTCTATTCAGTACCTCAATTAAGAATCTACATCTATCATCTTGTAGTTGTGCTGCGAGTATCCAATCTTGAGATGTAACTTCTATAGTAAGGGTATGAAGAAAATTCAGATTTTGTTCATTTGTAATAGGATTCCTACTCAGAGCATCTACATGAGTCATACTGGTACCTTTCCTATATTCTACATTAAATGAATATTCTTGTGCTGTTAGCCACCATCTTCCTATTCGCGGGATCAGGTCACGCTTAGTGAAAGCTGTCCTCAATGAATTACAATCTGTTATTACTGTAAACTGTATTCCTAGCAAATATACTCTAAAATGTTTAAGAGAATATATAACTGCTAACGTTTCCAGCTCGTACGAATGATAGCGTTGCTCTTCTTTTGTTGTAGTACGACTAAAATATGCTACTGGCTTATATATACCATCAACTTGTTTCTGCATCAATATTCCCCCAATACCCCACTTTGAAGCATCAGTATGCAATTGAGTTTCTGATGTATGGTCGTATAGTGCCAGAACAGGTCGTTGAGTAAGTTTGTCCCTTAAACTGTTAAAAGCCAATTGTTCATCAGTTTCCCATTTGAAAAGAGCATCTTTTTTTAAAAGATTGTTTAAGGGTCTTGCAAATGTTGAAAAATTGTAAATAAATTTTCGAAAATAACTGCACAGACCTAAAAACTGACGAATTTCATGTACATTTCTTGGTTCCGGAAACAATTTAACAGCGTTCATTTTACTTTCCCCTGGTCGTATACCGTCCTTACTAATCTCATAACCAAGATAATCAATTTTGTTAGTCAAAAAGAAACATTTTTTTAATTTTAAAGTAAGGCCAGCCTCAGAAATTGCTTTCAAAACGGTTTCAAGATTTATTAAACCTTTTTCAATTGTTTCAGACGGAATCAGAATATCATCCATATATGCCATAGCGGTTGTATATCGTAACTTACCTAATACTGTATTAATAGCTCTTTGGAAAACAGATGGGGCATTTGCAAGACCAAAAGGCATTCTGAGGAACTCATAATGCCCATCTGGTGTTATAAAAGCGGTTTTAGATATTGAACTTTCAGCCATAGGTATTTGATAATACCCATTAGCAAGATCTAAACTCGTAAAATATGATGAACCTGTAAGACGATCAATTTGGTCATCAATTCTTGGCATTGGATAGTGATCTTTAACTGTCTTCGCATTTAGCGCTCGAAAATCTATACACATACGTTGTTCACCAGTTTTTTTTTTTACCAAAAGTATAGGACTAGAAAATGGTGAACAAGACTCTCTAATGATTTCATTATCCATTAATTCTTGAATCATTTCCCTGACCTTTTCGCGTTCCGAATATGACATACGGTATGGTTTATATGTTATTGGTTTCTCGTTCAACAACTCAATCGACATTTTTGCTACATTTGTTTTTCCTAGTTCACTTAAATTTTGTGCAAAACAGCATCTGTACTTATTTAATAGAGTAAGTAACTTAATTTTGTCTCTTTGGTCTAAACAAGAACTTATTTGCAAATTGACATCATTTTCAGTAAAATTTTTGAAAGAATCAATTGATAGAGATAATGTTTCTACTTGCCTTTGATTTTTATCAGCTTCACAAATTTCACCTCTTACGAGAATTTGGTTCCTTTTTAATAGAAGGTCCTTTCCTGATTCGTTCAGAACTAATATGTAGGCATTCGATGATTTCACAATGCATCTGGGTATAAAATGTTCTTGATTTGGATTGAATCTTGTTTGTTCTTCAATGAATACGTCTATATTGCTTTTATTGTTGTTGTGTACTGCTACAAAACCAGCATGATTGGGTGGAATTACAGTTGACTTGTCAGCCCAGAAAGCTACTTTTTTTTCTGGAAACTCGTCTATCTGCGGTAAAGCTTCTAAATCTTTATTAAAAACTCGTATTTCTCTATTTTTTTATAACGGATACAACGTTATCGTGGTTGAGAAACGTTTGTCCTATAAGGACGGGAATTTCTTGAGCTCTATCAGGAACAATTAGAAGTTCGACCTCAGCCTTTGCAAGATCAACTTCTAGTAAACAGTTGGCTTTCCCGATCACTTTGACCGTAGCTCCACCATAACCTGATATTGTTAAGGAACTGTTTTTGAAAACCAATCCAAACTTAGTAGCATCACTTTGACGCATTATTACTGCACAACAGCCTGTATCAATATATGCACGTGTTTTGTGGTTATTAACCGTGCAATCGATAAAATAACAACTTTTGTTTCCTTCTTTTCCTGTCGAGCAATTCAGTACACGCTTTGTTTTTTTTTGGTAACAATCTTCTGTTTTGTGTCCTAACCGATTGCAACTTTTGCATTCGAGTTTTGGACGTGGACACTTAGTTGAAACGTGGCCAATTTCGTTACAGTTAAAACATTTTATTCTATTTGTAACCATAACTTTTTCTTCACTGTTCTTCCGGCGCTTAAATTCGTTACCACCAACCTCAATATTTTGTTTTATAAAGATAGATTTGTTATCGAAGGAGAGTGTTGATAAATACTCGCTATACAAGTCTTCTGGAGTTTCGTATCTTCCGGCCTTCGCACCTGTCTTAATTGTTTCGTTACCAAGACCATCTATTAAACAAGACACTGCATCTTTACCAGTTACTTTGCAAGCCTGAATCAAGTTCATTTTTGCAAAATAATATTCGGTTATTGTTTCATTGGGCTGCTTATATCTATTGACTAGTTTTCTCAATGTAAAAGAAAAATCTATGTGATCTGGGAAAGATTTCATTAAAAGAATTTTCCAATCCTCCCAAGATAAATCGTAATCTGGTAAATTTGAATACCATACCTTAGCCAACCCAACAAGACGATTTTGCATGTGGTATATGGTAGCTTTATCATCCCAGCAGTTAATTGATGAAAGCTGATCAATTTTTGAAACCCACTTCTTAGCAGATAAATTTGGGTTTCCAGGTTCGAATTCGGGAATACAATCGCTTCTAATTACATACCTTGTTTTATCAGCAGATGAGGTCCGATGCGATAGTTCCTCTATAAGTTTCTCAAGCTTACTAATTCGTTCCGATACTTCATCGGCAGGTCTTGATATAGAACGTTGCTCCCTGTGATATGGTTCAAATCGATTCCAATATCTGCGGCTTTTACGGCAGTCGTCATCACCAACGCTTTCATCACTGCTTCCGTTATAGTTTCTATATTTTTCATGGTTTCTTCTCTTCTTGTGATCTTGTCCCATTTTTTTTTTTTAATATAGATAAAAGGGCTAGTACTGGTACAAGTTTGTATCCCACCGCTGCACTAAAAGACAAATCTTTCTATTCTTTTCTTTATTGGTTTATTGTTTTTCTTGATAAATTTCTAATCCAATCGGTTACGAAGTCTTTTCCAGAATGATCCTTTTCTTTCTTTTCTTCAAGTCGTCCTTTTTTTATTATCGTATGTGATTCAAATGTTTTTCTTTCGTCCAGTGTTTTTTTTGTACAGTAGATAGCTTACAATAAGGTACACCATTCCGATTAAAAAAAGCTCCGTGTGGTATAAATGTGGTCAACGCAAGCCATTCTGGACAATGGACAGAAAAAGCTCTACCTTAGGTTTACGTGCAGGCGAGACAGGGGAACCTGCACCCACCACTCGAGGATGATATAAATCTGTGAAAGTCCTTTATTGACTCCTCAGAGAGGTCTCCTAGGTCTTTGAAAAAGAGTCGTCCAAGAATTCTGTATCTAATGTGACAGAGTGCCGGGCAATGACAAAGAAAGTGTGGAGTGTCCTCATGCACATCCTCATCACCGCATCCTCTGCACAATTCATCAGTGTTGATTCGCATTTTCTTTCTGTACTTAAGATTGAAATATTGAACCTACTTTCTTTGAAAAATCTAGTCAGGAAAATCCTGCCTACATACTCAGTTGACATTTCGAATAGTCAAATTTAAAATAAACAGAGTGTCCGCTACAGAATTCTGAAGAGTCGAAAAAGGGGCCGTGAATGAAAAAAGGTGTCATTTCTAAGGCTACTCTGGTAATTTATAATTTTCGCACGATATTTAACAACAATTAGTTCGCATAACACAATAATAGTGTTTTGATAGGCAACCGTGTCACATTTTGGTACTTACATATTAAAAAAAAAAAAATATTTTTTTTTAAATGCATGAGGGGCCTTTTCCAAATAAAAAATTGCAAAATCAAACAAAGGTAGCTCTGACCCCGAGAATCAGTTCTGACAGATGATTTTCACCAGAAATCGTAATTACTAGCTTTCCAAATTATTTCCAAAAATAAAAACACAGAACAACTTAATTCGACTTCAATTTATTACATCATAAACATTTTTGGTAGACGGCATAGCCACGCTTAATATTTTTTGGTAATATTCTTTTGTTACGTTTTTTTTTGTTAAGTTCAAAAAAAAAAAAAAAAAAAAAAATTCAGAAAAGAAAAAAAAAAAATTCCTAAACATTTTGCGCGAAACGTAATATTTTAAATTTATGTATACATGTTTTTACTACTGTAATATACTACAGCCTACTTCCTTACACATACATACTTGAATTAAATTGATTCAAAATACTGCTATTTATATTTAAATTGTAGCAAAAAACGTCTTGCATTCTTAGCAAACCTTTGGTATGCATAATTCCTTGCAAGGTTTCTGTGGCCAACGAATTTCTTGTTTTCTTTTTATTTAGGTTAACCGCCGAAAATATACGTTCAACAAGTGATAAGACTTCAAAAATGATTTTTTTTTGTATATGATAAATTTTGAAAAATCTTGGAATTTCATGCTAGCTCAAAAATCTTGGAATAAATTTTAAGCCCTAAAATCGTAAAAATACGATAAATCTTGGAATCTGGCAGCGCTGCCGAGAATACAAAAACAATTCAAGTTGCTTAGTAAGCGCGTTCGGATTCATAGTCCCGACAAATCTACTTGACGTTTTATACATAAACTAGGTACCTATCCGAACGTCCCCAATCTCACTCAGAAATCGATATTTTCTGTCCCAGTGGAAAACGACATCTGCACACCTACCTTGTAAAGAGACGATTCGCACATATGTATTAACCGGAATCGAAAAGGGCTGCCAGTTTCATACTGAGAAAAATATGCCGGCATGTCACTGCTTACAGACTTTAGTAACAAAACGGACTAAAACAACAGTCGTAAAGCTATAACAACCATTGAAGATTGAACGTGTCAAACTTTCTTCTATTCCCTAAGCCCGTATGACACTAGGTACATTTTTTTTTTGCATTTTTCAGACTTTAAAAATTAAACTAGAGCAGGACGAAAAATTACTACGCAAATTCCCGATAGGAGTGAGTGCGTACACACCAGCCTAATAAGTGTGGAGATGTCAAAAATGCATTGTAATGTGGTATTCGTTTGGGCTTCTTCAGATTTGCTCTCAGATTCCAGATTTCGTGTGGTTAATCGAACATAAAAACGTCACTTGCTCTTTTTTGTGTTGATATTCGTACACTTTTCTAAGCGATTTCCATTCACTGGTTAAACTTGAATGAATGATTTATAAATGTTTTAGACAAATATTTTACAAAAATAGATTCAACAGATGCAATGCCTTTCTTTGCTGGAGAAAAAATTCACTAAAAATGTAAACATCATCCATCAGTTGTCAAACTCAAACGCACTTGTATTGGTAAATCTGAGAAAATATCTAGATTCCCAAAAGTGTTCTGAAATCTGAAAAAGATTGCTTTTTCTTGTACCAAACGAACATAAAAATTGCTCTGAGAGCAAAAAAGTGCTCCGCCCAATCGAATACCACATTTATGTATTCAATTTACATTTTTTAAGCTTTTTTTTTGACATTTCAACATTAAATGGTATTTGCCTCCAGCATCAGTGATCCCAGATTGGGGGGAAAGTCGGCAATTTTTGGGGATTTTTTGGGGGAAAACAATATAATTCCTATAAGTATTATGCCAATTAGTTTTTTGTTTTCTTAGTTCTAAGCTATACATATATATAAAACGTAAAATGTTAAAATAAAACTTAAATAAAGGTGTTTGCTTTTGGGGAAAAAAAAGAATTTCTATTTTAGAAAAAGGGGCAAAAATATCGTTTTCGTGTTAAAAAACGAGGATTTTTTTTCTTTTATCTGAGATGCCTGGCCTCCCGTCACTTTGAAGTTTGTGGTTATTTATAAATTCGCTTGGAAATTTGTGGTTGCTTTGCAAAACAATTGTTACTCCTTTATAATACACATTTTGTCTCTTTTGTACGACGCTGACATTTCAATATGATTTAATGCTATAAAAATGAGAGCAAATGTAATGTCATGGAAAAAGGAAAATAAATTTGTTTCGTTACGGTTAACGTCAGGCTTTCCCGCCATAAACATCAACTGCAAAAACTATAGGTACACGTGACATTCGGGGCCAATAAAAATTGAAACACATCTAGTCAGACAGCTGTCAGCCTTACTAAACTAGGGATCCGAACGTCCCCATTCATACGACCTACTAACGTCGCAACATTTTGTCATTTGTTCAACTTTGAAGTAGGTACATATGTTATTTTACGTTTTTAGAGACAACAAGTCTGTGAAAAATAGAGAAAAAATGTCATTTAGCCGCTGCAAACTGCAACACAAATTGAATGGATTTTTATACATACACAAATTACAATTTAAGAACAGCTGACGTTTAAAACACGCACCACCACAAATGGAAAGAAAGAAAAATCTCGTTTTATGTTCCTTTGGGCACGGAAGATGTGAAATCTTAGCAAAATCTGATAATCCCTCATGTGATGTGAGTGCAATTCTATTCGAGACGAAGAGCAACTCCCTTCAGTGGGTTGTCGTCAAATGTAGAGTAGTAAAAGGATCCAATCCACCGTCCTTTTCATTTTTGGAGTTCAAGGACTGTGAACGGTAAATTGCTTTGACGTTCTTGTACCAAATGGTGGCTAACCATTTGAGATTCTCTACTGTTCATCAAAATGCTTTGACCTTCATTTCACTTCAGTCACTTTAGAACAGTTTCCTAGAACAATTTCCGAATAGAATCACTAACACAGATGGCTTACTTAGTGAAATTTCTGTTGGCTTACAATACAGTTTAGTATACGACTTTCGGTGGCACACGCAACTTTTTTTTCTCGCTTTCCTTTCATTTTCTTTACCCAAGTGAGAAAATAATTTAAACGGAGATTTATGATGGCCAATTAATATGAGATCCTTCACAACTTCGGCCAACCAATTTTGGCAAAGAATTGATTTTGGAATTCGCTGTAAAAACAGCCATTATTCACCAAATTTTTGTCGCTATACATCTTACGAAAGTTTCAGTGTCACCGACACGTAATTAATTGCCTGTAACAGTAGTACGGTCTTTTATCACTTGCTCCATCCAAAACTCATTCAAAGTTACCCAACTTTGGTCATTTATCACGACACCCGAAATTAGTCAAATGGCTCATGAATAATGCTTATGCGATCATTCAAGCATTGGACGTCCTCGCCGTATCCTCCTCAAAGGTGACATCAAACCGAAATCTCATTCATTACCTCCTTTTCCGTTCAAGCGACTCTAGTCCTTCCTCGAATCGATGTAATAGGTAGGAAACTAGGAATCTCCCAATATGTACAATCGCCTTGAGAAGAATGTTTACAGTAATTGACATGGATCAAGCACATATTTCGCTTTCAGTCTGTAAGATTCCTACAACCCTTGGAAGTTGTAACACTAAACAATTCTGATTTAAAGTTTTAATTTTTTTTTGGCACTATATCAACTTGACAAACTTATATCAACAAAAAAAAAAAAAAGAGATTATTATTTGGCACAACGACACTGTTTGTCTTAACACTCATTGACACTGTTTATATGACTTTTGGCAGTGGCAAAGTGATTTATTTCAGCGACTTGCCGACCAGTGTGTGAATGCGAAGGTGTTTAAAAAGATTAATGCTTTTAGAAAGAAAGAAAATTCTCTCTGGAGGTGAGCTCCGTTTGACAGGTAGATGTGCGAACACCTTGTCTCTTGACGCGACTATAGGCATTTTGAATTAGCTAATGGGTGTAGTCATTAAGGTAGACATCCAACGGTGTTCCCATTTCTCTGCAATTCTTAAATGAACAATGCGTCAATGTAGGTTGGGCTAGATAAAGTTGTGATTTCCATCACCCGTCAATTTTATGTGTTGTGCTCTGCACTGCGTTTTTTGTTATGCAAAGGGCATACTGCACTATTCCTAATTAGAAGTATTATGCCACACTCCAGAGTTCATAGTCTGGATAAATAAAGTCAGTGACATATATTGTTGTCTACTCAAATTGCTTTGAAGCCGTATTGCTTATGGTGGATATTCGAGTCTCTGCAGCGCCTTTGGAGTGCTTCTTCTCTCTCACTTTTTATAGTGAATAGTTAAAAAGGCTCAAACATGTTCGATGCTACATGAGCAGATGAGCATGATCACACAACATGAGTAATTGTGTGGAAAAAGCCCGACATCCATTGGAAAGACTTGCGTTCTATTAATAATAGGTTATAATCCTGAATGATTTATGTGGAAATTTCGAAATTTTATTTAATTATTTTTAAAGTGTTTTGAGTGAAAAAAACTTTACATTACATAGTTTGTTATGTGCACAATCTGTACTATTTATTATCAGTAGATAGATAGCTACTAAAAATATGAACTGCTGCTTTAGCTTTCATTAGTAAAATAGACTTAAGTTTTTTTTTTTTTAAACTTAAGAAAATTTAACAGTCCTATTCTGGTAAACCTCACTGATACCTCACAAGTCACAAAACCCTCACAAGATGAGGTGAAATTGATTTTGTAAGGTTTTCGTATTCTGTCGGCACACTAACAATTTGAGAGGCTCAAAAAAACAATCGAATTTTTGATCTCCTATGGAGCAGGTCACAAAATTCAAAAACAGTTATAACGGCTCACAAGTGACAATAATTATTTGCATTTGACCTGAATATAGAATTATATGCTACATTTATAACCATTTCGTAAAAAAAAAAAAACGAGGAAGTAGGGGAACATGATTTGTGACAAATGTCGTTAATAGTTTTCACATTTCATCCTTCAGTTCTAAAACATTTCTGTGTTCATATTTCACGTATTTTGCCCAAATAAATATTATTTTATAAATTTTTAATAACTTCGTGTACGAGTTCGGTCTTTTGTGGAAAATTTTGTGCCAAATTGAGAGAGACCATGAAGAGGTAGAACTCGGAAAAAGTTATCGAATCACAAAAAACCTCACAAGAGCTTGTGACTTGTGAGGGATCACAAAGACAGAATCGGACTGTAAATTTCCAAACTAGAGCTTCACCCACAATAGAAGAATCAACTTTGTTTCGCTTATTCACTTATGAAAAGACCGATACACCATGCCGAGTAACCTTTCGTCTCTCAAGCCAATCCGAGGTAAGAATCTTGAAGGTGGTGCCGCTCACCATCTAGTGGTTGACATCGCAGTCAGCATAGCAGTCCACCTTCACATGGTTACATCCAATACAATACAATACAATTTTTGGCGCAACAGGTCCGTAGGGACCCTAGGCCTAGCTTCTCACAACCATTCGTTTTGTGTGAGATTTCATTTTTAGAACGAATGGAAGGGATCTACAATTTTATGTCGATTCCAAACGGCGAATTGAGAAGCTCTTTCATGACAGTTATACTCTCGGATGTTTGTCAGACGTTCGCGAGAGGTGGCGCAGTGAAAAAACCCCGAGTTGAAATTTATGTTTTTGCGGGATTCGAACCTGGAGCCCTCGCTTAGTAGTCCAACACACTAACCACTAAGCCACCGCGTCGACACATGGTTACATCCAGTATCAGAAAAATGTGTGTATTTTTTTAGAGTTTCTATCTTTCTACTCTCCTAATGTAGCTGATGATGCTTTCAGCACAGGATGTCTTTACTTCTTTTGGGCTTATTATTTCCCAGGAGAAGAAATTCCTTCTAATACCACAAAGGGATAGGCATTCAGATAAGATATGTTTAGTTGTTTCGTTTTGTTCAAGACATAGGCGGCACTCCGAAGGGTCGGCTGCATGTATTTTGTTTAGGTGATATCGCAAAGCGATCGAATGATCACCGATCTTTCCCTGCTTCATTTGTAACAGATTTGTTGAGCTGCGTATTGCCACTTTTTTCATGTAAATGTGGAGAGTTGTCCTTTGTCATATGTACAGCACGGATGTACAAATAGACGAAGTTTTAACCGAGGAAGGAATTTTTTGTGCTGTTTTTGACTTTTCTTCTAACCTAGATTTTACCAGGAAAATGTTTCCAATATATAAGATTTATTGAAACTTATTAAGATGGGCAAGGAGCATTTTGTAAGATCGGGCAGACCACGGAGGCAACTTCAATGCAGGTGAGGAGCTGAGCTCGTCGGACGGGGGTAGTTCTTGCCCCTCACCATACACCACCTGTTCAACAGACATTTTGTTTCGTGCCAAAAAAATATAAAAATCAAAAAAAGAAAAAGATAAAAGGAAGAAAGCTACGTTAATTCAACTACGGCGGATCAAAATGGACAAGAAATTAAAAGGAGTGAAATTGAAGCATTCAAGTACCTACTTCAATGCTAATGAACAAGAAAGTCACCACAAAGCTTACTCTAACTGTTCTAAACTAAATCTACTCTAACCTAAAATTCCAAATAATCCCTACACTGGGCCTATAGTAACATAAAACTATAGCCTGCAACTAACTCTTCCCTAACCGTACTTCCTTTCCCACAGTCTCTTAAAAGCAATGGTTCATCAAAAGCCCCACAGAAAAAAAAAAAAAAAAAATTGTAATGCCAACAATTTTGTTGGTTAAAATGAACCCAAATATTAAAATTTTTGATTTAAGAATTATATTGTTGGCAATATTCTTAGAAAATGGTTATGGCAAGCATTTTATTCTTAATCTAAATATTTGATTCTTGAAAACTTAAAAACGAGTTCTTCTTATAAGAAATTATTGTTGAAGCAAGAACTTTTTGCTTTCAATTTTTTAAAGATCTCAAAATTCTTCGCCCAACAACTTTTTTTTTTCTGAGTGCCGAGGCATGCCTTGCCTAATGATATTGACAAAGGTTGACCTGCCCCCCCATCAAGTCATAAACACAACCAAATGCATACACTCTGGGCGATATCGTGGATGGTAGCCCGAAGAGCTTTCTTTCAACAATCGCTTAACTAGTTATGTTGGATGATTAAGACTGTCAAAGAGTAGGTACTTTGCCATATACGAACTCACGTTTTACGAACAGCCTGCAAGAAAGCTCTCCTTTTCGAATTTTAGACCACTGGCATTTTCCCTTCTTGTTTTCTAACCCCTCGGTAGAACTTTTTTCACATAATGCACCATAATTCCAACAGATCGCACAGTTCTATGTTCATAATAAATTCTTTCTGTTGACCAAGAGAACATCAAGTTCATTTGACTGCAGGATTTCCACTTACAATGGAGAAAAAAAAATTCCTCCCAGTTCAAACAAGATACCACATTCACTTGACGTCGTCGAAGAACTCCCGAGAAATTCCTACCAACCTCCAATCCAAAGCAGCGTCTACATATAGAAAAGTTACTTTGCCCAACACACGCACATGAATAAAACTCTTTCCAGTTCTAAATCGCTATCGTGAAACTATTTATGTGCATCCAGGCGGGGAGGATGTTCGTAAATGTCGAATGGAATTTATTTGAAGAGATAAGAGTCCTCGACGTCGTAATAAATTTTGCTAACAAAACATCCGAATTTATACGCCCTTATATGTAAGGAACATTGTTTTAGCAACTTTTTAGGCAATTTTTGACAGTGTGTACTTGCAACAGGGAATCCATGAAATTCCATGTCTTTGTGAGCAGTTTGTATTCCATAAACTTGAATTTCACGGACACATTTATTCAAACTCAGTCCCATAATCAAAGAAGAGTTCAACGCAAAGGCGTAAACACATTAAATCCAATGAATAACCCACAAGCACCCCATTTGTGGGCCATAGCAATAACAATATGGTGTTGAAATCTGTTTACCTCAAAGCACTCGTGTCAATAACAATAATGACGTGTCGAAAGGAAAACCTGTCCTAAGACAGGACTATCATCAGTTGTCATGATGTATATAGTACGTGCACACACAATGTTGACTTGTCCTTCTTAGTCCCAGGGGCGCTCGCAAAACATTGAGTATATACGAGTAAATTGTACGGCTGAGTAAATTACTGTGTTTACACATTGCGCTTTTAGCAATGAGGTGTACATAGTATGCTTGTGTTTGCCTGATGCTTGATTTGAATTTAGTACGCCACTTGGGCTGATTAAAAATAAATACAATTAGGAGTGCAGAGGAAGGTTTCTGTTTCACGGACTGAGGGGAAAAGCGCGAATTTTTGATATCGATTTAAAAGCTTAAAAAATCTTGAAACTATTTAAAAATACCTGTTAAAAGTAAACTGTTCAAAAATAAAATTAAAACATATTTTCGGTGCGAAAAATTTCAAGTTGACCACATTAACCATGAAATAAAACAGCCCATCGAACCTCTACGTACGAATTTTTGTGTATCTCAGTTGGGACGTTCGGATCCCTTGTTTAGTAAGTCTGACAGCTATCTGACTAGATGAGTTTCAGTTTTTATTGGCCCAGAGTGGTCACGTGTATAGTTTTTGCAGTTGACGTTTATGGAGGGGAAGCCGACAAATCTAGTCAAGAAAATCCTGCCTGCATACTCAGTTGACATTTCGAAGAGTTAAATTCAAAATAAACAGAGTGTTCGCTGCAGAATTCTGGAGAGTCGAAAAAAGGGCCGGTGAGAGAAAAAGGTGTCATTTCTAAGGCTACTCTGGTAATTTATAATATTCGCACGATATTTAACAACCATTAGTTCGTATAACACTATGATAGCGTTGAGATAGGCAACCGTGTTACATTTTGAATGTACTTACATATTTGAAAAAAAAAAAAAAAATTTTAAATGTATGAGGGGCCTTTTCCAAATAAAAAATTGCAAAGTCAAACAAAGGTAACGCTGACCGCGAGAATACAATACTAATTCAAGTTACTTAGTCAACGCGTTCGGATTCATAGTACCGACAAATCTAGTTGACGTTTTACATAATCTAGGTATCCGAACGTTCCTAGTGCCTCGTTTCGATTTTATGTCAAAAGTCTTAATGGATTTATAAACCAAAGAATGGCGATAGTGCGTTTCGTTCTTTTGACGGGTAAAAGATGCTTTCAGTGAGAAGTGGCTTACGTCAATACCTGAGGTTCCATACGAT
Organism: Cheilosia vernalis; assembly: GCA_949126925.1. NCBI lineage: Eukaryota > Metazoa > Arthropoda > Insecta > Diptera > Syrphidae > Cheilosia > Cheilosia vernalis. Next base: position 101,011,708 of record OX421358.1, on the reverse strand, counting down.
ACGCGGTGAACGTGGGGAAAAAATGCTCCCTGTTCTCTTTCAACTAATTTTTAGATCTTATAAAGTGTAGTCGCACTTCCAATACCTGTGGCCAGCGTACTCAATAGTTTTGAAAACATCCAATTGAGTCTAAGTTTGCATTTTGGTCAAAATCGTTATCTGCGTTTTCCGGTAAACTGGGCACTCATTCCGTAACTCTGAGAACGATAATCGTTTCAGCGATAGTAGTCACTCTATCACTATCGTCTCGTCTATTGTTTATTTTATACAAATCGTTTGGTAGCATTTGAAAAATATCTAAAGTCAAGAATTCTTCTTGAAATGCAATAAGAAATCTATAATTGTTTGCAAAACATACAAATCAATGCAAAACGATACCTCATTAGGTCTCGTTCAAATTGTATCGTCTGGGCGATAGCGTTTCGACGATTATTGATTTACGTGAAGCAAATGTTCAATCGTCAAAACGATATCGTCTGGACGATAATTGACATACGGAATGAGTGCCCTAAAAAAAAACGAAATTTAAAAAAAAAAAAAATACTTTTTTTCAAAAATCCATTGTGCGATAATATATAGAGGAAAACTGAGTTTGCTAATAAGTTATATGTATATAACCACATTACCTTAAAAATTAATTTTTGTTTTCGTTTTCGAGACATGTCGAAATTTCAAAAGTATACCGTTTAAAATACGCCCAATTGTGACAGCTATTGTCATCCCAAATGTCATTTATTCCCTCTTGAGGAAGGTCAAACTGTAACATTGTTTTCCCTTCAGACCAGGGCCCATGTTCTGTAATTATCACATCGATATATTTATCACTAAAACGATATAAATTGAAAAACAAGTAACTATGTTTTCCATGCGAAAATTTATCGCATGAGTTACAGAACATGGGCACAGATCTGCCGCATGATTTGTCAACAAAAGAAGACTGAGAGAATCTTTTTTAAATGGTGTACAGGGAAAGTAAAATAATCGCCAAACCCCCTCTTTGTACCTGCAATGTTCACACAAGTGAACCTAAACCATATGAAGAAGTTAGAAAGTTTCATTAAAACGAGAGATGGACAAGTGCACAAGGGTAACCTCATGAATGGAGAAATGTTGACTTCTGGAATAGAAATGTCTACCATTGTGCATCAATAAAAAAAGTCGCCGAAAAAAGTGCCCAAAAGTTCAAAATGTTCACTGGTTTCCTGGGAGTTTTTCAATAATTTCGAGTTTTATTTTTTATAGAAATAAACTTATTTTACAAAGACAGGGACGTTCAGAGCTTTTTTCAGTGAGCACATTATCATTCGCAGGCAGAAAACAACAGCTAGTATAAATATAATGCAATATTGGAAAAATAAACAGGCACTCGATTTAGATCTAGGTGAATACCAAGATCTTTTTCAACGCGACAGAAAACTGCAATTTTCTAGTACAACATTAAACTAGTACTACAACATACAGTTATTTATTTTAATTAGATCTATTACCGCCCACAACAACATCTATTAGTTAATAGATTTTATTAGGTTCTCTTCTAAATCACTGAAAAATTATATACAGTTATTACTAAAAAAATTAAACTCGCAAATATACAATTTAAAAAGAAAATTATTAAAATACGCAGTTCCATTAACTTGTCATCGATTTAATTGGCCCAAATATAGGTATCAATTTATTTCCCTTCAACATAAACATATTATTTTATCTCCCGAAGAGCCAAGATCTCGGCCAAAATGATTATTAATATTTATATGATAATTAATTGGATTTGTTGTCCTTGGCATCGAATTTAAACGGCGCTTGAAGTTTTGATTTAAAATTTCAATTTAATTTTTGATATTTAGTTTTACGGACGTATCACTGCTCTGCAAAGTATTAGTGGTTGAGAAAATAATAATTAGAATTAGAATGAATTTGGAATTTTGGCGAAATTGTGTTGGCGACTTTATTTCAGGAAATGTAAATGCATTTCAAAAAATGCCCCATTTCAAAAGATGCCCCATCTATTACAATAACGATAGCGATAGTTGACACCATAAGGATGAGTCACCTTTCTGTGGATACTTTTGCTGATTATGGACCATTCCATACCATGAGAGAAAAACTTTAGAAGCCTTAGAAACCGCTGAAACCCTCGCAAGGTTGGCGGACTGTCTCTTGGAATATCATTTACGTAATCTTTAAGATTGTAGGCGCAGTGGCTTAGTGGTTAGTGTGTTGGGCTACTAATCGAGGGGTCCCAGGTTCGAATCCCGCAAAAACCCAAATTCCAACTCAGGGTTTTTTCACTACGCCACCTCTCGCGAACGTCTGACAAACATGCGAGAGTATAACTGTCTTGAAAGAGCTTCTCAATTAGCCGTTTGGAATCGGCATCAAATTGTAGATCCCTTCCATTCGTTCCAAAAATGAAAAACTCAGACAAAACGAATGGTTGCGAGAAGCTTGCCCCAGGGTCTCTACAGACCTGTTGCGCCAACTATCATTTTTATTATTATTAATCTTTAAGATTAAAGAAAACAAAATATATTACAACTCTCACCTTGCTGCTACATAAACGTACTCCAATCAGCATGAACTTCCGTCCGACAATAGCAGCACTATATAATATTGCACAACGAATACAGACACTTCTTCTCTGCACGCACACTTCTATGCATAAAAACTTATAGCATCACTCATAAATCTGCAAGCGATTTAGGTATACACAAAAAAATATTGCTTTATTATTAAGCCACTTTAAATCACAATTTATTTATTAAAATTCATTTCTGAAAACGCAGATGAAAATTCCAATTTTTCCACAAGCCGCCCACATTCATTCCGAACTTGGCGCCTCCGTTAGATATTATGACTTCCTTTTCAGTAAAAATATTGTAAAACAGCACTTCAACACGGGACGGCAGAGCATGAACAAAACGCTAAAGAAAATTCCTTCTCGTGAAGACAAAACACTGTTTTATGTAAACATTTTCATATTTCTAGAAAGCGAAAACGAAGGTAAATAAACTTGGCAGAATAATTTTTGTGTGGATAATAATTATTAGTTAATGAATAAAATTAATCATTGCGCCCACTGGAATAGATACTCAAATGAATTCCATGGGAATTTTCGTGTATAAATTTAAATTTACAAAAAAATAAATAGAAACGACCGGTTGTGTGTGTGGTTGGTGCTCGTATGATTATTTTGGACAATAAATGTAGCTAAGTCCGTGCTGCTGGGGTGTCATTTATATGTACAATGTGATAAGAACTCTTGATTTTATTTCAACAGCTTGAGACTTTTGTTCCGAATAGATAGAGAGGTGCGGCAACTGCTGATAAGGTGGCAATGAAATGAAATTAATTATCTGCGATAGTATTATTTTCGACTCGGTCAATGCAGAGCTGCAACTTTAAAGATATAAATCCACGCGTCACACTGGCTGTGACGGAAATGGAGGGATGATTACCAGCCGCATTAAGAAGTCCAAAAATTGATTGAGAAAATTCTGGATTTAATTGGATCGTTGGAGCTAACTATTTTCGGTGGGCCATTAAGGCCCATTTTAAAATGGGTCTAAATGCGAAGTATTGAAGCAAGAACCTTGAAATATTATCTAAAGATTGCACCATTCTACTGCTGGATCAGAGAAATAAGTTTTTAAATTTCCATCTGTTCATAATATACTAGTTATAGCTCCTGCTTTTACAGGTAAAGATAAAAGAAGTAATAATGCTGTAATTATAACAGATCAAACAAATAAAGGTATTCGATCATATGAAATTCCTGTAGGGCCATCAGGAAATGCAATGCGGATCACTATCCGTGCTTAAGTTAATCACCGACGGGATTTACTGAAAATGTGGATATATCTTTGAGATCAGCGACTTAGTCAAAAACTTCTCCAAATATATAAGTAGATGGCGCCGTAGGTCTTTGAATTGAACAGCTTTAACAAAATAGTCTTACTCTCCGATGTAAAAAAGACTCTCGAGAGATGTGTCGAAGTGGAAAGCCCTAAGTTGTGACTTTTATTTCTGTTTATCGCTTACAAGTAACAGCATAGATTAGCAAGTTAGATGGTAATTTAGTTACATGTTTTAAAAAGTTGTTATAAAGTGACACTATCATCATCATCCATCATCATGTAACCTGGCGAAAAACAGTGGATGCAATATTGCCGAGAGCAGCCTTTAAAATAACGATCTCGACCTTCAGGCAGACAGGCGTGCTTTTTGAAACCATTGAAGACAACTTTAATTCAGTAATCGGGAAAGAAAAAGTGATTCAAAGACTGAAGCTACACAAAATGTGAGCGATGCCACAAAGCCACGAACAATCAGATTGAACCGATAGCTTTTAAGACTTTTAAGTAATGGTATATACGAGCAACGCATGCGATTTTTTTTTATCGCCCTGTAGTTATTTTTTGTTTTAAAAAAATGGAACTGACAGCAGAGGACGTACTTCAATGGTGTAGACAAGGTCTGAAGGCAGTAACATAATCAGTGCTATCGTTAATTCCGAGGGAAAAAATGCCCCCCAAACATTTTTGTTCCCTGGAAAATATTCTTCCTATCGCGAATCTCCGTCGAAATCTATATCCCCCGAAAATTGTTTGAAAATATGTTGGACAGCCAAAGAAACCACTATGCTCATACGGAGATGTCTACAATCTACATCTTTAGGCGCAAGGAAACAACCGGAAGATGAAGACAGTCGAAGTTATCCTTATATAAAGTGCAGAAACGAAAAGTCTAAACCAAAGATGCCCATTAAATCGAGCAAACGAAAGAAGTGCAATGCCCTGTAAGGAGACGTCAACAACAACTCCCAGGATATAGGATAGTAATGTACAAGTTTTCCCACCAGGTGACAACTCCTAGAACAAAGGCAAAAAGAAAACACAAAACATTGATACACTCTTCGCCGTTCGTGAAGCTAGGCTCTATTATGTCTCCACTTCCTCAGTCCAACGGAAAGCTGGACAAGATTAATTGAAAAAGAACTAAAAGTCTTAGTGAACGCATTTCAAAATCGGAAAGTACCTACCTGAAAATAAGTTCATAAAACTGACCAGGACATTCTACAAGAACGGGTAGACACATTAATTGTTTCGCATCCAAAAACGGAAAATGGAGTCTCATGCAGACAATAACTATGGAGATTTAAGATGACCGCTTAAAAGTGATCGTTCACACAGCGTTGGAAGTGAAAAAAGCATTTAACCGAGCCGTTACGATTGATGGTATTATGAATCAGCGGCAAGAGACAAATAAACAGGGTCATGAGACATTTGGTGTACCAAGAATTAAGTTCTAAACAACCTACAAGCTATTTAAGAAAACCCCTTTCTAACACCATCCACAGTAACCTAGAATACGATAGGTATTTGACAAAATATTTACAACATGTTACTTAAGAAAAATTAAAAAAAAAAAAAAAAACCCACAAGGGTACAACATAAATAATTCCCAATAAACCGCTTAACGCGAACTCATAAATTAAAGCCCACGGAAACTTGAAGCCAAACTATATCTATTCCAAACGCCTGTCAACGTTGTAAAACGTTGAGAAACAAACAAAAGCAAACACTTTTACAATGCGGTTTCATTGGCGGTGGTAATTGACAGTCTTCGTTATTTGGGAAGGTTATATTTAATGCCCACACACCGATAGCGAACAACAAAGGTGACAGATAGGAGGACCCGAACACCATTTACTTGTTAGCCTCTGTTCAGTGTCCTTTATCACATACTCTGCTTAATCAGCCCGTTGGCACTGAATAATTAATATCCTCGTTTTTGGACGACGTTACATTAATATGCAATGTTGCTGGCATAATGATGACGCTGCTAATGACAGGAGTGAGTGACATAATTGATGTCAGCCTCCATATCGATAATGGGAATAATTTAGTTTGCTCTACAGTCCACTCTGGACATGGGCTGAAGCATTATAATTTGGTTAGGGCTTGGATTGGGTTGTATGTTATATGTTTCGTGGAACTGGTATGTCAAGAATTCATATGAAGAACGCAAGAGGAGGTGCAAATTCATTAAATTTTAGCTATATGCCCTGTGATAGTTCAGGAATTGTGAGCTATGTACATATACATACCTACATATAGTTGTTATCCATGATCGTGGTCGCTTTTGGGGTTTTGAATTTAATAATAAAGATTTTTTAAGTTCTATAAAATAAATTTGCTGTGGGAGAACTAGCCGGTGAAAATTTGTACTCCCAGAAAGTGGCACAATCTGTTTACACCTTTGGCTGTAAATAAGCTGGCACGCCAAAGTCTGAGCAGACGAGAAAAAACAATTATTAGCTATATCAAAAGTTTAGCCATATCAACGAATTTGAATAGGATATACATATACAGGGTGGCTGATGAAAGCCGCTACCAAACAAAATTTAATACCTTTTTTTCTATTTAATGAATCTGGCTAATTTCTAACTTTCTCCATTACGTAGTAAGAGAAAGATACAGTCGAACCTCCTTTAACTCGAATTTCCCTCTAGCTCGAAATTTTCGATTCTTGACCTACTACAATATGACTCTAAGTCGAATTTTTCGTCTGAAGAAAACAAAATTAAAAAAAACTCGGAGCTGAAGAAGAGTTTGTAGAAACCATTGCTAACTATATGACGGAAAAGAATGGTATTGAAAACGCAATTGAAATATTGCAAACTGCAATCGAAATGACCGAAGATGTTCCAGAGGAGATTCACTACTGCCTATTTAAAATAGAATAAATTATTAAATAAGTGAACACTGCAACTTTCACATTTTTTTAAACTAATTTTGTTCAAAATGTACATACTTTCCTATTGTTTTAATTTAAATAAATTCTTTTAAAAAAATAAATCCCTCTAACTCGAATTTTTCCAGAATTCCCTCTAACTCGAACTTTTTTTTTAACTTTCTCCACTACGTAGTAAGAGAAAGATATTGGTTTCGTACAAAATTTCGAACTCGAGATTTTAATCAATTCTGATATTATACGATGATAGAGAAACTCAAAAAAGTGGGTCACAAAATTCTGTCCGGTCTGTCCGTCTGTCCGTCCTTCCACAGGCCTACAGCCTAAACGGCTTCCCGGATTACGTTCAATTCAAACCTCGGATTTGGAGTTCTTGGGCTTACAGTTCGGGAGGTTTTCTTTTTTGCAAGGTAACTTCAATATTAATGACACTTCCCTTGATCGAAAACGGGTCTAACGATTTCAACCAAAATTGATATTTAAGCTTAAGTAAGTGTGGTTACCATGACTGCGTACCCAGTTTTTGGCTAAGAATTCGAACAACGGTTCTTTTGAAATTTCGACATATCTCGAAAACGGTCTATATGATTTTTGAAAAAGGTAAGATTTAGTTTCTTTCAGATTACCGAAAAACAGCGATAACAATTTTGACCAAATTGCAAACTTAGAGCCAATGGATGTTTTCAAAACAATTGAGTCCTCAATTTTCGATTTGCTGAAGACTCTGAAAGTCAGTCAGACTCGCACTAAACGAGAAAGTTTCGTCGACTGGGTCGTACACTTAATTTTTTGTTATTTTGCAGATTGATTTTTAGATTAATCAAAAGTGGATAACTGGGACACTGAAACAAGTATATGGATTGTCCGCTGCTATCACGCACTGCAGTCCGTAGTTTCGGTTCAAAGAGAGTATAGGCGCACGTTTGGTGGCAATCCTCCGAGCAGATGGACCATAATGAGACCTGTTAACAATTTTGCCGAGCATGGGACAGTCGACCATACCATCGAAACCCTTTAGTTTGGACGGAGAAAACAATCGCTGCTGTAGCAGCTGCCATAAAAAAAAATCCAAAAGTTTCGACAAGAGGTTTATCTGCTCAAATGGGTACAAGCAGCGACAGCCATTGCAGTCAATCATGCTTAATGATTTGGACTTATTCCCATATAAAATTCAAAAGGACAACAAACTGAACGCAGCAGACTTACCGATTCAAATGGTGGAAGAGGACGGAAACATGTTGAACTGTTTTTTTTATGTCGGACGAGGCCCATTTCGATTTATACGGCAACATAAACAAACAAAATTGTCGAATAGGTATGGACGGAATTGCATCCACTTCGTGTCACAGTGTGGTGTGCAGTTTCTGCATGCTGCATTGTCGGGCCCTACTTCTTCGAAGAAAACGGTCTCACCCTTACGATTACTGGAGACAGTTACTTGAGCATGTTGAAAGAGTTTTTCTATCTAGAACTACGCCGAATGATCATTTCTTTAAGCTATGTGTGGTTTCAGCAAGATGGTACAACTCCTCACATAGCCCCGCCTGTTATGACAAAATTGCGACGAAATTTCCCAATAAGTTGATATCCAGAAATTCCACATTCCGTTGGCCCCCCAGGTTGCCTGACCTTACTGCACCTGACTTTTTCTTGTGGGGTTATTGCAACCAGGAAGTCTACAAAGCAAAACCAACAAATTTGAATGAACTAAAGCAATCCGTTCGAGAAACAATTGCGGCTATTCCTGTCTCAACTCTCCAAGCAGTAATGAACAACTTTTTGATAAGATGCCGCACATGCATCAACGAATTCCATTATTTTTAAAACTAATTAATAAAATTGAATGAGCTTTAAAATGAATAAAAGAAAATTGAATTCTATATACTGAACAAAAAAAAATAAGTTATTTGAGTTTCTTAATGTAGCTATATTTATCAGCCTACAACCACATTTTCAAGCAACCCGATTGTGAGCGGCACAATTCATACAATTATTTTAGTCTCCGATGATAGAATATTCTTTTCTCAGTCACTCGCCACTTCAATTTATCTTGAGCACACATGTCAAATTAATGCTCATCTCTGATTTAAATCGTCTGCTGTAATCGGTTCCACTTATTGCTTTACCGCGACTCAATACCAATTTAGAATAGAGCTTATCAGCGAACCTGTTTCTGAACTTAGATTTCAATTCACTGAAGATTGTATTATCTAAAATCAATTGTTAAAAATACCTACTCTTTTATACAGGGTGTTTCAGCTTACGCGACATGTCGCACTCTTCCTTTCCAAAGAGCCTGCACAGCTTCACGTACATCAAACCACTGAAATTGAAAACACTCATCCGATATAATGGTTGGGCTTTAAAAATTCAGGACGTCTTAAAATTACCAGAAAATAGTGAGATTTTCATGACGTGATTTTCAATGACTTAAATTTGTTTGTCATAGCCACTTGCTTCTGCCGTCCATAAATTAAAAACTACAACACTTCTGTTGATGCTCGAGTATTTAAAAGACTCACGCCCTATCTATAATCTCAATCGGATGCCTGCGCCACGAAACTAATCTGTCACTCCAATGAACATGAACAACAGTAAATTATGTTTATTTCAGTTTGTCTTCTAATTTATTATCGCTTTAACAACAACGCCAGAAATTGATGTAGAGATCATTTGAACGCAGAAACACTTGGTAAACAACCGCCTTTTTGCGGAGCCATTAGGTATGTGTATGGAAAAGTTTTTATGGCGACTATTAAACTTTCACTGGCGAGAAGAAACCGACTGAATATTTTGTTAAACTTTGGAAATTCATTCTACTAATTTTTTTTTAGTTTTATCTGAGTGCACAATACGGGAATAAATAAAGTTGTTTCTTTTTCTTGTGGTGAGAAAGTGGTCTTTCATATTTCGTGTGCTTTGGCAAGAGTCCACCTGAAGTGTTGAATAATTTTAAGATATGCGAAACTGTTCGCGAAGAATATGCCTACTTGTAGTGTTCTATTATTTAAATACAAATGGTGACTAATTGCATGCAAGGACACTAAGCGAAATTGGTTGGTGAAAATAAGTCAACAAATTCGACTACAAATCGGAACATCGCTTTCGAAACGCATAAACTGTACATCTGGTGTTCCGCAAGGGAGCCATTTAGGTCCACTGCTTTTCATTATTTTTATAAATGATATCGTGTCAACGGTCAAATATAGCCAATGCCTACTATATGCTACTCTTTTAATAGATGTGCATCTACTTTCGAATTTAATTATACAATTAACTCAATTAACTTAAACAGGGTAAATAAAATTAAAGATTTAGGAGTCACGCTCGATACGTCTTTCTCGTTTAAATATCATATTGAATATACTGTAGCAAAAGCTAATTCTATTGTTGGCTTTATAAAACGTAATGGAAGGGAATTCAGAGACCCATTCACTTTACTTTCTCTATTCACTGCCTTAGTTCGGTCCCTCCTTGAATATGCTGATGTGATTTGGAATCCTGCATTCTCGATCTATTCTGATCGCCTCGAAAAAATTCAAAGGCGATTCACTAAATTCATTTTTTATAAATTGCACTGGGAAACCTCTCCAGATTATAAGGCAAGGTGCTTATTTCTGGGCATTAAATCTTTGAAATCGCGCCGTCATATTCATGATATAATGTTTGTTAGAGACTTGCTATGCTTTCATATAAGATGTCCTGTTCTGCTCTCACTGATGCCAATATATGCACCGGCAAGATCTTTGAGAACACGGCATCTCCTCTTTGAAAAAAATCATCGAAGAAATTATGGCCGTAATGAGCCGATAACAAGAGCCATTGTAGCTTTCAACAGCGTTTGTACAGATATAGATTTATCTTTGTCGAGAGACAGTTTCAAAAACAAATTATTGTACATATTCATTTTCTAACAAATTTTTATTTTTAATTGTATTCTTGACTTTTATTTTTATTTTCCAACATCTGTTATTTGTAATGAAAATTGTAGATGAAATAAATAAATAAATAAATAAATAAATAAATGAACGACTTATATCATTGAAATAGCTCTTGCTTAGCTGATTGTCTGAAATAGGTCGAAATAATTTGTATAAACTAATTGTTTACGAATAACCACATTTAATTAATTCTTAGGTTAAAAGACTAAAACGATCGATTGGTAACTGTTCGGCTCAATGCGTCTTTTTAACCAAATAAGGTTATCTTTTTTAGAACTCATATTTATTTGTTTTCACAAAAATTAAAAGAAAAAATAAAAAAAAAAACAAATCTAGATCCTATTACGAATATGTCAAGGGAAATTGGCCTGGGTCTGACAATGATCTGTTTATAGAAACTGTGATGTAAGCCTTGCAGCCTTTGTATGCAAGACAAAACAGGAACAGGAATACTTTTCCGATTTTTATGTTTTTTTACTCTCTTAAAAAATACTTCTTCATTAAGCCACTAAGACTCAGTACAAAATTCAAAGGTAGGGACCGATGTGGACCTGTAGCCAGAGACGCCTGTCCAAGTGGTCTTCTGCCTATGTATTTCGTGAATAGGCTATGGCGGCAGAAGAAGAAGATACATATGTTCATCAAAAAATAGCAATGCGAGTTTTTATAAGTTGAAGCTTGAAGGTCTCAGTAAGAAGCAATATTGTCGAAAGTTCTGGTTAGAGAGCTATAAGCCTACTGTACTATTTTAAAACAAAGCAAAAGTAGCAGGACTTTCTGTTTTCTGATCTGTTGGGGCACGCTTTTGTTTTTGAATATAAAAGATTAGTGACGCTGGTATAAGGGGTCCATAATTTTAAATAATTTTCGTGGTAGACCGATATCTTTACATAGATGAAGTGGGTAAAATTTACTAAAAAAAGTTTAGCGTTTTTATTGGAAGTGAGGCATTGAGATTATTTTAAAAATATACCGCAAACATGTGATAAAAGATCAGGAAATATTTATAATAATTGGCGCAAAATTGTAGACATCGTGTATTAGGAGAGATTAGTAGATACTAACTAGCACCACTCTAACTTCAAAGCCTAACTTTCTAGAAAATTATAAACGCTTTGTAACCTGCCTACAACTACATAGTTCCAACCTTTTTTTCAAACAGACCGAAAAATGTACAGTTGGAAAAACTAATTCTCCTTAAGCAATTTTTAATGAAATGACCAGTGTTGCCGCTGAGGAAAAAAAATTGTCGCTAGACCATAACCTAAAATCCGCTGGAAATGTTAGTTTCTGAATTGCGAAAATCCGCTAGAAATCGCTCAAATGTGAATGTAATTTGAATGTAAGTTCATTAAAAATATGTGTTTATTTTTAAAATAAATTGGTAATTATTAAATTATTAATCAAATTAAATAGGTACTGTATTAAAAAAAAAACAACCAATACATTCAAGATAACAAAAAAATAATGTGAAGTAAAAATGAAGCGTTAAAAAAAATTTTTTTAGCTACAACATTTTATTAAAAATCGCCGAGAGCTTTAAAAATACGCTAGGAATAGCGACAAAATCGCTAAAGTGCCAACAGTGCAAAAGACAGCAAAAGAGAAAAATTAAAAATGCAGGAATGGAATGAAAAGTTTGTTATTGAATCTGTAGCGAGAACCCAATCTTCCTAATCAAAATCTTAAAAAGGATTTGCTCGGGTTTTATTTTGATTTTCTTAAAAATACAAAATATTTAAACATTTCGAGATCTTAAGAAGTATAAATATCCTGGGAACATTTCTTTAAAAATTTTGCAAACAAAAAATTTCAAATTACAATTTTTTAATAGAAATGACAGATGGGAGAGAATTGAGAGTCTATACTAAGGGATAAAATGTACTTTTGTTGGTTTTAAACTTAATACCAGGTTATAACAATAAAGTGGGTATTTAGTCGATTATAATTAGAAAAATACTAATACGGACATTGTCACGTACCTACTAAAATAATCATAAAGTGGACTAAATCCGACTATAATTTTGCGCCATTGTGTCCAAAGTCATAGTCATAGCAACCTCTTCACTCAAATATCAATTTTGGTGAAATCGTTGGAGCCGTTTTCGAACGAATCAAACTGGTATGAACATCTGCATGGGAAGTACCAAATATTGAGGTGGCCTCGCAAAAAAAAAAAAAAAAAAATACAGGCACTCCGGGAGTGCCGACAGAAGTTATTACTTGAACAATTACGTGTGCATTTTTCGAATCGTCAGGAAATACTTTTAAATGAAGTGTTTTTTTATTGATTATTATAAACTACTACTACAAATATTATATTACAATTTTCACTTTCATTTAAAGCGCTATTGTGTATGAAAAATAGGTAATGCATATTATTTTACATAAAAATATTGCAATCTATTGCTTAAAACGTACATTTACAAATACATACGTGAAATATTAAATTTAATAATTAATTGGTATTCTTTGAAATGAATACCAATGAAACTTAGGAATTTCATTTAATTTGTATACATGAAATATCCAATCTTTCTAGCTGCATACAACCATGCACACATACAAAGTTTCATTGAGATCGGTTGAGTTTCTCAAAAAAAATGACAACAGCGCCACCTATCGGGTGTCGGATTCTCGGTGTCGATGACGCGGTGTCGTTTTAAAAGTAACCCGAATACATTAATTTCCTCCCATCTAAAAGTGCCCAACGCGCCTAAAGAAGTAATAACTTCAAAAAAACGTCACCGAACTGTAACCAAACAAACTTCAAGTCCGCAGTTTGAACTAAATCCGCTTAGGTTGCCAGCCTCGGCACAGACGAACAGACGGACAGAATTTTGCGACCCACTTTTATGAGTTCCTTTATCATCGCAATGTCAGAATTGATTAATATCTTGAGTTCGAAATTTTGTACGAATCTTTCTTTTACTACGTACTCGAGAAAGTTTAACAAAAAAAAACAACGGAGCAGCAAAAAAAAAAATTATCCATTACGACTACTTTTCATACTTTTCCATTCTTTTTCATTCAATAATGAATAAAATATTACTTACGCCCGGATGACACTACATTTTTCTCTTTCGAAAAGTTTTGTCATGTTGAAAAGTAAGCTTCGTGTAAAAGAGACAAAATGTGTAGGTACATAGGTACTACGACAGGGGTAGCATTTGTTTGCAAAGCAACCACAAAATTTCAAATGAATTCATAACCATAAACTTCAAAGTGACGGAAGGCGAATACCATATAGTGTAGAAATGTAAAAAAAAAGATGCCAGTAGCTTAAAAATGTAAATTGAATACATTTGCAATGTATTTTTTTGACATCTCTACACTAATTAGGTTGATGGGTACGCACTCCTATCGGGAATTTTCGTAGTAATTTTTCGCACTGCTCTAGTCTCATTTTAAAAGTCTGATAAATGCAAATATAAATGCAGAAAAGGGGCCTATTTTTAAAATTCTTAACAAAGAGAAATGGAAAAACGAATAAACTACCAAATGACATTGTGGCAGATACAAAGTGGAGGACAAATTTTCGAAAAATGTGTTGATCACTCTTAGTAGAAACTGACGACTGTCGTAAAGTTTTAAAAGGGACGAAAACAGTAAAGTACATAAATAAAATTGCTTCATCGTCACCATTCCCCACCATTATATTGACCAGTAGGTATGTATAAATATTAGTATCATGAAGGTTTTCGACGACTTTACCTTTTGTCATCGATCTTGGTGGTTACATGTAAAATTGTGTTTCCGCTTAATGTATATCAATGTTTCAGACCTTGGTTTTGTCTATCCACAGGGATAAAACCAGTTCAGTCCTTTTGCTATTTTGTTACTTCTGCAATGACTTTTAAATATATTTCAACTGGAGTCAAAGAGAATCTCTATTGTTGAACGTTAAAATGAGTTTATTCCTCAATGTTCGCTTCAGTAAATATTTCCAGTTTTGTACAGTCACCTATTCGTCGATTGAATTCGGCTTTTCGATTGGCATCCATCTAATAAAGGCTTTTCACTTTACCTTGCGATAAACGCCTACCTTTACCATTAGCGGGATGTTCATTACATCACGAGCACAATTTTTTAAAATAGACACCAAGTAAATCTAAAAGAAAGCAGTCCACCTACTTCTCTGCTATAACACTACCATCAGAAGGCGGTAAACAAGATAATTACCAGCATCAGTTACAGAAAAACAAAGCCCAACAGTTTCCTTACCTAGTTGGAAACAGAGCTGCAGGATAAAAATACTACAACAAAGAAATACTGCCGGCTGTCATGTAATTATAAAGCTATAATTACCGCGAGGGGATGACTCCGCACTTCGTGTTAGTTGTCATGCTGCTGCAAGCAGCCGTTGATGGCAACCATGTATCTTATCTTGAGAGCTTCTCAGATTATTATTCTATTAAAGTAGGATTCTTCTCGTGTTCAAAACGAAAGAAAGGATGCTGTATTGAGGTGTGCATAACATTTGCATTTCCGTCAAAATTTAACTCATTCAGCGGATCTAGTCACAGATTTAAATTTCAACTGAATCCCTTATCCAAAAAAAAAAAAAAAACTTTTCAATCATTGTCAACAGCGGATTTTAGAATTTTACGCTGTCACAATCGGGTCGAGTCCATCCTTCGAAAAACACAATCTCGGCTGGCAAACATTTAAACGGGGTCACCATTATCTACCCGCCCAGTGCTTTCGAGTTGACGCCAACATTGATTGACATTCGTGTACAATTACGTCACAGTCGGAAAAATCCAATAGTGTATCGTGCGAATGTACACACACACTTCGGCGATGTGTCAAGAAGCACAAGTTGACAACTGACATGCAGCAGCAGTTCCCGTGCTGTGTTTACCTTACCAGACAAATGACACTGAATGCATACATACAACAGAACAAGTTTCTATTATTTTTTTCCTCTCTGTCAACCGAACGTCAATAGCATACAAGTGATTTGAAAGATGGCCTTTGGGTGGAAAGCGCTACATGTTTGAGGTTCTCCTTCTTCAATTAAATGGTGGAAAATCGATTTGGTTTAGTTTGTCAAGAGGTTAATCATTTGCTATGTTTGTTTGGCTGTGACATTCGCAATTTCTTTCAAATATATAATTTTTGGGAATCATTTTTCGAGGATAAATTTTTCTTTGCCATCTTCTGTACTTGACGTTGAGGATTCCTCCAAAAGTCTTTGGTAGGTATATAAAGTCCACCGTTATGCGCCTTTGTTGCTGATGTTTTATTTTATAGCGTGCTTAGGTACACTTTCATGGCTTATAAATGAAATGGCTTTTTCTTTTGATGTGTCATGTATTGGGAGTTGTTTTTGGTTAACCATTTTTGGCGTCAAGGCTTATAGGAATATGAGCTTGTTGAATTGAAAAATATATACAACACTTTTGGTATCGTTTTTGTATTTTTTTTTTTATTTAAATTCCTTCCTCCATAGAGACTGGCGACACCAGTAGCTGACAATTTGAAAGAGAGTATCCTCCTCCAGGATGTCCATGAGAAACTTTGCTGGAACAGATCAATCGTGTGAAGGAAAGAGGTCTTGGAATCTGTTGATCTCGATATTTTCTGGCTTAAAATCGTCCTTTAACCTTCCCTAAAATATTTGTGCTGCTTGTTCCGCTCTGCCCACATTTTTTTTACGACGTTCTACTAGAACAGACAATGAATAAGTCAGTCTGCCAAGCAGATTCGAGATAATTATCATATATACCAACGATTTGCTTCACATAACTTTGAAAACGAAAGGAATTTTCGTTTCCGTTCTTGAAAAACGAAAGTTTTGTTGGACGCTTTTCATTTATTATTTGATTTATTCAAGAGTATCAGTATCAGACACCTTTTTAAACAAAATTAGACATTTGCTAGAGCAGTGCAAGTTTGAACTGCATAAAAGCTGCAATCCTTTCATATGACTACTTTGCCTTGAAGAGTGAAGACTATCGTAATCAAATAAAACTAACGAATGAGGAGAAAAACGATATTGCAGTGGAATGATTTTATTTGAAACGAAACTCGTTACATCAAGGAAATTTTCGTTTTCGCAAGATTTTTTTCGTTTCTTGTGAAAGAAATTTTCGTTTTCGTTTTCTTTCAGAAATAATAGATTTGGAAGTCGAGTTACTAACTAATGCAGTGAGTACAGTGCTTATAGACACCATGCAAGAGATCCAAATGAATGCGGGAAGACTGCGATCACAAAGCTATGATGCACATTCTCATTTTGGATATAAAGCCACTGGACGCCAGTTGAGTTTAGAGAAACAACTGGAAAGCATTAGAAAAGTAAAAAGAAGCGACAGCTCAGGCAAGACCTTATATGACTGCGCAATTGCGTAACGACTTAAAACAGCGCAGATTGGGAATATAAAAACTAAAATCATTCGCAAAGTAGTGAACAAACTTGGGAGGCACCACGTGTAGTTTTCGGAACGAATGAGAAGAATTCGATTTTTATTTGAATTCAATCAAAGGCCAAAAATTATTTTCTGAGGAAGTGCGGGGGTTACTGATGAAACACTTGATGTGTGTGTAAATACAAATTAAGTGCGAGTAAAAATGTCAAATTGGAATGTTATTTGTTCTTCACAATACCTCGAAAAGTTGTTCGCTTCAGCCGAATAAATATTTAATGAGTGTGCTAAATGAAAAGTTGCCGTTGGCTAATGAAGCGTATGACTGCAAAAAGCTGTTGAAATAATAAATCCATCACTGTTAACATCAATTACCACACAACTACATCCAATTATTTTGAAATATTCAAAACACATTCGTACCTACAGCGAAGGTTTCGCCATCCGTCCTAGCCTCTAATTAAATAGCGGTATAATTTAGACTAATTTCGAATAACCTTAATGCCTTCAATGACAATGGATTTTCCATTCGTATGAGCTATACTATTATTAGCCCCACCCTAACACCCACGACTCGGTCGCCGGCTGCCAAATTAATTACGGATAATTAAGAAAAACAAGAGATTCCTTTGCAGTAATGCGAACCCACGTGAACTGCATTCATTAGCTTATCAATGTCCTTGGAATTAGGTTACATTGTACTCCAAAAAAGTCAACGGAATTATATATGGTGAGCTGGAATTAGCCGAAATAAGCCTGCATAGTCCAACTGATTTAAATGAAGTGCCACAGAAAAATATGCGTAAACAGGGTTCACCGAAGTAGGAATTTTGGCCTTTCATTAGTGTATTGCTATGCTATCTGGGGCAGGGGTGACACTTAAGATGGTTAATGTGTTAAATGTGTTTTAAAAGAAATACATATGTGAATAAAATCGATCTGAAGTGAATCCTGCTAGTGCATTAACGTGACTGCCAGGTGAATTGGAAGAGGGTAATAACAATAACAATAGTTGGCGCAACAGGTCTGTAGGGACCCTGGGCCAAGCTTCTCACAACCATTCGTTTTGTGTGTGTTTTTCATTTTTGGAACGAATGGAAGGGATCTACAAGTTTATGCCGATTCCAAACGACCGATTGAGAAGCTCTTTCAAGAAGTTATACTCTCGGATGTTTGTCAGACGTTCGGAAAAGGGTGGGTTCAGTAAAAAATAGTGAAATCAAATCAAAACCTATTTACACCAAGCACTGAAAAAGAGGCGAGAGACTTTAATAGGCTTTGTGGCTAGCGAGCAGTTTTCTTTTTTCGGGATAAGCGATACTTTTATAAGAACTGGCTGACCCCCACCTGCCTTGCTAGGCGTTCAAAATTTAAACTTAAGTAAATGTTGATGCTATTTGATACAGGTTTCTTATTCAAAAACATAAACAATTTTCGCCCTGTGATCACTTGATGATCTTGCATTAACAAAAAATTACGTATGTAGGTATGTTGTATCTAACCATGTCCAAGCATTTTTTACTAAATAAATACTTTTTATTACAAAGCTGTAACTAAAGTAAGGACAACATTTTTCCAATCTAATAGCTTTTTCCCACCGAGCCGAAAACCGGGTTTTCGCGAAAACAAAAGTTTGCCCATACATATTTCAGTTTTCAAGACGAGTCGTCTTAACTCGTTTTCCACGAAAAAACCACGAAAACGACTTCCAATCGCTGGGTTGTTGAAACAAACACACCTTTTGCAATATTCAGCAAATTCAGCAGAATGGGTGACCCAACAAATGTCACAACTCACAACTTAAAACAAAAATCCTTTTCCACAATTAATTGATGGGCTAATATTATTTTGAAATGGACTAAATTCATTTTGTTTGTTAATTAATTCGATCGCAATTTGTAATCAAAAAAGTTTGCCCCGAAGTTTTACGACTAGTATCTCACAGCTGATTTAAACGTCAAACGAAAACTAGTTGGTGGTCGGTGTGAATGCATTGACGAGTTTTGGACGAAAAAACGACTTTCGGCTCGGTGTGAAAAGACTATAAGATGAACATGTTGTCAACATTTTAAGAAAAAAAAAAAAGAAAATTTCTTCTTTAGCTATATTTAACTAGTAATAACGTAGGATAGAAATTACATTAAGAAATTAAGTAACTAAATACGCAAAAGCCCGAAACGACGAATTTGCATGATTAAAATTTCAGTAAATTAAATTTAATGGTCTAGTGTTTTTGTAGGACCACGCTGAATTTCATAGTCTCAGACTCAATTCCTTGTTTAAATTAAAGTTTTTTTTATAATTTTATGAATTGAAATTCGAAAGGATTCACTTGCGTTGCTTCTACATATCACAATTTCCGTAACGCATTCGCCAGGTCACTTCCCATGCCTATAGAAGAATTCACTTCAAAAATTAAGTTGAAAGAATATGAAAAAATGTTCATACCTTGACAACAGCGGGTCTAAAACTATCCTATCCTTTTAAGCATCCAGAAAAATTCATGGACATCGGTTTAGTGGTAACAGAGATCGATTACACCATAATACACCCTATTGGCACAAAAACACGAAAGTTTACTATGACTATAACATAAAAACAATGGTATTGACGTCACCTTTCATGGGAAGTTTCTAGAAACGAAATCAATTTCAAACACAATACAACTTATTTTTTATATAATTATACATAAGATAAGATAAGAAAGAAGAAGAGAAGAGAAATAGTGTATGCTGTTGATATAGGACCCAAGATTTTGGGTTCTACATATATCAACTTGTACTCAGATTTTCTTTTCGTCTAGATTTGCGAGTGTTATTTTAGTAAGATGGTCGTTAATATTGTTATCGAAAATGGCCTTAATACAAATGTTCCCACCAAACGAAACCCCGAGGAATCGCAAAAATTTTTGTGAACCTCCAAGGTTTTTGAAAAAAAAAAAAAAATTTCAGGTGTCGAAACCTCGGATTTCCAGCGAAACCTATTCGAAACCCCTATGAGTTCATCCATCCGCGAGAGGTTATCAAACCGAAAAAGCCTTTACAGTGAACTTTGGTTTATTTTGTGTTCATTCGTGGATGTCACAATATTAAACGCCACATCAATGAAACAAATTTCCTTGATTTCTTCCGATTTTGAGCTTTTTTTTTCTTATTAGATGTAAGAGTTCCAGAACTTTTACATTAAGCATTGTAATGAATTGATTTCTTTGTACTGCGAAATCACCTATAAATACTGCTTAATTGTTCAGAACTCATTTTTGGTATTTTGCGTCAACAAACACTTGTTTTGACAGCCACTTTAAATTTGACAGTTTCTGACTTTTGAACTCACTTTAACTGGGTGGGAACGACTTACAAGGTTTCGATTTCAGTTTGGTGGGAACATGTGTCAGTTGACCGAATTAAATAAAGAAACGAAACAATTTTAATACGAGTACAATTTATTAAGGTCATTGGTGCCTGGCGGCCGATTGAGAACTGACTGACAAAAGGTTACAATGTATATGAGAAAAAGGAAAAATGTGTGTGTGGGGGGGGGGGGGGGGGGATATCGCCATATAATACAACGACAAGGATGGAGTTTTGTGGTGGTGGTTTGTGGTTGGAGAATGGTTGGTGACACATGGTATTACATTCAGAGATCTTAAGTGCCTTTACATATAAAAATCACAAGAGAGTTAATAGTTTTAAGTTAATGGATTAAGTAACCAATGATGTAAGGCACAAGTTGTGATTCTGTCACAGCTAACCACTGTCTATGATTCTTAAGCCCTTTAAGTATAAAACTATAACAATGAACTAAAACAATACGTTGGTTAAAATATTTCCATCCTTCATAGCAGCAAAATCATAAGTTCTGTCTATCCGCCCATCAGATGTCCTACTTGCCAAAAACTTTTAAATAAATTTCATTGTGCTACATCATCTTTGTTGTGCACACCACTGAAAATACCTGTTAAATAAATTTGAATAAATTTGTATTATCTTGCCAGCTTGGGGAAATCGTTCCAAAATTCCCATGAAATTAAAAGCTACTAGAGGAGAGGATAATTTTTCGCATGTAGTTAGAGAACTCCATTATTTTCAAGATGCGATAAACTGCAGAATGTTTTGTTCCTAAGTTTTCGATACGAAAAGTTATCGCATGAGTTACAGCACATGGACACTGATCTCTGTTATTTGAAGTTTATCACTTCACTTTATATGGAGCCTATGAGCCAGTTATGTTTTGTAGTCGATTATTAACTTTCTCCATTACGTAGTAAGAGAAAGATATTGTTTTCGTACAATATTTCGAACTCGAGACATTAATCAATTCTGATATTACGATGATAGAGGAACTCAAAAAAGTGGGTCACAAAATTCTGTCTGGTCTGTCCGTCTGTCCGTCCTTCCACAGACCTACAGCCTAAACGGCTTCCCGGATTACGTTCAAACCTCGGATTTGGAGATTTTGGTCTTACAGTTCGGGAGGGTTTTTTTTTTGCGAGGTAAACCTCAATATTAATGGTACTTCGCATATAAAATTTTCTTACCAGTTTGATTTGATCGAAATCGTCTCTAACGATTTCAACTAAAATTGATATCTAAGCTTAAGTAGGTGAGGTTACCCTGACTGCGTACCCAGTTTTTGGCTAAAAATTCGAACAACGGTATACTTTTTAAATTTCGACATATCTTGAAAACTGCCTAAACTCTATGGGCCTTAGCAATAAACATTTTTAGTTTCGACTTTAAATTTACGGAAGCTCACAATTGCGAAATTTCTATGGAAAATATAGCCACTGTAAACTACTTGAATTTAGAGTCGAAACTAAAAATGTTTATTGCTAAGGCCCTATACGATTGTAACAAAAATTAAATTTCTGATGTAATGTGGTCATTTATAACTAATAGCAAACTTAGTTTTTTTTCTATACCTATTATCGTATAATGGATTTTTGAAAAAACATTTTTTTTTTTTTTCAGTTTACCGGAAAACAGCGATAATGATTTTGACCAAAATGCAAACTTAGAGTCAAATGGATGTTTTCAAAACTATTTTATCCTCAATTTTTGATTTGCTGAAGACTCTGAAAGTCAGTCAGACTCGCACTAAACGAGAAAGTTTCGTGCGACCCGGTCTTGCACTTTATTTAATATCGTTTATGAGCAGCTTGATTTAGTATTGCCTGTTTATACATTTAAGGAACTAGTATTGTTAAATTTAGAACAATTATGTTTTTAAGTTTCCTTATTTGGAATTATTTTCCTCGATCTTCTTATTATTATTTCGTAGATCTAAATAAATAAATAAAAACGATTATTAGTATAAGGCCAGTAGTGTATATACAATTCCTATACCCATCAATCACCAAGTTTATTTCACGTTATACCAGATAAACTGGAAATCACACCGCAACAGAGTTTTTAAGCCTATAAACCTATACCTAGAAATATTTTCTGCTCATCTATATCTCAGTCAAACTTATTTATAAATTCTTTTCAAAATATAGCTTCTTCACTGTCAATGCCAACTAACCGCCGGCCGGCAGTGAAATATACTTTGTGTAGCTTCTCTTCAATTTGTACGCAAGGAAATATCCATTTGCGTACATACACAATTTCACAATTTCATACTCTGTCTTGCCGGACTTCTGGACGTTTATGTTTGGAAATATCCAGCTAGTCGTTCGGTCGAAATTTAAAAATGAACAAAACCAAGCGATAAACCAGCTTTTTTTTTTTAAATCAATAAAGCGGTATTTTTAGTCACTCAATTGGAAAACAAAAAGAAATGAAATTCTTCCCTTTCGTTTCATGTGAGCAATTTTGTTTATACCAAGACATTGCATTCACTTTGAAAAATTTCTGAAAATATTCCAAAAAAAAAGAAACAAACATTCGTGTCATCTACCGTTTGATCATATTTGCGATGCTTATAGTCCAATTTACTGTGTACCATTGGTTCACACTCCACACATGTTTGGGTACAATTTAGTAAACCGTTTAATACCCACAACGCTAAATATAAACTGGAACTAATTTTCATTGCGCTTTTCCGTAATTTTTAATATTATTTATAGAATTTTCTTAAAATATTTAAAAATGCGTGCACGGCACTTTGGTTTGTTATCTTTGCACTCATTGAGCTCATAAAAAATATCAAGTATCACTAACTGTGCATTTTATAGGTCCTGTCCTGCTACTCAGTAGGGGGAAACACTTAAAAAGTGACAGTAAAATTTGTGTAAATACTCTTGGGCATTAGTTATTGCTAAAATGGAAATTTAACAATGGCGATCTCGGATGTTCAACATAGATGACAAGCTCCGATTATAAGTATCCGATGAAAGACATTTGAATGTTGACCTTGGGCGTTGGTTTATGATGTCCTTCTTATTGAAAGTTTTTATTGGCTATTGATTGCTTTGTGCTTTTGGAACTGAAAGTGAGAGTGAGAGATGTTTACGACTTTTCTGTAAATAACTCCGTCTTCTGATATCAGTCCAAATTGAAGTTTGCACTTGCCCTTCAAGTTTATCCTCTGCAAAACAAATGAATGGCCAGTTCTGAAGAGGCAGGCAGTAGGTAATCAGCAGTTGAATTGTGAAGAGATTTTCAAGTGCGTTTCGAAAATTTGTTTTTGCAAAAGATGTCTGCACAGTAATTCGAAAGAGGTATCCATCTGTTAGCTGGGTGTAGTTGGCAAAGCACTGACAACATCGTTCTATTTTTAGCCAGCATTCATTAATCGGAGATGTACGCAACTTGTTTTCTATTTCATTGTACATGGCGGTGTTTTATTTTGTTTATGTTGCAATTGGGTTTTCGAAAGTTTAGTGAATGAATTGAGTTCTATTGGCCACTAGAAGACCAGGAATCTCATAAAGGGCTCTTCACTGACTCACCTGGGTGGTTGATTCGGTACAGCAGTTTTGCAGCCGATTTGTGAGTAGGAACTTTTATTTCCGTTTAAGTTCCACAAGATCGTATGTGACAGTTTGTGACATGGAAAAAGTTGCCAATAAGGTATTTGAGTAGACATTAAATCGCTATGCGTAGTATCAGCAAACGGGCCTTATAAAGGGTTTTTTAACAGGGACGCTACAAAAGTAGAGCGACAGGGATAGCAAACGACGCCGAATTTCTTGCCGCTCTTTTGACATTTATCTTCAGTAAGGTTTGCCATTTCATGATGGAACGATATACGAAATACGAGTCAACAAAGAGTCGAAATTATTAAAATTTACTACCGAAATTCGGAGTCAGTGGCCTCAACGTTAAGAGCGCTACGTTCTTCAGCGATGAGGCTCAACAAAATATGCGGTATTGGTCAGGCAGCAATCCACACGTACTCCATGAGTCATCATTGCATTCCGAAAAAATTACGGTTTGGTGTGGTTTATGCGGGCCGGCGGCGTCATTGGGCCGTACTTCTTCCGTGATGATCAAGACCGGTACGTTACTGTGAATGGGAATCGCTACCGTTCAATGGCAACCGAATTTTTTTGGCCCCAATTAGATGATATGGACTTGGAGCTTGGAGGACATGTGGTTCCAACAGGACGGCGCCACAAGCCACACAGCGAATGTCACAATCAATTTATTGGAAACAAAGTTGGCCGCCTCGGTCTTGCGATTTGACGCCGTTAGACTATTTCCTGTGGGGCTATGTCAGGTCTATGCCAACAAGCCAGCGACGATTGATGAACTTCGTACGAATATCGAACGTAAAATCGGCCGATTTATGCTTGAAAACCGTCGAAAATTGGGTTCAGCGTCTGGACTTCTGCAAGCGTACCCATGGTGGCCATGTAAAAGAAATCGAGTTCCATATATAATAAAATCGAACGTACTTTCACAGGAATAAAGAATTTCATTGATATCTAAAAGAGTTTTTGTTTTAAATATAAAAAAAAAACTTTTGTAGCGCTCTTATTGAAAAACCCTTTAGTTCTACCACAGTCTGAAAAACTAATTTATGAGATTGCGCAGGAACTATAATAAGGACATTGACCAGAATCGGTTCCGTTCCGAAGTCGGTCGCTGCATTGCTCTTAGAGTTCGCTGTGGAAATGTTCTCCTCAAAATTCTGTCAACTACGCAATTACAATTTTTTAAAAATCATAAAACTTATTCTCTCTTTTTTTCCTAGTGTACGTCGTCCGTATGAGTTCTGTCGAACTCGGCGTTCAAATCGATAAACATCTGATCTGAATCTCTTGGATTTTCGCAGGGTATATCCTTGAATCACGAGTTAGTCAGTTGTGGAAATACTGCACCTTAAATCAGACTGCTAGTGGGCAATCACTCCGGAGTTGAAGTTGAAGGAGTAATTTTGTTGTTTTTCAATTTCCGCAACATCGACTGGATTTCCTTTATAGCTATATACCTAAATTTGGTAATACCTCTGAACTCTGCTCCTGAAGTTGATTTTATTTATTTCCACTGTCAAGCGCTTGTCGTGATAGGCCTTCTTTCCTTCGGCATCATTTATTTTCTGTTGCACCGCTCTGATGTGGTCATTGCCACTTGGTTCTGGCTATAAAGTCCTGATGGACTCGCGATCGAAAATGGTTTTGAAGCTTTTCTTTTTTTGTTTTTAGAAAAATCCATCAATGCAACCACCCTCCCTTTTCCTTCTCGCAGAAAAAGCAGAGTACGCTCTTCTTGCAGTTCTTTGCTATGTAGCCCCCATATAAGGAGCAGTCCAGCTTTCTTTTCCTCTGATTTACGCTGCCCGAATTTAAGGCATCCATAGAGCATTGCTACCTGACAGCCGCTTTCTCTTGGGACTATTTTCAGTAGCAGTTTTGAATGACCATAAAACAAGCACACACCATAAACAAATAAAGGAATGGACTCCCCCTTCATGCAGCTTTCGCTAAACAAAGTAAAAGCAATGCAACCTCTAAATTTAGAACCCCAATTTGAATTTAAATGTTTCACTTCCGAAAAGCACTCCCTCAAAGAGCTCTGATCTGTACGTCAGTCAAACAACGACACCTCCACCACTAGCCCATTTGTATCATTTTTGTTTTTTTTGTTTTCCCACAAACATGTTCCACAGAAACACATAACCCTCTACCGACAGAATCTTTCATTCAAACAAGCAGAATCATTTACCAAATTTTAGTACCAATTATATTTCCCGCTTCTTGTACTTGACATAAGCAATCGTTCGTATGTGCGCCTTTCATCTCAAATTTTCTTAATGAAATTTCGAAAATTTTAATGAACAAGAGTCTGAGATAAAAATTCCCTGTACAAATAACGTGGCTTCTCATCGAGTGGAATTTTGAAAAATATTTTCTGTGGCTAAAAATCGTTGTTTGTCGTCTGTAGAATAAGAGGTGATTTGCTTTCGTTTGGGAATATTTAAGATTTTTCAATGAGTGAGCTGTAGACTTATTTATTATTCACTTTTGCATACCTTGGCCTGTGCTGTGAGGTTCAAATGAATCCTAATGACCGTCTGAAAATAAAACAAGAAACAGATGTTTTTTTTTTTAAAGCTCTTTTAAATTTGTTCTGTAATTAAATTGGTAAAGTAGCAGGTTCTTAAATTTGAGAAAGTAAATACCAAACATACGGAAACAGGAAAACCAAATAAACTTTGGTGTGTTTTATGTGTGAATAAATCGACAGAAGGCAGAGAAGACTTTTTGTACTAAATTGAATGGGACATCACTTTATGGAAAATAGAGTAGCACGTGGTCTAATCATTAGGACATCCATAGATTACCCAGTAAAGTATTTTAATAAGTTGTACAATAGGCAGTTAGCTCAGTTCCGTACAAAAAATTTGTCTTCGAAATGGAAATTGGTTTTAGAGACAGATTTGATAAAGATTTATATGGGGACACTTTAAAAATATTTGAGCTACATTCAAGTTCCTGCCTACGAACCTTCTTCCTGGATTGAAATTTTGACCACCAAAAGTTGAGGGGACAAAGTTCTGTTTGAAATATATATATTTACATGCGTAGTCTAAACGAAAAGTTTAAAACGCATGACCATCAAATGAATCCTTGTAAGGAGGAGGTAACAAAGGACCAAGTGTGTATACACATTTTTAAAACTCCCATGTTCACTGTTTGAAAAATAATTTTCGTGCACCTATGAACATGTTTCATAGGAGAAAATATAAAGGTTCGCACTTTCGTAAGGAAGGTAACGGCGTACGCTTTGCCGTACCATGCGTGGATGTGTGTCAATGATTTCTAAGTTCATGTCGCATGAGAGATGATAACTCAGTGCCCATGGTTTGGTTTTCTCCAACATTAATGTGCCGAAGAGATTTATCACAAAGTAAAGTGAATAAAGAATCCACGTGTTTCTTTGCATTAGTCATCTAAAAGAATCGTGGTGCTTTAAAACTTTAGAAACTAACGTTCTTAATGATGCTTAGAAACTAGAGAGGCGGTCATAATAGCAGTGTACTTTAGAGGGTTACGTGCATTCATACAATCGTTTTAAATGTTGAATGGTATTTTCGAATTATTTTATATGAGCACAGAGTTCTTATAAAGAAGAGGGAATTTTTTTTGTACACATTTTATAACTTAAAGTGAACTTTGTTGCCGCATAACCTGGTGCAGAAATGACCAGATTTTATAAGTAGAAACTTTTGCTGTTTTTTAGATTTAGGACGTGCTACTTAAAAAAATTCAGGGTAAGATTAAATCGTCACTAACTCGCCGAGCTTCCTGCAAAATCTGTTTAAGATTATTTAACTTTGCAAGCTGACAAATCGCTTTACCATACTTATGCACTATTTTTTTTGCTTTTTCTATTTGGGTAGATATAGCTCGACAAAAAAATTATACAAAGTGAAGGGGGTTGCTAGTGACATAATTTTACTGTGACATATGGCATTGCCAGGCAGGAAATATGTAGTTCCGCATTTCGCCACATTCTTAAATTTTGTTTCTGTCTTAGTTTCATTATTATTGTTTTTTTTAACTGATAGGTTTTTACTTATAAAAATATAGGTACTTCAAAAGTAGGTATACCTAGAAATTAAAGATACTAACCCGTTTTAAATTATTCTTAAGACTAGAAACTCGTATTTCGTTGATGTTTTCCTGAAGCGCCATAAAATAATTCTTCTTACTCTAACTATTCCAAAATTACCAAAAATTACGTTTAAAAGAAAATCATTCTTTGTTTTAACTTATTTTAAACTTCAAATACCTACTCGTACCTCAAGCGATCCAGTGAGAAATCATAGAAGTAAAAATAAATTTATATTTTTGACTTATCTATCTACTAGACTAGACGAAATAAGATTAGTGTTTGAAAAAAAAACTTTTTTTCATTTTCTTTTCAACTTTCTCCATTACGTAGTAAGAGAAAGTTTTCGTAGAAAATTTCGAACTCGAGTTATTAATCAATTCTGATATAACCATGACTGCGTACCCAGTTTTTGGCTAAAAATCCGAACAACGGTACTTTTGAAATTTCGCCATATCTCGAAAACGGTCTTTACGATTGGAACAAAAATTAATTTCTAAGGTCATTTATAACTTAAAAGCAAACTCAGTTTTTCCTTATGTTTTCGTACAATGGATTTTTGAAAATAGTAATTTTTTAAAAAATTAGTTTTGTTTATTTTACCTGCAAACGGTAATAACGATTTTGACCAATATGTAAACTTAGAGTCAAATGGATGTTTTTTTTTTTTTTAAATTAATGTGTCACCGAAAACGCTATAGTTTTAAAAACTGCTCATATCTCAAAAACCATATTTTCAACTTCGATAAAACGTTAAAAACGAAGTACTGCTTTTATCCCGAACAATATCATACACTCAGTTTTCAGCTTAAGAGTTACTTAATAGTATATTTTTAACTATAAACATTGCAATATTCGGTACTGTCTGCATAATCTTATAAAAACCGCTCTAACGATTTTGACCAAAAGACACATTGAAGACAACATAAGTATTCTAAATAAGATCCCGTACTTAGTTTTCCGAACAAAAAATTCGTAGACCTCAGTTTTTTAGTTATGTCACCAAAAATACTTCAGAAATCACGATCTACGCATTTACACATATCTACGGTATATTTTTGTAACAGACTAGCAAATACAATGCACTTCTTCTTTTTTCAACAATATTGCATGCTTACTTACTTACTTAACGGGCTCCCGACCCGTGGAGAGTCTCTGCCTGAGACACTGCAGCCTTCCATCCTCTACGATCATGCATGCATCTTATATAATAATCCCAACCATTTGGGGCTTACAAAATCAGAAAATCAAACTTCATTTGTAATCCAAGCACACGAGAATTGGGCAAACACTTTTCAGAAGAAATTGCCATGAGTTTCTACTAAATTAAGTCGGGTAAAATAAGTTTTAACTTTTCCTAAATTAAGTTTTTATCTCACACCCTTTTTTTTACAGAAGATTGTTTTATACACGCTGTAGATTCCCATTGAAGCAGACGAGATGATTGTGATAAATCCTTGATGGATGGAACCTGCTTAACCGTATCTTCAACTCTATAAAAACATAGTCAGTGGACATATTTGTAGTGCAACTTCGAATTCCTGAAGAGGATCTTTGCTTCTTTGGTTCGTGTTACCCTCGTAATAACCGTTTGTTTTATGCCAGTATTTATTTTCAGGACGATGGGAAGGAAGTTTAGTATCCTACAGTCTCTACGGTGTTGGAATAGAAACAAAGAGTTGCTATTCTCAATAAACGACGCCTCTACTTACCAAGAAGGTTACTGAAAACCAAAGAATGCTACTGACCTCTGTCCAGAGTATGTCTGATCCTTCTAAAGTGAAAAAAAAAACACTCTTCTTCTAAATAGCTTGTATGGACGAATAATGGACAGAAATTAGGGTAAGGTAGAGGAGTTGACATCAGCACTTTTCGGAAAAACTAAGACCTTGGCAGCTCTTTCAATGATGAGAAAACGAAGCTAGTAACGATTCTTTTGAGTGATAAATAAACAATCACTGCGGTCTAGGAGATAAGCGAAGTGGAAATCTTTTTTATTGTTGTGCCCATTTCATCTTACTTTTTTGGTAAGCAATCCAACTGTAATATTTAAATTATGTAGCTTTTAACATTGAAAGTGCAATGTAGTGGACATTCATTCATTTTAAAATCACTAATAAATAATCGTTTATCCTGAGCACCAGAACAAACGTGTTCATTTGTATTAGTCCCAAAAGTTATCAAAAAGGAGGATTTGACATATGTGCTGAAGGAGGAATTGACAGAGTGTCAAATCCTAATTTATGAGTCAAAATAAAAATATAAATTTTGTGGTAAAACAACTTCTTACAAATTGTTAGAATGCAAAAATGCCAAATATTTACAAGAACAAAAATTCCCACCGCAACATCGATGAAATAAGTGTTGATGGCAAATCCTTCTTCATGGTAGGAGTAAAGTAATGTAAAGTTCTGGAAAAAAAACTCACAACTCTGTTAAAAAGTACTTATATCGATTAATCAATAAAGCTTTAATATTTCTAAAAGTATGTTGTAACTTATGTAAATTTTGAAAATTTTAAATTGTATTTGGATTTTAAGATATCTCCAAATGTTGGTTAACGTGTCAAAACCTCCCGACCTTACCCTATATTGACCGAAAAACAGTGATTTAGGTCTTTTGAAAAGAATGGAAAACGTGACTGAACTTCTTGAACTTGCTTAACTGGATACAGGTAACTAGGTTTCGACCTGGTTGGAGATAGCTTCAGTTTGCTTCAGTAAGTAGCATCATCAGAAGCGCAAAACTATTCCCCAACAGCATGTATTTGACGAGTTTTAGAGGAAAACACGGTTTTGGGTTTGGTGTAAAAAGCCTATTAAACTATTCACTAGTTTAATTCTGCTCAATTTGCTTCGAGTTTCTTTTCCTGAATAAGTGTATGAAGAGAAGCTCCACATATTGCTATATACCTACCTATCATCCTGTAGGTATGCAACAACTTTAGGTAAAGTGCTGTAAACTGGTTACAACATAATATTATGGAGTAGGTATGTCTCAACTTTTGGTTTCATACGGCGTTTTTGAGGTACCTTTTCGTAAAAGGTATAAAAGTTTACCGACAGAATAATCAAAAATAACTTTCGCGTCATGGAAAATACAAGAGTGAACATAATTCATTGGAGTTCATTGAAAGTCGTCAAATGTTAGAATCTAACATGGACGTGCAATGGACGTGCAATGGAAATTTAAGTGGGCGGCCGTTGACAAATTTTCACCGAAAAAATATGAAGAAAAAAGTCTTCAGTAAGAGGGTCTATTATGATTGTAGCCGGTAGTTAAGCTTAAAAGACTCACCGTGAACTACACACAAGTTCCTTAGAGTTGAAGTTACTTCTACTTGGCAAATATACCAAATGCAAATCACGAAAGTGTCAACTAGATACTAGAGTACAGTTTTTGTGATTGCGTGCAGAAGATTCTACTTTGCATTACAGTACAATTTTTTTTACCAGAGGTGTCTCCAAATTCGCTCCCCGGGAAAACACAAACTACAACTCATTACTATTTCATTTTGCAGTTCACTATAAAGTTCGACAAGGCTCCACTTACTGCAAACGTTTTCCTTAATTTGTGCCAGAAAATACCTTCGCAAAACATTCTTCCCCAACTACATACACCATGAATGATCTCATACTCGAAACACATCTGCAAATTCCATGCAATCCATTTTGACAGCAATCCATCGGAAAACTAGTTTCAGCTCTCAACTTCCTCCTTCTCAGTTCTAAAATCGAATCAGTTATTTGCTAAATTTTTCTAATTTTTCGTTTCGAATTATTGTTCACCAACAGAAGTTAAAAAATCGTTCAACAATAATTATTTTTTCCTAAGCAACCCCTGAATGTTTACAGATTCAGCTTGCGCTAAAAGCGATAGGTCCGCAGAATATTAAGAAATTAATCCAAGCGATCAAAAACCAACAAGCATTATGTAGAAACTGTTGCGCATTATTTCGTACCACGACGAGTAGGTAAACAACAAAAAATAAAAAAAATAAAACACAACTCAAGTTGAAAAAAAGTAACAACAAGGACGAACCTATCCCAAATAAAAATTGTTCAGCTATCATGAACATAGACTCGTTTCCCAGTCTACGGAATAAAACACATGGTCATGGCACGGTGGGTAAATCCTCCACAATCGACTTTATAAGCATGCCTGAGCCATTCCATATTCAAATTAGATTGGTTGGGAAGGTAATCTCTAGAACATATGGGTTGGATTTCCTTTTTTTTTTTTTTTGGAAAAATCCTTTCTTTATATACATTGCTGTCAAGTGTGCACACCTATTATTCCGGTGGCATATTATGTGCGTGTAAATTAAGGACAAAGTCGCGAGTTTATATCGGCTTTCTAAAGTGTTTCACCTTTTTCTCTTGACTAGGGATATGATACCATGTAAATGTAATGGGTAAAAAAATGGGGCGTATGGAAATTGCGTTCTCTTTCTGCTCTTGTCTCGTTGACAGGGATCATTGGTATGTTCAAGGTAGAATGGCTAGGCTATTCAACCCACAGCAGGTTGTGAAGTACTGTAATTTTGTTGGAGATTCAGTTCGTAATTTAAGATCCCTGGCAGATACAGGTCGTTGGGAAGAGCTTAGGGTTCAAAGGGAATGCCTTCTTTTGTTGGGATTTGCCAGTGGAAGCTTTGCGCGAATTGTGAGAAGAACCTAGTTTACTGGAATTAGTGTTGCGACAAAGGAAAAGGGGTAATTTCGGAGGAGGACCTTATTTTTTGTGAGTTGTGCTTTTGGAAATTTCAGCACAAATGTGTCTTAAAGCGCTAATTTTGACCGTATTTTTGCAGCTCACATGACATCGATTTTTATTAAGCAACCAATCTGCCGGTATCGTTTCGCAAGATGATCTGTATAAGCCTTCTTTAAATCAGCTTATGCAGGGGTAAATGTAAGTACAACTTCTCGGCAGCTTTATCTGAAAATCCGACGTGAGACTGACAGTTTTCAGAGCTTACGTTTAAAAAGGTCATATTGCATGTATTCAGCAAACATACCAGTTAATATGTGTATTTTGTTCCTGGTATTGGTTTGCTGCTCAAGGACAGATTTCGCCCCCGAAGTCTGTCCTCAACCGTCTGACAGTTTGAACTTATCTATGATGGCTTAGAGGTACCTGCTATCTCGGAAATTTTACACCCATTATAGGACAATTTCAAAACGAAAACAGGGAAGCTACATGCTACAATTTGGGCGGGTAAATCGATAGAGACCCTCCTCTTCACTGAATTGGGGTTCTAGCACCGCTTTGAGCCTTCCCTTGAACTAACCAACTGAAGGATTATTCGCTGTTGGTTAATATTACCGTTGACGGTCCTCAATTTGTAATTCTTTTTAGACAGAAACCAGAGCCGTTGCACACCGTTGCACTCCGAGTTTAATCAATTTTACATTTTGATGCACCTGAACCACCTTGCCTGTCAATAAAATTTGTCAAATTTCCATGTGACCCACTGTACCGCAGGCTTATTAGTTGCCCCACACTACCTGCCATCGTTTCATACTGGCACTTCTCTCCTATCTGTATACGTGCCATTACAGCGGCACACTAACTAAGCGAAGAGCTGCTGCTTTTTCATATCCTGTCAGGAATTTCCATTTCCAGTCTGGTTAATTAAAACTGAATCTGATTGTATGCGAGTCTTCTTTGCTCGGAATCATTCAATGCTGATATATTTTTTATCCATTTGCAAGCTACAGCGATAACGATTTTCCCAGAATGGAACGAACAATCCAATTACAGTGAGTGACTGGAAAATTCCAAAATTACCTACAGTCGGAATACACCTAGTCACTTTGACTCGGAGAATGGGAACCGTCCAACTACAGTCTTTATTATTAGGTTATAAAATCGCCTTTGACTAGTTTGTACCGGACCCGAACTCATCCGATCGTCAGTATGTAGAGTACGGTACGAGGAGAAATTAGATTTTGCACATTCCACTTACTGGCTGAATGAACAGACGGCCAACTGAGATAACTTGGACTGTGTCTATTAGTTGGTGTGAAGAGAAATGTTGTAGGCTATTGCAAATTATAGAGAGTTCGCTCAACTCGTCTCGTATTAAATTGATTTGAGTGAAGAAGTTGATACTCCTGTAAAGTGTAGGCCAGCTGTCGATTATTGGATTCATCAGTCATTGCGTTGATAGTCAGAAAATATCGAATATGTTGGGCGAAGCAAATATTTCGAAAAATCGGACGTGTCACAATACGACGCCAAGTTCCGTTGACGTGTAGCTTGATTGGAGAGTGTTTGGTAATTTCTTATTTAGTAACACCAGTTACGAGAAGATTCGGAGTTGGAGAAATCTCATTTAGCTGGGAGTCAACACAATTCAAAGGATCCAGCTTCAGTCCCACAAAAAGACAACATTTCAACTTGCCGCTTAAGTGGTAGGCTTTATAAGATCCTCAGATAACATCTATTGCTTAGTTATGGATGCAAAAAAAGTCATATGCTTTTCAATAAAGTTGCTGGTTTTTCTTAGTATATGCGAGGGCCCATAACTTAATTTACGTCATTTGAAAATATCGTGGGTCGTAAGTTCATATGTGATCAAAATATGGCTTTGTTCTCCACTCGATTCAAAGATTAAGCGTTGTTATAAGCTTCTGGAGTCTTAATGTGCCTCCACACCGGATGGAACAAAACGCCTTAGATAACAAAAGAAAAAAACAGTTTTTTTGCCTTATTCTGTGTGGGCGCTCGTATTTAAATGTGTGTTTTTTAATTTCAGAGACAAACAGTTTTGTTTGTCTTAGACGTTTTGTTCCATCCGGTGTGGGTTCAGCCTTAGCCTACACAACCTCGTGGTATGCTGCAATACGAATGATCACACTATCTTATTGGCCACTGGCATGAACAGAACGAAAGGTTTTTATTAATACTTCATACTGCCGGCTGAATTTGCTATTAACAATTCATTTTTTACAGGAGAAAAAGAAAAACAAACGATTGGAACCCTTTAACAATTTTAAGCCCACGATTGAGAGCTCAGAACTGCATCCGCAATGTAGTACCTACTTGCATCCAGCGAAAACCGGTTAAACTCGTTATTATGGTAGAGACAGCTGGATCGGTCAAACACCTTACTAAACTCAGAACCAAGAGACTGGTCCCAGTGCCTAAAATATAAGACTAAAAAATGTTTGAATTTCTGTGTTAAATACAAAATTGTCGATCCCTTACTGTGTATGCTCTAGTACTTATCGCTACAAGACGGTCAAAATATTTCTACCTAGATAAATCTATCTAAAACCCCCGGATCCAAAGAAAAAAAAAACCCAAATTTTTTCAACATATTTTGAACATTTCTTATGTATTATGAATTTGAAACGCGAACATGTTAAGTACCCCGATGGAAACTCTAATGCGTGATGTTTTATGAAACCGTCTTGACGGATTTTCCACAGCCCAAATGCAACTTTGATGAAATAGTTTTTAATAAAATTTACAGATGATGTTGGTGATTAAGCTGGATGGTTAAAAGTATTTAAGGAACTTTTACACAAACACTTTATCTTTTTCTTAATGATAAAAGCATTCGATTTTTTTGGAAGACTTGTTTTGTAAACCAAAACTCTCCAAAGATATTAGAACAAATTTTTTTCACTGTCAAATAAAGCTTTGGAGCATTTATAAAAAACCCACACATTTATTTCATCCTCAATTTTGAATCATTTGATTGCGAACATCCCAGGACCAGGACAAATAATCTCTACGCTATTTAATTCTTAAGTTTAAATTACTTAGCGTTTCTTACGTTCACACATTGCCTATAGGTTTAATTTGTCTGCCGAACACATTTTAAGGTTATCAAAAAGGATATTAAAACGAAATAAACAAATAAAATTAAAATTAAAAAAAAAAACGTCAGATTTCCCCTTAATAATTTCTCCCCGTCTATAAAAAAAAAACCACTTAAATAAACCCACGTCGTATTATTAGACCGATGGTGACTTTCTCTGAGTGAAAAAGTCGCTTTCCCCTCTCAAAACATTTCCACGTCTGGCTACTATTCCCAGTATCCTACATTTTATTTGCACGTAAAGGTATTTCCGGTAATCCGTTTATACACGTATAACAGAAAGAATGTTTACGATAGAATGACGCAATGACTTTGTGGGAGAGGGTAAAGTATGGATCCTCCCAAAGCTCGGTCGTTCCGCGTAACCCTACCAAATTCGGTCGTTCATTTTAGTCAATATTATTCTGCAAGGCTAAGCTCTTGCTTTCGAAGTTTTATCGACCAAAGGCCACTATCCGTCTGACCAGATTTTAAACTTCCAGTATAAAGTAAATTTATTCCTGATGTCCTTCAAACACATTTCACGACTGTGTTGCTGGTGGTCATTTGCATAACACTTTGTCGTGCGAGGTATACCTGTGGGCTTTCTCGTTAATTAGTTTCATAGCTTTCCCACCCACCCAATATTCCAGGTTTTTTTTTTTTTTATGGAAGTTTGCATAAGTGGGGAGAATTCAAGGTTATTCGGTCAATCGATACGCTAACTCAGCCAATGATGGTTAATGTTCGTTTTAGTAATCAGAATCACCGACTATACAATTTTATTATGGAGGACTGCGAGACAAATTGAAAAGTAACTTGATATTTATGGGAAAAATGTATGAATTATATGCAATAAGACGTCCTTCATGTCTAGCCGTTGTTATCCGCCTTCCGTGCTCGACAGTCATTTGATTTCCAGCAGTGACTTGCTGGTGATAAATTGAACATTTGTAGGGAGACGAACCGATATAAAGCGAGAGCATGAAAATGAGATTTTGTGTTTTATGACTACGGCTAATGGGAAAAATTGCTACAAGACAAACTTATTACTTGATTAGTAAGACTTATACGTACAAACGATGGGCGGATTATTTCTGATATTCATATATCAGTAGAACAGAGCACGAGTTTTTATTTAAGACCAAGATTTGAATTGATTTTATTGCAGACATTAAAATGGTTTTAATTTTGTTGTTTCTTACATCAAAATATAAATGAAATCAAATAAAAAGTCTTTTACAAATTTGAACGATTTGACAACCATCTGTCAGCATTAACCAGCTAGCCCAAAGAAATTTCTTGGGCTTATTTGCAAGTTTTTTATGGAGGGTATAAAGGTTTTGTTCGCTCTTTTTGGCTCTCTTCTGCCCAACTTTTGAGTAAGGGAACGAAGTTTGAATAAATTAGGCTAAAGTTTTCAAATACATTATCGTGAATGAGCAGACCTAATATCTAGCAGAAGTTGATTTTCTTTAAATTTTTTTCATTTCTATGAATGCTAAGTGGAAATTAGAGGTCAGTATCCAAAATTGAGCTTCAGAATCGAATTTATCTTTTTCTATTTCTAAGGGCCATCGTCATCATTCGACGAATTATAAATAAATTTGAGGCTAGTAATTCAGTGGCTGATCCAGCAGTCTCCGCGAAAAACCACAAAATGCGGTATTGACAAAAAAAAAAAAAACTTTCACTGTGAGGAAATTATTTTAACATTCCAACAAGGATTTTAAAACATCGGTCACAAAATGCCAATAAAACACCTCACGCTGGAGCCGATCCTAATAAACAAAGCCTCACCAAGGTGGATACAATCATAGCAGAGGAAGGAGTCCGTCGCCTTAAGTAGGCAAAAACTGAAATGCACAGCACACAATTCTTTTCGTAAGTATTCAACTATTCCACCTAGACGCACGGTACAACGAGCTGTATGATTCTAAATGAGAACTTCAAAAGAAACTCCTCTGTATTTATTCGAACGTAAGTGATTTTAAAGCAGTAAATATCTACTAGAGATTATGCGAAAAAGATAAAGCCTTGAAAAGAAAAACGGAGTGTAGTGCTGCTTTTTAAGGATGAGCATGAGCCGGCGATGACTGTCAACGGAGAGCTCTATCCAAAATGCAATTGTACCCGAGTTTGTTGGGACGGAAGTCAAAAGTTTGGGTATTGGCGACATGCGGTTTCAAAAGGACAGTACGAGGTGCTACACATCCAATGAAATACTTGAGAGTGGAGATATTGAAAGCGAAGTAGTCGAATATTGGTTCGAAAAATTCTTCAAATTTATTCACAATAGTTTTGAAACCTTCGCCGAATCGGGAAATTTTTGGTTTTAAGCTATTTTGATAAATTCTGTCTTTAGAAGGAACATTTTATACTTCGTCCTTATTGAATAGTAGGTCGGACAAAAAAAAATTAACTAAACTCACAGCAGTGACTCATTTAACATTCCGAGATTTCTAAGTGACCTTTGTGTTATATACGGCCTTAAGCCAAAACTATTTCAATACATAAGTAATATGCTATAAAATGGCTTCTCTCCTTTCACATCCGTTTTTCGGATGTTGTTGTCAAAAGACGTAAAAGACCTTATTCTTCAATCATTCAAACCGAACACACGAATCTCCCCAAGTATCTTGCGTTACATTCCATATACGGAATTTAATTATGTTCATTTAATGAATAAGAAATAAGAATTACTAATAAAAATAGTTAAAGTTTTACAAAGACTTTACTTATTTATAGCAACGAAAACGTTGGCTTCAAAGCAGTTCACAAGACGGGCTATAAGTAATAGTGATTATTTCCGTTTTGTTTCCCCAAACAATGTTTTCACTGGCATCGATGTGATCATCCCTTAAGTCGCTCAGATCGGAATCGCTCCTCAATTTCAAGGAAATTACCCAACAAAGGTTCTGCGAAATATTCAATTTTATTATTACACACAACTCTACATAGAAATAAAATATTGCCTGCCAGCTCCATTTATCTATGGCAATTTTTCTGATTGCATTGGCAACCTTTACATTCAAGTGGCCGTCTACCTACCTGTCAGTCGAATATCCGACTTTATTGCCTCATTTACAACAAATCCCATATCCTGCCGACACGCCACTATAAAACTCACAAAAACAATATAAATATCTCAATGTGCAGATCTGATAGATATTAATGACGTCCTTGGGCACTGACTTCCGGCAAACCATAATCTCACATTCATATGTTGTATTTCGACTGTTCGCTGGCAGAGTAACACACAGCCGCCTACTTTTTGTGTTGCATGAGAAAAAAAAAAATAAATCAATCTCTCTGAATCACTCGGTATATGTTTTGTATACAATCGACGACAACAAGAACCCATGAATAATGACTTCGCGGAAATTGCCCTACCATGTGCGCCATGTTTCACTCATATGAGGTAACCATATGACGTTGGTTCGTAAAAATCCTTCGTTCAACATTACAGTCGCAGCGAAATTATTTTCAAACGTGTCGTCGAACAAGTAAAATATGAAAAATGAAAGAAAGTTTCCACATAACGCTGGTACTTGGAACTTGGAAGTAAGCAAGTAAAGAATGTTAAGCACTCCTAGCTGGGGTATTTTATGATGTTTACCAGCGGCTGTCAGGTGGAAGAAGTTAAGCAGTTTTGCGAGAAATAAAAATGTCAAGGAGCAAACACAAGAATCTGGTATTGATGATTCCATATAATATATATTGGAAATCGTTGGTGTGTCTGAGAGAATAGCGCGTGAGTGCTTTATAGAGTTCTCATTTTGAAAATTATGTTTCCAAGAACTTGAAACTTGATATAGGTGTTGCGGGTTGTGGCTTTATTTCGTTTTTAACCAACGGAAAGTTTTAAGTGCAACAATTTTGAAATAGGTACCTACTGTGTGAGTCGTGAATTCTGAGTGGTGCTTTGTCGTCAGTCAGTGGTGGATTATTGGAGTACCTACGTCTGACGACTGAAATTGTTTCATGTATGGAGTGGGTAATTTACATGACTGAAGGAG
Source organism: Cheilosia vernalis (assembly GCA_949126925.1). NCBI lineage: Eukaryota > Metazoa > Arthropoda > Insecta > Diptera > Syrphidae > Cheilosia > Cheilosia vernalis. The sequence goes on along the minus strand of OX421358.1, from coordinate 100,971,811 downwards.
GTTGCATCAGACCAAATTGGGGTCGCAATTATTAGGATTTGGTAGTATAAGTCGGATTTTTTTTTTAAATAAGTTGGGAATATAAATCCAGATCCAGATGGGTGGGTGCAGGGGCTAACATGTTGTGTAAAAACTGGACGAAAACCATTTTCGCATTTCAATAAAATGAAACAAATCATGCAAAGCGGAAACTTTATTCAAGTAACTCCTTGCGTTTTCAGTAAAACGAAAGAAATCATCCAAAGCGAAAATTTGACTCATGAAAATTCCTTCGTGTTCAATAAAACGAAAAAAGTCATGCAAAAGCAGTAAAACGAAAGAAATCATCCAAAACGAAAATTTGACTGATTAAAATTCCTTTGTTTTCAATAAAACGAAAGAAATAATGGAAAAGAGGAAACTTGATTCATATAACTGCTTTCGTTTTTTGGAATCACACTATCAGCTCGTGGAATTCCGGGCCGACATTCTCTACAGTGAAAACCTTCAAATGCTTCGTGTAACCGAACGAGTTTCTTCTGCAACATAGAGGGCAAGAAAACGTTTATACGTTTTCGCCTTACAATTGAACGTTTTCATGTCTCAAGGCGCATCTTCGCTTTACAGTGAGACCTCATAGTTATGGCGAACGCGATATACATCAATGTCTGAAGTCCTGTTGTTGTTTTTTTTTTGTTTTTAAATGCCGGAATGTTTATTTTTTTCATTTATTTTATTCTTTATGAGTCTCAAGGCTCTAAAAGATTACAGAATATGCTCAAGGGTTTTGATGAGAGTCCTAAGCTGTTCATATTTAGGCATTTCCGATATTTAGCATTTATTTTCAAAAGTTTAAACTCGAAACTTTGATAATTCTACGTCAGTGGCACCTGAGCAGGATTATGTAGCTTATCTAATGAATGAAGTCGTAACTAGAACTTCGATTATTTAGCTATGGACGGAGTTGGGTGGGAGATGAGCAGGTAAGCGGGTAAGTTACTCACAAGCTCAGTGATTTCACAAAAATCTTTAAAAAAAATAATGACTCCTCAGCGAAAGTTCTCATGTTCGATTCCAGGGCAAAAACACGAAGTACAACTAAAAGTTGTTGAAAAGTTCCTTCAACTCGTCATAAAAATGGACACGTTCACGAATGGTTGTGAGAAGCTTCTTCTCATTATTTTTTTTAAATGGCTGCTCTCACTAAATAAATGTCTATTTAAAACAGTCTTGAGTATAGTTAACGGCTGAAATCATTTCGGTGTTGAAATATACATTTTTATTTGTATTGAAGTATTTTAGTCGGCCAACTTTACCCGTCACTGGAAAAATAGTGTAGAAAATAAAAAAAAAAAAAACGTTCGATGCAACTTCCCCATTGCTAAATTCATTAAGCGTTTGTTAGATAAAATTGAGCAATTAAATACATAAATTATGGCTTTTTTTATGTAATGCATTTTGCCTATAAAAATGAATTCTTTAAGTTATAAAACCTGTTATAAAAGTCTGAGTTGTTTTTTACTTGCAATAAACTAAGTTATTACTATAATTTTATAACCGAGTATTTGTGTAAAAGCTGCAAGATTCGGAGTTGAAACGTTTTTTTTCACATAGCAAAGTAGCTTCCTTCTCTTAACCCAGCTTTTAATAACTCGAATTATAATCGAATTTGTTTTTCAGTGGTAAGCTTCTGATAATTGATGGTCTCGAAACTTTGACGTTTTCCAAAATCATGTGCCGACTTCAATTCTCAAAGGTAAACGAAAGCATAAGCAAATCAAAGTCAAAAGGGTATTATGTGTACATTTCCATGTGTGAGACTGAGTATAGAATGTCCTCATATATATAGGAGTAGCTATATCGCGTAAAGTGCCACATTATACACTTTGATGTTCATGGTGAGCGGAGTAATTACATTGGCATCTCTAAAGAGCCATCCACATGGATCGGTCATAAACTTAGACGATTACTTAACCACCAGTAGACCCACACAGACCGAAGGGGGAGTAAGTAAATATCCAATGGGGTATAGACAGCTTTTAACATTGGTGCAAAAGGATACTCGAGAAGTTGAGCCATTAAAAACGAAGACACAATTAATGGGCGACATGGAAGCCTTCGGTCTGGAAATGGTGCTGCCGTTAGTAGTATTCTGCCTTTAACGTCAGTAATGTGTGGGGGCATGGCGGGAAAATTGATGTGTGACATTTTTTTTGTTTTGTGAAAACCGCAATTGAAAAAAATTTGATATTTTTACATCAATTTGTATCCTCTATTAAAGCTAGCGTCTGTAAAAAAACGCTTAACTATTAAGCCAAATTTTAATGTTCTATCTAGGGAGACAGAAGTGGGTTCAGCAATTTGTGTCCAACTTCAGCTTCAGAGTTCGGGGAATGGCTTAACCCATCCAGGTATCTTCAAAATCCTTGGCCCCCACTTTCTTAAAAATTATCAAAATGTCCCCATTTTCCGTTTAAGTAAGATTTTGTACTTTATTGAACGGAAAAGAATGCAAACATAAGAAATAAAGTTCACGACTGTGTCGAAAGAGACTTTCTCGTTCGTCAAAAGTGTGGTTGATTGTTTTCTTACTTTATGAGGTATTTAGGTCAAAAATAACTTTTCGGTTATTCATTTGATACGGCAGTATATATCCGAAAATTACGTGACATTGTGAGTTTTTATAAGTTGAAGCTCTCAGTAACAAACAATTGTCGCAGGTTCCTTTTAGAGAGTTGTAAGCCGACTGTACTATTTTAAAAATGAGAAAAGTGTAGCAGGAGTTTCTGTTTTCTGATCTGTTGGGGCATACTTTTTATTTTTGACTGAAATAGGTTAGTGTTCATGATTGGAAGTAGGGTTCGTGGTAGACTGATATCATGGGATTGGTTTCATAGTGTATTTACAAGCTGAATATTCCAGTTATTGCGTTTTTATTGGAAGTGAAAAATTGAGATTATTTCAAAAATATGAAACTATGAAACTATGTATCTTTAATATGTTTTTGAACAAAATCGTTAGAGGAGTTTTTCTAAAATTGTGCAGACAACACAGTAAAAAATGTTTCCAAATGTTTAGTTTGGAAATTACGAGTACCTACCTACTATTGAATTTTTAGCTGATAACTGAGCATTTGATACTGTTCGGGATATAAGCATTACATGGTTTTTCAAGTTTTATCCAAATACAAAATGCGGCTTTCGAGTTATGGTGTGTTTCTAAAATTTGCGTTTTCCATGATTCGAATTGAAAACATCAATTTTACTCTAACTATGCATTTTATTCAAAACTATTTTTACAGTTTTCGTTTAAACTAACGAGAACAACATTTTTCAGAAAATAATTTTTTTTCGAAAAAAAAACTGTTCGCAGCAGCAACAAAAATAGCTAGTTTCACTAAAGCTGAAAGCTATGCCGTAAAACGCTTTACCACAATATCGTAAAATATTAAAATACATAATGTTGCTTCGTTAAATTATTCTCTTTCTCATAACGCTCTCATTGTAACTTTTTCTATGTACACTACATAAGCGCAACTCCAAAAATTGGTTAGAGAACTGCTTTAAATCACTTCTGTAGCGATCACAGTCAAATAAAGATCATTTCCTCGTTTGCATTATTTTTTGCTTTTTGGTTTTGTTGAAGTAGGTGGTGCAAACCAGTTCCTCCTCGAAACAAAAACTGAGCTTGGTATGAATTTTTATTATAATCGTATGAGCCGAGTTATGTCCCATTATTCGATTTTTTGGAAAAAAAATCACATCATTCCCTTAAGCTCAAATATCAACTTTAGTGAAGTCCTTAGAGCCGTTTTCGAAAAAATCAAACTGTTATGAACATTTTGCTCGGAAGTACATAACATTAATTTTGAGGTGGCCTTGCAGAAAAAAAAAAGAAGCGCCACCGAACTGTAAGCCCACAAACTCCAAATCCGAAGTTTGAACCAAATCCAAGCGGATATGCGGATAAACAGACAGCCAGACGGACAGAATTTCGTTGCCCACTTTTTTGAGTTCCTCTATCATCGCAATGTAAGAATTGATTAATTTTGTACGGATACAATATCTTTAAAAAAAAAGTTTTGAATTTTAATTTTAATATTAGTAGGTATCTTATGTTTGGGCAATTTGTTCGTTTTCTTGGCTCGGGCCCCCATCCCTGCTCATAAATCTTTTGAAGCATTTTCTTCAAAGTGAAATATTTGACCTTGTCGTTTTTCAATTTTAAGAATAAAATGCAGTAGAAAATAACTTGTTCTTGTATTTCTACTGAATCCAAAAACACAAGAAAATGATGCGCAAACTGTGGCTGAATTAATTTTGTTAATCTCCTCTCTAGAATTTTCCTGCCGACTTCTGCGTTCTTCCTGACATTGTGACCAATTTGTTTCATTCATCAAAGTGAGTCAGCCATCGCGCAGTTGCTTTTCTAACCCATATCGTCCTAGCTACGCCCAAAAGGTGATTGATTACGGCAAAATCCACAAATCCTGTTTCCTCAGCGTGTTTCACTGCTCTTCCATCTCGTGGAACTAAAACAAACTCGCCATACTGGGAGTATAGGTGTACAATGTACATCACAGTGTTTGTCCCCTTTGTGTCTGAAAGCGTGATTAATACCACCACGGCTTGCTGATAAAATATTTACCCAAACTAGCTGGCGTAACAATATGGGAAAACGGAACAACCCCAAAGTGTTGGAGAAATGTTCATTGAAGCTTAAAGCGGTTAATATACGTATTCATTGCCGGGCAATTGAAAACCAAACGGGCAATTTTATGCCAATGATGTCACGTGGGGAATATTATTTTATTTTATTTTATTTTATTCAAAAATCACTTACAGTCTTTTAAATGATTGTAAGTCTTAAATTGCAGTAATATTATAGTGTTCTAAAATATTGAGAGCAGCAAGTATCGAAATTAACATAAAATAAAAATAAAATCGTATGGATCACAGTAAATTTAATTTTAATTTAATATTGATATAATAACGGGTGATTTTTTAAGAGGTTTAGAACTTTTTTAAAAAAAAAAAACACAAAAAATTCGAAAAAATGAATGAAATATTTATTTGAATCGATAGTTTGAACCTTGCAATTTAATGTTTAAAGATAATTTCATGCAAATGTTGACCGCGGCTGCGTCTCAGGTAGCCCATCCGCTGAGTCCAATTTTGGCATACTCTTTCACACATATCGGCCGGTATCTCACGAATGAATGCATGGATGTTGGCTTCAAGTGCGTCAATCGAAGCGGGCTTGTCCCTATACACATTAGCCTTGACATACCCCCACAAAAAATAATCTAATGGTGTCAAATCGCACGATCTAGGCGGCCAATTGACCGGCCCGAAACGTGAAATTAACTGTTCACCAAACTCGCCTCGCAATTGCGCCATTGTTTCGCGTGCTGTGTGGCATGTGGCACCGTCTCGTTGAAACCACATATCATGCAAGTCAAGAACTTCCATTTCGGGCAAAAAAAAGTTTGTTTACATCGCTCGATAGCGTTCACCATTGACAGTAACGCGATTCGCATCATCTTTGAAGAAATATGGCCCAATAATGCCGCCGGCCCATAAACCGCACCAAACAGTGGCTTTTTCGGGATGCATTGGTAGCTGTTGCAATGCTTCTGGCTGATCTTCACTCCAAATGCGGCAATTTTGCTTATTTACGTACCCATTCAACCAAAAATTAGCCTCATCGCTGAACACAATTTTTCGATAAAAAGCGGATTCGAACCGAGCACGAATTTTGATAGTAAAATTCAATAATTTGCAAGCGTTGTTCATTTGTAAGACGATCCATGGTTAAATTGCAAACCAAACTGAAGCTGTTTGACAGTGACACAAGGTACTAAACACACGTCAGCTGTTAAAACCAGTGTTGCCAAAACCAAACCAGCTAAAAAATCACCCGTTACTATGTGTAACTATTTGCCAGATACATAAAGAGACAGGTTTTAGAACGAGTTTTATCTGCGATTCTTCACAGCGCAATTGGTGGGGAGCTCCAGAGGCGAACAACGTGAACAAAAAATTGTCGTCCCGTATAGTAAAATAACGATATCGAGGTATGGTTAAAACAAATGAACGGCATTGAGGTAAATTAATTCTGTTGGGAAGATACTCAGGCTGTTTCGTTTGGATGACTTTGTACAGGAAGGACAATGATCGAAATTTCGGTAGGCTATATATTAATATGTCTACTGCAACTTTTTAATTTTCTTTAAGTGTCAAACTTAACCGAACAGCGATTGTGGAATCAATTTCCGCCTATTCAAGCAGCAGGCAGACCCATATTCGATACAATTTAAACTTGAAAAATAAACGAAAATTCCAAGTCACAAACTTTGAGTTGACGCGGGTATTGTATGTGCCAGCCCAAATGTGTCTGTAAGGCTTAAGTCGAGCTAAAGGTTACACTTTAAATTGATTAACTACATGCCTCCGTACACACAAAATCCATTATCGCTGATTTTCATCCTTAAAGGAAGACAAAAAAGACGACATAATTCCCTTGTTGGTTGTTTCTCTCGGCGGCACTCAATGCTGGCGCCAAGGACGAAACACGAAAGTATGTTTTCATAACACTTACTGTAACAAAGAATAGTAGGTAAACAATGCCCTATCAGCAGCAAACGATATTCGTCCCGAGTCTAAAAGCACGGAACCCTCTTTCATTAGGTTCTATTATCTTCACAAGGGAATGCTTGCTTCCCTCATTTTCTGTAATGCCACTTGTATTTGCGGATGTGGATATTTATGTAGCTCTGTGCCACCGAATTGTTGTATGCGGGTATGCGACGGTACGTATTATATCGGCATCAACGTTGATGGTTGCTTTGTGTCTATTGGCATGTGGGAAGGTGAGTACACCTACCCCGTAATGAGATAGGAAGCGCCACATAAAAGGAGAATGCTTTAATGATTTTTGTATGATATTCTGATAAGAGGCAAAGTCTTTTTTTGAGTACCAATTCGTTGAGTAATTCACTGGGCTGGGCGCACACAAGGGAGATGTAAACTGAAAGGAATACGGATATTATTCCAAAATGCGTTTGGCGAAATCTTTTAAGGCGATGTGATGGTACTTGGGTCCGGCTGCTTGAAGCTAGTTTGTGGTCATGCGAAGTCTTTATTTCTTTTCTTTTTTTTTCGAAACTGCAGCAAGTAGGATGGAGGTGCCCTGTGGTGGAGTGTGAGACATGTTGTGCAACTTTATATAGGCACGGGCATTTAGTTAACTCAAACTTCATGTTTGGTTGGCAATAGAGAGTCCTTTCGCTGCGATGGATCACTGTATGTGTTTGCCCTATTCTCAAATCTGTCGAGCACAGTGTAACTTAGTTATGAATTCATAGCGCAGTGCAAACGTAGAGATATTTTCAATGCAACGAGTTGCAAGTACTTTTGATGTTATACGTTGAGCAAATAGTACACATGGGGGCTGTACACACACAAGAATTGCATTAGGCAAATGAGAAATTTTAATGAAGCACTTAGTGCTTTGCTTTCTTGCTCCCTTCAGAGCTTTCTTGAATTTTAGATGTATTATTATGGCTATTCCTTGACTGCATTCTTTGGCCTTTCACCGTAGCAAAGGATGTGGTAACAAGTTCACTTCGGAGGGTCTCTATAGATGCCCTCAGCTGCACAAGGAATATTAATTTCTAAAATTCCTGCAAGGAAGTTCTTGGAATTGTTAACTATATATATATAATCACCAACCTATAATCACTTGCACACTAAATATTTTGTAGGTCACAATGGACATTTTGAGACGGAAAATTTCGCCATTGTGAGTTCTTTGAATATCTAGCCTGGACACCAAATCTTATAATTAATAGTGTCGCGTGATCAGCGCTGCCAAGTCATTTTGATGTTTGAGCACCGTTTTGACCTCTTGGGCACTAAAACTGTAATTATTTGTTTTAAAACAGCTCGAAAGTAGATCAAAAAATATAAATAAAAAAACAACAACAAAATCATATTCAAATTCAGTCATATGGCGAGTGGACTGTAAAAAAAAATTATTTCAATAAAACTTCAAAAATAATAGGTACATTTGATACATTTAATTTGTTTTTTTAAAATCCCCTGTGGTATATGGCTGCAAAGTATGCAAAAAAGAGGCGTGCAGCGGCAGCGTTAAAAAAAAACACTAAAATATTTTTTTAAGCACTGAAAAAACGCCCAAGCGCTGAGTCTACTTTTTCGGCACTGAAATGGTATTTTGGGCATTAGATTTAACGCTGAAAGCACTGACTTGGCAACGCTGCGCGTGATACGTTCGTGCTTCTGCTGCTGAAGTATTACTGCCGGACTTAAAATTATATGTCACCGGTCATCGTTCTACCTTTCTTCAAGGCGAATGGCCCATAGGTGGATTGGATGGTGCTTCAGATGTGTGTTGCCATACTCAGACTTACCCGCCTGGGGTATTGAATTTAAGTGAACATCAGTGGATCATTATGAGAGGGATATTCCCCTCAAGTTAATAGCTTTAACTTTAATTTAAATTGCATATGACAATATGCCGATTTCCGATTCTTTGGTTCGCACTTTCGGAACAAGATTTTGTGGCCTTCAATTTTAAATAACTGAGGCAAGAATTAGAAATCCTCACAATTCAGAGGTTTGGTATCAGTGCTGTCGAAAGTACTCCCATAGGAGTATTGCACTACTTTCAACAACTCTGTATTCCCATTCTCCACCGTTCACATTCGTACTATTTTAAGGACCTAAATTTATCTTACACTTGCAACAAAGTGTAATTTCAAATTTAATAAATTTAATTCACTTCAACTGTACCACAAAATAATAATTTAGCAATTCTACAGTAACTTGTTAAAACTGCCGATTTAAGAAGTAACTATAATAATTGCACCACAAAATTGGTGCTTCTATGATACTAGAGTAATTTTGTAAATATTATTTGAAGACTAAATATTTGAATTCCAATTTGAAACCACAAGAAATCTGACTTGTAACCACTTGACCATTTTTAATTCGCACGTTAAGTTTTCCTATCTTTATGAAAATCGTCTGTTTAGCACTTGTAGCTTTGTGGTACAGAAAGTGAGAAAATATAGAAAGTGTGAAAATTTCGAATTTCCCACTTGTTAAGGATTGCTTGTACAATTGTTAATTGTTAAATTCACTTGTTGTTTTGTGGTACAAAAACCATTGTTAGTTGTTAAAATTCTCCTGTTGTACAAGACTTGTAGTTTTGTGGTACAGGCTCCTGATTTATGCTTCATTAAAATTAGTTTTTATGTTCGATTTTATTACATTCGCGTCGTACAAACACTTCTTGCGGATCGGATTTTAATAATTATTAACTTAATGATATTTTTTGTGAATAGGTAGAAATTACTAAAATTTTATAATTATATTCAGGGAAAAAAGGCAGATTACTTTGTTGGTTATCCACGGCGCATATCTACAATTACAATCTGAAGCTCTTCGTTAAATGAATTTATTTTGCTTTCATGCAAACTTTACCTCTCATTGGTAAATGTTTGCGCATGGACCGATGGCAATCGTTGTGCGGTGTTGCTATCAAGTTGCAACCACTTGCTGCTTTCTTTTATCGGGTTTTAAGGTGTGTGCTTAGTATAAATCAGGAACTGATGTTCAATGTCTTACGAAATATTAATTTACCTACTTTAAATGAAGAGAAGACTTTATTTTTTGCGCAGGCTACTTTTTTGATGAACAAAAAAAAAAAAATGGTTTACTTTAGGCTTCATTTTTTATCCGCAAAATATAATTCAATACGAAAAGTCTGGTATAACTTAAGTTCAAAATTATTGGAGTTTAGGTAGCTGGCATTCGAGAAATGCCGCAAGTCATACATACATCAACACTTCAACAGTTCCATGGAGTAAATGAATAGACGTAAGGTTATATTATTATAACACAAATCATTTATAAAACAACAAAATGTACTGGGCACAATTTGAATACAATTGATTGAACTGCTCGAACCTTGGCAACAACCAGAAAAATTCGCAGAAATAGTATTGAAAAGTTGAATGGAATCCAAAGGGAGTAGGTAGGTTAAAAATTTGGCGGATCTATTTAGTTCGATTTATTACCTAAACAGATAGATAGATAGATATAATATTTATTTCCTTATAATTTTTGATGGTACAATGACATTTAATAGTTTATACAAAATACGTAATTAATAGCTCTGAAAGGGAAAACTGGGTGAGAGGGAAATAATAGACTTGGCTTTAAGCAAGCTTCAATTGGCTTTTTTGCTTCCAAATCTTAATAGGAATTCTTTAAACAAAGAACTATATATATTCCAAATAATATTCCATTTGAATTGAATTGTGCTTTCATGTAGTTCAAAACTTTAGCTAAATTCTTTAAAAAAGTGAAAAGAAAATGTTTTCACGATATCACCGCAATTTCGATTCTCGTTCTACGAAATTGAGAAACCAAACTTCAAAAATTTTCATGTGAATAATTTTTTTTCACGTATAGTTTCACTTATTGAACTGGAATCGGATTCGCCTTTCAGTAGATAGTGAATAGACAAAATTAAAGCAATGGTTGACAGCGAATATAAAATCGATTTATTCGATTCACTGTTTCGCAGAACCAGGGTTGCCAGCACGTAACTTGATACAAACGAGCGTCGAGGATTGTTCATCGTCAGCCAACTCGAAACAAAAAAATTTCGGTAGCATGTAACTTGAAAAGAGTTTAATTTTGAATTGTAATTAAAATTGTCATTTTAAAAAATATTTTTTTTTGTCAAATTAGCTATTTTTTAATTTTTAATTTGCAAATCATCCATTCTGCACCAAATATAATTTTTCGAGTCGGAGTGTGAGGATGAAGAAGAAGTTTCATTAGAAACTTAGGTAGGTATTTACTATCGAGAAAAAAGTTTTGTTTCAAACGTCCTTTTTCAGTTGTATGTTGCCTACTGCGACGATACAATCGAAGTCAAACGATTGAACCGAACTAGGTGCTACAAACGTTCGATTATTTCGAATCGAACTCGATTGTATCAAGATACGTACTGGCACTCCAGAATTGACCCCCGGGAGTCTCCTTTTTTTATAAATCTAATTTTATATTAGAAAGCTTTAGTTTTAAGGTTTCGCTTAGATTTTCATACGAGGGCTTCAGCCCCAGAAGCCCCCGCCCTGTGGCTACGCGTGCCTACTTGAAGCTTATCAATGTTAAACAATAACACTTTCTAAGGCAAAACAATCGCGGATGCTAATGGCGATAATAACTCTTTGGCCGCTTCCCTGTGTCAATTGTTGTTCTTTTCATGTTCTCTGTATTTACCTCAACTCGCGTCCTTAGCGCTGTAGCTTTTCGTGCTTCACGATATTGGTGTCAATTTTTGATAGGTTGCCTTTAAATCTGTCTCCGCCGAATATAGTTTCATTCTATTTGCGCTACGTGCTATTGAAAAATCAATGTATTCGCCATGCAGCAACTTATTATCACATCAGGTCCATAATACAGCAATTTTCGTAGATCCCCCGACAGGAGATTTGCCCGAAAAGCAAACCATGCAACAGTAGCATGAATGCAGCCAACAGTCCCGCGGGACACAAAGAAATTGCAATTGTCAACTCATATCCTCGAGTTCACTGCAGTGCTTCCGAAATGTAAACCTCTCATGGGAAGGAAAATTGAAAAATCATCTCCGACAATACATCTCTCATAACCAGGCAAAGTTACCTACAGTTTTCTATTCGCAAAAGTTACGAGCTTCCCCTTGGGAAATAAGGATGTGACACTTTCTTTTCTTTTTGCACCGTACCTAATGCATGCTCTGTGTTCCTACATATCATAAACGGGACCATGTGTCTTCGTTTCAGTAATAAGTTCAATATCCTTGTCGCTGTTGGAAGGAGGGTTTTTTGACAGAGGAATTTCTGAGTAACGTACCCACTTCGGGAATTGTTTGGATAAATTCTTTTTTAATTTGAAAACAAGTCCCAAGAAGTATTACGAATAATTCTCTCTCCTCACGGAGAACAGAGAATTTAATTACGCACCACTAAAACCTAGGGAATGACGTTAATAAAAATAATAAAAAAAAATAAAACAATTAAATCTAGACTTTGATATATTTCAGCATATTTCCCAGCCCCTCCCATCGGGGTATAGGCATAATGGAAAACTTTTCCATTCAACTTCGAAAACAATTCCGGTTAAGCAGCAATATCCGTATCTCTATGAACGATCCGTAGGTCGAATTTCCTTAGGACCCAATAAACTTTCTCATATAGATTGTAGACATAGTCTTTTTGTGTTTTATCCATGACAAAGGCCCCGAGTATCTAAGGGGATTTTTCTTATTTTCGGCCGCTTTTTCCAAGTTAAATTTTTGTTTGTCTCCCTTTTAGGTTATGAAACGAAATAGGACAGAATTAAATGTACACGGTTTAGATTTGTGTTACGATTTAGTTCAGTTTTACAACTGATAATGGGATTAAATTTTAAGGTAGGTACTTGAAATAAATTCCGTTGTTAACAACAATTAGGGGAACAACACCAGGGGACCGGGGGAATATTATTAAAAACTTTAATAACTGTAATGCAATTCAATTTAAGAAAATACATAACGCGAATATTGCCAAGAACTCAGCCCAGAATGATGCTTATATCTTTGAGTTTCATTTGTGTCGGTTACTTCCCACTGCTACTTGTACACTCTGCATGAACGGACAGTTGTTCTCCAATTTTTCATCAAAATGCAGCCTTTGCAGACTTGAGTGTTTCTGTTGACAAGCTTCTCAACAACAACTCTTATGTTCAGAGTCCCCATCAGTGAAAAGTTGCTAACTTTTTTTGGGGTTCCGCTTTTAATGGTTCATACAACCCTTGAAGACGAAAATTTAAAAAGTACCATCACATTGCTTGTAATCCTTTTGAACAAAAAAAAACTACTAGTCACCCAAAAAGTGTGTACCAATCCCAACGGAACGGGCAACATCATCGAACAACTTTATTTTCGCACAAAAGACCACCCACGGTGATGGCACCTGCCTGATGGCCTTAAAGAGATGAGTCTGCCGAATGTATCCTACCCACAGCTATATTTATATACAGAACTACTGTAGTTTAATCACGAAATTGATATCGAACCGATTAATCGTCAACCATTGGGAAAACAGGTGAGTGCTTGTTCGCACTCCTACACATCCTGGTGCAGGGATGGGCAACAATCCATAACCAACTGCAAAGTGCCATTATACTGTCGTATATATTTTTTTTTCTTTTCACAATAGCATAATGTGGGCTTCTAATAATGCCATTAAATTTCCCAGATGGTGAGGTGCGTGATATCTACTGCTGTCGGAGATCAGATTCTGCAACACTTCTCCCGTCGAATCGGTCTGTCGGGAGTCGGGGCAAATGTGTGAATTTACTTAATGGATGGCACGAATTGCCACCTTTTCTCTGTGATGTTACGACTGATAGGGCGCTGATGTGGAACAGGATAGTGTGGCAAGGATACTTTGGATAGAGATTGTGGTTCACGTCGCCGTGCGTTGGTCGGTGCAGATAGAGGGCTATTTCTGGACGAAGACTGATGTTAATGGTGTCGAATTAAGTGGTAATGCTATGACGGCTACCTATATTCGCACTTTGCGGAGTGTTCACTAAATTGATGTTATGAGTGGGATGAGGTTTCCCATACGAACTGGAATGTCTTTCACCTAAGGTTGAGAGCAGACTTATTTATTTTGTTTGTGGGTCATTAAAAGAATCATGGAGGGTGTGTTATGATTGCTTTTGTGAGTTTGTATATCTTTTTGTCGGAAAGTTAATTAGCAATTATGCTTCAAAAGGAGCTACCTAGGCGAAAAAGCATCTTGGAGCGCTGTTGGAGCTTTATAAACTCGCCTGCGGTATTTTTTTTATGGATGTACTATTCTGACATAGTTATAGGTGAAGTTCAAACAAAAAGTGGTCGAACCTGTTGGGAAGCTTTGACCGGTTTCAAACATATTCCATTTACACCTTAATGGTATAAAGAAATACGTTCAGCTTAAAAAGCTAGTCGAGAGAAGTAAGCCTCACGGAGCTGGATGAAATGGTAAAACCAAGAGACTTATCTTTGATTCGAAAACACGCAGTCGATTTCTGGGTTTTATTTTAAACTACGCGACGGGCTGACTTAGTCATTCATACTCGGGATACAAGATTGAGCATCGGTATTACTTGCTTGCATTGTTCACTTATCCACGTACCTACGATACTTTACTAATGTGCATTCTAGGTCATTTCGTTAGTACTTCGGGTCTTGAGTTTTCGTTCCCATCCTATGTTCCGAACAAGTTTGAAATGGAAACACAAATGTACATTGGTTCCTTTTTATGATGCTCATATGATCTATATAAATCACTGATTTTTAGGGTCTACAACAACAGTTGGATCTCGTACTATTTTTGTAAACCGTGAATATCAATGGTCTATATAGATCATGCGGGTAATATAAAAAACGCTAATATTATACATATTGAGGTTCCGGGAATCGTCTGGACTTTTCAGAAAAACATTTACCCTCCATAAAAAAACCTGAAAATATTTGCCCAAAAAAATTGATTGTCAAATTTTTCAAATGTTAATTTGTAACTGACTTTTTACTTGATTTAATTTATGTTTTGTTCGTATTTATCATTAAAATAGATGTAGGAAACAAAAGAATCGAACTTTCTAATTTTTGCAATAAAAACAATTAAAGTCTTGGTCTTAAATATAAATTTATTATTTTTCTACTGATATTTGAATATTCTTGCCTAGAAAAAATTTTAATTTTTCAAATTTCTGGCTCAACACGTTCCTTTTCTTATTTCAGTCTGTCGACCAAATTCTCTCGCAATGAGAGAAATGTGATATATTGCCAATATTGAACCAGTAAAGGAACAGACCTAACCTAATAGTAGCCTCTTAAAAAATAATGGAGAAAAACGAAAACGAATTAAGTTCACATTTCTTTTCAGTTTCATAATTCACAATTACCTATTGACCGACGGTTTTCTTAACAAAGTCATAAAAGACTTGCCAAACAAAAGTTTTCGCATATCTGAATTTTTGATACGAGTATAAAAATACAGTCTATTCTAATCTAATCTATAAATTTTTTTAGGAGCGATTCTTGCAGATAATTTTTGATTTATTTAGAACCGGTCTGTTCACAGCTAATTAGGTTATCATAGATTTAGATTAATCTATAATAACCGGTCAGTGTTTGTTTAGCGATTTTTCACTTCGGTCACCAAACCATAGCTTTGCGACAAATAGTTCCATTTTCCCAGTTTATTTGTCAATTCAATGATTGATCGAATCTTTCTTTAATTTTTTTCTTGTTTTCCCGGTCCGTTTGTGTTCGATAAGTAATTTGTTGCTGTAGGTATTTCATTATTGTATTTATTTTCAATAATCTAACTAAGCGCAAAAATTTGTTTGCACAAGGATGACATAATTAAATAATACAGTCGTTTTCAAAAACTTTTTTTTTTTTTTTTTTTCTCCGAGGTAGGTGGAAATCTTCTGGAAGACACTATGAGAACACTCTGGGCGTGCTCATAGTAGTGTGAGATTTTTACTCACTAAAACCACCTCCATAAATTTTCTTTTGTACTGCAACTACAAGCTTATACTTATCAAGCAATTTTTTTATCACGAAGTTTTACACGTTTGGCAGGCAACATTCCGGCGAGAGTTCCTGCTCGTTCCGCAATTTTAACGCGGTTGAAAATTATCGGGCTAAGTCCGAAGGTTTAGTTCGTTGTAGACGCCGCAATAAATTTGTTTCATCGAGAATTTCACGGACCGAGCTATTAATATGTCCTAATAATCGATTTCTATGCTTTCGAGCGCATATTTTCGTTTCGTCCTTAACGGTGGGAATTCCGAGGTCTCTATGAAGATCTTCATTTCTAATGTACCACGGTGCACTGACGAATGATCTTAGCACTTTGTTTTGAAAAGTTTGTAAAAAGTTTAGATTTGTTTCGCTGGTACAGCCCCATAACTGTATACCATATGTCCATACAGGCTTCATCACTTGCTTATATAATAAAAGCTTGTTCTCGAGGGTAAGCTTGGAATGTTTTCCGAGTAACCAATAAAGTTCTCTATATTTGATTTTAAGTTCTTCGCATTTTTTCTTTACATGCGGTTTCCATTTTAATTTGGTGTCGAGAGTCATTCCGAGATATTTGGCCTCGTTTGCGAACGGAACTTGTACCGTATTTATAAATACAGGCAAGTTATTTGTTCTTTTGTATGTAAAATCAACGTGGACCGATTTCGTTTCGTTAAGAGCGATCCTCCATGATTTTGTCCATTCATAGACCCGGTTAAGCGCGCCTTGTAATACTTTGTTTGTTTCTTTGGTCGTTGTACCCACTGCTAGTATAGCAGTGTCATCGGCAAAAGTAGCTATGGTAGTACCTTCTATTTGCGGAATATCACGCGTAAATAGCAGGTACAGGAGAGGCCCAAGGACGCTTCCTTGCGGCACACCTGCCCTTATTTCTTTAAATTCCGAATATTCGTTTCCGTGTTTGACACGAAAGAGTCTATTCTTTAGATACGATTCTAGAATTTTCCATAACCGTTCGGGGAGAACTTGTCTTAATTTGCACTTGAGGCCTTCATGCCAAACCTTATCAAATGCTTGCGAGACGTCCAAGAATACGGCAGAGCAAATTTTATTTTCTTCTAGAGCTTTCTCTATTACGTCAGTTATCCTATGCACTTGATCGATTGTCGAATGTTTGCTTCTAAATCCGAACTGGTGGTCGGGTATAAGATGGTTTTCTTCTATAATTGGTTGTAAGCGTCTGAGTAATATCCTCTCAAAAACTTTGGAAATAATTGGAAGAAGCGAGATGGGTCTATAAGACTTTTTTTCATTCGGTGGTTTGCCTGGTTTTAGAACCATTATGACTTCCGCGATTTTCCATTGACTCGGGATGTATTGTAGTCTGATCGCGGATTTTCAAAAACTGAATAAAAAAAATCTTGTTATTGTGAGACAATAACAAATTTTTTGAACTAAAGCCACAACAAATTAAATTCGTTACAAATGGCATATTTTGCTGAACAAACACATTCGATGGTTACCAGCTGCAATAAAGGATAGTTAAATTTAATCGAGATTGAACAAACCGGCCCTTAGTGTTCGCTGCTACTGAGTTTATGAGCTTAGTTTGAAATGTGATTCAAAACTAAGACGATGACTTGCCCTTTATGAAGTTAAATATTATTCGGTTTCAGTCTTCAAAAACATGGACAAAGTCGTTTGATAAACTGAAAATTCTTTCGCAAAACGCGTTACTGACGCAAGTACAATTGAAATCAGGGTCTTCAAGTTTTTCAGGTCAACAGAAGAATTTCCAAAAAGGGGAGACTGTGTTTTGTCAATAGACACAGTTTTTGAAATACAATTAAAAGCTGCTCGGAAACAGCAGTAAAAGCTGTGTAAACCACAACCAAGTTTAACTGAGAACTGTAATTGCAAGCAAAACACTAACCTCCTAGTCTTAGAATACTCGTACGTACTTCGGTTTAAAGTTTCCTTAAGTGGATGCGTTCAGTCAAATTTTAACATTTTTAAATTAAAAACGCTTAAAAAGTTTAGGAACTAGAAGAAATACGTTTTGCCGAGATCTTTGAGTTTTTGACTTTACAAACTGTTTTTAGGGGACTCTGGACACTGATAAAAATATCTCCAAGATCCCGTCCCGTCCCAGCCATGTGGTAACCCTAGTCAACACGCAGGCTACTTTCTTCCGTTGTTGTTTTTTTTTGTTTTATCCTAGTTCGAAATTAATATCTAAAAAGTCTTACATTCTGCGTTTTTAAGTAATTTTTTCGGAGTTCGGAAATACTGTAAAAAAGTATTTTTTTCGTTTCAACGAAATTTAGAATTACTGCCCCACGAGCAATAAATTTCATCTCCACTGGCCTACCACGCCACACGCTTGTGTTTCCTGTCGTTTTTTCGTTTCATTAGCATATTATCTTTTCTAAGTGGTGTTTAGGCATATTTTTCGTTTAGTCGGAAGGAAGTCCCCGTGTGATAGAAAACTTTGTGTGAACGTATTACTGTACTTTTTTTCCATTTAGAAGGTAGGTACTCATTTGTTTGTATGGGCAATTTTTTATTGAAACTTCTGCTAAAGGGTTCTGTGTGTAAGCTATGGCCCTAATATCAGGTCAAGAGACAACATTCTTAGCTAGTGCATTAGCGACCAAATTTGAACAAATAACTTCGAGCCTCTGGAAAAGCTCGAAATGGACCTGCAAAGATGCACTGGACATGAAGACTTTTTGGGGTACCTTCGAGTCGTTATAGGAAATAGCACCGCACTTAATCCAAAGGTGATAACAAGTTAAAAACTATAAATCCCGCTCGTAGCAAGAAAGTTAACTTGATCAAAGGAGGACAGATGGGCTTACCTATGGTCAGCTAACCGGGTACTGACCACCAAGATTCGATCTTTAGAATATCGACGATGACACTTAGAGGCTAACGGCTTACCAGTACCTTTATATTATTTCGTTTAATTCCTATTTATTAAGGGTAAGGAGCTCAATATAAAAACAAAAATTGGGCTAAAGGTCATTTTGCAAGTCAGTGTTTCGGAATAACAAAACCAATTCCCCAACAGCCTCCAGCTACTTCCAATAAACTACCACGTAAACGGAGAGCATATGAGGAAACTATTAACAAATATTTGTATGCTGCGTACGTACTTTATGAACTTAATACCTTCCAATGGTTTGCCTCGGGAGCCTACAAGAACACAGGCACTCAGATAAATCTATTACACCTCTTGGGGTCCATCAATTCCTCTTTATAAATTCCTGAGCTGTCAATAGCAAATCCAAGAAACCAGAAATCACTTGTGACAGATGAGCGCAGACCAAAGCGTAGCAAAAGCCAAACGAAGCAATTTGAACTTAATATAATGCGCTGCCAATAAGTCTTAATTTCGCGTCAATGCATTCGGATTACACTTTGACTGGCAGCATAAAGTACCTACTTTCTTCATTCCAGGACGTGTGGCACTCATCTGATTGGTATATGGAGCATCGTTACGATTTCTCCGGGCCCAAGTAACTAACAAAGGGAATAAACATCTCCTGCCAGGGCACATGAAACCAACATGTTGATCGACATGAAGAGTTGCGGGTAGTGGTTACGTAAGTCCAAATTGTTTTCCCAAAAGTCAGCATCGATGTGATGAAAGGATTAGTTCCGAAAATATACTGTACCTACTTACGTTGGGAGACCTCTCTGTTCTTCTGGTTTTCCCCGATTCGCTTGTGGGCGATCCACAAAAACAACAGCAACATCAAATTGAACTATAAATCTGTGATGGAGATTCAATTTCGGGTGGGGTGAGTGAGGGTCGGGGGTGAATGCACTGCTTTCGGTTTGATTGGGGATGAACATTGCTTAAATGGGCAGAAGTTGACAGATTGCTTTTGGGTTTCATTATTCATTGGGCGTTCCATTGTCAGGCTTGCCATCAAAGGGAGAAAGAGGGTGGTTAGACTGAAAGTGGAGTGGGATGCCTTTGCTTAAAATAAAATCAAGCTCACTTTAGTTGTATCTACTTGAAGTACATTTTACTGGTGATTTGTGATAGTTGTTCTGCTTACAGGATTGTGGTTTCTGTAGTATCCTGCTAAAGTTCTCTCGTGGCAAAAAAAAAAAAACTGATGTTACCCTCATGCATGAGCGCACTCAAATTGGAGAGAAAAAAATGCACTTGCTTTGCCATATAGAAGCCGACGAAAGAGGAAAGCGACTCCTTTTTCAGACGGCATTCAGCGGTCTGAGTGATGATGACTGGCCCAGGAGATTGGTTTACAAAGGCATTTTTTGTTTGCTGCCTGTAGCCATGAACATGATTGTGAGCACGTTGTCGAGTCTGGTGAAAGCTCGCTTTGTTACCTTGATGAATTAAGTTCTTCATCGTGTCCGCGTTAGCTTACAGGAAACTATAAACGTGGTCATTGACATTAGCGGTTTAGTTGGGATTTTATATTTCACACACACACACCAGGCGCAAGTAGTGTTTACACTTTTATTTTCTCATTATGAAGAATTTTTTTTTGTGGGAGAATATTTTTGAGAAACATTATGTGCAACTGTAGTAGGAGGTGTTTCAGTGGCTAACTAGAGGGCCAACTGAGAGCAGAATCGGTACATTTGACTACAAGCTGCTGTCCTGCATAGGAAGATTCCCCTCAGAATCGAAATGAAATCAGTACCTCTGTGTTAAATGCCAAAAGAACTTTCTCGGAAATTTATTCAGAGATTCTCTGTATTAAGGCTGGGTGGCTAGGGTAGACGTTTCTGCGCCCCCTAGTTTCTCGCAGTCCTTAAGAGATAATCGACCGGAGTAAACGGTTTTCAATAGCCAGTAAATGGGCGCAGGTAGCTATTGAAGCACAATTTTACTTTTCTACTTTGATGTTGCATAAAGTACCAAAAACCCCCTTTTTTGGGTGTTTTTTTCTGCGCCCCGGTGGGGCAATCCCTAGATCAAGCATTTTTATTTTTTTTATGATTAAATTTTGTTACCAATGAACTACTCGAGGTAGCTATTGAAGCACAATTTTGATTTTTTTTGCTCACCATCTTAAAAATGCAGTTTAATATTACGAAAAGCAAACAATCTTTGTGGAGGAACACGGAACTATTTTTTTAATCTGTAAAAAAGAGAATGGGCTTTGCATATTTGTATGTCTTCTCATTAAAAAAAAATTAGATGTTTGGTTCATAAAGTAGTTAAATTTGAATTTTGAAAAGTTTGCTATTTTACTGCATTCTGGATTTTGTTTCAGAGTTTACGCACACTTATGCAATGTAGTTCACAAAATTTCCGACATGGCGTTATTCGATTTTTCTCTAAACTTGCTCTCTATTGAGAATCTATAGTTTGCAGATTTTCGCTCACTAGAGCTGTTTAAACAAGAAATGACAAAAATTTGTTTATTTCGTTTTGTTTGGGTTTCTGATAGATACATACTAATATTCTTGCTGTTTGATAAAGTGAAGGAAGCAACAATGAGATAAATTTTGATAATCCGAGAAACATTGATATGAGAGTGGGTGGGGACTGGGTGATGACTTTGTTGTTGTAAATGTGTTTATTTTTTTTCCTTTTTGTTTGTAGAAGTTTCAAATAAAATGATTGTATATTTCCTTGGAAAAGGCATACGTTCAATATTTGTGTTTTTAGTTAGATATTCCGAAATACCTAATTTGCTTACTATTTTCTACTGCTACGAGTTCAGATAATTGCAAAAACTAACAAGATGCCGAAAGTGTTAAAAAGAAAAACACATTCATTTCGCTTTAAAAAATTTATTACATATTTTTGTTTTTTTTAAATTCAAAATAAAATAATTAAAATAATGTAATAATGCTGATAGAAAGATTAATTTTGTCGGTGCCACAACAGATTGTTTGATAGGGGATAGGGCCATTTGTGAAAGTAAAATGCCATTCATCAGCTAGAGACTTAATAATTATGGTATAGAAAAGAACTTAATTGTTTTTACGAATATTTGGAACTAAAAGAGACTAAAAACTCAGAAACTCTTTTTAAAAAATTTAAGGGCAAGTTCATTTTACCAATAGATAATTTAGCTTTCCAATGTTTGGGCCCTATGATTTTGTGTATTTACTAAAATTAAAAGAAGATACTATCTGAGAAATGTAAATGTAAAATACCAGAATTTCTAGGGCAAATGCAAGTATCGAACACCTAAAAAACAAAGTCCATAAGTAAATTTCTGCTTTAGAAAAAATGCCCTGTTTGATTGTTCTTTTTGAATCTCCTTTTACGGTGTGCTGGTGGAGATGCTCAATAAGACTTTCAGATGTCAAAACAAAGTTCACCTTATTCCTGTAAGCTGTCTCGTTAAAAAGTAAAGCAGCTTAAAAGTAGTAATGACACTTCCCATTCTGTTTCTTTCCGCTCGACATTAGACTGTTAAAGAAAAACCGGTACGATATAAATGTAATAATCGGTAAGTGATATGAAACTGACTACATAAGTAGTAGTAGTAGTAGTAGTAGTGACTTTATTAGTAATTCATTAAAATTTGCAAAATTTTACAATAATTAGTCGTTTATGGTTTGGCGTAAGGCCGTCTAAACTGACTACATAATACGTACATTATATTAGGCTAGAAAATGCAGATGAATTGAAATTTTTAAGTACTAGTATAAGAATAACTAAGAGAAGGTCTGCTTTTCTAATTGGAAGATAATAAAAGAGCTTAACGTGCTTAGCATGACTTAAATTAGACTGCAATAATAAAGTTCACAGTTGATATAATAATACACGTAATAACATATCGTTTTAAGTTCCCAGAAATGTGTAGATTCCCACATATCATTAAATTTATGTAGTGTTATTAGTACAGAATACTAACAGCCATACACTTTGATTTACTCACAAATGCCGAAACGTACACTTACAAATTGACAAAACTTTCAGCTTGTTAACATTTAGGAAAAAGTCCACTAATATTAGCGGCAAGAAAGATTGTGCAACCCCTTGGTGTAGAATTTTGTAAAAGGACAATAATAAATACATCCATGAATAGTGTATCATCCCTAGGCTAAGTTCGGTGGACATATCCCACAGATTCTAAGTTTAACTATACCAGAAACCCATCCGAGACCCGCAAACAAAGCCAAACCAATTTTCTATAAAAATATAAATTATTGAATTTTGGATACATATCTTGAAAAGTAGAAAATAGCTATGCGATTGGATTTATACGATATTCGTAGAAAACTGGATATCACACACACTAACGGTTTCAGTCTATTCAGACACAGTTTGCAGCTCAATACAGCTAGCCTATCGCCCTAGGCAGCCAGCTTGTCCTTTTTGTTGTTTTTTGTTTTGATTTTTTGTGCAGCGAATTTGTTATTATTTTTGTTTAGTGAACGTTGAGCGAGTTCTCATTTTGCAGACTCTGTAGTCACAATTGTGATCTTGATGGGGGAGGGTGTGCTCGGCTATTTGAAATTCTGTGCACTAATACATGTAAACATGTTTACATGAGCTCGGAGTTCATAGCTGAGGGACACCCACTCTTAAGGGATTTATTTGGATTATTATTGAGGGCCTGGATTTATGTTGTAAGGTCTTTCCTAGGCCTAGAAATGGCCTTCGAAAATGAGAGACATTGCATATGTTTCCAGATTTTTATGGCTGAAGTAACAACCGACTTAGGTGTACAACAAAAGGATCTAGGCCCAGTAAAAGGAGTTATTTAAAAATGTTTGGCCAATTCACCGACTTTACCGTTTTCTTAGATTCCATCTAAATCCAAACATTGGGAAAAAGTAAGACCTTCGAGTACGAGTATATCTTCAGCATCTTTGTATGAGGTTTTGAATATTTTTCTCTGACTTTTTAATCACACTTTACTCCCTCTTTTTCAAAAATTTATGAAATTATTTTCTTACAGTGCCGCCTTCACTAAACGTTACTTATCTACCGGCGAAGAGTGACATTTCATTTAGATATTGGCTATATATGTTGCGATTATGTCATTGTTCAACTTGTTAATAAAACATTTATTTGAGTCTTCTTCGAAGTATACGGTTTTTTTCTTTTCCCAATTTCTAAATGAAAGGCCGTTGAAAGATAACCACACACTACCATAGATAACTATCTATTACCCACTTTTTGGACGTGCAAAGGCCGAAGGATAAGCCCATCACTAATCAGATTATGCAATTATTTGACATTTAAAAGTATGTATGTATATTCTGATAATGACAGGCACTTTAAAGTGTCCGGACTTTTCGCAAACAACTACATCACTGTACTTATTCTAACTAACGGGCTTATACGAAAGTGATTGATGCGACTGTACTTTAAGCACGCTTGCGTTTGGTGGTGTGTACAAATTTAAATTCGAATCGATCAAGTGCTATCTCGAAAACAGAAATTTCACCATCGTTATAGCTTTTTGCTTCGGTATTTTCACCAAACCATAAGCATATTATTTTCATCTGTTAATTTAATAAAATCCATTTCAGTTTCGGCAGCTGACAGATATTCAAACATGCAGTTTTCCTTTTAGCAGTGTCGCAATTGTTTTTCCAATTGTTGCATCGCAGATGGATTCGTCAAATTTAATAACGCAAACGCAGATGAAATCAGCGTGTAATTGTCAGTTCAATGTATGTAGTATGTACTCTTAAATTGTTGCGGCTATACCATCGTGAATGCTTCAGAAACGCTGACAATGTTTATCAAAAAAAAAAAAGAGAATAGGAAATGGATTCGTATGAGGCTTTTCGCGAAAGTGAAGATAATTGAATTTTCTGCAAGAACAGATCGATGGGGCGATGGGTATGGTGTGAGTATTAAATATGCTTGGGCATTATGTGCAATACACGCACACATGGAGCGGTGCTGATTGTTGTTGTTGTTCGTCGCAACGATAATGTGTCAAAATTGTATTAATTTGTTGTTCATCTTTGCCACAGGCTACAGAACGCCAATCGTACCCATCAAAAATCAAATAAAAATTAATTCCCTAAAGCACATTCTGCTTCGGCCAAAAATCCGAAAATAAGGTCAAAACCTTCATTCTCGTCCTTTTAATGTGAGTAAAAATACGCCGAATAAATTAATTTGCATCGAAAGTCCCAAACGCACGCTCATGAGCTTATATGGGGCGACTTTTTCATCGTTTCTAAAAGCAAAAACCCCCAGTATTCGCTTAGTTCTTAATCCTTAATCCTCGCAAAAGAAAAGAACGACAACCAAACAGATCAATTATATATGGCAGTGAAGTATTCGGCTCATCAATAGTATTGATAACTTTGGGCTGACGCCGCATTCTGGTCACGTTCCGTGTTTAGTATTAGGTATATCTCGACCATGTTATCGTTTCGTGCTTTTTCATTGCTCATAATGCGTTTGATAGGTTTTGCTTTTTTTTTTTGCGATAATTTATGGGTTTGCTACGTTTTCTATTATTTTCATTGACTAAATGGATTTTCATCGGTGCGAGATAATGCTGACACCAATCATGGCGATAAATGTCGAGACGGGACATTTAACACTTGAGAGATGCTTCATGGACTGATAATGTGTTACCTGTATGGTTTCTTTTGATTTCGCCATTTTAATTGGATTGTACTTGTGGCAAACTGCCAGTGTTTGTCGAAATATGTACTATCAATGGCGGACTGCATCCTGCTTCGTTATGCTTTGAAATGCGTAAAAACAAAATTTTGTTAAACGAAAAAATGCTGTATTTTGAAAATAAAAGTATATTTGGATCATACATTTAAAAAAAAAGGAGTTCGCAAATCGGTGGCGCTCGTAAAATGTTTGCGGATAAATTGATTTATATTGACTTCATCTTTTTCTTGTTTAACGACAGTATTCTTTGTACAGCGATTTCAAAGTACAGCAGCAGTTCATTTAGGTCCAGTACAGTGTATTGTAAATATAAGTTAACTAGAGCTTACCTCGTTCATTTGTTGGAATGAAGTCCAAGCTCCGTCTGGAAAAAATAAATATGCGTTACCAACGAGTTGCATGGAATATAACACAGATTGTAAAACTATCATCTTTTTCCCGCAGGTCAATATTTTCGAAGCTACGAGTACATTATAGGTAGGTATCTTCTGATTAATCATAAAAACAAGAGAGTTTGAGAGTCCCCACATCAGCTATTATTTATAACGCCATTTATTTTCCTGCAATACGTTTTTAAAGTTTGGTTTTTTAAACACAACTATGTTTACACTTCTCCTTAATTATTGTAGGTATAGGTCACAATTTAAAATTTTGTAGGAAACATATTTCCTGAACATGGAAAATTTTAGAGGACAGTTGAGTTCTGGGAAATCTTGCTGACACTCGCAGGCGTTAGCGCATTAGAATAAAAAATAAACATAAAGGACGCAAAAGTGGAATTTTGTATCTTTCAGTGATTGAACCTGAGACTTCTCGCTCCAGCGGACAATCAGCCATTCTGGCCACTTTGATAATCGACAATAGACAAACCAATAGGGATGACTGCGTTCCTCGTTGCGATTTTTCAATAATAAATTAATGATATTTGAATGAACCCAATACATATGTAGGTAATTAGTTTATGAAGTTATTTTTCTAAATTTATTTTTTTTTTTAATTTTACACATTAATACCTGAATATTTAAAGTTTTTTAGGATATGTTAAGAATTTATTATGAATTAATAATAATAATAGTTGGCGCAACAGGTCTGTAGGGACCCAGGGCCCAGCTACTCGCTTCTCTCTTATTATGAATTAATGAAACTAATTCCTTATTCACACAGCACCGACTAGTTTTCGTGTGTCCTTTCAGTGAGTACTTTTGTGTAAACTATTTTGGATTCAAATTTCGATCGCATTAACTAAAAAACAAAATTAATTCAGAGCATTTAAAACCAATTACATAAGTCTGAAATATAATTTTAAGTTGTAAGTTGTGACATCTGTTCGGTCAGCTGTTTTGCTGAATTTGCAAAAAGATGTGTGTTGTTCCAACAGTCTAACGATTTGAAGTCGTTTTTTTTCGTTGAAGGCGACTTTAAACGACTCGTTGTTAAAACTTAAATATTTTTTGTGAGAAAACTTCTGTTTTCGATGCAGTTTACGAGTGTTTTCTGTTTTCGCTAAAACCCAGTTTTCGGATCGTTGTAAATAAGGTTTTATGTCATTCAAAGGGTACTGCGCCATAAATGTGCAAAAAACAAATCCTGGCTATATGTCGCTATTAAGGCTAATAAAATTCAGTTAATACCCCATACAAAACGCATTAGGCAATTGATCGCTTTTTGGGAACATTCAATTCGTCGTTGAAAAATTACCATAGTAGATAACGTATTCAAATAAAAACCAGAAGAACCTGTCTTCAAGTCATGTAATTTACACAAAACCCTAAAAGTAAGCAATAGCCTAATTTTACTTCACGTAAGGACATAATAATTTATAGTCACTATCTGCAAGGTGTTGATGTTGACCAACCACTTTCGTTTTTTCATGGGCAAATAACTCTCAGAGAACTTTTAATTCACTCAAAAGTGTCTGTATAAATTTGGGACTGCTTCTCACAACTTCCGTATAAATACCAAACTGAACGAAATAGAATTACAGTCGAATTCCTCTAAGTCGAACCTCCTTTAACTCAAATTTTTCGACTCAATATTTGCATTCCCTTCAATTTAGCATAGAAAAGTCATCCTCTAACTTAAACATTTTTTTTTATTCTTGACCTACTACAATATCATTCTAAGTCGAATTTTCGTCTGAAGAAAACAAAACTAAAAAAAGAAAACTGGGAGCTGAAGAAGAGTCTGGCGAAACCATATGCCGGAAAAGAATGATATTGAAAACGCAATTAAAATAACCGAAGATGTCCCAGAGGAGATTCACTAGTTTGAGTGAATACTGCTACTTTCACATCCCAAACAAAAATAACAAATTTGTTTAACTAATTTTGTTCAAAATATACCTACTTTCCTATTTTTTTTAATTGAAATAAATTCGCTTAAAAAAAAATCCCTCTAACTCGAATTTTTCCAGAAATCCCTCTAACTCGAACTTTTTTTAACTCCCGTGAAAATTCGACTTAGAGGGATTCGACTGTATTTCAAATTGAACCAACATTTTGCTACTTGTGTTATGGAAAAAAAAAAAAATTTATTGGCAGTCTTTATATAGGTACCTACCTTTATTTTCTTTTTAAGCGAACCACATGTTGTTTTAATTCCGTCTATGTTTCAACTCAATATTTCTCTGATGTCTTCAAATCCAAAATAATTGACTGAATCGTCATTTTGCAAGCTTTCCACTTTTTTTTGTAAATTTTTCCTTAATTCTTTCGAAAAACTTATTTTGAGCCGAATTTTGCTAATAACAATTTTAAAGCTTCCACTTGAACTAAGTATAAGTGGCAAATAACAACAGAGTAAATTGGTTTAATTCTGCACAGTAAATTTGTTACTTACGACTAAGAAACTTTGACGGTGAAATTGATAAATCGGCTATTTTCGATCGAGTTTCCCTAAACAATTTGGCTCGGTTATTTTTTACCACTGTACCCCTCTTTTTGGCGCTATATTACTTAGTAGTTTTTAACCGAAAGATCGGTGATTTTAAACAACTTGTGTATTTTTTGTTTGTTCCTGTGAGTTCAAAAACTGAAAATTATTATTAGTACCGCTCTTTCAGCGATCGCTTATAGTTCCCACCAAGACAGTTTTCATATTAAGATCGACGTTACTTATCCCTAAGCTTCCACTGAAATCGTTTCGTTTTAGTACCTCACATTAAACCAGTGCAGCCTGCAGCAGTGCTACATAGCTGGCTTACGAATTATCCTCTGAATATGGAGAAAAAAAGGAATAATGAGGTAAGTATTAAGAACTAATTAATTTATACTGACATTTTATAGCTGTTATATCGCTTTAGTAATACATGTCATTCAAAGAGGACAGAATAACAGAAAATTATTTTAAAAACCCCGCAATGTCAGATGCTGAGAATGAAAACAGAAATACACTGTAAAGCTAATTTAAACTTTGTCGTCACAAATATCACACGAACACCTCTGATGACACTGACCGAGAAACTTTCCTCATGCAAACATCGTAAATTTTCAACGCATGAGTATAAAAATAACATCACCATGAAACTTCCCGTATATAACTTCGTGTCCTCTAGGTGGTAAAGTATTTATCGACACGAACACGAACAAAGGAGTTTTTCACCTCAACTATCCTTAGTAGCTCCCTTAACATAGTTGCGTTTGCTTATACATATATTTTCCGTATATAGCGGTAAACTCTGACGTTAGGTGGCCGTCTTGGAAGAGTATGCAACAATGATACCCATGAGTTGATACAACATTGTCCACAAATCACGTTGTGGTTTATGTGGGTAACTTTTGAACCCACGTTTCACTCAGATAAGAGAAAGCTAGAATTTTTCGTTATTCCATGGTCCTGGGACGAAAAACAACGTTACCTTTTAGTTGGAACTAATTTTAGCTTTGAATTTTCAATCAACTTTGTGTGGGGACAGGCGATTTTATGGATAGACAGCGATGAAAGGCAATTAAACTTGCGCCTGACGGTGCATTCTATACGAATACTATTGTCCGATTATCTGATTCAGTGGCACGTACTAACGTCCTGCCCACAACCGAAATTCAAAAGACTCTCGTTCGAATTCATTACCGACAACAAAGAGGACGGCCAACGGTTTCAATGAAAGCGATTCCGTTTCGGATAAAGAACTGCAAAAGGACGATTTATTTGCTGCGTATACGTACTCATTTAAAAATTGCATTTATTTCTTATTCGTAATCACTGCAGTATGAGTGTTTTCAGAATAGCAAGCATTCAGTTGGTGTGCAATGATTAACGCTAGTAATGAGGTGGGGTTCACTGATCAGATCCATTAATTCCGTCTGGCTATCAGTTTCACAACCTCTTGGGGGTGGTTCTTAATGCGATTTAGTTCTGAATAATTGCATTTTTTTGCGGTATAACTTCTCAATGAAATAAAAGAAATCCGTTAAATGCACATGCACATGCACACACTGAAGGACATTTTTCACAGTCAATGGCTTTGAATGTTTATTTTTATCAATGAAAGTGCAGGCAACAGAAAGACGTTTACATTATATGTAGGTTTGGCTGCAAATAAATTCGATTAATTCTTTTTGAGTTCGAATAAAGAAATGTGGTTTGCATTTACCACCATTCGAGTTGGAAGATTTTAGATATTTGACTCATTTTTGAGATAACTCTTCACCAAAGAAAAATAATTAAAAAATTATTGTTCAGAATATTAGAATATTTCACAAGTAAAAGTTGACATGTAGATGTAATTAATTTTACTAAATGACGAAAATTGCCTTTTCTATCGACTGAAGAAAGCTTTTAGTATAGGAAAAGTAGGAAAATAATAGGAATTTATTATATTGTCACATCCTATTGTAAGCGGCACCCCCGTAATACCTACATCCTGGGCACATTTCTGCTGCATGTTTACTTGGAGTTAGATTTCTAGTTTGTTTACTCGAAGTCCATTTACAAATTTTTTGTTTAATCGAAATCGGATTGCGATTTTTCCAGAGAATTGCCCACGCGAATTCTTTTTTTCATCTTAATCTTTGTGGGAAGATCGATATAAGGCAAACTAGATTTCGAATTAGATTTAGCTATTGAGTCTAGTTTCAATAAAGATCTGAAAGAGAACGCAACGTTTGAATTTAATTTGTTTACCATATGTTAGAAGACACATTTTTTTCCCAACTCAATTAATGTATCCCTTACGCTAGTTACAAATGAATAAGGCAAATAAAACTTATACCTTGGTATATTATGAAAGCCACCATTGAGCCGCGCAACTTCTCGGAGGTACTTAAAGTAAGATTTCTTCCTTAAATTGTCTTGTTACGTTAACGAGCCTAAAACATTTGTCCCGCTCTTTAATTTTCATGTCGTAAAGTTTTTGAGAACATCTAATCTTGAACAAGATTAAAAATACAACAAAGATATAACTTTGCGTGTTCGTTGCCATAAAGTTTTCGAAAAAAAATTACATTCAGCAAATCTGCGAGACAGCACTTTTAAATTACAAGTCAATTACCGAACAGTTTTGACCAACTATTTTTTTTTTAAATTTCATATTTCATAAATTAAATCTGATTACAAATTTTGTAGTTGTTAAAAATGTCTGTTGAATGTAACCTTAGTATAGTCCATCGGATTAACAAGTTCGAAGATCTCTCAGAAAAAAAAATCAACGAAAGTCCACCACTGTCAACTTGAAGCAATTCATCTCCATGTGTTGCAAATTAAATAAAATCTTTACGATGCATTAGCCCCGACTACTCTAGCCGAGTTTTTTTGAGCTTCGATCTCAGCCAAGCAAAGTAAAGTAGGCTTTTCAGCACGCTAATTTCAACAACTATTGCGAGTCCCGAAGTGTCAATTGGAATGTAGCTGTCGTATTTGCGTGCTGAAAATCCTACTTTGCTTTGCTTTGCTGAGATCGAAGCTCAAAAAAAAAACTCGGCTACTATCCACGAATGTAAATAATTAAAATTGTCCTAGATGGAGTTTTTCTAATGTGGACTCCTGCGTTGAATAAATATAACAAATATAAGTGCGGTTTTCCACCACCAGCTGGTGGTACTTAATTGTCTCGCATATTGTCTTGAATCCATTGTCAATTGTAAAATTACCATCAAAATCCACTGTAAATAATTGTCTTCAGAAATATTTTAACTCAAATCGACCTCCGCGTATAAGTTTTCACTGAGCTTTTAGTCGAATTCGAAACACAACAATAGAAAAAAAAAACAGCTTCCATATCCTTCTTAGGTGCGATGATTGGCGAACCAACCTCAAATAAACATCCTCTTTCTGTTGTCATAAATACTTTAACCTTTCAGTCCATTATCGCTCATCGGATATGGGCTCATCCAACCGAAAATGTTAAATGGTTACTGTCATTAGCCAGGAATAATAAGTTACAGTGTCAGTGATGTGAAACAAAATGGATTGTTATAGGCATACAGTGAAAGTTATAAATGGAAATTTGATCTAGGTAAACTGAAGACTGGATGTCCTCGGAGAGAAATGACAAAAATAGGTATAAAGGTAGCACCAACTTAGTAATTCCTCACACATGGCTCAAAGTAAAATGTATCCTGATAAAGGTTCAATATAATATTTTATCATATCTGACTTGGGCTAATAAGGGGCGACATTTTTTTATCTAATTCAATTCCCCAAGTAGTGATGCTACAACGATATAAACTTTCTGTTAGAGTGTGAAGAGTTATTTCTTTGTGTCATAATAAAATCCGTACCCTTAAACTGGTGTAAACTTAAAATTTCAAAGTTCTCAGAGGGTGATGTAATAGAATGGTTTGGCTTTTTCTTCGCAGGGGGAAGTCTACATCAAAATTTACATCATTAAACATGACGGAGCTGTTGCTTGAAAAGGATGCATCCCAAGGGGAGCTATGAATATAGAGTGATATGACGGTAACTTTAACAAAATACGTTTTACATCATCAGTTGATGAGTTCACTGTCTACCAAGGGTGTAAGATAGTGGAAACATTAATAATTGTAATGGGGGCTTTGATCCATGGGTGATTTTCTTTTTGAGTGTATCCGATATTAGCTAACAGGTGGACTTCTTCTGGAACTAGAAATTTGCAAGGAACTTGTATTTTAGAACAGCAAAAACATGTTTTTTTTCTAGAAAATCTAAAATAGCTAACGTCTGAACATTTGAGCCGCAATAAAAACTTAATAATGATGAATTATAGCAAACTAAATAATGCTCCAAACTAAGCCCTACATTTTATGGAAAACACAAACGGGTAACAAACAGACATATTTTGAAATTTGATTATATGGTATTGGTAGGGATAAGTGGAGTAGGTATTAATAGTGCAACAATTACAAAACCATATATGTCATAAGCCAAGTCAATTTGTCAACTTTGATTGCTGTAAAGTTAGATTCGCGATATTGTAGCTGGTGGTACGTTGTACTTAAGAAAGCGTTCAAAAGTAAGTTTGAGGAAGTTTGTGGGAAAATTAAATATTCTTCCGTAATAAGTGATGTTGTCGAAACATAGGTACAAATATCTAGGGGTGACCATTGACAGTCATTTGCTCTGGGATAAGCATATCAACAAACTTCGCTTTGACTCACAGCTTCAGTCTAAAAAGAGGGATTGCCTACAAGCTGGATTTGAACTTGAGTGTAGCCCAGTTTGAATTAGTGTGTTTGTGCCACGTTAATCAAAGGTGCACACACATACTTGAAAAAAACCAGCCCACAATTGCGGTTTAAATCAGATGTCATGTAGCCTGAGGCGGATTCTCATTTCAATATCGATTGCGGGGCTGTGTTTGTACATAATGGGTTTTCTTAGTTCCAGGTTGTTTTGCTGAGATCGAAGCTCAAAAAAACACGGCTATTATTAGGATTTTTTTTATTTTACCTATGATGTTAACATTGTGGTTGTAAACAATGGAAATACTAATCATTTGCAAAAAATAAATTATTTAAATATTTTTATATATTTTTCTATACTTTTAAGTTTCTGTTCTTGCCCTTACAGTTTAAAGAAAATAAATTCATTTATTGATTTTCAACTACGAATTGGTTGGTCCTCAAAATTTCTAAAAATGTATTTGATATGTATTGTCCTATTATTTGTTGAGGGGTATGGTATGAAGGTTGCAAATTTTTTTGGAAGGTTACATTTCGAAAAGTAATGCGAAAAGTAATATATAATATAGTTTTAAAAATTGTGTCATGTTAAACTTATATATTTTTCAAGCTATATTTAAAATATTACTAATGAAGCCTATATAAAGAAAGGTTTAAGTATAAAAAACAACAGGCCAAATTTAGTGGATAGCACAAAAAAGTTATTTTCTAAATAAGCATTATTTATATTTTCGACTGAATGAATTGTTTTCATTAATTACGTTAATTTGAAATGCTTTTGTTTATTAAATTGTGGAAAATTTTGTTAAAAATATATATTTTTCCCCTTGTTGTGTTCTGTTATTACCTAAACGGTAACTTCATAAAAATAATATAGTTCAAAAATTATATTTGCATATATATCGCCCATAAACTCCAACATATTTTAAGACTTAATATTCCTTAGATCTTCGCTTTGAATTTGTTGAATTTTTCCTTTCGAAATTCGCCATCCAAATAACTTTTTGTTAGATACTGAGAATCTGGTATAATGGCTCTTTTTATCTATTGAATTGAATTTGATTTATGTTAAACTTTTGAGTAATAAAACTTGTAGTATCAGATAATAAATATCTTATACTTTTCGCCAAAAACAACAAACTAAAATAAGCACAATAATAATTGTAGGAACAAAAATGCTGTATTTTATTTTCATGAATGAATATTTCTCATTTATTCCTTTATTTACATGTTGATTACATTAGTTAATAACCATTTTGCAAAATACATGTTTTCGTGGTGAAATAAAACAGAAAATCTCAACTGTGGGAACGCATCCATCAGCTGATCGAAATCAATAAATACACTAAACTCAGTCAGTGTTCTTAGCATTCTCACTTTATTTTTCCCACGAAGCGAGGGCATTTTTCCTTTTCGCCGAACTCAAATACCCTCGATTTGTTTATGAAAAAATATTTCTTCTAAAAGTAAAGCTGGTATTATTCGGAAAGAAATTCACATTAAATTAAATGAAAAATAAAAAGTTGGCGCAACAGGTCTTTAGGGACCCTGGGCCTAGCTTCTCACAACCATTCGTTTTGTGTGAGTTTTTAATATTTGGAACGAATGATAGGGATCTACAATTTTATGCCGATTCCAAACGGCTGATTGAGAAGCTCTTTCGTGACAGTTATACTCTCGGATGTTTGTCAGACGTTCGCGAGAGGTGGCGCTGTGAAAAAAACCCACAGTTGGAGTTTGGGTTTTACATTAACCGAGTATAAAAATCGCAGTTTGTCAAGATTACTATGATTATTTCTTGGTACTAGAAATCTTTTGCAAAAATACGAATCTCTCGGGCAACAAAATATGCACAAATGGTAGAAATTCCACGATGTAGGATGACTGCTGAGTGTCAGTATTTTATGTACCCCCCCCCCATTCACATTTTTTTTGTTTAGTTGCTTCACTCGTATTGATTCACGGATACGAAATTTAAGTGAGAATTTTGCTTTCAAAATTTTGTGGGGGGAATCAGCTAGGTGCGCGGGAGCTGACAGCCTATTTAATACTTAGTTTATGATGAAAACGATGAACATGAAGCCGTCTAAAAGCGATATCGTTTTTTTCAATCGTTGCGACGACGATCCTTTCCTAAATCACCCCATTAGAGCCCAGGAAACATTTTTTTTTGTCGTAGTTGGCATAGATCTAATTTCTATCTAGTTTGAAGGATTTTCTGGTCTCAAACAATATAGTTTCGACAGGCCCGGCAACTAACAGGCTCTTAATGCCACTATTACTACATAAAAAAGGAAACAGCAGTTCTCAAGTCTAAGGATGATTAAGTGGGCTTAAGCTATGTGAAAAAAGAAATCCACAAAATCGCTTTATTCAATTTTATTGCAATCCATTAGGGGCAGTGGGCTGATCTAGGGTCGCCATTCTGTAAGCCGAAAGAAACGTTCAAAGGTTCTCGTGTGCGATTTACTTCTGCGACTTAAGGCAAATCATTCGTGAGCACGAACACGTTTTCGCCGTACAGCATATGAACTTTGGACTGGCAGTTATTGTTGTGTAATTCAGAAAAGTCTCCACATACCTTTGTCCCCACACACCTCAGCCTCACCCTCAGCTGGCTAGGACCAACCATTGACAAACCCACATCGTGGTTGAAAATACATTTTTTTTAAAAAAATTCACTCACACACGTGACTATGACTATATCTACCATTATGATACAGAAGTGGCAACATTTTCCTTTTTTATTTTGCGCCTAAGGCTATGCCTCTTTTTTCGATGTTTATTAAATTTATAAATATAGGTTGGTGGAGTTGATATATTTTTTTTTACCCTACATAACGCTGTGCCAACTGATTTCACAAGTCGACAAATTCAATAATAAAATCGCGGAAAAAATATATACACACACATCAACAAGTCTATCATAAACGTAAAAAAATATTTAGGTGTACCTAGTCATGGTTTCACTACAAAAAGAAAAAAAAAAGTAGATTTATTTGCCGACTCCCACAAACCCATAAATAATTATTCATATATACCAACAATATCGAATGATTTCAAAAATTCGCTTGTAATCTAGTGTTTGAGTCGTCGATACTGTCCAAAGGAACTTCATGGCGATGTGGTTTATTGATGTGCCAGTGGCAAAACCTTGTATCAATGTGATTAATAATTTAAAATATACGATTTACACAGTGAGCATGCCCTCCTCGGATTGACTGAATTATTTATTATTATATTTTCAGTAGAAATCGAGACTGGAAAAATATAATGGCTCCAGGCACCACCCATTCTAGGTAAAATAATGCTCTTGGTATTTGGTAATGACACGAGTGTGAGCGTGTCTGTCGGGTAATAGGGCATTTCCGAAGGGACTCGATGAAGGAAGTCTGTTGAAAATCGACAAATGATGTGGGCATGGGCATAGGTAGTTGTATGTATTTCTTGAACCGAGTGTCGTAGGAGGATACAATTGTACAAACAAATTCTAGTGACATTCTAGCGTAGTGCGAGAAAGGTTGGTAAGGAAACAATCACAGCACACTTTTGAATGGCATCGGCTAGATTTTGACACCGTAGCTATGACGTGATTGAGGTTGTTGACAGCGTTGCCAAGTCATTTTGCGTTTGAGCATTGTTTTCAAAATTTTCAGCGTTAATTTTGACCCCTTGGGCACCAAAACTGTAATTTTTACACATCTCGAAAGTTGATAAAATAAAAATTGAAGTTAAAAAACAACAGAAATAAAATCATATTCATATTCAGCCATAGCGAGTGCGATGTAAAATTAAAAAAAAAATACAAACATTAAATTTGTTTTTTAAATTGACCCTGTGCAAAAGTAGAATAAAAGGTGGCGTGCAGCGCCAGCGTTTGAAAAACGCCCAATCGCTAAGTCTACTTTTTCGGCACTGAAATGGGCACTAGATTTAACGCTGAAAGCACTAACTTGCCAACGCTGGTTGCTGATATTCTGAAGGTTGGCAGATATACCTACCTTCAGTTTCAGTTTTTCTATTCAATTTTTATTGATTTAATTCCGGAATTTTTTTCTCTTATTTCCGCGATCCATTTTTTTAATTAGAAAATAATATTTTCAGATTTGTTTCAGGCGTTTTAGTTTCTTCTTATTATCACAGCGTAAACAATAACTGTCCATATTGACCTTCAAAATGTAAATGATTATATTTGACACGAGCTGTAACGTTCCCTCGCCACGTGCCATCATTCTTGTGTAGCGTTCCAAATTCAAATAAACACAAAAACAAATCCAAGAAAAAAAAAATTGTAGACGATTTAAATGGAAGACGGGTGTCCACTGTATTATTTGTTCTGATACGCTAACGATCATAAACGAAGTTGATTCGCATTGCGATCTAATGGTACCATGAACGCATTCGAAATAAAATTGTCGTAAGTCAGAACAGTATAATTTTCGGCATAACACAAAGAAGGTAGGTACCCATAATTTGCATTAGAACACTGTCCGATATATATATTATTTGTTTGGAGTAATTATGCAAAATAGTTTCAGTCGCGCTATGTTGGAAATGTCTACCAAAGTACACACGACTCCGACACGGTCAGAAAATGCTTAGAAAATACAGTTTCTAAACAAAGATAAGCTCTACGTTCTCGTAGTCGTACACCCCTCAATGGTGTTGCGTTATTATCACACCCAGACTTTCTTCACTTTTAACTGATAAGAGTTTCTTAGAGTTTTTTTTTTTTTTTGTTGCTGGGATTGGGCTTGGGCTTTAGCTTGATGTCTCATGGAATCGGCGGCGGCGTAATAATTTAATATTTTAAGTATGAAAAATTACCCATTTTGACTTTTGTATTAGATAAAAAGCTTCGGCTTGTGGAGAGCAGCGATAACGGAATCACAAAGAATAGGAAAAGACAATTTTTAAATTTTGAAATTGTCTTTCGGCATTTATTGTCGTCTGGGTTATGAATTATGATAATGCGATCTTTCGGTGGGCATCACGTGTTGAAAGAGTGTGAGAAATTTGATTGATACGGGAACAGTGATAGACTTGGGGTTGACATGAAGAATGTGAGTGTTTCCGCCTGCATTACATCTAAAATTATTTTATATTGAAAACTGGTTCATGTGAGCTTGCAGCGCTGGTCCTTCCCT
This sequence comes from Cheilosia vernalis, assembly GCA_949126925.1. Taxonomy (NCBI): domain Eukaryota; kingdom Metazoa; phylum Arthropoda; class Insecta; order Diptera; family Syrphidae; genus Cheilosia; species Cheilosia vernalis. The sequence goes on along the minus strand of OX421358.1, from coordinate 100,933,877 downwards.
ATTCATTATTGATCCGACGCAGATTTGTTTTTAGAATTGTTTAGTTGTTTTGTAGTCTGTTTTCTATGCGGATTCGGTTGAAAATATTATTGCCAAACACTTTACTGCCTTTATTTGACAACTCAAGGGACGTGCGAGTGTTGGCTACACAATGAATGAGAGATAGAGTTTGTTTTTGGCAGCGTTATGATTTAGCTCAACGGCATTGCTCCCATTGTATGGGATACATTTTCATAAATGTCTACTTGTCTATTCTCCGCCACTATGAAAGATAGAGCAATATGAGTTTCAAAATCCACTCAGATCCCTTGCTTATTTCAGATTTTTTTGTCATGCCCTGATAAGACTCTTAACATGATTTATACAAAATACGCATTTAAAAATGTTTACATCCCTCAGCAACAAAATTATAAGTACGGTCATATTTTGCCATCAACTTTTAAATAAATTCATTGTGCTACATTAGGTATCCTTTTTGTCAAGGATTTGTTTAGCACAAAGCGTAATCAAATTTATACAACCATTTACCTTTTGGTATTTGGGTACTTTGTGCACACCACTGAAAATACCTGAAAAATAAGTTTGAATAATTTTTTTTTCTAGGATCTTGAGCTTGGGCGAATCTTTTCGAAATTCCCGTGAATTTAAATGCTACTAGAAGACACTTTTCTGCATGGAGGTGGTTTTGTTCGTAAGTTTTCGAGGCGAATGAATGAGTGAATGAGGCTCATGAGTTAAAGAACATGGACATAGGGTTTAGTAAAAAGCCCTAAGTCAAAAGAATCACAAAATTTGTCAAAAAAAAATTGTTGTAGGTACCTACCTATACAAATTTCAAAGTTTGTGAAATACGAGTATGATTGCTGTTTAGCTGTCACAAAGAAAATATATATGAAAAGCTATGTCAAGAAAAATAACAAATCCGACATTGAATTTAAAGTTTAAAATAAATGCGCTCAGACAGTTTTATGCATTTGCGAAGCAGTTCTGTCAGACTGAAAAAAATCAGAATGTCAGTATGAACAGTACCAACTTTTTATCTATTTCCAATACCTACTCAAAAATAAAACCATACTTTCAATTCGAGGAACCTAGCTACAGCGGTTGAATTTTTTTCTTGTACGTATGTAGTCATGGATGCGGTATGAAACGTTCACCCGGTCGTATTTCATCTACAACTTCGATGCACTGCTAATCTTAGCTTAATGTTTACGAACTGGCAGAATTCCAGTAAAAAAAAAAAAAGGAAAAATCTAAACAAATAAAAAATTTCAGAAAATGCTCCATATACTTTCAAGTTTTTGGAAGTGCTAGATGTAGCATTCAAAATGGCACCATTGTTTGCAGGTTCCGACTGGCAAAATATATAAATTTGGCAGATCCATGCTTACAATTAAATTTCAATTCCATCTCCAAAAGGTTCACTAAACTAATATCCATGCTCAACTACGAGTATTAGATTCAAAAAATAGGAATATTTACATTAACTAATTGCACTCGGTAGGCGTGCGGCTTAGTGGTTAGTGTGTTGGACTACTAAGCGAGGGGTCACAGGTTCGAATTCCGCAAAAACTCAAATTCCAACTCAGGGTTTTTTCACTGCGCCATCTCTCGCGAACGTCTGACAAACATCCGAGAGTATGACTGTCTTGAAAGAGCTTCTCAATCTGCCGTTTTGAATCGGCATAAAATTGTAGATCCCTTTCATTCGTTACAAAAATTAAAATCTCACACAAAACGAATGGTTGCGAGGAGCTAGGCCCAGGGTCCCTACAGACCTGTGGAGACAACTATTATTATTATTATTTTAATTGCACTCGCATTTTAATCAATCGCACACTGTCAAATAAAATGTAGTACAAATCCGGAAGGGCTTGAGAAGCCGACGACATTTGAAGGATTTTATATTGTACAAGTACATGGCTCTTTCAAATAAAAATAAAGTGCACGACTGGGTCGCACGAAACTTTCTCGTTTAGTGCGAGTCTGACTGACTTTCAGAGTCTTCAGCAAATCGAAAATTGAGGACACAAAAGTTTGGAAAACATCCATTTGACTCTAAGTTTGCATTTTGGTCAAAATCGTTATTGCCGTTTTCCGGTAAACTGAAAAAAAAAACAAAAATTCCTTTTTTCAAAAATCCTTTGTACGATAATAGGTATAGAGAAAAACTGAGTTTGCTATTAAGTTATAAATTACCACATTACCTTAGAAATTGTTTTTTGTTACAATCGTATAGAAGAGCGTTTTCGAGATATGTCAAAATTTCAAAAGTACCGTTGTTCGAATTTTTAGCCAAAAATTGGGTACGCAGTCCTGGTAACCTCACCTACTTAAGCTTAAATATCAATTTTGATTGAAATCGTTGGAGCCGTTTTCGATCAAATCAAACTGGTACGAAAATGTTGTATGGGAAGTACCATTAATATTGAGGTTACCTTGCAAAAAAAAAAGAACACCTCCCGAGCTGTAAGCCCAAAAACTCCAAATCCGAGGTTTAAACGTAATCCGGGAAGCCGTTTAGGCTGTAGGCCTGTGGAAGGACGGACAGACGGACAGAAGGACAGACCGGACAGAATTTTGTGACCCACTTTTTTGAGTTCCTCTATCATCGTAATATCAGAATTGATTAAAATCTCGAGTTCGAAATTTTGTACGAAACCAATATCTTTTTCTTACTACGTAATGGAGAAAGTTAAAAAGAAAAGAAAATTTTTTTTGGCAATCTACTGGGTTGGGATATGTCAAAGCATGTGAAAATAGTTAAATCCGAAATTAAAAATACAGCGGTCGAAAAAGGAGTACAATTATTACTCTTATTGTAGTACCTACTTTCGGCAGCGCTGATCCGGATACCTATATTTATGTGCTATATTAGGCAATGTCAACTTTGATAAAAATTCAAACATTTTTTTTTTTTCAAATTCGTGTGATTGAACAATGAGCTCACTAATTACAAATTGGTATGTAACTATATTGACGTTAGCCTCCATGCAAATATCACATCGTAGGCGCACATTTTTCTTTGACTATATTTTTATTAGCTGTGCAAAATTAGAAACTCATATCGTGTGCAATTGCATTAAACGGTTGATTAAAATTTCATTAAAATCACTCGCGTGAGAGTGAATCGTAAACAGATTGTTGTGCTAATTTTCTATTTTCAGTCATCGGCTTGATGGCTGTTATTAATTTTTACGACGCTATTATACCAATAAAGTGGGCAATAAATTTTATTGTTTTCTCTAACTTTGACACACTAGTTCTTAACGACGTGAGATTTATGTAATGTTATGCAGAAAAAATTTGAAATGAAATTGATATTGAAATTTAAATTTGTTTTGGTTGTTCTTAAATCAAAATAAATGACTTGATTATTGGGGTTATGTAAATGAAAATATTTGACTTGAAGTAGGCTTCTTAAAGTACGCACTCTCAACCTCAATGCAAATCTGGGCTATTCACGTAAAATAAATAAAATAGTGAAAATACAATCATAATCAGCGTTGCCAACCAATTTTGGCGAAAAAAGCCTAACTTGAAAAAAAACCGATGCCTTTTTCAATAAAATAATGCCTAAAACATTTTTTTTATGTAAATTGGAACAATAAATCAAAAATTAAACACAAATATAAAAAAATTAACACAAAAAATCCTTATTTCCAAAAAATAAATTAAATTATGTAGAAATCACAGAAGAAACAGGAACAAAGTTCATGACTTTAGTTTCATGAGTAGGTAGGTAAATACTAAATAGTATTGAACAAAACAAACATAGTTTTAGTCCATCAGATCATCGTCATTCAATTGCATTACACTTACTGGAGGTGGAATATGGAAGCTGGAATTATTTTTAAAGAAAGAATAACCGATAAAGTGTTCGGAAAATGGGAAGAGTTTGAAGGTGGAAAACACATTCATTAAGACCGAGCACCGAGGTCTTCTTTGTGCCAAGATTTTTTAAGAATGTTTAAAAAAATAAAAAGTCAGTATACGTTGAATCAAAAAAAAATATATATACATTTATATAGGTAGGTATTTGAAATAAAAAAATTATTCCTTTTTGGGAAAAAAAAGCCTTTAATCCTTAGCAAATGAAATAATGCCTAAAAGGCATGAAAAAGCCTAGGTTGGCATCGCTGGTCACATTGCAACTTGAAAATTTTTTGTCGTTCATGTTCATCGGTAGTCTCGTCACCGATGGTGGTCCGAAGAACCTCCGATGTGATTATATGGGAACCGATGACGGATTCGGAGGTGCAATTTAAACCGGAGGTTTTGACGTATAGAATTCGGGGTCCAAACTCCGTAGCATCCCTAAAGCCCGTATGACACTACATTTTTCTCTCATTTTTTACTCATTTTTATAGCATTAAATCATGTTGAAATTGAAATATCAGCTTCGCGTTAAAGAGACAAAATGTGTTTTATGAAAGGGGTAACAATAATTGTTTTGCAAAGCAACTACAAATTTTCAAACGAATTTATAACCACAAACTTCAAAGTGACCAGGGGAGGCCAGGGATCCCAGATTAAAGAAAAATAAACAAATCCCAAAAAATATTTTTTTTTATCAAAACAAAAACCCTTAGGTCTTATTTTAACATTTTCTGTTTTATTTTAATATCTTGGAACTAAGCATACAAAAAAAAATAAAAGGAATTATTAGATATATTTTTTTCCCCAAAAAATCCTCTTTTGTTAGAAAAACGCCAACAAGATTTTTGTCTGCACTACGTATGCGAATGCGTTGACTAGTCTTGCGGTTTATTTTGAATTTTGACACTTGGAAATGTCAACTGCAGCAGAATTTCCTGGAATATATTTATCGGTTCAACTGGAAAAAAGTGACCAATTTAGGCCAATAAAAAACTGTAATACATCAAGTCAGTTAGCTGTCAGACTTACTTACCTAGAAATCCGAACGTCACCAGAGCATTCAAATGTCAAAGGCGATAACGCCGAGGAAAGTGTTTAAAAGCGGTAAGCAACGAGGTATTCTACGCCTGAGACCGAAAACCAGATATGTAGTGTCTTTGCAGATAAGTCGCCCGAGGTGTTCTGACAGTCCTGGCGATTATTTCTGGCATTGCAAGCAATCCACAAAGATGCCGGTATAAAAGTAAACAGTTCATATCTAAGTTACATAATTCCTCCATGAAATTAGCCGCCACAGGATATTGGAAATATTCTCGACGCGGCAACCACAAACCCACACATCAAAATAACATTGTAATTCAATAACAATCAAATTCCAAATGCAATGCACGATACTCGTTGAATTATAGAAACACAAAATACCAACAACCATAAGAGGTATTTTCATTCAATCAAAATATTATACCGAAAGCAATCACAAATCGATACGAATTTGATTCAGTCCTACTGCTACTGGATTACGATGGTGTGGTTGTCTATTTGGGAAATTTATTCAAGCAACCCATTTTGGCATAAAAAATCAATGTAATCATACAGAATGAGTTAAATGTTGTCGTGGATGTGAGCAGATGCTCAGTATTGTTATGATCGTAGAATTTATTGGGTAGTGGTTAGCTAGTAAGGCTTTTAACTGAAACAGCATTATGCGTTATAGGTTAGCCCGCTTATTGATTTTGTTATTCTCAAGGGTAACTACTCAGTGAGTGATTGCCGAATATATTCAAATTGTATGAACGGCCACGATTTACGGTGAGCACTTGACTACTGACCCGATGCAAAAGGCTATATTGATGATTACAAACCAAACATTATTATTTCGTAGATCTAAATAAACTAGTATCGCTTGTGGTCGAAAATCGACCATACCTTTTAATAAGAGTGTATATACTAAAAATCGTACTTCTGTTATTCTCGTTATTTATTTTTGTTTTTTTATAAACGAAAAGAAAAGAGCGACATCTATAATACCTACATGGAAAAATAAAGTGCACGACTGGGTCGAACGAAACTTTCTCGTTAAGAGTGTCCATATGGACATAGAATCCCTTATTTCAGAGTTTTGAAAACATCCATTTAACTCTAAGTTTGCATTTTGGTCAAAATCATTATCGCCGTTTTACGGTAAACATAAAAAAAAAGACAGGCACTCCGGGAGTGCCGACAGAAGTAATTACTTGAACAATTACGTGTGCATTTTTCAAATCGTCAGGAAATACTTTCAAATGAAGTGTTTCATTATTGATTATTATAAATTACTACTACAAATCTTATATTACAATTTTCACTTTTATTTAAAGCGTCATTGTATCTACATACAAAATTGTGCATATTATTTTACATAAAAATATTGCAATCTACTATTGCTTAAAACGTACATTTCCAAATACATACATGAAATATTGAATTTAATAATTATTTGGTATTCTTTGAAATGAATACCAATGGAATTTATGAATTTTCATCTACAAAAATTATACATACATATTACAATTTCCATTTAATTTGTAAATGAGATGTCCTATCTTCCTAGCTGCATACAACCATGCGCACATACAAAGTTTCATTGGAATCCGTTGAGTTTCTCAGCAAACGGGTCCAAAACTATCCTATGTTTCTAGCTGCATCCAACCATGCTCACATTCATTGAGTTCGGTTGAGTTTCTCAGAAAATGGACAACAGCGCCATCGGGTATCGGTTTCTCGGTGACGATGACGCGGTGCCGTTTTACATAAAGGTAGCGCGAATTCATTAATTTCTTCCCATCTAAAAGTGCCCAACTCGCCTAAAGAATACTATTTTGCTATTAAGTTATAAATGACCACATTACCCTAGAAATTATTTTTTGTTACAATCGTATGGAGCGTTTTCGAGATATGTCGAAATTTCAAAAGTACCGTTGTTCGAATTTTTAGCCAAAAACTGGGTACGCAGTCATGGTGACCTCACCATGAAATCGTTAGAGCCGTTTTCGATCAAATCAAACTGGTACGAAAATTGTATATAGGAAGTACCATTAATATTGAGTTTACCTTGCAAAAAAAAAAACACCTCCCGAACTGTAAGCCCAAAAACTCCAAATCCGAGGTTTGAACGTAATCCGGGAAGCCGTTTAGGCTGTAGGCCTGTGGAAGGACGGACAGACGGACAGACCGGACAGAATTTTGTGACCCACTTTTTTGAGTTCCTCTATCATCGTAATATCAGAATTGATTAAAATCTCGAGTTCGAAATTTTGTACGAAACCAATATCTTTCTCTTACTACGTAATGAAGAAAGTTAAAAATACGTAAATGAGCTGCTCCATCGGAAACAGATTCTAATCTAAAATGATTTATGTTTTCAATAGGTACCTACGTTACTATGGTAGTATAGTGGCGACAAATCCCCTCTATATTATTTCTGTAGTTTTTATAGTGTGTTTCTCCCTTTTGCGGCTCACACGCTCAACCAATCTTAACAAATCAAGTGTCAAAAAAAAGATATTTTCGGGGTGCTTATCTTTGCATTTTTACTTTTTTTAAAATATTAACTATTGAAAAAGTTGAATTTTACTACACTAAATTTCAACTACGCAGTTGTGTACATACTTTGATTCGGGATACACTTTTCTTTCGTTCTTCATGCGCATGCCTGTACAAATTACAAACGACGTCACGAAAGAGAGTCGACAGCCGAAGAGAGTTACAGTCAAGATTAGTGAAAACATATAATGCTCTGATGACTCTTAACACATTCACAGATAGGAAATCTAAGAAAGAATTTTAATTTCAAAATCTAGGGAGGAATTGGTAAGGGTTATGTGTTGTCGATCTCCGAAACCACTCAACCGATTTCAATGAAATTTTGTGGATACCCATCCAGTTGGTTTCAGTTTTAAAGATATGATAGTTTTGGACCCGATAGTTCCAAATGAAAGGCACGGAAATACCGGGTGGGTACCCCTATAAATAAAAGAGACTGACGTCTGTGTGTGGCACTCATAACTCGAGAATGGATCGTTCGATTTTTACGATTTTGGGCTTGGAGGATTCGTTTAGGAAGGACATTATGCTACTTTTTGTCGTGTAAATAAAAGTTTAAGGGGATGAGATTGGGAATAGAACTTAGTATGGCAACCGCACTTTGTAAAAAAATATACTGGATACGAAATACAATACAACAAAACTTATTTCAAAAGTTTGATTCTCAAATTCTTTAGATGTTCCGGGCTCACCGCTACACAATTTTAATTCGAAAGTCGGCTCAGTTATAATTTTGTTGAGCAACCCCAATCAACCGAAACTTTTTTAACGGATTGGGTTTGATTTGAATTTGAATGTGAAGTATCTCAAATCAAATGTCTTGGAAGCTAAGATTTTGACTTAAAAATTCAAGCAACGGATTCCGATGATTTGCAATAATTGGTTTCCGAACGCCTTCAATTTCCCATGCATATCGCTTTCATGAAAAAAAATAGTAAGTCGCAAGGACAATTGCTGGATATTTGTGACATCAATTATTGAATTCCCATGTTTTTCAATCGTACAATCAATCGTATGTGGCGTGCTCACGTGTAACCAAATCTTCCGCTTTGTACGTCGTGTACCGTAAAGCATTTTAGTGATAAAAATTAAGGTTGGCTGACACGTCAATCATTGCGGTTTGATTTAAACACATCAACAATGCTATACTTTAGTTATTATTGTATTGTTTTTAATACAATTTTTCAATACAGAATTTGAATTGACCGAATTGCATAAAGCAGCATGTTCATTGTTCGTTCTCGGAATTATTATTTTTATTACATTAACGAATTTGGGCGGAGCGAAGTTCGCCGGGTCAGCTAGTAATAAATAATTCCCTTAATAAATTTCTTAAAATTATTGCTTATTTTTAGGGGCAGGTAAATTGCATACCTTTATGGGTAAATGATTCTCTTCAACAGGTTCTAATCTTAGATGATTAAGTACGTTACTATGGAAACATGACAGCGAAAACTTGATTGTCACCAAAATCCTTTTAGTACCTGTTTTGTATGGGGAAGTCTTAACTTAATTTTACCACTCTTAATGGCGACATATACCCACGATTTTGTGTTTGTGCACATCTATGGCATAGCACCTTTCAAATAATATAAGTTTCATTCTCCTCATTTCATATTAAATGCCAAAAAAGCGTACGGAAAGCTTGGATGTTTACGTATTACCTAAATAAATAAATAAATAAAATAAAAATAAAAACAAATAAATAAATTAACTATGAACCCAAAAGAACAAATGATTGTTTAATTTATGGGTCAAAAAGCAGCAGTTGCAAATAAATCAATCGAAAAAGGAATCTTAGAAATATATCAATCGAAAAAGGAATCTTATTACGGTGGTCAAAAATCTGGAACCGGCATTCGTCGGCATACTTTGTGGCATTAAGTGTAAGGTGATGATAATAGTGCTACACGTAATCCTCTTGAAAAATTATTTTTTCCGGAGATCCATGATCAAGATATATGTTGTATCTCTATCGTGGCCATCGGTGACAGATAATTCTACGCACGCCGAGTCGCAAAGGAAACTGTTTTTAAAAAGCTCACGCACTCGATCCCATATAGCCACCAAAGGAACCAATCTATTGCTGGTCGATTTCAACGTCTACTTTTATAAGTTAACATCAAATGTATACATATTTAAACCATTTCGAGTTGTCACAGTGCGCCTTTATCATAACTCATTGAGTGGGAAAGGCGTCAAAAGACGTATTACGCATTCAAGTGGTGTGCCCACTTCCTCTTTTTAGTCTTAATGTAAAAATGTTTTAACACATTGACTTGGCATGGTCAGTTTTGCGCCTTCGCACAGAATTTTAATATCATATTTTAGTGAGTTATGTTGTTGGCCATTTGGCCATAAAGACGCATCGGCATTTAGATAAAAAAAATAAATAGTTGGCGCAACAGGTCCGTCTTTTCACGACCATTCGTTTTGTGTGAGTTTTTCATTTTGGGAACAATTTTATGCCGGTCTCAAATAGCTAATTAAGAAGCACTTTCAAGACAGAGTATACTCTCGGCGTTCGCATATAAGGCTGCCTAATTGAAACAATTTCCCCAATATTTACCTGTAAACACCTTTACAAGCAAATCAACAAACAGCTGGCTTTCATGCTTCAAAAAGTGTTACGTTACCTAATCACATCTCCTATCTCAACTTGGTGTCGCATTGGTAAATTGTTTACACAGAAACAAAAAACTGCTATTAGTAAACAAAACAAGGTGTTATCACCTTGTTCAAGTGGAGTATAATAGTCACCTCAAGCATGCGCTAACAATCGTTTGTAAATTGACTGCCAGATGTAAATATAATGAGGTGTGAATTTGTGTGTTTGGGAGCAGTAAATTACTGTTTGATAAGTTGACAGATGAGGCTGATGTGCTTTTAAGGCTTTCATCGAAAAACAACGAAAAACGTGTTGGTTGTCATACAATCTAACGGTGTTTTGATGAGTAAGCTGAATTGAAGACAAGTTACCTTCGTGGTCGTGATGCGATACTGAAGTGAATATTTGCAGTTTTCACGACGCGACGATGCTAATTAAAGTAATTATTGTGTGCATGGTTTTTTGAGCACTGGCCAAGCAATAGAAGTCGTGGGAATGAATGTTGAACACGTGATAAGGCGGTATGTATGATAATTTTGATTAGGTGCATAGCGCTGACGTTTGGGAAAGTAGGTGGTCGAAGAAGTAATATATTTTAACCACTATAAGTTCCAACTTAAAAGTGGGTTTCATTTCAGTCGTAGCCTCGTAGTTAAACGACCTTTATGACGAATCTTGCATTGTGATTCTTGCAAAATAGTCATTCCATTTTCAGTGTTGCGGTGGCTGGAAAGATATAATTTATTCTACCGAAAAGGAGCTTAGGCTTTAAACGAGTACAATCTAAAAGAAAAGTCTTCATAGGCCGTCAAGACGTCTTGAGCAATTTTGTCATTTAAAAATAAGTTTCAAATTTATTACAAAATACGTCGGATGTCGATAGGAAGGACATTTCCAGGCAATCTTTTGTAGTCCATTTTTTAGCAACCATTTATGGATTTGTCGTCAACGTAACGCAGCATTACTGTAAGAATGATTCCACACTACATAGTAACACATGAAATAAAAATGCAACCCTTCACCAAAAACATTTCGCAACTGAGTTTCTTGGTGTGCGCATGTAACAATATCTGCTGTATTGAATGAATACTTAAACCAGGGTGTTTTGCAAAGTTTTTGATTTAGTTTTGTACTAGAAGAATAGTGGCTCGATGGCAGCTTTAAAAGTGTCCGGATTAGAGACAGATAGATTTCATTGCAATGGTTTTCATTAGTCGTGTTTTTTGCATCTTCGATCTCAGTGAAGCAAAGTAAAGTAGGATTTTCAGCACGCAATTGCAACAACAGCTGTGAGTCCTCAAAGTGTCAAGTAGATCGTAGTTGTTGTAACTGCGTAATGAAAATCTTACTTTACTTTGCTTTACTGAAATCGAAGCTAAAAAAAAAACATGCCTATTGGCAACATCTGATGAAAACTTGTTGATTATCTTGCTCCACTTTTCCCATACATGACGTGCAATCAGCTTCTCATTGGACCTATTTCAATTCAATGGGGAACAAATTGTATTCAGTAATATTAATGGGCCTAGAGCATTTTCAAATATTTCCCGATTAAAAAATGCTCTGAACTGGAGCTTCAAAATGTGCATCAAATTAAATTGCACGCGGCATAGCGAATTCCCTTTATTAAAGTGTGAAGTATCCCAAAGCTCACAACGCATTCAAGCATTGCGAAATGGGATGCCTACGTACCTGCAGCAAAAAAAAAATTCCCTCGGTGCAGGTATCCTGTTCAATTGCTAGCATTTTTTGTCCCACTAAAAAAAAAAACTTTTCATGCGGCAATGCACTATTGTTGGCTTTGCCATACACAGGCTGCATGCTTCAGCTCCAAAACATTGTCAGAGTGTTTCACTATTTCCACTGAGGGGGGAATCGGAATTTTATTTATGAAAATTATGTACAAAGCATTTGTGTTTAAGGCGCAATTGATTTTTCAAATTAGGACATATTCCTGTGAGGTATACGGAGGACTATTATTCATTTCACACGAATTCGTTTGTGATAATTAAAACTTCACTTCAACTGCATCAATTCATACCAAATTAAAGGATTATCGTTTGGGAATCAATTAAATTTAATATTATTCGCCTTAATATGCTTGCAAAGCTGGGGTTCATTGCGACTACGGGCTTGGAATGGAATCGGATCGTACCTCTTCGAACATTATAAGGCCACGCGCACATACTTTTCGATGGAAGTTTGGTTCAGGGGAAGAGGTCGATTTTAAATGAGTTGAAATGCAAAGGGTAGGAAAATTATCAGAAATCCACTTTCAAAAATTATTAAAGTTTCGCTTCGATTTCGGTAAAATTTTTTATATGGAAAAGACTGAGGACGAATAAATAAAGCAGTGACTTTTGACAGAATTTGTTTGTGTTCCCAATTTCCTTCCAAAATATATATCAATTCAGTGATGCCTTGTTCTCGTTTTCGGGAATGATACTCGTAGTCATGCCGATAAACGATGACTACGGTTCGCCCAGCGATCGGGCTCGTATGTAAAATATTGGAAAATAAAACACACATAGCACAACATCTCGACAGTAGTTTAAAAAAAAAAAAAAAATCAAGCGGATATGATGTGTTTAAATCAGTGAAATTGGTTCTTAACTATTTGCCTTCTCTTATTAATTTATACTCGTATATAAGATTGTGCATATGCATCCCTTGAATAAGACAGTAACAGTTATGACATTGGTACACATTTATTTTTCGTATCACACCTTATCAAAACTGTAGTTCCTACAGTGAACAACAAAATTCTTTCATAATTTTATTTATATAAAAATGGTGTAAAAAATGTGTGGTAATTCATCAATTGAGAACGGCTGGGCCAATTAGGCTCAAATTTTTTTTCAGCGATTCGTAATTATAAGGAGAAGGTCTTTACTGAAGAAAATTTCGGAAAAACCATCCGGAAAAGTCGGAAAACTGGAAAAAAAAGAAAATTGATTTTTTGTATGGAGTTTTTTGTGCAATTATTCAGGAATGGCTCTTCGAATGGAAAGATAGAAAATTCTTAGTGGAAAACTTGGAAAATTCCGGAAAAATCCGAAAAATTTGATTTTTTTTTTTTCGACGAAATTTTGAATTTCATCGCCTGATTTGATGTAAGTTTGGAAAATTCGTTTTGAAGTTTGGAAAATTTCGTCCCTAAACATTTATCCAAGCTCCTCGACTCAACGAAGGAATATATAGGTTCGATGCACGATGCATTCAATAGCGAAACGCAACGGGAGCAAGACTATGATCGAGATGAGCTGTCCGAAAGAGTCCGAATAAATGCGCCGGTGTTGAACGCCGAGCAGAAGAACGTGTACGATTCGCTGTTGAAGGTTGTTATACTATGCAACGGGAGGCATCTACTTTCTCGATGCTCCCGGTGAGACAGGCCAGACATTCGTCATTTCGTTGATTCTGGCAACAATTCGGTCAAGATCTCAAACTGCGTTGGCTATTGCGTCCTCTGACATTGCTGCCACATTGTTGTCGAACTGCACATTCCGCTTTCAAGCTGACGATGAATCTTCCCACGGATGAAAAGCCAACTTGCAAAATGACCAAGGCTTGTGCGATGACAATCAATAAATCGCAAAGCAAACCGGGAAGTCTGCGGGAATAATCTCCATTTTCCCTGTTTTTCGTACAGTCAGCTGTACTCTGCCTGTTCGCGTATTGGCAAACTGTCTTCGTGTTTTTTTTTTGCGCCGGAAAACAAATCTAAAACCATTGCTTATTAGCTATATCGTTCTCTAACGATTTCGATTTCATTCAAATAAATCACATTTAAATTTGAACTACGAGTATCTGTGTTTTAAAATCACTCTGGAGTTTATCTGAAGGCGTTAAATTGGGGCGACACGAAGTTCGCCAGGTCCGCTTGTAATAAATAGAATCCATAACGGCGAATAGCTCACGTTGATTGAAAGTTTAAATTTAATGTTGATGCAGAATTTTAAACATGCAAGATAAATAGGCGTGCCTTCAACACGTCGCTTTGTTAAACCAGTCTGCATATAGAAAAATTGACTGAGGCTTTCTTTCTAGTTCTTATCTCGCTAAAATCCAAACACAATCGATTTAAATACAAAAGTGTAGAGTTAGTTATTTTGAGGAAAGCATCAGAATTTTTTTTCATATTTCCTGTCAGTTGAATTCGAAAAAATACGATTCAAATCGCAGCAAGTCCAAACAGTCTTTCATTTGTCATATTTATATTAAGGCTGTAGAAGACATCTCCTAGACAGCTCCGCAAAGATACCAGTCAACGTAAATAAATTCGGTAGACCAATTATCGGGCAGCATTAGATACTAAACCCGATCGGCTCATAGTGTGAATAAATTCATTAGCCAAACAAATACACAGCGCCATAGGAATCGTTAGTCAAGTCGTGTGCTTAAAATAAAATGTAATTGTTTTGCTAATTAACATCTGTTCTTTGTTGCTTTTTCATTTGTGCACTATCAATATGTTGACATGCGTAGAAATATTAACGAATGTTAATTACCGTAAGTCTGTATGTCAGATGTTCGAGGTAGTTGGGGGGTAGAAATAACCTTGTCATTTACTTTTTTACTAAAACAAGTGTGTTTACTGAACGACTGAAGCACCGTCTTGTCCTCAATCAAAACCATAAAAAGCACTTAGGTAACTTGATTGGGTTGCATTAAAAACAGAATTTTGCAAAGCAGAATTTTGAAAGCAGAATTTCAACCCGCTCCCAACTTGATTTTAAAGACAATGGTATTGCAGTAATGGATATGAGGTCTTGCCTTGCAATTTCCAAATTGGCTATTCAAGAACCTTCAAGTATTCCTTGGCTGCTTATCCCAATCAGTCGCCCGAATAGGCGGTGAGCAGTAGTCCTCCTATGTATTAAATTCAACCAAGTCTTTTTGATATTTTTTTCATAATTTGCTGATGACTCTGTCTCGAAACTTAACTGCTCCACTTGGTCAGAGTTAAGCTCATATCTCAGGCATACTGTTCAAGGATAATTATATAAAAAAGATAAGTCTATTATCAGAACGTATACATATCAGCATAGCATCAGCAAGTTGAGTGTACTTGAAGTTTCGGCAAAGATTTGATAAAAGAATTCTCTGATTTACGCGCTTAACTTCTTCCACCAACTTTAGGACTACAGTTTGTTATTTGTAGGGTAATAAGCCTCATAGATTACCAGCTAAAAAAATCATCCCTTAAGCAGTCTGAAATCTCTTTCAATTATTCGTTGTAACAAATGACATCTTCTGGCGCAGCTGCAAGAACTGGATCTTAGCATTATGGTGAACAAAGTCAAGACTTGCAGAGATAAAATTTCAAACTTCCGCAGAAGTGGTGCTTATAAATCGATGTCCATCTTTCAAACTTAGAAGTCATTCATTCATATAAACTGAATTCTGCACAAGGGATTTAAATCAATTCAATTGCGCTTTATGTGACTTTGCAAGTGAAGTAATGAAGCACACTAGTAAAATCCGACAAGATTTTCAAATTTAAATGTGAGGTTTGGGTCATCCGGTGGTTTCTATATGTAAATAAATCTCATTTTGCGGTATGCATCTATATCCAGCTAAAAAAAGCTAAAAGACTGCGCTTTAATCTATAATCCCGAAAGGAAATGCTGTTTGCTTAACAACCTGTGCTTCAATTTAATTTTTGTGCATAAAGTTCAAACATGAGCTATCACATTATGACATTTCTTTTTCACTGAAGTATTTGTAAAGAATATCAAACGCGAACTGTTGATATTATACAATAATATTTATTAATTCGTATTTCTTATCCTCCGACCAATGATACTTAATACTAAGTTTTAACAGAGGAAGTAAAGAATGCGAACCCTGAAGCTATACGATGCCGATGAGACAATGTTAGGTTACGAAGAGAACTGACCGTCAGAATTTATTTTGACAACTGATGCAAATGTACTGCGTTCCTAGTAATATGTTTTTATACATATCAGTCGATTTGAGCAAACAAGA
The DNA here is from genome assembly GCA_949126925.1 of Cheilosia vernalis. NCBI lineage: Eukaryota > Metazoa > Arthropoda > Insecta > Diptera > Syrphidae > Cheilosia > Cheilosia vernalis. Next base: position 100,917,817 of record OX421358.1, on the reverse strand, counting down.
GTTCGCCAAGTGGTAGAAATTATATCGTTAGGGTGACCAGGTGGTCTGTAACGCAACGCGACAAGTAGGTGTAGGACAAGTGATTTTCGACAACTTGTAAAATAATGTGTAACACAAATCGACAAGTCCGTGAATATTGCGACAATTGTCGCTATGAGAAATGACAAGTGGGAGATATTATAATTTACCTCTTTCTGTAACAGAACACGAGAAGTGTCAAGAAACACTTTTGTAGAACTGTGGTTAAATGTTGTCAAAAGCTGACTATTTAAATTCTAATGCAATACCTTTGCAACAGCAGAAAATAATATATAATTTAAAATGTGTTTTTTTGATTCTGACTTTGATAGTGAGAACAGTCAACATCGGTACAGGTTGAACGTTTTTAAGCCAAGAAATAATTTTGATGGCAGTGATCATCTGTATATTGAAAAATCACTGAAATCAGCAACATGGATTAAATGGGAGCGGGTCGATATTCTGCTTGAAATTCTGCCTTTTACCACAAAAATTCTGCTTTTCAAAATTCTGTTTTTTTTTCTGTTCTGCCTACCAAAATTCTGCGTTTTAAAATTCTGGCAGGCAATATTTTAAACAAATAAATTCTGCTTATATTCTGTTTTTTTTCTCCAATTTACGAATTTAAAGAAAACAAATATTTTTTAACTTTGTCAATAAATTACAATATATTTTATAAGACGAAAGTACACAGGTGGGTACCAGGAATCACACAAAAAAAAGGCAGCCAAAAAATGAATTATATTTTCCTTTAATGGATTTAATTACAGATATATTTATTTTCACTCACTTACTAGCAGATTATTTGTCTAAACCAAGAGAGCAAACTTAAAACCAATAACAAAACTTCTTTCACCCCCTCATCTAACGGGTGATTTTTTAAGAGGTTTAGAACTTTTTTTAAAAAAAAAAACACAAAAAATTTGAAAAAATGAATGAAATATTTATTTGAATCGATAGTTTGAACCTTGCAATTTAATGTTTAAAGATAATTTCATGCAAATGTTGACCGCGTCTGCGTCTCAGGTAGCCCATCCGCTGAGTCCAATTTTGGCATACTCTTTCAGACATATCGGCCGGTATCTCACGAATGAATGCATGGATGTTGGCTTCCAGTGCGTCAATCGAAGCGGGCTTGTCCCTATACACATTAGCCTTGACATACCCCCACAAAAAATAATCTAATGGTGTCAAATCGCACGATCTAGGCGGCCAATTGACCGGCCCGAAACGTGAAATTAACTGTTCACCAAACTCGCCTCGCAATTGCGCCATTGTTTCGCGTGCTGTGTGGCATGTGGCACCGTCTTGTTGAAACCACATATCATGTAAGTCAAGAACTTCCATTTCGGGCAAAAAAAAGTTTGTTAAAAGTGCTGTAACAAAGGCCTAACTGCTGGGAACGGCGCCGAATCGACATTTCGCGGTCTTCTGTCACACTAGCTGATACGGCCGCAATAGTTTCTTCACTACGCACAGTACGTAAACGTGTTGGTGGTTTAATGTCCAACAAAGTAAATTTGGTGCGAAATTTGGTCACAATCTTCCGAATAGACTGCTCAGAAGGTCGAGAATGCCGATCATAAAATGGAAGCAGCGCGCGATGAACATTTCGAACCGAGCACGAATTTTGATAGTAAAATTCAATAATTTGCAAGCGTTGTTCATTTGTAAGACGATCCATGGTTAAATCGCAAACCAAACTGAAGCTGTTTGACAGTGACACAAGGTACTAAACATACGTCAGCTGTCAAAACCAGTGTTGCCAAAACCAAACCAGCTAAAAAATCACCCGTTATAACAAGTGAGTTGAGAATGTTTTACATAAAAAATTTAAAAAAAAAGTTTTGGAAAATGTTAAAAAAATGCACGCTTTTATTTGCAGAATTTTTTAAAGCGGAATTCTGTAAAGCAGAATTTCTTAAAGCAGAATTTTGAAAAAATAATTTTCACCTCGCCAGAATTTCGACCCCAACCCGGATTAAATTCTTTCATTAGTTTGTCCGCCGAAATTTCAGAATTAATTTCTCTTAGTGGACAATTACATAGTTGGACGAGTAAATTTAGACTTATCGACTTGTCATGTTGTGCTATAGTTTATAGGCACAATATATTACCAAACAAAATTCCAACATTTAAAAAATAAAGTTGCACACAGCTTAACGTCTCTGCTCAATCTTAACAAGACAAAAAGTAAAAGTTGTTCTTAACTATTTGGCTTCGCCTATTTATAAGATAGCTACATCATAAGTCAAGATTTTCTTTGGAAATAGACTCCCAAATTATCGAAATCGTATGGAATTTGATCAACTGCCTGGTCAGACGAGGCAGTCATTTGCATGAATTCGCAGTCCATATCCAATCAGAATATGTGGTGTTTTATATTAATTTTCAAAAGAATCCAATTTATTGAAACCGTCCCTGATATCTTCCTCTCACTCAATACGAAAAAAATCTAAACAAAACTCAATCAACTGGTTAATTGGTTAAATTGAATATGAAATTGAAAAACCACTCCAACACATCAGTATTCTAAATTTAAAGTGGCAAATTAATAGGTAACTAAACACAATTTACGATAATCCGGATTAAACCGCAATAGCTACGTCAAATCCCAAATCCCAATGTGCAGGTCAAACGTCAACCAAAAGGCCAACAATTTATTTCTCATGTCCCTACCACAATACTTGCCATGTGTGGGTATTATATTCCACCAGTTACATGCAATTTGTGTGAGTCATTAATTAAAATTAAAATAACTTACATTCATCAGTTGCAGCCCCTCACTTGTGGTGTATTATGAAGATGAACCGCATTCCAGTTTAAATATCCATTCATGTATAATAAATCGAAAATACTCAACAATTTGCAGGATAATTTGTTTCAACACTAATCCGCTTATTTGCAAATACACTTTTTTCGTGCGATAATTATTTAGCCATTTATACTTACACACTTACACATACATCTATACTTGTGGAAGAACAATATTCAAACTGGATACAGAATTAAATCACAACAGTATAAAAGTAGGTATCCTTTATGACTTTTTTTTTATTTTTTTGTTGTACAGCAAGTGCAAAGCAGTTTCGCGCACTTATCACTCAACAGCAAGCTGCACAGGTAGTGATACTAATCCATCATCTGAATTGCATACAATTGATTTTTACTCTCCTCTCTCAAGCTAAAACTATTTTCTCACTGCACTCGGATGGATTCGTATCCTTTTTTCAATTTTCTTATTTCAATTCCCTTTTATCAAACACTATCGGATCAATCATCTGGCGCGACAGGAAGAAGTTTCCAATCGTAATAATGGCACACTCTTGTTATTTCCTTGGAAATAAATTATGCTGCGCACATAGCTATATGTTTGTTTTCAATTTCCAGCGATAGATAGATACGCCAGCCACGAAGGATGCGATGGAATGCCCTTTCGAACTGCAGTGCTGCAAGTATCCCACGGTGCGGATGAAATCGCTGAATGCAACAGGATGATGACAAAATAAATGATGAGCACTAGGAGATACACACTTTCTCGTGTGTGGTTTTATATCCTTGCGGCGATGTCGGTATTCAAAATTGCACTTAAATGAAAAGAACTACACATGGGACACGGCGCGTCAAAAATTAAGTACCGCAAATGGGTATTTTCCTTTCATAAACAATAATGCTATGATGAGCTATTGTACTGTGTTCTCACATTTCCAACCCAAGTTGTCCTAGGGTTGGCAAGTCGTGTGCTGCGGTTCCGGTTCTATGGATCATTTTAAATTTTTTTCGGTTGAAAAATGGTCGCGCGCGTTCTGGCGTTCTCTTACGGAACAGCATTCACTGAACGACTAACGAATTCGACTGGTTGGTCTGATGTCTGACTGGCCGTGGAAGAGCGCATAGTGTGGTGGAATTCACTGGGTAGAGAGAGAGTCGTTTTGTCGAAATGTACCTACCTACGCGCTCTACGTGGAGGCAGTGCTCTGCTGTCTGATGTGCGCATAAATTCAGCGCAAAGTCGGAAATTGTATCTAAATTCGAATTCTAATGTACCGCAGAAATTCACTTCTAAAATGTTTGACTGAGTCTCTTCGATTGGAAACGTGGTACGTGGGGGAAGTTCTTCTCTTTATCGGTGACGAGTAACACAAATCTCTCCGTCACTGTTAATGGTAGCTCGCAGTTGCGGTTCATTCTGTTGCCGTGCTTGAATATCTTAAAGAGCGTGGACTTTGATTATAAGATATCACTACAAATAATGCTGATTAGCATGAGTATAGCGATAGTGAGTGTTACGTTGCCGTTCAGTACAGTAACAGTAAATGGGGGTGGGGTTCGTGTGTGGTGTGGTGTAGAGAAAACAGAAACATTCTTGAGTGAACCTAAAAAAAATGATTTTGGTCAGCAACCTGATTTCGAAAGTATTTATATTAGGACCGAATTAAGGCGGAAATAGTTGGCAAATTAAATTTGCACACTTACACTTACAGAAAATGCCGCTAACTATGCGATATGATGTTGCTGCTGTTAAACTGTTAAAAGCATCGTCATGTCCACGAAGCGTTAGTTCACCACAATAAAGGGACACACTATTTTTGGCTAAACTTAACACTGCAAGAGCCAGGAATTAAATGACCAATGAAAACTTTTGGTAGTGAAATAATAGCAACTTATTTTCAAAAAGGTACAAGAGTTTGTATAGACCATCTCGGGGAATCGGCGAGTCTTGTACATTTATTGTGCGAACTTCTGAAACTTAACTGATTGTTATTGACCAAATTCAGCTTAAAGGGAGATAGAGAGGAAAAACATTGTTTTTTATCAAATGCACAACCAACAGGAGTTAAATCGCGTTTGCCCTACATTGAACCAATTCGCAAATGCAAAGATAATTTCTCTAAGTGCAGCTTGTGTTGTTGTTTCTATCAGACCACTTCGCTTGATGGGGTTTTCTGAAATGGTTATAACCCGGGCAGCGAGTTCTTGCAGTGATCTCGGTATGCATCCAATGGCAGGGTGAAGTGAAAAGCGTGCTCTCTATTGTATCGCATTCTGAAGCATCGAGTACAATAGACTCAATGTATTTGAAATTACAAGATTTATTCAAATAAACATCTTGCTCTTGTACTAAATTTGATTGGCAACTTCTTTGATTGATTGCGGTGGCTCATTTGCTGGACCCCAAGGTATACGAATATTTCTCAGAAAATATGCTTCATTCCCTTCTTTGCATGTGTGCAGATAATATATTATGAGAAGAAATAACAGACAGAATTAGTCCGGAAGTATTGATCCACTTGGAGCACAAACCGCGTCATTTCATCCTCGTTCTGTCACTTTCCACAATCCAGGGGAAGTGACAGGCAATTTTATTGAAAGCCGAATTCCTATATTAATGTACTAGACTGCCGCAAGACAAATCCCTAGTACAAGGAATTTGCATATTTACAAATTTGCCAATTTTAAAATTACTCCACAATTGGACTACTGGGCGTATACGTACTATTTTTGCTGTGCACTATATTACAAATCCCATTGCCATTTGCTCTATTTGTCTTGTTATTTTCAGCTAAGGAAACACCAATTCTATTCTATATAGTAACATACGTGCACTCATTGTTAACACGCCACCTTACTTACGAATAGCTACAACTGTCTCTACATTGACACAGACAGAAGTATAACAAAATTTCGTTTTCATTAAACAAAAAAAAAAAAAAATCCCCTCTAGATCCATAAAAAACGAAGACAAAGCTTCAGTAAAAACATTTGAACGACAGACATGAGATATGCTAATGTTGTGAACGTGACACACTCAGTTTAGTATCTATTTCCAAAGAACGTGCTTTTCATCTCATCTACCTACTCCACGCGGGCAGCTCATGAGTGTTTGATTCTCTTTCACATAGAATATCCCTTGCCATTAAAGTCTACTTTCTAAGTAGGTATTTGGCGAATGTTTGCTTTATGTCAAACGAGGGGCAATCAGCAAAGTGTGATATTGCTATTGTTCAATCATACGGACAAATGATTGGCTGGCACTCTCATTGTTGCTTCAGCAATTGAGTTGAGTGAAATTCGATCTCAAAGAACATCTAGAGTGTGTTTGTTTAAAAGGACACCATGATGATAAAAATGTGGACAGCTATAAAGAGGAAATTTGGTCAGTATGTTGATATGCAATTCGCAAGTGGATGAAATATCACAGTGACAACTTTTGGAGGAGTTTTATCTCTCTGATATCGTTTTTTGTTGGCTTGAAAACTGTTATCACTCCTCACTATAAAATCGCATTCTGAATGTCGCCAACTTTTGTTTGCTGGCCAATTTTACAAGACCTATTTAGATGAGAAGATTTGTGCTTCTTAAGGAGCGCCGCCAATACGATCCTTGATCGAAAATCGGCGGAGGAAATTACTACAGTACAGGCAAATATCTGTCTGGTTGTTCAACAGACCAGATTCTGTACTTAAATGCAGTTGGTAAAAAAAGGAAAACAAAAATAAGGAGTTTTAAACACCGAACGTCTTAGGCTGCCAGTGCAGCTCTTAGAACTGAAACCTCTTGAGGGTAAATCTATCATCATACATCTTAGTGCGACTACTGTGTTAGAGCATTTTTCTTCCAGAATCATGTAGGAAGTACGACGACGTAATACGACAGATAAATTAAAAACGGACAAATGGTGTTATTGGTGACTATCACACGTCACAAGAAAATCACATAAAACCTTGAAAGCATCCACCGCTGAATACTGCTGTATCCAAATCTTCACGGATAACGAGAGCTGAGATCCAACGATATTTTGCGGTGATTTCTTGTACTTTAAATCTAAAATTACTATAAAGTTGTTAGAAGCAGTTGGCCTTTTTATTTTTCAACCCTTTTCTGGAATTGTGCAACTAATTGAATCAGCAATTAATCTAAATCAAAAACAGGTATCGATGAAGGCGTCCATCGCATTGGGTATGAGCCGATACCTCCACTCCACCTGGGATATTCTCAATGGACTTACTTTTGAATATTAAACAGCCACCTACCCATCAATATTCAGTACTAATACATTGACATTGACTAAAGGAAAAGTCCTTGAGGTGCTTATTGGTCATGCCAAACGCAGATGATGACCTAAGTCAACTGAGAGTTCCAAGCAAACTTTGAATGCACATTAATCGCCCATTTAGAAGACAACCGGGCAAATAATATTATTGTTACGTTACTTAAAAATAAAACAACTTTCCTGCAAAAACCTTGCACATGAACCCTCAAGCAAAGGTCTTCCGTGTGCGTCGACAGTAACACGGTGGTTGTTAGAATTATCCCTATACCGATATACGCTTCGAATACAAACCATTGCCTAAATGATTACAATCAACATTTATGCCTTGTCATCAGTCTAACAAAGCCTCATTATTCCGTTCATGTGCGTCTCCAGTTGCGTGCTGAAGAATGGCTCATTCACCCATCAGTAAAATCATTGCCGAGACTTTAATCAGATCTTCGGAGCGAAGCTAGGATTCTAATAAATTTCCTTTCCCTACAATGCGTGTGCAGGAATATGTGTAGGTGATTACTCGACGTGTGTGTTGTCAGAAGTTTTATCTTGGGCCTTAATTTATGTGAACGCTTATACGTTGGGTGCTGGTTATAGTCGCAAATTGTGACATACGCTTTCAGTTTTACCTGAAATGAGGTATGAACGTGGAAGGTGGAAGAAATAACTGAGAATTCGATTTAAGAAGGATGCTCCGTGAGTTTCATTTTCCTAACTGTGACTTACTTAGGGGATGGCTTAAGGCCCATTTTATTCACTCAAAGTTGAACACAACTTGGGGAGTTTTCCATATAAAAATCCCCAAGCCCACGAATAGCACGTAAAACATTTAAAAATAATTCCAACTAGATGTCATCGGATGCACTCCCGGATAGCAAGTGGCCCATGCCTTTAATGACAACATCATTAACAGCAGTGTAGATACTTGAAAAGTTGTAACCACAATTGGTTTGCCAAACCACAGGTTATATGCATAAAGGTACTTTAGAGTCGCACATGTCTACAAAAGCATGGTGACTGCATACCTCTTATATTGGCTTTGCCGACAACAGTCTTATTTGAGAGGAAAACACAACTCTATGTAGGCAAGGATGCGTGGTGAAAGAGGACACCTCATTAGTGCAAACCATGCGAATTGTGGCAAAGAATTAATTAAGCGAGAGAGATTAAATATTTGTCTCTAATAGACACATGACTAAGGAGGGTTAATGCTGAAGGGTGAAGTTCTGTTGATTGGCACCGGAACGTTACGCTAATTGATGAACACGCTGAAGGTTTTTGTAAGAAAGATTTTCAAACTATGATGATGACCTAGGCGAATTTTCGTTGAAAAACATTGGTCGTGTCAACAGCGAGCCCTATAAGCAATTAGACCATTTGGATCCACGTCACCGTGAAAAGCCGCCGCAAACTTGTATTAAAAAGAAATAATCTCACGTTAACATTTGATAATATTTATTGCGACATATTTAAACAAGGCAAGAACAAAATTCACTCCAACCGGGCCTGTATCCAACTGCTGCTGGAGCTTCTGCGATATCGATAGTTATCGTGTTGGACATCTGGCGTTTAGTGGATCTCACTGCTGTGGATAATTTAGGGTTTAATTGAATTGGTCATGGTCTTGGTCATATCAGGTTTACACTTGTGAACGATATTATATTCCATACCCCATGCATTAGGCATACCTCACATACAGCGGCTTGCTTCGATCCATTTCAACATCGACCCTTCCGTATAAAAAAACATTTAATTTGTATATCCTCCTCTCTCTCTTTCCGTTCCAACAGAGAAAACGAAAAGCAGTGCGTTGAATGTGTCGCAGAACCACGATCAAGAACAATCGTTAGGATCCTTTAGTTCGAATTGGTCATAACCGATTTTGGTCTGCGCTTAGCTTCTGGATGAAGCAGAAAACTGACTGATTAACAATAATTCAATAGTATTTGGATTGGAGCTCTGATGATTTTTTTTTTAACTGCGCAAGACGCAATCTCAAAAACGATCCTAAATAGAAAGCAAGGCAATAAAATAATCTAAAGCTTTTTTTGGAGTCTTCAGAACAAATTAAGTATATAGGTTACCTTGGCCAGGAGTTCAACTCTTAACTAGCAATGCCCAAAAACTCCAAAACAGGTATATACATGAGGTATAAGAAAAACCACCCTATTGGAGGTGAGGTTGTAATTTTTGCAAATGGCGTCGTACATCAACAATAATTTGACAATTGTGAACGAGATTGCAGTATAAAACAAACACGCAACAGAGTGGAATAATAATCTCAAAAACGAAGAGGACGATTTTCAGTCGAGCGCCATTGGCAATACGGTCACTGTTTCTGGTAAACGGCGGAGTTCTTGCGGAAACGAAAAGTCATGGAAAATGTGATTAAATGGGCGCAGTGTCAACACTGGCTACTTGACGGATATCATATTTTCACACTTAACAGAAGAAATTGTAATATAGTCGAAAAACAATTTTTTTATTTAGATTAGATGATTTTTATTTCCAGCGAAAGATAAAATAAGATTATTTACAATTTAGTAAATTTGTTAACAAAAATCAGTTAACATGGCATTGCCGCCTGTAATAAAAAAAAAATGTTATCATTAATTGTGAGCCACCCTGTACATGAAGATTTGTCTGTCCGTTTTGGATCAATAGACTTCGAACTCGTCGACTGATCGCAGTTAAAGTTGGCACATGTTCGTATTTTTTTCATGGGAAAGTCTTTAATGCTATCCCCTTCCTCAATCCCTAATAGATGGCGCTGCATCATATTTGCGTTTGGGTTTTTCTGTTCCCACAAAAAGATTGTGCTCCTATTGGATACAAGAGAATACTTTAATTTAACGAATAAGTTATTTTATTTACAAAGAAAACTTACTAATAAAAAAGGGAAACGAGACTGTAGAAAGCGCGAGGCTGGGTAAAAGACCTACAGCCGATGACACTCAGCTTTTTTACATCCGTGGTTGGCGCTGCTGTTTTTATTGGGGTTTGTGTCTGTTATATAGTCGCCACAAGCATCATATTAAGTTTGCACACTGTGCATGCATGCATTTTTGCATGGAGATAGTTCTCATGCTAGCCGCTTATTTGTAGCTCGCCACAAGATGGCGCTGTATCACATAGACTTCATCAGTATGAGCGGTTCAGTTATTTCTGGACCAAATTAAGATTCTACTTGTATATCACATGCAGAATTGCAGATCTTCTATCTCAAAATAAATATACGCAGGCAGGACAACGGTGTCATCGCAACTCATCCTCCGACGACTCATACCCCGCACCTAGCGGCATCTACATCCCAACTGTACAACTGGACACTTACCTTCTTACTACTCACCCGTATCGTTCGAGTTCTAGTCTATGGGCCTTACTAACAATCATTTTTAACCTCCACACTAAATATTTTCTAGGTCGCAATATGCAATTTTGTATGGAAAATTTCGCTATTGTGAGTTCGAAAAAATTAGCTTGGACACGAAAATTGATTATTAGTACCGCCGTATGTCTATGGCAATTAATGTCAGAAATAAGTGTTACCGTATTATAAATTCATTTGTGTTCGAAGTTTGGTGGTAAGCTTGTAAACCATTTTGTGAAATGGAATACGGACACACTTGTATGGATGAATATTTTCGCGGATATTTGTCGTTTATTTTCTCAGATTCTCTAAAGTTAGAATAATAAGTTTTTCGAGAAAAGAAATTGATTTTTAGCTTCAGAGAATTTGAGAAAATAAAAGTAAAAAAATCACGCGAATTTTTTTGGTGAATGTTGATAGAAATTAATTAATAATGTTTACCGTTTTCGAATCATATAACTCCATTCCGGGTACAACACGCATAAAATATTTCCCACCCTTTTACCTTCTACTTCGCATTACATACTATTTGGCAGGGGATGAATCGTGTGGGCATGAGTTGCACCCGACCCGCAGGACAACGTCTGATGGGTTAAGCTAGCAACACATAAAAGAGAGAAAAACTTAATTGAAAGAGCAAGCACGCAGATATAAAATATTTCGGTGAAAAATCAGCACTCAGACTCCACCCCGATCGTTCCACGTCACACTAAACGAGGTCTACTACGAGAACAGATTTAAAAGTTGCACAAATTAAAACATCAGCAGTCCTTTCACTTCGTCTCGATTCCATTAAAATGAGATTACTAGTCCCTGTGCGACCCGTCAGCATTAACTTATTCATGTATACGCATGTAGGTACATAGTGTCCTTGCGGAAAATTTATTCCTGTCATAATATTACTTGGTATTATTTCTCTACACCGAATATGGTAACGCAAATGATATATAACGCCGACGCGACGCTGAAAATTGGTATGGATAATAGATATTGACTCTGCTGTGAATGGATTGATACCAAAGTGTTTCGACATACATACTCAGTATGCATCGCATGCAAATTTCCTTGTCATGTGCAGTTCCGGTATAAGTATAAAGATGCATTATTGGTATTTAATTTTTCATGGGGCAACTATGTGGGACAATCTGGGCGGACCTGGTAGGTGTCAACTCGATTTTCTTTTCGAATTGCCAGAGCAGGCTATACTTCCATGCGGTGACTGAGTCGACCACCAACCTACATCCAGCTGACAGTAATTGGCAATCTCCTGCGGACAGTCTGAAAATAATTATTTTTGCACTTTCAATGCCGTTTTTGACTTGATGTGGTCCTCGTAAAGTAAGGCTTGTACCGCTAGTTGGGATCAATTCTTACGAGTTAGTGGAGTGGTCTACCATATAGACAGATCGAACGTCAGACACAAGTCTAAAATATTTCCCACACTAGAGCGGAAATATATCGTCTACTTGGGTAGTATAAGGAGTGAATTAGATTTACTTTGCTTTCATTGAGTTTAAGTCCATATCCTTACGAGAACTTTGTGTGAGCTTGAAAGAATTGCAACTTGAGCCTCTGTTTCCAGCTAAGTTACTAAAGCGTTCGAAAATCTTCCTTTCATCGGCAGTTATACAACAAACAGGAGCATCGGAATCAAATTACCTTCTGGCATTCTTCCTATTCCCATGGATAGTGCATTTGACAGGTTGATAGAAAATATTCTGTCCCATTTCGAAATTAAGTGACAATTAGAACAAACGACAAATTCAGTCGGTACTTTGGTCTGCCTTTTCAAGGGCAATCAGCAACAACTTCCAGTGACTCACGTAGTATTCACAGTGAACGATACAAATTTTAAATTAACAAGATATCTACACCTAAGAAGTCAAGTTTAATTATCAATCGTTTTTCCTTCTCTCTACAACTAAATAGATTATCCAAATACAATATCGCGAAATTAACCAGATTACTCTACATCCGAAAACTAAGTAGCGAACTCACTTATTGGCAGGAAATGTTGTCGCATTCGATTCCCATCATCCTTTCACCTAAATACTCGATCCTTCCAAAGATATTTATGTCAAATATAACCCTTCTTCGAAAGACACTTCGACTTCAACCAAGTTAATATAATTTTTCCAAGCCCAATCATCATCTACAATTGCGCAAAATAAATCTTCGCTCTACAGGATAACATCGGCGAATCCACTTACAGCAATTTACGGCAATAGTTCAAATTGCGACTATACAAGAGCGTACACCACCATTCCAACTGCTAAATTCCAATAGCTTCATAAACAAGTCCTTCAGGTGTTACTGAGGGTAATAGTTGCACAAAAGAATACTCCTACATTCACATCTATTTATAAAAAGTTCCTATTTAGAAGTATTTCTTTATCTTTTCGTCTTAATGTCCGCTTCTATCGGAAGCATAAAAGTTTCCAATTCGTTAGATAAGTGGGCTCGAGCGGCATCTTTCTTATTCCGTTATTGCAAATTCGATTATCGCTACCAAGTCCAACGATAAGATTCAATGAGTTCGGTAAAAAAAAAATATACAAATGTCATTAGGTGTGCAGAGTTTCTAGGATCTGGGAGGTTGAATAAAAGACTCTTTTCTACAGTCACAAAAATAGTAATTTTACGCAAATCAATTGAGGTGGCGTTAATCATGGAAGAGAATGACTGAAAAGAGAGCGTGATTCTCAAATATTTTTTTAACTATAATACGCCTTTTGCGGATACCTTGTAGTGCAGCAGTATTGAAAACTACGTCAAAAACTAACATAAAAACTAGTTAGAAAATTAGTCTTCGAAAATGTAAGAAAAAATCCGTCCGAAAACGAGTCCATAGGGCATCAAACCCTAGAAATATGGAATGAAAAACGCTTCAAAAGACGCATCAAATGAAAAAAAAAACCGTCGAAAAGCTTCAAAAACCTCTCCTAAGACGCATAGAAATCGCCTAAGAAGTGTATAAAACATTTGAAAAAAAACTAGATGATAAGCCTCCCCAAAAATTAGCTAAAAACGCTTGAAAAATGCACCGAGAAACGCTTGAAAGAGCGCAATGAAAAAGTTGTCGGAAAGCCCGCCAAAGAGGCGCCTAACTAGCTGCCATTTTATAAATAACATCACTACATGTGAGCCGTTAAACGAAAATGAGACTAGAACATAAAGCTTCAATCCAAACCAGTGAGTACATAATCTGCCTACTATCAATAATATTTATTTGAACTAATTAACAAACGGAAAACCTTCATTCCTCAAGGCTACGGGTTCGATATAATTGTGTACTCGTTTATCTATTTATTTTCATCCACACCATTGAGACCTTTTTTCTCCGAACAAATACAGAACGTAGATAAAATGCCGCCATTGCCTGCAGCTTTGTTAAATTGGTATTCTAAAATGAAAGAAATTTTATCCCGGCAACCTTACTTTGAAAGTAGCTACATATTTAATTTAAATTGGTATCAGACACCCTCTAGGGATAAATGCAAAATGGAAAACTTTGTTTGGCAGAACTTAAAGTTTTACAGATATCAATTACAAGTTTTATGTTATGTGAGTCTGTCAATTAGTAAAGAATGTAATAACCCGTATTATAATTATATGTACTCCAGTCTCGGAGGATAATTGATAAATGAAGTTTGTAATTAAATTGATTGAGGGCTCTTTCAGTGTTGTGCTGAAGTGTAGATTATTGATTTTGAATTTAATTAGACATTCCAATGACATTTGCTTATTTGTTTCGAATTCGCAATTGAAACTGTTAGAGATAAGACGCTTGCATATTTTGTGAACAACTTTGAGTGACTGGAATTTTTTTTACTGACTTTGTAACGATGAAGGAAAAGTTTTTGTAATTTTTATACGGATCAATTGAGAGAAACGTCGACAAAAATACACAACGGGATAAATTGAATGCGCCATGGTTTCACGAGATAATCTTGGTCCACTCGTATGCATTGTCGGAAGTCAGTCAGTGATGGAGATATACATCGTAAGCCACCCTCAAACTTCAAGACTCACCTGGGAAACAAACTTCTAAACTCGAAACAAACTAAGTCTCTCAGAACATACCGAGCTGTGGTATCTGTACTAAAAAGTTTGATATTCTTTCAAATGTTTCTTGCAAAAATTGATAACAATATGAGTCTACTGCAAAACTGGGGTCAGATGCTGTAAGTTGAAAGGTTCAAACGTTTTCATGTGCACGAAGAAATTGCTTGTGTAACATGGGGTAAATCATTCGTGTGCACGAAAACGTTTGTTCGTTTCCCCTTACAGAATCTGACCCCTGTTTCTAGTCCCTCGATGTCACAGGCAACAAAAAATGGGTTATTCAAACCCTAACAACTTTTTCCAAAAGACTTAAAAACCAAGGTCTAATTGCAACTCACTTTGAGGAGGTACCTGTTAAAGCAGACTGTACCATAGGTGACGGAGTTGACTACATTTTTCCAAACCAAGCAGTGGAAAGGACATTTTGTACTAGCACATGTGCTTTCAATTTACACATCCTGCATATAAATGACCTATCATTTGAAGAAAGGAACGTTATCCATATTTATGCGTTCTTCTGTCCAGTATGGAATAGAAGACTCACCAAATACTATATGAGCAGTATTTCGAGCTTAAAATCGTTGCGACAAGTCCTCCGCTCCCGCCTGATATATAAGTCTTCTTCAACAGCCCCTCAGCGAAAAAAATAACGACAAGCCTCAACTCAATTAAGTGTTCAAACCAGAAGTCGGATACTCATAAATACATTGTAATAGAAACCGACTTTGGCCCACCACAAGCGATATTTACATTTATGAAAAGCAAATTTCTATTCGATATCGTAAAATATCTG
Organism: Cheilosia vernalis; assembly: GCA_949126925.1. Taxonomy (NCBI): domain Eukaryota; kingdom Metazoa; phylum Arthropoda; class Insecta; order Diptera; family Syrphidae; genus Cheilosia; species Cheilosia vernalis. The sequence continues at coordinate 100,902,523 of OX421358.1, read as the reverse complement.
AAAATTGCTTAATTTACTACACTTCATTTGAATTTTTACCGAGGAGGAGCCAACGAAAACCCACAAAGTGCTCCCTCTATAGACAATACAATCTGCGCTACATACATAATCGGGTATTCAATGAATTTCCTCAAATTATGTAAGTCGAAAGGTATACAAAATACAACCGACGCGACGTGTAAAGGTACTGTACAGCAAAAAAAAAAAAAGGAGGCGAAAAACATGAATAAATAATAAAATAACGAAGGCAGGATATCAAATTCCAGTAACTTGGTTTTACCCAACCCAAGCCCCAACCCGCTACAGCGAAGGGTGATACTATAAGCAGTAAGCACCGTTTCTATTCCTTTTGAATATTTCATTGTCATTGTAAACATTGTGCAGGGATGTTTGCTCATTATTTTTCCTTTCCACCAGAAAATCCTTTAGGAAATCAACTGTCTCCAAAAGCAAATAAAAAAAAAGAAGAGTGATATAATGCGACGAAGGAAAATCCTTACAATTACCGATGATGATGTTCCTAAGTATTAAGTGGGTAAAGAGATGTCAAGCCTTATTTGGTGTCAGAGGCGTTTTCACAATAAAGAGTTTAATTTTTGAGTTGAAATTATGTTTTGAATATTTTTTTAGAAGAAGTTATTTCTTTCAACCATAATTTAACGTTGTTCAAATTCAATACCAATATGTTAGGAAGTATACCGATAATACCTGAAACGAAAAGACGTACCTCTAACGCAGTAACCTTGCGCCTACTTTCCTCTAAATAATTTAAAAAAAAAATTCTGAATCAAATACAAAAGCAGAACATTTATTAAAAAGATACTCCAATTGTTCTTTTATTTCGAATTTAATTCAACCGCCATCTGCTTGGCAAACAAAAAAAAAAAAAAAACTCTCGCTTAAGTCACTCCAGTGAATAAGAAGGTAGATAATTGACTTTTCTCCTCCATATAGCCTAACTACCCAGGTACTCATCAACTTTTCACTTTAAAAATTACGACGAAGAGGATTTTAGCAACCATATTTTTCATTCCTCCAGTTTGTTTTGGCTCACTTGGGGCTGCATGAACCATTCAATTCGGCACCATGTTCTCTGAATGAAGCGTGAAGAGTAGCCCCCCAGCTGCAGCCCTACGTCCCGCGCACAATTACTGCGATGCTAATAAACCGGTTTATCACTTCTTGTTATCGCTGACCGTAAACTGCTGCTAATAACCATTCCAGCGCGCGGCCCCACAAATTACTTCTGCGAAGGCAGAAACGATAATTGCACCGAGCACTGTATCCTGGCTGCACATAAACGTTTAACTATTAATTATTTTTATAGAGGCTTCAGTTGAACAATTGCCTTCCGCCTTATCATCGGAGGTTTTCGGAGTAAGCATTTTTTAGAGTCTATATGAAAAGAATTTGAAAATCGTTTGCTTTTTTTTGAGAAATCAACATCTGAATTTGTAAAATATTTAAAGCGCAATGTGGACTCGCAAATATTTGCCTTGGTCATAGAAATGATAAATAACAATTGTCGTTGAATTTTATTTTTACCTTTGTACAGGGTAAATAACTAAAACGAAAATTTTTTTTTTAATATTTTTGTATTTCTTATATGTTTTGTTTCAGACACATGTGGTGCTTGAGGAACTTAGAAATCAAATACTATGTATAATATCCTTGATAATATTAAAACAAATACGACCGGTCTGTGCGTAGTCACGTTTGAAGTGCCTTTTTAAGGTTCCGTACCCAAAGGGAAAAAAGTAACCTTATTAGTTTCGCTCGGATGTCTCTCCGTCTGTCTGTCTGTCTGTCTGTCTGTCTGTCCGAACCCACTAAGCCAATTTTGTTACCAGATCTATCTCAAGAACCGATTGACATAGGAGGCTAAAATATACACACAACATCCGGTATAACCTCTAGTTAAACGACAAATACCAATGGAAGGAATACATCGATTGGTTTTGGATTAGTTAGTAATCTGGTGAAAAAAATATTTTCATTCGCCCAAAAAACGGTTTATTTCTTGATTCACAAAAAAATACATAAATTCCTTTTTTGTAGATCTGTTCTTATCTATATATGTGCTGAATACTGTTTTGCCGAAAAGTTAATAGTTTACAAGATATTTTCAAAAAAGATAATTTTACCATGTAAAATACGTTGCTCTCATAAGTTTTAATCTCTACTACGCAGTTGTGCACAATTGACCCCATCAAAGACAGAAGACCATCAGGGTTCCCGCTTGCTAATTTCGTTGGGGAGTATAATACATTTTTTTGGGGAGTACAGAACAAAATAAAAGTAATACATTTTTAGTCAATAGTTTTTAATTGGGACAGGTCGCATACAGAATGGAAAATTGGCGTGGGTTGGGTACTAGGTAATAATTAGAAAATGAGATTCATGTGCGAGTAATTTTTGAGAGTAAAAATATTAAGTAATTAAATTAAACTAAATTGTGATGAATTCATGAAGAGGGGAAAGATTGAATGATATAGATTTCAAATAATATCTGATGTGTTTGACTTTAGCCAAATACGGAACCTTCGGTGCGCGAGTGACACTCGCACTTGGCCGGTTTTTTTATTTATTATCATAAATACTTTTTTACATTTTATTATAGCGTTGCAGGACTAAATATTTCTACAACAGTTCCAGACACTACACTAAGATTACGCATCAAGTAAAAATTATTCATCTATTTTTGAAATATGGTCCATCATCAATTTGCACCGGCATGTTGTTGGTGCTCGATATGTTCCAGAAGTTTCCACAATTCGTGACATTTCACATTTGATAAATTCGTGATCATTGGAGACCATCAAGAAGAAGATGATGGGTAGCTATTTGCATTTTCTTATAATGTTACTAGCTGTACCCGCAATTTCGTACGCGGCGTGAGACTGTGTAATTTCCAATAAAAAAGATAATAATAGTTAAGTTTTTAACGTAGGTAAAATCAAAATAACCACTAAAACAAAAGCCTTAACGGAAATTTGTATCCACACCATCAATAAATCAAACAACATAATTCACCTATATCGTCTTTACTACTTGAATTCTTCAATTCTTTACTGTAGGTAGATATCAACGTAGGTACTATAACAACCATTAAAATAAAAACCTTGAACTATATAGGTACACCGCCATACGTCCATCAGCGCACGTCATCAGCCACCTGCGCATTTCCTCAGAAACACATTCCGGTACTAATAATCATTTTTAGTATCCAGGCTAAATTTTTCAAACTCACAATAGTGAAATTTTCCATACAAAATTGCATATTGTGACCTAGGAAATATTTAGCGTGAAGGTTAAAAATGATTATTGGTAAGGCCCATTGTCGCAGTTGATTACATACACATTCACGTCGCATACTTCTCTTTCGTTTCACCTAATTTGGAGAAAACACCATGCAGTTTTTTTTTCATCTGAACGTACTTGTGCGATGTGCGCCACCCAACCACCCCAAAGCAGAACAACGATTAAGAATCGCGTCTGCTGATAATGTTCGATTGCAGAAAATGAATTTATTTTTTTTCATGTTAGATTTTAGGTTCAAGAGGACATAGAAAGCTGATTGATGACTTGAAATAACTTCGATAGTGTTGGCTCTCCTAAGTATTTTATTTTGTTTGCATTGATTAAGAATTGTTTGAGTAATGGCGAGTAAAGTCAGAAAAAAAACGCTCCAAAAAATAGGCATGGATATGAAAGGAAAAGCTTATGTCCTTATCAGAATCTTAAGAAACATTACAAAAAAAGTTTCATCGAAATCTGTGCTGTAATTTTCACGCCATTAGGTAACAAAGAAAATATGTATAGATATAGATATAGATTATTATTACATATTTCTCCAAAACGATATATGCAGACACAACTATTTGTTCTTAGCTTTCTTTTACAAAAAAAAACCTTTGAAAATGATCGAAAACCCGTTTCACTTGGAAAAAGTTATAGATTACGATACGTTCTGTAAAACGTTATTCTCTTTTTTCATATTTAAGCATCCTTCATCTGTCAGAATTTATAGATGTCGATGGACATTCAAAATTCATATTTGCAAATTGTATGTGTATAAATAAAACATGTTTAAAAAAATAATACTCATACATAAAATAAAAGAATTAGAAAACAAAAGGCAATAAACAATTCTTAAAAGAAAAGAGCAAGAATTAAAAAATTTTTTTTTATTGATTAGTCTACCCAGTCAGGGGAGTAAAACACTACCCAAATAAATATGTCTTGAATTAAATAACTTCGTTTTCCCAAATGAAAATAGAGCGAAAATATTTTCTTGTCCGTTCTTTCTATTGACAAATATCCTGGTCTACTTAAATAAAATATAGCAAACTCGTCATAAGTAATAACAAAGCGGTCGTTACGTCCCATAACAAAGATGGCAACACTCCCTTCTTTTTAGGGAAAAAATATCATGACAAAGTGTAACAAAAGGAATGAGTCTTCCGTCTTATAATGTTAGAAAAAATTTGACATTTAGGAAAATTGCCTAAAGATGCATATAAATAAAATGTCTTAGATCCAAAACAAAGTCTCAAAGTTAGCAAAACTTATTTGAATTCGAAACTTCCACCAGATATGAAATGATTGATTTACTTTCTTTGGCTATGGCGTTTTCAATATGACTACCCCGCAGAGATTTATGGCCAGATGCTGGGTCGATTTTTGTGTAAAACTTTGCAATTAGAATGAATTACCTTTATGTTCACGCTGGGATAAAAATGATTCGCGATAATGGTTTTACGATTACACAATACAATTTGGGCAAATTTACATTTTTGTGGCAGCCATTAACGTATTTCCTTAATTTTGTTCAATCTAAATATTTATAAAGATGAATGGCGATTATTCATGTCTTGGAGTGTAAATGGGGCATGAGAATTGAAAAGAATTTCGAAAGGTTATTTATATAAATATTTTTTTAATATTAATGCTGCCGAGAACAGTTTTTTGCGGGATGCTAATGAGTCAGTTGATATTGTTACAATTGTAAGGACAGTTTGATGTCGCTTCCACCTTATGTCGACTCTGTGGAAACACATTTTACGCACATTTAGTAAATATTTATTGTGCTTACTAAAAGCACTATTACAGGAAAGGGGACAAGGGGTGATGTTTTGGTCACCTTGTTTGAAACTGTGATGCAGTTTTTTTGGCATTACAATAATTTCTGACATAATAAGAAAGTGTCTCGGAAGACGCCCTTCCTGGTCAAATGCAAAAAGTGATACTTTTCTATGCAACCCATTAGAGCAGCAATGATTTTCTAAATCGACTGAAGGGATGATTTCCCTGCTCTCTCTCCATCGATCGCGTCGCTTGCAAGTAGTAACAGTAAAAAAAGCAACAATGACGAATGTCATCAGTCATCACATGTGCTGTTGACGGCGATTTTGCTTAGTCACAGATGTCATCCGGCGTGACCATCTGGCCACTGACTTCACCACCACTGACACCCAGCTCAACTTGGATAACACGCTCTCCACCATTGGTGCGGCCACTAACAATGTCAGTTTCTACGCCACAGATTCTGCAATCGTCACCACCGAAACCCATACCGATTCTGTCCCTATATCTATTTGTAGGGGAGACCAATGCCGCCAAGCCGCATAGCAGCATCCTCATCATAATGATTGTCAGTGTCACTGTTTAAGTCCACCCGATTCCACAACCCCAAAGTACATTCCGAATTCGCTTAAATACCGTTCTAGCATTTAAGAGAATTTGCTGAAATTTTGCGAATTACCTCCATAGGTACACGCACACAGAATGTCCCTACAACCTTTTAAATTCACGTGCTGGCTCGTTTCTTTTGTTCTGCGTCCTTTGTTCGCATCGGCATCAGTCTATTTATGGTTCCTTTAAAAAACAAAATTATGAGCACCCAGGCATGAGTCATTGTGCTCACTGTACATTGTACAATAGAGACAAATCGCACACAAATTAAGATAATTTTATATTGAATTGAAATAATTATGTTGGCATGTAGAATATGGCACCTCGTGTGCGGGAATGAAATACTTTTCGTCGTTTATACGTGCCTTAGAGTTATTATCTTGTCTTTACATTTTCTTATAAATGCCGCACCTTGCTTAGGAGATTATGCCTTCAAACACGGGGTTTTCTTTCCAGAAACAGTTCAACGAAATTGAAAAGAGAAGAAGACAACATCCTAAATGGAATCCAGAAATCAAAACATATTCCTTTTGGGTATTTGGACGAGATTATTTCACAAAGCAACTCATGCACAAGGTTATACCTACCAACGAGAGTGTTGCCAGGTGATATAAATTTTTTTTTGTAGAAAATAAGATACGAGGGTTGTGACTTTTTGGATAATACATTTTTTTTTGGCAAAAAGTTTTTTATTTCTCAACACAATCTCCTTTTAGCTCGACACATTTAACCCAGCGTTTTTCCATTTTTTATTCCCTCCGAATAATAGGTTTCCTCAAAATTCTCAAAATAGGCCTTTGTTTGAATGAAGACCTCTTCATTGAACCTAAATCTTTTACCACCCAGCCATTTTTTTTTTTCGGTTTGGAAACAGGAAATAGTAGCAAGGGGCCAAATCTGGAGAATATGCTGGATGGGGTAGCAGTTGAAAGCGTAATTTGTGGAATTTGCCACGCTGGCTGTCCTTTGAAATGGTCACTCGCTTGCGTTTATGGTCAATTGTGAGCAATCGAGGTACCCATCACGTGGATAACTTTCTCATGTCCAAATATTCATGTAAAATATGTTATAGTCGCTTATTTGAGATGCCTGATGCCTCCGCCATCTCACGAATTTTAATTCACTGATCGTCCAATATCATTCCATGGATTTTATCGACGATTTCTGACGTAACCACCTCTTTGAGGCGTCCTGAACGTTCGGCGTCATTTGTGATGACGGAACTCAGTAAACCGCTTTTTAACCATTGAAATAATTGATAGTGCAGATACCCTAGCTAGCATTTCCTTGGTTTTGGTGATGGTTTGTTGACATACAAAATAGTTCTTAGTTCTAGTACACGAAATTCACTTTTTTCCACTTTTATTAAAATTGAAAAAGTTTATTGCTTAAATAGCTCTCAAACACAAAGTAAATGACGCCGGCTACTCACAGTAGTCTAATAAGAGATGACAGTTAACGATAGTAGAATAAAAATTATCAGTTAGGTACTGAGCAAAAAATTCAAAAAGTCGCTGACTTTTCAAACTGACCTAGTACCTACTATTGTAATTATTATGTAGCCAAGAATATGAAGAAGCAGGAAGTCTTAAATTAAGTGTTATTTGAAATAGAAAAGCTGCAGCTTAAAATTACATTTAATCTTTTAATACTATTTATACTCTTAAATTTCTCTACGTTTCCTTTTCGAAATACATACTTGTTTCCTTTCGAGCTATGTGCTTCTTGCACAAGAATAATTGTTTAAAGCAGTGGTTCTTAACCTTTTACTGATGAGGGACCATTTGACAAAATTTCTGTCTTCCCATGGACCACCAACTGTTTAGACTTTAGAGGTAATAAATAGTAAATGCAAAAGTAAATGAATAAAAGGTTGCAACATCCATAAATAAAATACACATGCAATTGTTCAAACGCAACAGAATTTTATTGTTTAAAACAAATTTGCATTAGGTCCCAGCCAGCGTTGCCAAGTCAGTGCTTTCAGCGTCAAATCTAGTGCCCAAAATTTCATTTCATTGCCAAAAAGTAGACTTAGCGCTTGATCGTTTTTCAGTGCTTAAAAAAATATTTTAGTGCTTTTTTAGCACTGCCGCTGCACGCCGCCTTTTTGTCTACTTTTGCACAGGGTCAATTTAAAAAACAAACAAATTTTGAAAACGGTGCTCAAACGCCAAAATGACTTGGCAGCGCTGGTCCCAACAGCTGTTCAAAAAGCTGATTTTAACGCTGGAATGTTGGCAGCCTGTCATATTTGACTTACTTCTTGACATCACAAATCACTAGAAACAAGAGCAACCGCGGGGTTGTTCGTCAAGTAAAACAATATATTTGCGGTAAATTTTAAACGATAATTTTTTTTTTAAATTTTGAAGAAATTGCATGGAAAGATTTCTGTTTGTAGACTGTATTACTTTGACAATAGATAACACCTGTAAAATGTGAGCCATTTTGATAATGACTTATGATTAGCACATATATATTTTATGTGGATAATATTTATTTTGTTTTACCAAGACCGCAACAAAACTTTTAATGCTGTATTTTAGTCTTTGTCGATCACAAAAAGAAGCCTTAAATATAAGGTAGAGGTGAGGTTAATACATTTTCTTGTGATAAATACGACTTTAAGACGTATGTATAGATAATTATGGTGATAATTGGATGAGTATTATATTATGAAGTATCTACCTTTTTCTCAGTCAAAGAAAAACATTTTTTTATTAAAAGGATAATCATCCTTCATCATATTTTTGGTTTAAAAAACAGCGGAGAATATAAAATCTGAGGTAGTAGATCTGTCATAGCACAACAAATTTATATCAAAGATAAACACATCAATATATTAAACAGATATTAATAAGGCAAATTTGTTTCAAACAATGTTGCTGCTTAAATAAAAAGTAAGTTATTGTATATTTTATTAGTATCCCTAATATTTAGTTGTTTGGTTGTTATGTATTTCCGCCAATCACAGCCAACGCTTAGTATGTACTGTGAATATAGAAACTCTGCGAACAGATCCATTTTATACAATTGTGGTAACGTAAAATGGTTTCACCCCGGTGCTCACAATCAACATTTACTCCCAATTGACTTGTGCTGGGAAGGAATACCTCGTGTGAGTCCTCGAAGTGTTAGTAGTTGTTGCAATTGCGTTGCTGAAAATCCTACTTTGCTTTTGAGTTCGAAGCTCAAAGAACCAGCCTATTAGGTATAGAAATAAATATATTTTTGTGACTGCATATTTTACTAACTTCTGGATCTTTGCTTACTTAAAGTCAAACGCATGTCGGCACTGGCAACCAACCGATTTCGGTGCTTGTTTTTAATTATCAGAATACCTGAGAACCCCCTCTCATAGATAAGTCGATTAAAACAAAGTTAAGTAACGCAAAAAAGATGTATTCCATTGAGTTCACCTCAAGGTGGAATTATTACTCGATAGCCGCTGGGCCGATTTTTTTGATTCATTTTTTGTTTTGATTTCGGAAAATCGATTTATTCGCATTTTTTCCCATTTTATTACAACTACTGAGCACGAACAAAGCCAGTTTATTTAGTATTTTTCGGATGGCTTCGCGGACCACTTCGGATGTTTCCATGGACCACCAATGGTCCGCGGACCACAGGTTAAGAACCACTGGTTTAAAGCAATAAAATAAATTTTGTTTGCATTTAGGATGCTATATATAAATTTTGTATATTCCGTATTTATGAAAGATAATCCTACATCCTCGTATGTGAAATATGAAATATTTGTACAGCTACAATCATTTGTTTTTTTTTTTTTCCACTTTAACAGAAGAAATAATTTTCTTTAAATTCAAGGTCAAATTTACGACGCTAATAATTTTAAAAATATTGACGATTTCTTCATCAACTAAGATAAGTCGACTTTGACAGAATATCATCTGTCATCGGCAAGTGCATTGTAGCTATGTCAATTAGAAGAATAATTTAACCTTAAGAAGCTAGAAATTTTATTTATGGATTTGCCACATATTCAGCGCATCGCATTAAACGTATTACAATTGATTGAGTCGATTAAATTTTGGACTAACGAACTGCTTATATTTATGATTTTAAAACTTTTTTATAAATCGAATACACTTTATAATAAAATCAAATTAATGACATTAATTTAGAGTTAAAAAAAACTAAGCGACTGTGTTTTTGGTAGACATCAAGTAATGGTGGCATTGAACATCTGAAAAGGAAGAAGTGCTAAAGAAATACTATGGGACTGACATTGAACAATATCCAGCTGCCACACACTTTTCTCTTTGCATTTGTTTCACCTTTGTTTTTTTAGTATACGGAAAATAAAAAGAAAAACTTCCAACGATATTATAACACTGGTCTTCTGAGATGGAACTTTTCTTGTTCAACACGAAGCTCAAGCACTTTATTGTTATTTGAAGACCGGCGGTCGCAGAAATCGGTGTCTGACAATTCGAGGTTGGTGCATTTGAAAAATAGTAAAGGGTTTTTCAATAAGAGGTGTTATTGCGAATGACGCGCTATTTCGGTAGCTGTCGCTTTTGGAGCTTTTATTCTTTGACATTTGACAAGTAGAAACTACTCCATTACTTAAAATGGAAGCCGGCCGATCATTAACAACGTCGTCTCTTTGCTGATTGGGTCCTTGAAATGCATGAAAATGATTCGGAATTCCATCGAAAAATCATCTTCACTGATGAGGCCCATTTCCACCTGGATGGCTACGTCAACAAGCAAAATTGTCGCATTTGGGGCTCGGAAGCCTCTCCATCCTCAACGTGTGACCGTTTGGTGCGGTTTATGGTCCGACGGGGTCATTGGACCTTACTTTTTTGAAAATGAGGTTGGATCAACAGTTACGCTACCGAGTGATGATTAATGATTTTTTATGTTCGGAGTTGGATGGTATTGATCTGGACAACGTTTACTTTCAACAAGACGGCGCTACGTGCCACACAAGCAACGAAACCATTGATGTTTTACGGGAAAAGTTTCCGGACCGTGTTATCTCTCGAAGAGGTGATCACAATTGGAGACCAAGATTTTGTAATTTAACACCTTGCGACTTATTCCTTTGGGGCCACGTGAAAGGTATACGCCAACAGCCCAGCATCGATTCAAGACCTCAAAGATAAAATTCGTGAGGCTATCGGGGATATAGGGCAGTCACTTTGCGATTTGGTTATGGAAAATTTCATGAAAAGGGTATGGTCCTGTATGCGTGCTGGTGGTGGCCATTTGGCTGATGTTGTTTTTCATTATTAACGGCATACATTCCGCTTTATTATGAAATACACATCCGATCATTTATCTCAAAAAATGACATTTTTCTTTGAATACCAAAATAACACCTCTTATGGGAAAGCCCTTTAGTATAGGGACATATTTACGTCATCTCTTCAAGATTTTGTATTATTTAATTATAAATATGTCTCTTTTGACCTAATAGGTTGCATTTGGTGCAAGGTGATTCGTCCACCCAGGCAGGGGAGTACAACACTACCAAAATTTATTGCCCTGTAGTACCTAATGATATCGTGAAGTCGTGAGAATTAAAGAACTTAAGTTTTCCCAAATGAAAATAAAGCGAAATTATTTTCTTGGCTGTTGTTTCTATTAAAAAGAATCCTACCATACGTAAATAATTTTTGCAAACTCATAAGTAATAACAAACCAGTCGTTACGTCACATAACAAAGATGGCAACACTCCCTACTTTTTACGGCAAAAATATCATGGTAAAGTGTAACAAAGGGAATGAGTCTTCCGTCATTAGGTCTTATAAATTTAGACACAAATTGTGATTGACATGACAAGTAGGTGCATAGAAATGCATATAAACTTTGCAGGATTTTATCAAAAACTAATTTGGAGCGATGTCATTGCACCCGTATCTGGGTATATATAATTCAATTCATAAATATTAACAAAGATGTCAAGTTATAAACACGGTTCACAAAATACAAAAGTCCGACTGCAGGGATGCTACCTTGACACGTTTTCCTAGTTGGTCATATTTTATACTCCTAAGCCACAAGTTCAAATAAGTTTACAGATGGGAAGGGAAATATTAAGCTGTAGGTACCTCCATGTAGAAGTACATAGAACCCCTTTGTAGAAAGTAAGAGTACTAATAGCTTAGTTAAGGGCTTGATTTGGACAAATATTCAACAGCGATTGCATTTTACAACTAACAAATGCAGTCAGTAATAGTAAACATCGTTCACAAGCTCGCAATACGTTATACATATTTTTATTTTTATCATTTTGTACACACTGAATTTTGCTAAAGCATACAAAGGCACCGCCCACTGGACGAATGGGTTAGAACTTTCCACGGAAAACTTTGTTGTAATGCTGGTCCTAATTGCGAGTGGACATGCTATCAAAACATTTGATTTCGCTCCAAATAAATACTAAGCAATTTGAATTGTGTTTTAGTTTTCCAACCGACCGACCGACGACCATTATGCCATTCCGCCCCCACAGTAAAATGAAACATTTTCTACAGCACCTTGGAATTTTTTGTACCTCGCCAGACAGTTTATAATATGTTGTTCGTGACGAATTGCACAGTGGCGCACATAAAAAATTCTATGATTACAAATGGATGTGATATTTATCGAGCTCAAATTGAGCTACTGGAAAAGGCGGCGTATTCAGATATTTCTATATAATGGCAATCTTTTCTAATTCAATTAAAGTTCGTATATGGCAACTTTCTAAAACAAATAAATTTATTAAATGTACCCAGACCCAGAGGGCTTAAGGCCTCGCAGCCAATATTGCGGGAATTCACCAGCTTTCATTTGGAGAATATTTGAAAATAACCTGGTAGACCGTTCCACAAAAAAAAAGGAACTAAAATCTCTACTTTTTCGGATTTTTAATAAAATGGTAACTTGGACAAAATGGTTAAAAAAAGTAGGTACATTCACAAAATCGAAACAGCAACTAAATTGTTATTTTATTGGAATTTGCAAACAGCTGCTCCTGTTTTTGTTCCACTGTGTGTGGATAATGAATTCTAAGACCCGCCGATGGCTCAACATTAAATTCGCAATCTCGCACAGCACAGAAGTCTGCTAGACTCACCTTAGCCGGGCAGCAGTTGTCGACAGGAAACGTGCGACCCACCTACAACACTTACATAAATTGCAAAGTATAGTTTGGTGTGCTATTGTATTTTCAATTCAGTTACAGTTTTACTTTTGCCTTTGTTTTGAACTGTTAACAATTAACTTTGTTTCGGGGTGTGAGTTCAATACCAAACACAACAAAGTATGTATCCCTATAGCGTGCTAGGATAATTGGGTTACTATATTTCATAGAACACTGTGATGGGGTATCCGAAGGACAACAGTGGGGTTATTATGATTGTTTTACAATACTGCAGTTGGATACATAATTTTGTTTTGTGAAGTTTGTTTTTTGATATCTTAACACCAAGAAAGGCAAAAATGAGCCCGCCACCTGGTGGTCTGGTTCAAATATCTCTTAATTGTTTTTTTAACTAAAAATGAAAATGCTGCCTAAGGCTACGTGAGAGTTCTCCTATCCTCATTTACTTAATTCATGTCGTTACGCTTAAGACAGTAACCTAGCATCGGGACAATTATCCCAATACTTCTGTTCACGCTGTTATCTCCTCTCATCACCATCATCATAATCAGCAACTTAACTTCTCGCAAAACCCTCTGAAGCAGAACTGAATGCCTCGAATGCAAGACCCAATATGGTGTCAATTATTTCCTGTCTTTTGAAAAAAATATCTGAAGTTCTTTTCCTCCTTTCATTTGTGCCAGCATATAGTCATTAAGCAAATCATCGAAGCGCATATATATAGTCCTTTCAGGAAACTTCCCCAACAGTTGCGACTGTGGTATCCATTTAGGTGTATAAAATAATCTAAATCAAGTGTTACTTGCATTCGTCGGACGAATTGATTGATTCCCTTCTGCTTGTCTTGTCACAATATGCTAACTCACACTTAGAGGGGGATCGATCACCAAATGCTCTCAAATGTTAACACTTAATCCGAGTATATACAGCGACTTCAGAAGACAAACTCAATTCGGTATGTAGTCAATCATTTTGTGGGTATGTACAAGTTTGGACCGATGAGGGATGCGATTGAAGGTCTTAAGTGATTAGCAATCAATCAAAAGTATTTCTTGGGTGTGGTTGTACTAACATTTTTTGTTTTATAGCGACTTAGTATATAAACAGGCTTGTTTTTGGGGAAAGTTTTTCTGTTTTGAAGCGATTATGTTGTAAATGTGACAACTGACAAGGGCTTAACTCAGTAAGCATGCATTCCTAGCTGTTGCAATATGTCCAACTGCTGGAAAAGGTACCTACCTATGTCCACAAAAGATCTGGTTCACCAGTAGTAGTTTGAGTTTTTACACTAAAATCCTACCAAAAAGAAGCAGACAAAGGCCAAGAGCGATATTAAAGTGCGACGAATTTCTTAATCTTTCAACTAGGTATATTTTTTCGACCTCAGCAGCTCAAATTCTCGCAAAGGACCTACTTAATTCGACAGTGGTTTCGTTGAAGAGACCAGACAAAGTAGTGACATCGCGGTTAAGAATCCTTGCGTTAAATTAATAATTTTTGCGGTTCATAATAACGCCGAGAAAATATTGAAATATAATGCTTTGCATTTGCATTGAAATTAGAAAAACCAATAAATGATATAATGAAATAAAACAACGTCTGCTTTAGCAAAGTATTCCCGTAATATTATTAACTATAATAATATTGGCGATTGGTCTCCATTCAAAAGCATTTAAACTAAGCAATAATGAATTTGTATTCGAATTATATAAACTGCAGATTAATTGTACAACTTTCACCTCAAATTCAATAGTTATTTACTTCTTATTAGCGCATTAAAAATCTTATTTTATTATGAACAATCTCATTTTATTATATTTTAATGCTGTTGTTTTAAAAAAATTATGTTAGTTCTAATTTTTGTTGGTTTTAAATACATATTACAATATAGTAAATATTAAAAATTGTCAAGGGTAGGCAAATTTCCGTGGTCACTTATGCCTTTTGAAAAATAATCATGTAGAGTGCCGTTCTACTCCCTTAGTAGGTTTTCTTCTAGACCTTTAAATTAATGTGAACTCATGTAGTATGCATTAAATAACTTATTAATTATTCAGGCAGTCATTTACTTTTTTTATGTGTGTAATATCCATATTTTTGAGTAAGAAATAGGCCCTGTACAGGTACACTGCGACCAGAAGAGATCTATTGTCTGCTATGGAAAATTCACTACTAACATCTCTGTGCTTCACAACTTAGAGAATACGGCAAATAAATGGAGCCTATAACAAGAATACTTTGAACTTATAGTTACTTACTAGTTAGAAGAATATACTCCTTGAATATTAATGTAACAACGTTTTACGCATGACTTTTAATTTTTAAATATTTATTTTATTAATGTTTGCTTCTAGAAAAACTCCATTGAGTAGCATGTGCCCAAACTACCTCTAGATGCTTAACCAAGCGGGAAACTAATATATTTGGGTTTTGTAATGATCGTTATAGTGACTCACTGTACTCAATGTGCTCTTTCTTGAGATTACATATAATATGCTAAACCATACGGCTAATAAAACCGGCCTGTCAGTTGTTCGTCCTCCACCAATTGGCATACACTCCGTTTTGTACTCTAAATTTAAGTAATAAAATTATAACCTGAATTAAACTGAACGTGTGTTTATTTCAGTACTTCAAAGTAGTACAGGTTTAAAAGTAGTACCGATATATTTAAATGTAAAAACAAATTTTTAGACGTTGTATTAAATCCGTATACAAATCTATTGAAATGGGTGGCTTTAATAAGTTCGTATTAAAATATGAATGTAGTATGTAGTTGCAATATTTCAGCTCAACTATAACTTAAGCAGTTCTGAAAAATATTAATCATTAATTAAATATATTTTCTAGAAGAAAAATACTGGATTTTATTCTTTCGAGTTCAAGCATCAGAAATCTTGTATTTATATTTTATTGAAACTATAATTATTTTAGTGAAACAAATATTCAATTTCCATACACAAATATTACAGAAAAAGTTTATAATAAATACGAAATAGTGAAAACCAATATTTTCAACAGTGAGGTTTTTCAAAGTATGGTACGATAGAATAGGATTTTAAATTTAACAATGGATTTTAACCGAAATGTAAAATGCATTTCGACAGTTCTGTTATGTCGTTATCTATTGGCTTCACTTGGGGATGCGCTCATTCTGAAATCCATTGGAACGAGAAAACTGTTTTTGGTTTAATCCACAACAATATATTGGTGAAATATCAGAACATAGTCTTCCTGCTGGCTTGTGTAAAATACATAAATTTCACTTTTGAATTCTGACTTCAAATCGAGAAGTGAAACTCTCTTCTTAGAAGCACCAGCAAACGACATTAAGTCGACAGCAATGACGTCAGCAGTTTAAATAAAAAATAATTTTCACCAGTAAGTACTTTTTGTAAATCTCAATCATAAGCCTTATAAATAAATTTTTAATTTAAATTCTTACAGCTGGCAAAGTTTCGAAGTTCGATTTGTTGCAGTTCCTTAAAAAAAGGCCATTCGTTAATGCAGAATAAAATAAAATGGAATTACATATCTACGTTCTACCTTCAGATTAGACAATCGATTATTTTGTTGCTTTGAATAACAATACTATTTCCTTGCTATCCTAAATAAAATCAACACAAAGCGAATCAAAAATCACATGACTTTCAGAATGGCTATGAAAAAGAAAGCAACGAAAATCATGCTAGTCCAATTATTCAACACTGAGAGGGGAGAATATTCTCTCGCAAAACACTGCTTTACACAGACCGTTTAGGAACTACATTAATTACGTTTATCTTAACATAGCTACTCAGCTCACTTTTTGAATAGACAAATACTCAATAGCTATACCTTGCTTCCTTTGAAATGAATAAATAATCTTTTAGACTTTTACAAGAGGGAATGAATTGCTATGTACCTATGACGAACATTGAAAGGATTATCCGTTAATAGGATTTCGTTCAGACAGGCTAATAGCTGTTTAGGTAGATGAGAAGCTTATTATATAAGGTATTCGCATTACATATATATATATGGATACTAGCTGACCCGGCGAACTTTGTTCCGCCCAATTTCTTTAATGTAATAAATATAATAATTTCGAGCGTGCACAATGCTAATGCTACTTTATGTAATTCGGTCAATTCAAATTCTTTTTTCAAAACTTAAAGTTATGCAATAGAAATAACTGAAGTATAGCAATGTCGATGTGTTTCATTCGCAAACTTGCGGTGCATTGATGTTTCACAACAAAATTATTACTGGGCCGACTCACAATTTCAAATTGTGTAGTGGTAAGCACGGAATATCTAAAGAATTAAAAAATTTAAAATTTTACATATCTTTTGTTGTACCTATTGGAAGTGACACTATCCAGTAATTTTTTTTTTTCAAAATGCGATTCTCCATACTAAATTCTATCCCCAATCTAATATCCATAACGAATTTTGTTTTCTCGACAAAAAGTAGCACAATATGTTCTTTTTTGGGCCAATGAGAATTTAAACCAAAAATCATAAAAATCGAACGATTTGTTCCCGAGTTATGAGTGCACATACGGACGTCAGTCTTTTTTATTATATAGCTGTACCCACCCGGCTTTGAACGTACATTTCGTTTTAAGTCTTGCTCAGATTTCTCAAAGTGCTTTATTTGGACCATGTCCATTTTTGATTTTACCCAATTATACAACTTTAGAAAAAGCTTTCGATTTGGTTTTTGAATGAAAGGTGCCACAACCCGTTTTCCGCTAATGGTTTGCAAGGTATCACCTTCAACCCGGAACCAGCCATAAACATGCACAATATTTCATTGAAAAAAGTTGTGTGTTTTCGGAGATCGACGACAGCACCACCTATCGGGTCCATAACCCAAGTGGAAATTGTTGGTTATAGTGTAAGCGGTGTTCCTACATTTCTCACATGCTTCCGTAACAGTAGATAACAGTGTGAATAGTGTATCAGAGTGCTTACTATTTCCAGTGCAGAACGTTGGCCAAAGTGAGAAAAAAGTTTTAGCTTATAAAATTACTATTTCGGGAAACACATATAATGGTATTTTGGATATGACTTGTTACCGGAACGTTCCCGAATTTTAGTGAGCTGTCAAATTAGTTTGCATGTGTTTGCAAGTTGGTTGGAACGAAAAAGAAAATGTGAAATAGAAATACTGGTACCAATATGAAACGTAAGCACACAACCTTCCCTCTTTAATGGGGATGCTAAAGTACCTAAGCGAACATGAAAATGGTAATTGAGGTAATATAATGTGAATTTAATAATAGCATATCTCCGTACCCGAGTGCAAAATACTTTAATGAACATCTGTTTAACTACAAATACCACGCGCCAAAGAAATATTCAGGACTCAGATTCAACTGGCCCGGCGGAATACAATAACCGCAGCGATTTACTTGTCGGCCAACCTACCGCTTTTTTACTGAAGTGCTTTATGGTACATAGCATTTTTCGTTCCATTTACTGGTGCGTACACGTACAAAGCGAGAGGTTTGCCGAGACGTGAGCACGCCACATACAATTGACCATGTGAGAAACATGGAACGCTATGCTGATGACGATTGTGTTGTTGTCTATTTCGGTCTCCAGTATGGACGACTGCATGGTATTCTTTCCTGAAGTTCCGAAATATTCTATCGATTGTTAATATTCCGACCTGACTGTTCGTCCTGATTTTCTGCGACGTGAAACGTTTGACCTTCTTACTGGCGGCACGATCAAATTTGTCTTGGAATCGTCGAGTCCCACACAAACTATATCATCCTGTCAAAGCTTTCTTTTCGAGACATAAAGTAGCATATGGCCTTCCTTGGGCCCAATCGAAACTATCAAGCTAAAAATCTTTAAAAACTAACCATCCTGTCTCGAGTTATGCGCGTAAAAACTCAAAACGCTCAAGAACTCCTGTTGACTGTCATCATCGTCATCTCAAACATTTCAACTTACTCACTCATATACTTATGCAATGATCCTGAAACTACTTGGCAAACAAAA
The DNA here is from genome assembly GCA_949126925.1 of Cheilosia vernalis. NCBI lineage: Eukaryota > Metazoa > Arthropoda > Insecta > Diptera > Syrphidae > Cheilosia > Cheilosia vernalis. The sequence goes on along the minus strand of OX421358.1, from coordinate 100,883,709 downwards.
ATGATGCATTCAAACACCATCAAACAAATCGAAGTATCTACTCCATTTCAAAAAGCTACTTAATGTGACATAGTAAACATAAGCAATCTTATTAGGTGTATTTAAAAAAAAAGAAATTTCAAAATTGTTTGCAACAACAATTTGCTTGCAAAATAATTAAAATAATTGACAACAACAATTGGCATTAAAATTAAAAATTTTTTTTTTGTATATGAAGTATCACTACTCGATTTCCACCCCGTTTATTTTTTTTCAAAGTGCATTTCCCCATACATAAAAAAAAAAAATTAAGGGTGGACCACGCTTAACATTTAGGGCAATGAAAAATAGATGTTGTTCGATTCTCCACCCTAGCCGATATCCTTGCAAAGATTCACGAAAATCGGTCGAGCCGTTTCGGAGGAGTTCAATTACGCACCCCGTGACACGAGAATTTTATATATTAGATTAGCTATGCGTTGGTACTTGAAGACTTAAATGTTCCGATAGTTAAGCGTATATATTTAGGTGGACAATGGAAAGTGTTAACAACTTCTGAATTTGTTTTAGAACAAAAGGTAGTTGTGAGGTCTGCTATTCCACTAATTTACCTATTTGGGGTGCAAGAAAACGCTTCCTTTGTCTCAAATCTATTATGATGTGAGCTTATCGAAAACGATTTCATAAAGATTCAAAGAAAAATGTTTAAAAAGTGAATTTGAAGCCATTTGTATTTCCTATTGACCAGACAAGAAGGGTATCCTGCAACAAGGCCTTCTCTGGTCCTTTTCGAAATGAAAGACCACAAACTGCGAAAATTAAGCCCTCGAAAGTAGGTTTTCTCAGATAATTAATTCGGTTCTGAAAGTGTCATCAGAACTGTTAAATACTGCTCGATATTGGACAATTTATTGAGAACAACCATCTGCGAACATGGTTTCAACAAGACGGTGCCACAGTGCATACAAACACTGTTTAAAAAATTGAATGAATCGCCTGAAATAGAGCAACTTTATATTATATGAAAAGTCCTTCGTTTCTCTGGCGCCAACCCTGTATACGTGTGGAAGATTCTACAATTCTACATGATGCATATTATGTTGAACGAGTCCTTTGAAACTGACAATTGGGCGAATGGGTAGCCGAAGGTTCTACCATAGGAACTCAAAAATAGGCTGTTCTGCCATGCAGGAATATAATCCCATCTAACTGTTACTGATGTGATCTACCATCGCCAAAAATGAATTTCTTGCCTTTTCCATTTAATTTAAAAATGCCGACAATTTTAAAATGTGCACACAAAACCTCATAAGTCAGCCGCCCATGACGCACAGCCGAGAGCACAAGCAATTCCATTTCCAAAAACGGTGTCCTTAAAATGCCAATCGTCTTACGTAAATTACACAAATTTCGAATATAAAAAAAAAATTGTAATATTAAAGTAAGTAAAGTAAGCAGCAAATCTTCAACTTATTTTCAACTAGTGAAATTTGCATAAATTTTCCCCACGCACACATGTAGGTAGCCATGAAGTGTATCTATACCTCGAACATCAAGAAAATTAAAATGTCTTTGCCGCATCAAATTATATGGAGACAATTTTTCTGTTCCCTGCGAATGTATTTATTTAACTAGTTGAATGCCCTCATTTGGGAGGTAAAATATTTTTTTTTTTTTTCATTGAACGACAATGAATGACAAACTCCTGACAATTGTCGTTCGTAGTGGTTTTGTGAAAATTAGAAAAAAACTTTTGCTGGCTCATCTGCTTAATTATGCATGTGATTTGTTATGATTAGACGGAGCTGCTTTTATTATTGTATTTCACTCATCGTAATGCGAGCATTTAAAAGACGATCCCATTTGCATTGGGGAAGTTTGTCGCAGATGAAAAAGGCATGCAAATTTCTGTCTGAATTATTCATGTCAAAGAAATTGTTTCATAGATCTAGATGAAAGCGTCACAATAATTACGTTGGTGTATTTTTAGGAATTTTGTAGTAATTTGTAGTTTAGTTTTAAGTTTTGTTATTGGTGAAATTTCGAGCAATTTTTGAGCAATTTACTTGCAGTTTACCAGGGCCTCCGTATGGATTTGATTAGATTAATTGGGGGAGGTGGAATCAAGTTGCCATATCACTGCGGCCACGATACCGGATTTGTTGATGAATGCCAGTAGATCATTGAGTCGGCTGTCAGATATGACCTCTGCCTCGAGGTAAGGTTTTCATAGTGACAAAGTATGTGTTCTGCTGATTCTATGTCCTCGGTGTGGATACGATATGGACATTATTAGAAGCAGGTGGTTAAAGAGGCCTTAACAACGATTGAAGAACAGGTGAAATCATTTGTTTTTTCAAGAAAAGCCTAGAAAACTATACGCTTGCTAAGAATACATTTTTACAGTCAAGTATAGAGGGTCACTGTCATTGTTTAGTTACCTCAAAAAAATACACCTTTCGACATATGGTACACTAATTAAAAATAGTGTTCGAAACTGCCGACTCAGGGGACTAAAAATACACCGCGAGGATCAAATATGGTTTATGGCGCACAACGCTTAACGATACGCAGGTTGAACTTTTTTGCAAGAAATAAGATTTTTGGTTCTGTGTGCTAGTAGGTCGATTCGAGAACAATAAGATAAATCGCGAACTTCATAAGCTGTTCGAAAATGTAAATCTGATCCTTATCTAAAGCTAATGGATAACAATGGTGCAGCCAATAGGACTTATGTTTTCCAACCCTAATTTAGATTTGGCAAGGTCGAACTTTCGTTTCAAATACCAAGCCATCGTGGATATTTACTTTTATTATTTAAGAGGGGTTATTTTACTGCGACATTTTTGATTTCTTGTACCCCCTGCTTACGCTTGAGAGTGGTTTATTCCCTCAAAAGAGTTCCTTTCATAGTATAATTCCTTTCGAAATCATTTTCGAGGTTCTTGTAGGTACTCTTCTTTCTCCTTGGCGGAAGAAATCCGTGATAAAGCACTCTCTCCTGTCCAGTTTCCTTTAAGAATCTAAGGATGAGAGCTGGCTCCAGTGACAGTATTTCCTCATCGGATAGCTGGTACCTACTTGCCCAACGCCCAAGTATTTCAGTCTATTGTGGGTCAGTGCCCCACATGATCCCAGCAAGTGTTCTGGGATTTCACTGGACTCATCGCAGAATCTGCAGAGACCTTCTCCAGATATACCCAGTTTTCTGAAGTGTTCTGTGAGTCTACAGTGCCCCGTTAGGAAGCCCGTTAGGATACGAAGGTTATTTTTGCTCATGCCGATGCAAGCTTGGAATCTTTTCCGGTTGTATTGTCCCAGAAGTTTCTTAGCTTGCCTCATGCCCTGAGTGTTATGCCAGATTCCTGCCCTGTTTTCTTTCTCTAGTTTCCTAAATTCTACTTTGAGGGTGTGATCACCTATTCCGCAGAATTGTTCAGGACCTATAATCTATAAAAGTTTCTGCTGCTCCCTTTCTTGCTAGGGAGTCGGTCATTTCATTCCCCTCTATTCCTACGTGGCCAGGCACCCAGCAGAGGGTTATTTTGTTTCTCCTACCAAGTTCAGCCTGAAATATGCTGGTACTTTTGCCCTTTTTGGTTCAGAATATTTGGTTCCAGGCCCAAAAACCAAATACCGCCCCAGTTCCCTCATCAGTTATCTCGACCCATCTGTGTACCACTTTGTTGTATGATTGCTCAGTCTGTGAATTGTGGATTCATTGCTCCAGTTCTTCTTATAGTAGAAAAGTTCTTTTGGAAATCAAATATTTGGATGATGTCGTCTCCCTTGGCCTAATGGTTGTTTTTTGAGTAGTACGTCAAACTGTCTCAGTGTGATGCACTTTCCTCTTCCTTTTCCTTCCTTGGCCATTCTTAAGATCGTTTTACTTGTACATTTCTGAACCATAAGGTGCAACGGAGTTAGTTCCAATCGCACTTTCATAGCTGCGGTTGGGCAAGTTCTCATAGCCCCTGCAATACTTAGGCATGCCAGTCTTTGCACTTTATTGAGTGTCTTCCTTGTGGTGGATAGACTGGTTCTTTCTGCCAATGCAATCGCTCCATACGTGATCATTGGTTTCACAATAGCAATATCGTGGATATTAAAGCACTTGCTTTTGGAAGCTGCAAGAAACTTGTTCGAGACTCGGAAGCACTTTATAATATATATATTTTAAACAAGGTAAAAGTTTATTAACAACGAGGATTTCCTCAGATTAAAATTATATAAATTTATCAAAAAAGAAATGTGTTTCGGCATGTGTACAATGACAATTAAATTACAATTTTACGAACGTCGTCAGCCGTCAAGTTGGTGTCGGCAATGGGTGCGTCTGGTAAACACCTTCATGCATTGTAGGTTGAAAGCACAGATGGCGCGTTAACTAAAGTTTGCAATATGTAGGTATAATTATATGCAACTTCTGGTTGAATATGTTGTATATAGATCAACTGTAACAGATGTAATTGAGCCCGATCAGTGCACCTAGTTGAAACCATTCTTTTGACTCAAACTCGAAAGTCGTTTCATATCACAACCACATTAAAACTTAAAAGGAGCTGAGTTGTCATCCGAATAACACAGTTTCTGAGCAAATGAACTTGAAAGAACTTGAATTATTCAACACAAAAGAAAAGAAAAAAATAGACGCCTCATCAGTTCAAGATTGCCAACAATTATCCACATCCACAGTTCATTCTGCAGTATCCCATCACAGCGGAGACAGAAAATCTCTTCTCGGCTATTGCTCAAATTATCCTTACTATCAAATTAAAAGGATTTTCTGCGAATTGACTATCAGCTAGGGTAGTTGCAGCAAATCAGGTGCGCATTTGAAGATTATTCTTGTGTATGGCGTTTCCTTTCTACTCTGAGATTTGTGTTGTCTCATAGATACCTACTCGGGACAGATAAAGTCTTGAAAGGCTTTATCCACAAAGAATAACTGCATTTCGCTCTATTCCGTCTGCAATTATTTGTGTTATTCAGTTTCGAAATTCTCGTATTTGCATTTCCTCTGACAAACACTTGGGATTATAGTTATTTTTAGAAGGATTTTAAGTTGCAAAAGTATAAAACAAAATGTACGGACATTTGTTGTTACCTAGACTAGAGAACTCCACTGAAGTGTTGAATTTTGAATCAGTATAAGACACGGTGAATTCTTATTTCCTTTTACTATTCGAACTTAAATAGTTGGTTATGGCGTACCACTGTAAAGGCTTCCCACTGTGAATAAACGATCACCAGGCTCTAATTGCAATTGCTTGGTTTGCAAATAAAATTAATGAGAAATAGTACAATGCATTCATTGCGGTCGGTGAATTATTTGAGAATAAAACAGATCCATTACCCCTGCCACGTTTGCGGTTCCAATTTACACTTGATTGAAATTAATTGAATGTTTTTCCAACTCAATTACCAAAATTGAATGCATCTGCGACCACTGGTATGATGAATGTGTTTGACCTACGTACAGCGATGAGTTCAATTTGTGGCAACAACCATTTCACAGTGTTGAGATTTATAAAAAAAAAATTATTTAACTAATTGAGTTTTCCATTACCAGAGTCCTATATTTCTCTTTGTTCACGTTTTCATGTTTTTAAGTTCCTAACCTACTCATCCACTTCGATACAAATTTTTGTCAGTTTGTTATTTGTAAATTGTAAGAAGATTGCTTAACACAGATGATCTAAACAGAAAAAAGTCTTTATTTCAAAAATCTACTCCGCAAGTAGTTGAAGTAATCGCGAGCTGAGATCGAAGCTCAAAAAATACGTTTATAAACAACTTAATAGTACCTAATCAAAATAGGGTTGCCCAGCTCTAAATGGGGGCACATTACGTTAAAGCACATTATGTTGATACTCCGAACATTTCAAAGTGCAACGATTTTATATTTTTATTAATAAAAAATTAAGATTATTTTTGTATTCTATTGCGTAAATAATTTTATAATTATATTTCTTATAAGCCTTATAAAACAAAATCGAAGAAAAATTAAGTTCACATTACTTCTCAAATCCGTAATTTAAATTTAGATGGCATAAGCAACGTAATCATCAAGAAGATGGCAAAGTCAATTGTAAACCCCTTGCGTTACCTTGTTAATTAAAGCTCTCAATGCGGAATATTTCCTGAATGTCTTAAAACCTCCTTAATTATTCCAATTTTGTAAAAAGGAGATTCAGGTGACCCCTACAAATATAGGCCGATATGCTTGCTATCCGTCTTCTCAAAGATTTTTGAAAAGATAATAGTTACCAAAATGCTTAACTTTATGGTAAAGAATAGATTCTTTAGTAAGTTGCAATTTGGTTTTAATAAAGGTAAATCCACTGAAGATGTAATTGTGGCCTTTATAAAGAGAATTTACAACGCACTAGATAATAGTCAAAAAGCAGTTGGGTTATTTCTTTATTTAACAAAAGCTTTTGATTTAGTAAACCCTGATTTATTAAACCAGAAACTCAGTAACGCTGGTTTTAGGGGAAATATTTATGAATGGTTTACGTCGTATTTGTTTAATCGAAAACAGCGCGTTAGGGTGAATGGAGTTGTAAGTATGGACCAATCATTTTCCTTATTTACATTAACTCTATATTTAACCTACCTACCTGCCTGCGGTCACATAATTGGTTATGCAGATGATCTAGCACTTTCATATGCAGATAATTATAATAATAGTCATGATTGGAGACCAAATGTGATCTGATCTACATTTGCTTAATATCTTGCTCAGTTACCATAAACTCATACTTAGCACTAAATCTAAGGCGATGTGTTTCTCCTTGTCCAACCCGAACATAGGAATTGAAGGCGTAACATCTCATCATCTTAGCTGTTACAAGCTGAACTGCTCAAACAGATGCTTTGCCTTTGAATTCGTGAAATAATTTAAGTATCTTAGGAGTAATAATAGATAACCAACTGAGCTGGAAGTCACACATTATGGGCCTAAAAAAAATACTATACATATTATTACAAAATCTATTACTTGCGTAAGCTTGTTCCACAATCGCGACTTGAATATGGGCTTGATTGCTGGGGCTGTGTCTATATAAGTAACCTACGTCCCATTATTGCAGCACAGAAAAAAATAATTCGGTTATTGTTGTGTAAAAACAGATTCGAGCCTACCCCTACATTGCCTCTATTCCAATCAGAGAAAATACTACCACTTCGCTACCTTTTCATCTACAAAGTACTTAAAATATTTTTTGTTATAAGTGGTAATATTCACTTTAGAATAAATGCAGAATATTCGCTGATAAATGGGAACACAGTTGATGTTCCTAGGGTTAATAAAGAACACAATCGACGTTTTATTACTTCCATAGCACCTTACATATTTAAAAAAACTGCCGTCTAATATGTATATCCAATCTGGTGACACAGTGTAATCAATTCTTAAAAAAACTTAAAACTTGGTTACTCTCACGACCTTAAGTTTGGACTCTACTTCAAGTTATATCTTAAGCATTTTTTATTAATGTTGAATCGACTCATTCACGCTGTTCTTATTTTCCTTTTTATTTTTTTATTTTTTTCGTTTTCCAAAACAAGTAATTATTGCACCGTTGTCTTCTTTTCGTCTCCTCTTCTCGGCTTTAATTATTTTTTTTATTAATATTATAATAGTCATAGTCATACAGTACAAATTGCAAGCATGTCTTTTACGAAATCGGCCCGTATACAATTTTTACGTGTGATTCTTGATTATTGCTGTATTTAGTGTTCGCTTCTACCGAGTTTTAATTTTAAAAATGATTTTAAACTAAGACAATTTTCTTCCAAGTTCAACCTTAAAAACTCGTCCTTTGTATGGTCAAATGCAGTTCGGTTTCATTCTTCATTATTTATATTACAGGTCGTTCAATAAACTGTACAAGTGTACACTCTTGAAGTACAATTGAAATCAGGGTCTTCAGTTTTTCAACTCAACCGAAGAATTCACAAAGAGAGGAGACTGTATTTGGTAAAATCAGTCTAAAGTCTAAACCATAACCAAGGTATAATGAAAACTGTAATTGCAGGCGAAACGATAACCGTATAGTCTTGGAATACTCGTATGTGAATTGTGAATTGACTTTTGTTATTATTTGCCTATAAAATATTTTAAGACCCAAACCTCGAAACACATCAATTTAAAAGTTCAAAATTAAACATGTCGCCAGCTTTGGTATAGCTCATAAACTTGCCAGATAGTATTGTGCAGCTTCAGTTTCAAGTATCGTTATTTGGATGAATTCAGTCAAATTTTTAAATTTTTAAATTTCAATACGTTTCAATAGCTTAAAAAATTAAAAAAATATATATTTTTCCGAGACTCTTGAGCTTTTGAGTGGACAATTATTTCTAACCGGGACTTGGGACACGGCCAAAAATATGTGGACAATCCCTGCGAGTCCCAGCTGCCTGACTACCTTTGATTAATACTGCCCTCTGCGCTCTATCTACTGCCGTGCTCACTAAACCACACATCACATGATAGGTTAGGTTAGGGTTAGGTTGAAGTGGCTGTCGGCTAGCCGACACACTTAACTTAAGGACTATTCACATGAGAGCGAGCGAACGAATTGCTGAAACGCGAACAAACCACTTTTGATGCATTTATGAACAGAAAATTGTACATTTTGCTATTCCAAGAGGAGGATAGTTAATTATCCCATCAAAATGTATTAAGAAAACATGTTAATAAACAGTTAAAATAACGAAATTTCGAATTGCAAACTTTTTGCCGCGAACGAATACACCATCTGCGACCAAATTAAATGTATCATGTGAATGGACTGTCAAAACTTGCGAATATTCGTTCGTTCGTAGGAAGTTGGTCGCTCTCATGTGAATGATCCTTTAGACCATTTTATGATACGTAAATAAGAATTATTGCAAAACTGGTGGACTATTTCGATCAATTTTATGTAGGGCAGAAGACGCCAGTTTGAATTATAGGATAGGACATAGGCATAAGTAAATTTCAGCCCGCCACAAACTATACCATTACAATAAAAGACATCAATAAGAGTTATCTTCCAAGTTATAGGATGTTCTAAGTGACGTATTTTTTTAATCAAAACTTTTGTGTATCTACCAAGAGCCCATTTTACAAAAGGATGTCAGGAATGGCTGATGCATAGAATCTATTAAGCAAAAAAACACAACACAGAGACAGACTATATCAGTCCTAACCGCGCACGCATGTAAATCGATATTTACATAAATGATTTACATTTTACTTTCCAGACGATTTTGAACGGAGGTTTTTTTTTCGCCTTTTTTTTTTTATATAATCCCAAGATAAACACGATACATAAAAAATTCAATGTGCGAAAGGAAAAAAGAGGTCCACCAAAACTTGTGCTTCTTGTGGATTTCAGGCGTTGGCATTCGCAGCCATCCCCAGGATAGATGGTAATAAAATTTCCATAAAATACATCGTGTGCACAACACAACTGGTGTTGCCTCAAGTTTATAGGCAAAAAAAATACATCCGTTTGTATATAAACATACTGTCGTCTACTGAATGACAAATTTCTTTTGACAACACTTTTTGTGTCGTCTTTGTCGCGCCAAAGAGAAGAATTCATTGGGTTGGGCTTGGAAAATAATTTATACTCCTTGGGGTAGAATCCTTTTTCTCTTCAATGGCTGAGGTTGTTTGATTGGGGTTTAAGGAATTGCATTTAAAGCATTAACGTAAGAGGTCATAAAATGTCAATTTCTGACAGTTCTCCTGTCAAAATATGGTCATACAATGTAATAGGCATATCTCATGTGCTCTAATAACCGGAATGCCACATGTGACCAGGCTGATTTTGACAGATAAAAATGCCCAAATAGCATATAGTGTAATCGGACAATAAGCACGAATGCCAGAATAACTATATTGAAATTTCGTTATGGCATTACTGGCATTTTTGAGGGAACAAGTATTATTTTCTTGTCATCGGTGATGAGTTCGTAGAATTTTGATTGATTTGTCTTTTTCCAGTAATTGTGGTTGTGCAATACACTTTTTCCCTGTTGTGTTTGAGTAGAAATTGATTTGTGCTAGTTATTTGTACAACAAAATTACCACAATCAATTTCGAGCAGTGAACACGATAAATAAATTAGATAAAATAAATTATTTTACTACCAGAATATTTTAAACTTCAAACTTTCTTGCTTTGTTTTCCTTTACAGCGTTGGGTAATAAATAAAAAATAAATAATAAATGCCTTTAATGTCCAAGGCAAATAGGACCATATTGTTATTGTATTTTGTTAATTTGACAGCTAATCTGGTCATTTGCCTTTTGGCATTCATATGCATAATTGGCATACAGTCTAATCTTAGCCTAACATGGTTTCCACAGTTTAATAGATAGGCAGGCGGTTGCCAAAGTAAATACAGTTCAATTGAATGATTTCTTTGAACCAGCTAATAATTAAGGTAATAATTAATATTTAAGAATATTAAGCATGTACAGTGGGTTATTTAAAATACACAATGGAAAGAAGATAGACACACGACATCTCACATGTCCTGATATAGGAAACGAAATCGACCTATGTTACATAAGTATATCATTTTCTGCCATCATCTAGTACAATTCGGAACCATTTCCCTCCACAAACAATAAATATTACCTGGTTTGCGAAAGGGCCGAGGCCGAGTACATGAGTGAGTATCAAAATGAATGCGGTAATGACCCGTCCCATATGGCGTTTCGACCAAATCACTTTCATTACCCACGCATTTCTGGTGGCAACCGAACATGTAATAAAAAAAAATATATATATATACAATATACATATGCTGAAACCTACGGAAATCATTTTACCATCAATCTGCCGAAACAAGTTTGACTTGAACAAATCGCTTCCCACACCCAGGAGTTCGATAGACAGAATGACACATTCATGTCCTAATGGAATATTTTAAATATTTCATTTGACTAAATGAAAGTACGCCTTCATACATATACCCTTGCATATCTAATGAAGTGATGAAGTACAAATGTGGAAATGCTGCTTCATCATCTGGTGTATGTTTAGAAGTTGAGAGCAAGGACACGTGTTAGATGTAGATTTCTTCTTTAGGAAAGTTGGTTTTATGCTGATGAGGGTGACTGATGTACGACTACATACGGCTGTGAATAACTAACAACTAACACATGGACATATGGTTTTGTAAATCCAACTGAATGATAAAGCTCTGGGCACACGTACAGGTTTGGTTCGATCAATATCCTCCGGGGTCTTTCGTTTCACAAAACCTCTGCAATATGTCTCTGGTCCCTCTCGAGTGGGCTGAGTCATTTGTAGCCAACTGTCAAATGCGTTATCCGATGAGATCTCTTCTGATGTCGACACGATATAATTAAAGCCATCACAGTCCGAAACATGCGCTTGCATGAGAAAAACATCCCCTCGCATGGTTATTCAACAGGACACATAAATCCTCATACATGTCACCAGCATTTCTTCGTTTATTAAATACAGTCAAATGTGGGATCTCCTTTAGAACTTAGTTCGAAGAAAACCCAACAGTAGATACGAGTATAATTGCGTGTGTTCTGTTAGGGTAAGTTGTTGTCACCCAGATAGTTGGGGAATGTCCTCAAAGTCATTACCATACTGCTCGAGACCAACGCTCTTCGGTGCAGCTGCGAATGTGAGTAATATTCAAAGTGTCATGATGAAAGTTTCGGCAAACTGTAAGGAGAATGTGCGTTATTATTATTCAATGTTATTTGGGCTTAAACATTCACCAAAATGTTATCGAATTTAATCTCACTTTACCAAAGAGGGTCTGAGTCTGAGCAAGTGGTTCTTAAATTTTAAATGTGTTGCTTTAAATTCAGTTATATCTATATTTTCTACAAGTTGTGCACACAAGCAGACGTCTTAGTTTGTCAAAGTCACACCGGCAAATACTTATGCATTTATTCAGACATTCCATGCCACAATGCTATTAGGGGGTTTAGAATCCCTTCAGACTGTTTTGCGCAGGAAATATTTTCCCATTAATTTTGTTATGGCTGGCTTTCATCTATTACTGAATAATTCATAAACCAGGAATTTTCACTGCGGCAAGTTCACATTTTGTCGGTATTAGGTAAGTGGTTACAAAATGAGGCAAGTTGTCAACTTGCATGGAAAGTTCTGTAGTGATGATGGGATTCGCTATATACATTTAAAGCACAGACAACAATGTTCCTCACTTATTTAATAAATAATAAGCCTAGAGGTATACAGAAAAAAGATTGTATTGTATAAGTCATCTAAGAAGGCTTGGATAAATGGATATGTAGGGCGAATGAACACATATCTATGAACAAAATCTGAACTATGGAAGCTCAGAGCAAAAAGAGCTTTTCCTTTCGAAACTGACTTATATATATGATGGGAACTTGATCTGGCGGTGGCGGAGTGTATTTGTTTCTAGAACTTTGAGAAAAGTGAAAGCTGGAACATGATCGAGCTTTCCACAAAGTGAACATTTTAAATTGAGAGAAAGTATATACAGAGTGTACTGGGATGAAGCAGTACATCCGATTTTTTCTACGTTTTTGTACTTTTTCCCACTTTTGTTTCGATGTAGTTTAGGCTTAAGCCTCGCCTTTTAGGTGGCGTGCACAAGTAAAATGAGACCTCAACGAACTTGGAGCACGCAACTTTATTTAGTAAACTAAGGAACGGGCTAAATGGAGAGGCACGACTGAAACCGAACTGTAGAGCCGCCTAAGGCCCATTATTATTATTATTAATGGGCCTAAGTATACGTAACAATCACTAGTTTTGTTTGTTGATGAGGGATGTTTGCAAGGTTTTTGCAAAACGTATTTCAATTACTTGTTCATATCCATCACAAGGTGTGTATGATCCTTCAGTGGACCCTCCATAACCCTCATCCTTCCGCCGCCTACTCTAAATTATCAGGCTCCGTAAATTCTGGGTCTTTTGCAACTCTACCAATTTTAGACTTAGCCGTGTAACTTGTGCGTTTCGGGAATAAAAAGGGACCGAAGCCAAAAAAAAAATTGAGCTTCATAAAATAACAAAAACACACGAAAAAAAAAATTGCCAACAAAAATATTTATTTATAACAAACTAGCTGTACCGCCCGTGCAAAATGTGGTTTCAGAGTAGTAGATGGAGAAAAGATCTAAGAAATTTGCTATCTTGTAGGGGGCCCATTTTTTTTCGCAAAAAGTTGAGTTGCCCAATAACAGGATATTTCTTCCCACTGCATAAAATAATTTGTCTTCCTTCCGTAATTTTAACAGGTATTCGTTTCAAATGTTAAATCATTTTCTTTCAGTCCCGTATACATTTCGCACCCTATGTCTTTCAATCCCACGCCCCACACGCCACATTCTTACACGCCAAAAGCGGATACAATTGTATCAGGTAATACATGTTCAATAAAATATTAAAACTAAGAATTTGTTAAGAAACGCATATCATAATTTTAAAATTGAAAGCTCTCTTTTACAAAAGAACTCACAAATAATAGTGATAAGGCGGACTAAAAAGCCTAAATCCTGCGATAAGACTTAACTATTATTATTATTTTATCCTTTGAAAGTCTGAATTCCTTTGTGTTCAAAAACAATGTATTTTTTATTATGGTCATAATATTATGTCACCAATAATGTTTTCAAAATATCGACTTATTTTATTTAAAGGCCAAGTAGGGAACATATTTGTTTTTTTAAATCATGAGCTTAGTAAATATGTAGTAAACTCAACCAGGTGAAAATCGTAGAAATGTCTCAAATTTCGCCTAGTATTTATTTAAAATACCATTTAAGTTATCGAGTTATTGGATATCCTATGTTGTACCTGCAGATGTCCTCTAATAAATTATACTCTTGTCCATTTTTTCCGGAATTTATTTAGTTATATATGTTGAAACAAATTGGAGATTGTGGGCCTAGGTATCCTCTATAGGCCTGTGAAAAATGCACCAAAATATATTAAGAAGTTTCTAAGATTTTTGCATTTTAAGGCAGTCAGTCAAATGCATTCTAAGTCGAACAGAACTACACCAATTTCTTTATCTTTATCAATTTTAATTTATAAAAACTCAAAAAATCGCAATGAAGAAATCCGAATCTGTAATGCGCAATGGCCGGCAAACGTTATTCGAACGAACAAAACACGAATTCGCAAAGTGCAATATAGACGCTGAAACAGCAACGAATGAAGAAACTGCACAACTGAATCAAATGGCACAGTCAACGTGGACAGCGCCACCACACATAAAACAAAATTGGCTTCTCGATTGATCGATAATAGATGGCGTTACGTTGCGTGTCTATCTGAGAGTTCAATAATTGTGATACGATATGTTACATTCAAATTTGATTCTTTTTCTGGTTGTTGCCAAAATAAATAAATACATACCTAATGAAAAAAAAATTTTTTTAAAAATTGAGAAAAAACCTGTCGTAAAACGCTAAGTGGTCAAAATAAGACATTTTGAATTTTTTTTTTTTTTTTTTTTTGCTTTTAAAACCCGTGCTGAGAAAATACCTTTCCAACAAAGTATAAATCATCAAAATCGGTTCGGCCAATCTCGAGTAATGGGATAACATCGCTTCGGACACTTTCTTTTATATATATAGAAAAATAAAAACAAATGTTATCGCAACACTTTTTTTTAATTTTTGTAGTTCTTTTTCCTTCGATAAAGAATAAAATCTTACAAAAATTGAAAATGGCGCCATTTCGATAATTTTTGAAAAACTGTATGCCATGGGTCTTGAGGATCACAGATTGTCCAATAGGCAAGGCTGCTAGTAGTGCTCTAGTAAGCCATTCGTTTATACCTATTGCTAGATGTGGCCATCTTGCTGGACCTACATACAATATGCCTTCCTTATAGCATGATTTTTATAGGCAGTTCTGAGTTCTGAGATGGAGACCGAGGCATAGTAACAGCGTGTCTGGAAAAGTAGTACTTAACTTAAAACGTAGGGCAGATCTATTTCTAAAATTCGCTACAAGACTATTGGTAGATCGATGGGCTTTGGTCAACAAACAAAATATTATTTAAGGCAGAAGGGCGCCGCCGAAAATGTTTGTCTAGGAGATAAAAGTTTTTACTTTTTTGTAACTGAAAACAAATGGCGTAATATCACTTGTAGACCTTGATTTCAAACAATAAATACATGTTTCATTTGGATAATTTAGGTGTTCAATCTAAAATTTATAATCCTTAATCCAAAGATTTCGAATCATTCAATCATTGGCGCTTACGTGCCATCCTTGATCAGAGCGGACTATACAAGAAATCTATGTGATACTGCAAAAATAAATTTTAAGCCTTTATACCGGACACGCAGAACTGACTCTCTCCGAGTACTGTCGTAATAGTTTTAGCCATTTTCACAGAAGGCTCAAAGACAGAGAATGGAACGGGAGCCGGAGTCTTTTCGGATAAACTAGGTATCAGCCAATAATATCGACTGACAAACCAGGGGCCAGATTCTGTAAGGCGAAACGATCAAACGTTTTCGTGTGCACGAAAGTTTGGCCATTATGTTACACAAGCAACTTTTTACGTGCACACGAAAACGTTTGATCGTTTCGCCTCACAGAATATGCCCCCAGCGTTTTCCAACCAGAGGTCTGCACGGTTAAGAAAGGGGGCTCAAACTATCTTAGTGAACGAATTACCAGCAAACCATATCCGAATGCTCTTGTTTGCGAGGAGGGTTCTTCGAAGGCTTGGAAGATCTAGCAACTATACCTCTTTTTGATCCAAGAAGATCCAAAGAGACAAATCCCATTTTTTTTTTGTTAGTTTTAGTGTTTTATATCGTGAGGCTTATCCATTTTAGTGGGAATTTCGATGTCCGAAAAGCGAAAAGCCTTCCCAATCTGACAACAAAACATTTAACTATAATTTAATATCGCCAAGTTTGAAAAAGCTGGGCAACAGAAAAAGCCTTGTACGTAATTTTTATTTTGCTGGGGTTCAAACTGAAACCCCTTGGTCAGCAGACCAACAAGCTAAAACCTACTCCCAATGATTTTTTTAATACCGGCGATTTACATCAGCTGAAACCACATTTTGCATTTCGCGTAAACTGACTCTTGTTTAATTCACTGGTTGTGTCGGTATCATTATTACATTACCACATTGATTGCAGCTTGCGGATAGAGACTCATTAATTGCAAATACGTGAACATTTCGTAATTACTCCGCCACCATGAGTTCGTTGCATCTATGAGGATGCGAGCTGCGAAGAGGTAATGTGTTAAATATTATGTTCCTTATGAACAGCTATCAATTTATAATTACCAGTCATTTGTTTACTTTTAATATCTCTTTTTACATATGATACCGCAGGTTTAATAATAGATTGCAGTTGCGTTGCTGTTCTTGTATTAATCGCGTTGCGGGTTCAAAATTTAAAAAAATAAAATAAAAATGACTCGCACATGAGAAGTCCGACATATAGAGTTTGCCCAGAGGTATAGAAAGTCTACCCTTAAAGTGACCTAGCTTATAGGTACATAGAAAATTTAAAAAAAAAGCTTTTCCTGAATTTTATGAGTTTTCAACTAAGAATTTCCTATTTTTCCATTCGAAAAGCCATTCCGGAGGGTTTTCCCAAAATTTACTTTCGTAAAAAACCTTCGCCTGACAATTACGAGCAACTGCACAAAAATTTAAGCTAAATCGGTTCAGCCGTTCGCAATTAATGAATTACTATACATTTTTCACACCATTGCCCGATGAGATTTTTTCGCGCAGGGTGCGAAAGAAATAGTGATCGTGTTGAATGGGACCTTTTGTCCGATTTTTTTTGTGTTATGCCATAATACTCAACAATCATGACATCATGTAAAAAGAGCTTCCAAAGCAGATCTGGTGGTTCATTCCTGATAACCAGGAAAAAGTAGTTCAAAATACAAAAGCAACATATTTTTAGACATCCGACTAACATCCTGCTGTCGGACAAAATAAATCATTCAAATCTGGGGATGACAGCTGCTTAACTTCAGATAGTAATAATAATGTAACACTTCGACCCTCAAACAACATTTTGCACCACACTAGAGTAACTCGTCACCCTTTTGACACACCTGCCCTGAACTCATCATCGAGAGTTTGTCTCAATCTCAACGCCCATCAAGTGCAACCCATAATAAAGCAGTGCATCTTAATCACCCCTTACAAACGTGATTGCCAAGAGGCGGTTGTAATTATTGCTTGGAAAGAAATAATACTTTAATGGCCCACAGAGCAATTATACTCATTTGTGCAAATACTCTAACCCAAGTGAGATCTAAGAACAAGCGATTTGCAATGACATTATCGTTGTGCAAAAACCCCCATAGCGCTTAGAACAACGCCTTGTGCGGAAGTGCTTTTGAATAATGTGCACGATAATTAGTGGTGATAAATGCAGGCTACGCGCATATGTCTCAGTTGAATTTATTTATTTGCGGGATTATTCATTCGAATTGTAAGCGAAGATTACTAGCCGGTCTTTGCGGGAGGAACGAGTAATAAAAGTCATTGTTGACACTTAAGTTACAAATGTGGGTCTTAATGAGGTCATTAGGTCGTCAATTACTTAATATCTGCTGAGAAATATAAATTTTAATCGATTGACTTGTACCTTTCGTTGTTGAAGCTGTGATTGAAGTCTTGTGCTGGTTTCACTTCAAAAAAATATTATGTAGCTTGTGGGGTTTTCCTGTATCAATTTTAGACCTATCTTGGGTCTAAAAGATAAGATGAATAAATTTTAACTTCTACCTACGAATTTAGATCGAGAAAGCAAGATCCTGCGGGGAAGTACATTAAAATTTTCAGGACACATGTTACAAAGCTGCAGCAGGGCAATTTGGTCATGTCTGCCTACACTAAGAGATACCTTTGACAAAGTCCAAAGACTGGCCTACCAATGCATCACCAGGTCAACGGATAGAAGAAGCCTCTAAACTCAGAAAAAAAAACCTTTCTTGTACCAAAGTTGTTCTTACAAATGTCAAAGTATTCCACGTGTTTTTCTTATAAGCGATTTGTTCTTATATGAGTCTTTCTTATAGCCTTTTCACACCGAGCCGAAAACCGGATTTCCGCGAAAACACTAGAAAACTTCTACGAAAACGTTTTCCCATACATACATATTTCATTTTTCAAAACAAGTCGTTTAAAGTCGTTTTCCACGGAAACACCACGAAAACGACTTCCAATCGTTGGGTTGTTGAAACAAACACACCTTTTACAATATTCAGCAAATTCAGCAGAATGGCTGAACGAACAAATGTCACAATCACAACTATAACACCTTAAAATCATCTGATGGGCTAATATTAGTTTGAAATGCACTAAATTAATTTTGTTTGTTAATTAATGCGATCGAAATTTGTAACCAAAAAAGTTGGCACCGAAGTTTAACGACTAGTGTCTCACAGGTGATTGAAACGTCAAACGAAAACTAGTTGGTGGTCGGTGTGATTGCATCGACGAGTTTTCGACGAAAACACGGTTTTCGGCTCGGTGTGAAAAGCCGTCATGGACAGCAGAAAGAAAGAACGTGTAACCTACAAATATGCAACAGATTTTTGATTCCATGTGATTCAGCGCTTTTGCATTTTGTTATCTTTTATTATCTGCGACAAAATTTACGAAAGACAGAGCTACAAAGGCAAGAGTTAAGAAAGACAAGAGTTACAAAAGACAGAGCTACAAAAGACAAGAGTTACAAAAGACAAAAGTTACAAAAGACAAAAGACAAGAGTACGTTCCTCCCTTTTGAAAAATTCCAAATTTCATGTGATATATATTTCATAAGATTGGGCTGTGAAGTAAATCCATGATCAGTACGGCAAAAAGAAACCTAGTGCCCAAAAATGTATACATTGGCTTTCTGTAAAAAAAGAATGTCCGACTCGGTATTCATAATCGACAGTGAACACTAAGAACAGAATGAGAAGAACAATTCTGGGTGGGTTTTTATTATTGTTTTTAAAGGCGGGAAGACATTTTCTTTCAGATCGTGGTTGCTTCTATGAGCTCGAATTTAAACTCAAAAGGATTTTCTAAATCGCTCAGTTAAAACTGGCTTCCTGACGTCCTACAGATTTTCCAAGGCATGCCCATTTCAGGGGTCCACCTTGTTTTTATTACTTCCAAGTTTCAACTCTCTATCCATCCACTGTCGAAAAAAATATTTAACACACGAAAATGGAGCTGCAAGTTAAGCTCAAGTCGAAAAATAACTTTAGAAGTTGAGCAACCTGTTGAACAGATAATGTGCATTTGAGACGTAGTTCGCTATGGGCCGTTAAAATAAAACAGATAAAAGATGATTTCGAATTAAGAAGAATTCTAAATAAAAAAAACCGGCCAAGTGCGAGTGTCACTCGCGCACCGAAGGTTCCGTATTTGGCTAAAGTCCAACACATCAGATATTATTTGAAATCCATATCATTCAATCTTTCCCCTCTTCATGAATTCATCACAATTTAGTTTATTTTAATTACTTAATATTTTTACTCTCAAAAATTACTCGCACATGAATCTCATTTTCTAATTATTACCTAGTACCCAACCCACGATAATTTTCCATTCTGTATGCGACCTGTCCCAATTAAAAACTATTGACTAAAAATTTATTACTTTTATTTTGTTCTGTACTCCCCAAAAAAATGTATTATATTCCCCAACGAAATTAGTAGGCGGGAACCCTGGTGGGGTTCTGTCTTTGATGGGGTCAATTGTGCACAACTGCGTAGTAGAGATTAAAACTTATGAGAGCAACGTATTTTACATGGTAAAATTATCTTTTTTGAAAATATCTTGTAAACTATTAACTTTTCGGCAAAACAGTATTCAGCACATATATAGATAAGAACATGATCTACAAAAAAGGAATTAATGTATTTTTTTGTGAATCAAGAAATAAACCGTTTTTTGGGCAAATGAAAATATTTTTTTCACCAGATTTCTAATTAATCCAAAACCAATCGATGTATTCCTTCCATTGGTATTTGTCGTTTAACTAGAGGTTATACCGGATGTTGTGTGTAAATTTTAGCCTGCTATGTCAATCGGTTCTTGAGATAGACCTGGTAACAAAATTGGCTTAGTGGGTTCGGACAGACAGACAGACAGACAGACAGACAGACAGACAGACAGACGGAGAGACATCCGAGCGAAACTAATAAGGTTACGTTTTTTCCCTTTGGGTACGGAACCTTAAAAAGCACACAAATTTAAAACGTGCCTCTTCCTTAAGCCAGAAAACAATTCAGTCAGTCAAGAGTAATGGAGAATCTGTCAGAATCTGTCTTCTGATGGATGATTTCACAATAAAGATATCACAAATAGATTTTAACACAATCTACAACTTCTATGGCTGCCATCTCATAAATGAGAACGATTGCGTTCGAGTTGTGTGTGGGAGTTTGTGTACCTATATTTAAAGCAGTTCTCCTGACGGGATTACATGCATTCTCCCATAAATATGCAAATCCAATTACAACTGACAGGAGCTGAATTACAACACGAACACAGTAGGTGCCTCTGTGAAGAACCAGTTTTCGGTGTTTTTTTTACTCAGTTCATGTGCCAGAGGATATGGCAAAGTTTCCCTTTTGTCCTCAACCTCAGGCACCGCATTCAAATTGAAATGGGATAACGAGATAACTGATGAAGTGTGTCTCTGTGTTTTCAGCGTCGTTTTTTTTTTATATGATTCGTCTTAAACGAATGAAAAGTATTCAGGGGTTTTGTTGATTTGTTTGTTCCTCCAAATTCGAAATTCATTTGAAAAGCTCAACCTTTTGCCTTGCAATTAAATGAGTGTAATGAATATTAAATTTTATTTCCAGCTTTGTGTTATTTGTACAACAATCGTGGGTAATCTAATTGCAAGAATTTTTGGACACAGGTCTTATCTACAGTTAGCCAGGTTCAAGTATTTGTAGTTGCTTCCGCAGTTTTTTTTTTCAAACCTCCTTCAACAACATGCGGACTTCGTATGATAATATAGAAGTTTTTGATGCTTTTATACAGACTTCGACTTTGGAGAGTCTTGACTTGACTTGAAGTTCGGTGGTTCGTCAACGGTTTTCTCCCTCTATAAATAAAGAAAATATGCAACATGTGCTGATTAGTGTTTTGCAGGGCAGTTCCAATGTTCTAGCGCAGTACCTTAAATGTTAGGATTCACATAGGAAAGCGAAATGCTTCAATATTGTGGCGTGGAAGGTATCGTGTAACTTAAGTGGTGAAACAAGCCCTTAGTCACAGTTTGGTGAAACCAGGCCTTAGACAGTTTGGTGAAACCAGGCCTTAAAGTCACAAAACAAGTTCCACTCAAGTGTCATTTCCAATTGGAGATTGGAATCTGTCACCACTGAACCTTGTTCTAGAACCTCTTAGAATTAGCTAGAAAGTTCTCGTCAGATGGCGGAGCGGGTATAAAAGGACAGCTTTTAGAAGAGGGCGGGACAGTTGATTTATAACAGTGATTGGTTAAAGTTCGAGATAGTAATAGTTTGTGAAGATAAATAAGTGAAAAGTAATAGAGTAAATTAAGTGATTGGTTTGAAACGTTGAAGAATTGTTTAAGTAATAGTGTTCTGGTACTTAATAAGTGAAATATTAGAATAGTCGATAAAAGTTTAATAAAAGTGAATTTTATTAGAGAAGTTAACCGGAATAGTGTTTTATCTTTACGAATCCCTGCCTGAATGTAACATTGGTGTCAGAAGTGGGATAAAACTTATTCTGTGCTAAGTGTCTAAGTGTAGTTAAAAAAAAAAAAAAAAAAAAAAAAAAAAAAAAAAAAGTGAATTTGTGATTTTTTTGAAATTACAAGAGACAAACAAAATGGGTCGTGTATTGCTACATCTAAGCATACCCCAATTGAAAAGTGAACTAGAAAAGCGGAATCTCTCCACAGCTGGAGGGAAAAGTGACCTCATACTTCGTCTGCAGGAAGCTGTCCAAAACGAGGGAGAAGATCCAAAAACCATGCTATTCGACGTCTCAGAAGAACAAGTAAGTACAGGCGTTGACATTAGCTCTATGATGGAATTACTTCTTGCGAAGATGGAAGAACAGAAATATTCTATGGAATCTAAGTTCGCAGAACAAAAGAATTCTCTAGAACAACAGAAAAATTCTATGGAATTGAAGTTCGAAGAGCAGAAGAATTCCATGGAATTGAAGTTCGCAGAACAGAAGAATTCTCTAGAAGAACAGAAAAATTCTCTTGAAGATCAGACAAATTCCATTGTCGCCGCACAAAAAGATGCAGTGGAAGAATTTAAGAATGTTCTAGATGTAAAAATCGACGCGATTGATGAAAAATTAAACGAGCATGAAACAAAGTTTGAGGAAATTAACAAAACGTTTCAAAAACACGAGACAAACATCGAGAACATAGCTAAAGAGCTCGGAACAAACATCAAGAATATAACTAAAGAGCTCGAAATAGTCAAGAAACAGAAGGCTCGGGAATATTCTGCTGACTGCCCAAGAAAGAAGGAGATGCAGCCACCCGTATTTGATGGTCAAACATCATGGCCGATTTATCGGAGACAGTTCGAAGCAGCTGCAACGACCAATGGATGGGACGACGAGGATAAGTCGATTGCATTAACGCTCGCATTACGAGGTACAGCTGCAGAATTGCTTCAAACTATCTCCGAAGAAAAACAACGCGACTACGAGACTTTGGTGAAGGCTATTGAGATGCGATTTGGTGACGACCACATGCAGCAAGTGTATAGGGTGCAACTGCGCAGTAGAATCCAGAAGAGGGGAGAAACACTCCAGCAACTGCAAGCTGATATCGAACGGCTAGCGCACTTGTCTTATCCCAATGCCGGCGAGGATGTCATCAATGAAATGGCTATTGAGGCATTTACACAAGCCATAGAGGACAGACAACTGCAGATGGCTCTACGAATGGCTGGAAAGAGAACTCTTCCTGAGGCACTGGCATTTGCCTTAACCATGAAAGCTGCTGACCAAGCATCTCAAGGATTTCACCGCGTGAGAGAAATGACATCTGTTGAATGTTCGTGCCAGAGAACAGAAGTAGTAGACCGTAACAGTTCTCGAAGGGGACCGATCCGTTGCTGGAACTGCAACAAAATTGGACATCTACAACGACAGTGCAGAGCCGAACGTAAACAGGGCAGTTGTCCACATTGCAGAGCTAGGAACGAGGAGGCGTTTGAGCGTTCGACGGATGAAACATCACAAAGCCATCAGTCGGGAAACGAGTAAGAACCAACTTCGCGGGGCAGAAGCTGGTTTCTGGAATCGACGCCCCCAGGACCACAATTCAGGTTTCCCAGACCAAACGATGTAATAGGAGCCTGACAGTGGAAGCCCATATCGGCCAGAAAAAGTATGTGGCTACAATCGATACAGGTGCCACCGCTTCCATAATCAGAAGGGACATCGTTCGCCAATCATGGCTGCACAACACCAGCAGCTACTGTCTGAAAACAGCAACTGGAGCAACAACAAAGGTGTATGGTGAGGTACTCTTGACGATAAACCTTGCAGGAATAGTCTTCTCCCATGCATTCTTAGTGGCTGATATATGTGACGAATGCATCATCGGAATCGACTTTATGAAGACGCACGATATAGTACTCGACATCGGTTTGCAAGTTATAAAGTACAAGAACGTCGAGATTCCGATGGTTTACGGGAACGAGAACGTCGCAGCTCTACGGACAGTTGTAAGTGAGGACGAAATATTACCACCTTCGTCAGAGACAGTTATTTGGACGAAGCTGGAAGGTGATCCTGGGAGCCACCGATTCTACCTAGTCGAGTCAAATCCAGAAAATTATTATCAGAGCTATATTGTCGGAAAGATGCTGGTTGAACCCAAAAACAACATGGTTCCCGTTCGTGTCCTCAATGTGGAACACAAAAGCGTGAAACTAAAGCAAGGAGAAGTGATTGGAAAGTGCGTACCAATTACTGCGGTCACAAAGTTGTCCAATGCAAGTGATGTGAAACCGGTTAGACCAACGGAGATATCGGAAATGAAAAAGAATATACTCGGAGAGTGCGAGCTGGATCAGGAGCAGCGGTCCATGGCAGGTAGTTTAATCAACGAGTTCGCCGATATATTTGCTTCGCAGAACAGCGAGTATGGCCGAACACATCTCGTACAACACCGAATCGACACCGGAGATGCGAGACCGATTCGTCAGCCTCCCCGACGACTACCATTGGCTAAGCAGACGGAGGTTGCAGAAATGGTTTCGACGATGGAAAAGGAAGGACTGATTGAAAGCTCAAAAAGTCCGTGGGCATCGCCGGTCGTCCTGGTCAAGAAGAAAGACGGAAGTACGAGATTCTGCGTGGACTATCGCCAACTCAACAACGTCACCAAGAAGGATAGCTACCCCCTGCCAAGAATTGACGACACCCTAGACACACTATCCGGAGCCAAATGGTTTTCGACTCTCGATTTGAAGAGTGGCTACTGGCAAGTGCAGATCCATCCAGAAGACCGCGAGAAAACAGCATTCACAGCAGGAAACGGGCTTTGGCAGTTTACAGTAATGCCATTTGGACTGTGCAATGCTCCAGCTACCTTTGAACGTCTAATGGAGCGCGTTTTGCTGGGACTAACGTGGAAAACCTGCTTGGTCTACCTGGACGATGTCATCGTAGTAGGAAAAACATTTAACGAACATCGAGATAACCTTAAGGAGGTGTTCCAAAGACTACGAAGTGCGCAACTAAAACTTAACCCGAAGAAGTGTTCCTTATTTAGACCAGAAGTGAAGTACCTCGGGCACATCATCTCTTCCAAAGGAGTCAAGACTGATCCGGAGAAGGTCGATGCAGTGAGAAACTGGCCGGTACCCAAAGACAAACATCAACTGAGAAGCTTCCTGGGACTTGCGACCTATTACAGACGATTTGTAAAGGACTTTGCCAGGATCGCAAAGAGCTTGCATCAACTGACAGAAAAAGGCAAACAATTCAAATGGTCAGGTGAGTGCGAAAAGAGCTTTAAGGAACTTAAACAACAGTTGTGCAACGCCCCCATACTAGCGTACCCCACCCCTGGGAAAACATTTATTGTGGATGCAGACGCTAGTAATGTGGGAATTGGAGCCGTCCTTTCCCAGGTGCACGATGGCCAAGAGAAAGTAGTTTCCTACTTCAGCAAAGTTCTCTCAAAGCCAGAAAGGAACTACTGTGTTACCAGGCGCGAACTCCTTGCTTTGGTATTGGCGACAAAACATTTCCATAAGTACCTTTATGGGCGGAAATTCATCCTCCGCACAGATCATGCATCTTTAAAGTGGCTGCTGCACTTTAAGAATCCTGAAGGCCAAGTCGCAAGGTGGATCGAACGGCTGCAGATGTACGACTACGAAATACAACATCGAAAGGGAAGTCTTCACTCTAATGCAGACGCTCTCTCCCGTCGACCGTGCAAAGCAAATTGCAAACATTGCTTACGACACGAGGAAAAAGATGTCGCGTCCGTTCAAAGGGTGAGAGCTATGCCCATTGGTGGCTGGAGTGCGCGGGAAATACGGGAGGCTCAAAGGGAAGATCCGGATATCGAACCGATTATCGCCTGGAAGGAGCATGAGGGAAAACCAGACTGGCAGGAGATATCCAATAGGAGCCCCGAGCTGAAGGCATACTGGGCGCAGTGGGACTCCCTTCACGTACAAGACGGCATTCTAAAAAGAAGATGGGAAAGCCCGGATGGAAAGTCGTTCGTAATGCAGCTTGTTGTACCCAAGTCAAAGGTTATGGAAGTGCTCAGGGAATTGCATGATGGAGTGTCTGGAGGCCACTTGGGAATCAATAAAACGCTCGAAAAAGTGCGGGAACGCTTTTACTGGATTCATTCAAGGCAGGACGTTGAAACTTGGTGCAGGAAATGCGTTACATGTGCGGCCAGCAAAGGTCCGAGACTGAAAGTCCGTGGCAAAATGCATCAATACAATGTTGGAGCCCCTTTCGAAAGGATAGCAGTTGATATTGCGGGACCGTTTCCTGAAACAAACAATGGAAATCGTTACATCCTCGTTGTTATGGACTATTTTAGTAAGTGGCCTGAAGCATTTGCTATCCCAAATCAAGAAGCTAAAACCGTGGTGGAGCAAATCGTCAATAACTGGGTAAGCAGATTCGGTGTACCAATGGAACTGCATTCAGACCAAGGACGGAACTTCGAGTCGAAGATTTTCCAAGGAGTGTGCCAGTTACTCGGGATTCACAAGACAAGGACAACCCCGCTTCATCCACAATCAGATGGGATGGTGGAGCGCTTCAACAGGACACTGAATGAACACCTCTCTAAGGTCGTTGGCGAAGACCAGAGAGACTGGGATAAGCAGATTCCCATGTTTTTATTGGCTTATCGAGGAGCAGTGCATAACACCACAGGACATACTCCATCTGAAATCTTATTTGGTCGAACAGTCCGCCTACCTAGCGAGTTGATGTTTGGATATCCATGCGAAGAGCCCAAGAATGAGGAGGAATACGTTACAGACCTCAGGGATATCATCAGGGACGTGCATCGAGACACTAGGGATAAGATTAAGATAGCCAGTGACCGCATGAAAACGAGGTACGATACTAAAACGACAACTACAGGATTCCAGGAAGGAGATCTGGTATGGCTATATAACCCTCATCGAAGGAAAGGTTTATCGCCTAAGTTGCAACAAGACTGGGAAGGGCCCTATACAATCGTAAAGCGCATCAACGACGTTGTCTATCGCATCCAACGAGGAAGAGGCAAGCTGAAAGTCGTTCATGTGGATCGTCTTCATCGTTATAATGGTGAAAATGTTAACGAGTTTGTTCGGGACGAACAAGTTTAAGAGGGGGATATTGTGGCGTGGAAGGTATCGTGTAACTTAAGTGGTGAAACAAGCCCTTAGTCACAGTTTGGTGAAACCAGGCCTTAGACAGTTTGGTGAAACCAGGCCTTAAAGTCACAAAACAAGTTCCACTCAAGTGTCATTTCCAATTGGAGATTGGAATCTGTCACCACTGAACCTTGTTCTAGAACCTCTTAGAATTAGCTAGAAAGTTCTCGTCAGATGGCGGAGCGGGTATAAAAGGACAGCTTTTAGAAGAGGGCGGGACAGTTGATTTATAACAGTGATTGGTTAAAGTTCGAGATAGTAATAGTTTGTGAAGATAAATAAGTGAAAAGTAATAGAGTAAATTAAGTGATTGGTTTGAAACGTTGAAGAATTGTTTAAGTAATAGTGTTCTGGTACTTAATAAGTGAAATATTAGAATAGTCGATAAAAGTTTAATAAAAGTGAATTTTATTAGAGAAGTTAACCGGAATAGTGTTTTATCTTTACGAATCCCTGCCTGAATGTAACAATATTTTAAAAAAGACATAACACAGCAATTGAACTCATAGCCATTTCCTGTTGTGTGCTTTCTTCTATGCAAATGTTTGATTTAAGTGTTGTTTGACGCGTCGTCGTTACAAAGCTCCCCTCCATATTTGAGAAGATATATCCTCCCATGAGCCATTTCTTCTTAAAGTGCTTTGAACCTAAGCCAGCATCTTACGATTTGGGTGGTGTGCCTAATTTTCATTGACTGGCCAATAGCTCTCTTCTGCACATGACGATTGACGAATATAAGTACATAGGTTATGACAGCAGCCCACCTAAACAGGGATCGACTCTTTTGAGCGGAAGCCATAAAAACAACAGATGTGCCAACAAAAGACAACGACTCAACATTCGCAGAAAGATAACAAACTGGGATAATATCTTTCAAACACATGGAAATAATAAAACGGCGGATGCAGGAACAAAAGAAATGATGCGAGCACCAAACAGGAAACAGCGCATTAGATATGGACAACCACATAAATAGTATAGTGTTCCGTGTTTGTAACTTTTAGAACTTAAGAAGACATCACTAAAGAAGAGCTCTTGCTCCCAAAGTAAACATTTTAAAAACTCGATTTTTATTTAGGTATAAAATTCATATATAAAGCAGCTACCGTAAATACTGCAACAACCGCCGCAATTTCCTGTTCTTCTGTGACTACTTGACTAAGTGTTCACGTGACCCCTTTTGAGCGTCAGCCACTCGCCCCTAGATGGCGCGATCAACACTATGTGGCTTTTCCACATTCACTACCCGTTTTATTCCACACGGCAAATAGCGACGATGCGAGCGATCAATGTCACATAACATGACTTAAAACTACCCAACCCAGGCAGCCATCTTTTTTCTGAAATGACTGGTTCGGTTGGGCAGTTTTTGGCATTCATCTCGTTTCGCTTATTCTATTCGGGTAAACTCAAAAACATAGTTCTTTTCTTTTTTTGTGGCGGCAATACCGCAAGCACCCTTGTGATTATTTTAAAATTAAATAAAACACTTTCTTATGGCGGCAATAACGCCTGTACCATCGTAAAAAGGTGTTTGCATTTCTTTTTTTATTGACTTCTGTTGTGCGGGGTAAACCTCTAAACACTAGGCTTCCTTTGAAAGAGGTTCCGTTCCGGACATAAAGCCAGCTCCCAGTTGCTTGTCTTATAAAACCATCGTATGTTTTGTTAAACCTATCGACTGCAAACATTTTCGACTTCATTGAAACTGCGTAGGCAGTTCTTTTCTTCGCTGAATATTTTTCCCCATCCCATCAAACGGTCGTCCTTGTGTACCACGCCACAATAAGTATATTATTATTTTCCACACAATTTAAAAAGAAAATCACCTGTAACTACCTATGCACAGCTTGTATTGTCTACAAATAAATCCTCTACAAATGATTCGTATTTCAGTGTTCAACCTTTGCTTGTCAGCAAAAACAACAACATAACCCCTTATACTGTGAGCCATCACCAGCATACGATAAAAGGATCTTCGTACAAGTCTATGCAACCGAGATATTCCCTTAAAAATACAAATAAAACATTCCCTCGACCACGAGCGTATACTCATTGCATTAAAATTTACTGGGAGTGCTTTATGTGGCGTGTGGGAGGTGCCTAAACTGTCAGCGAGTGATTGATATGTTACATAAATATTGTTGCTAGCATTTTCCAGTTTTCCAACGATTTGATTATTTTTGGAATGTTAAGTCGGTTGTGGTCAGACAGTTAGGTCCGGTCTGGCGTTAACTGTTTAAAAACGTCAAAGATTACAAATTTCGATATTGCGGGCTTAACCTTGATAACATCTTGATATGGGTAGCTACATGAGAATATTTATACGTATGTACTATGTAGATACTTTCGGTCATGTTACAATAACGTCTGACAGACTTAAGTTCTTACCCAGCAAGATTTTTTTTCGAATGGAACTTATGTAGGTACTCGGTCTTAGGTCCTTAAAGATAACACATTTGCAAAAGCTTACGTGTGGTCCTATAACCTGAGCTGTTTCATGTTTCATATACCAAATGTGATTTGAATTGGGAATCCTGAATATTGCTCGTGCCCAAAGTTGTTCACCTACTAACCATTTGATTGCACTTTAAATCCATCTGTGGGCGTTAATATTACAACCCTATGAATGCTCCCTCGTAGATGGGATGATATAAAATATGTAAGTCAATAAGTTCTTCATTTGGTCATTTGTTCCTTCTTGTGCTGGTAATATCCTTTGAATTTTTGTAAATTCCTCAGTTGGTAGAGATCACAGTCTCAATAGTCAATAGGCATAGCTATAAATCCAGCACTACATTTCCACTCTCATAATTATTTTCATTTTACATATTGGTGTAAAGTGATTTTCAAGATGTCTTGACTCTTAACATCTGTGTTGGTAGGTACCTCATAAATTCAAACGCATACCTTTTCGACTCTAATACATAAATGACTACATTTCTTCAATGTTGAATTTGCGACCTAAACTGTAGACAGTATGGCCGTATGGGACTGCTTAAGAAACTGAGGGTTGAAATAGGTAGGCAAATAATCCGCCCATTGAAAATGATTGCTGTGTTATTGGCTGTGTGTTGGAGGTGCGAACGGTTTCCAGAAGGAACTCATAAATCATAAAAAAATAAGGACTAATTTTTTCAGTAATGATTTGTTTTTTTTTTTAAGGCCACCAGTAAATGGATTATATACATAGGTGGACCTCATTCAGATAGTTGTACTGAGAATTTCTAATTTATCAAGTTCTATAATTTTGTTATTACAAATTTGGATGTAAAGGGATTTTCATTACGGACGCTACAAAAGTAGAGCGACAGGGACAGCAAACGACGCCGAATTTCTTGCTGCTCTTTTGACATTTCTCTTCAGTAATAGGGCCCATCCACTACACATGCCTACATGCACAAGCACAAAAATGCGCAATCACTCTTTCCCCATACACTACGCATGCAAGCTGTACAATATTCATTTTTGAACAACAAAATTCGACGCAAAAACAAGAATAAGCAACACAATTTCTAAGTTATCTCGTCTCCAGAGTCCAGACGCCCGCTTCTAACAAATCATCCCTTGACTGGGACAATGTAGCACACACCACCACACATGCTTGTAGCAGTAGCCAGAATCAAGAATTGGCTAGAGTCTGCAGGGCTAGAACTAGCTGACCACAAGACCGAGGCTGTGTTGATAACCAGTCGAAAGACTGTGGAATATGCATCTTTCTGTGTTGGAAACCAACTAATTCGATCAAAGGAGTCATTAATGTACCGAGGAGTAATGCTCGACAACAAGTTAAGCTTTAAAACGCACATCCAGTACGCCAGCAAAACGGCGTCACAGATGCAAGCAGCTCTTTCCGGGATTATGCCAAACATCGGTGGCCCTGGATACGCCAGAAGGATTCTGTTATCCAGGGTGGTCAGCTCAATACTGATATACGCTGCACCGGTCTGGGCAGGGGCTCTTACAACTAAGGAAACAAGAAGGAAGCTCTCGTCAGCATACAGGCTCTGTGCAATAAGAACAATAAGCGGATTCCGAACAATTTCGGACGAAGCAGCATGCGTTATTTCGGGAATGATTCCCATCGACATTCTCGCCAACGAAATGCAAAGGATCTACCTTAGGCTAACCGTCAACAGGCAAGAGTCAGCACTGTGGCAAACACACAGTTCACACCATTGTAGGTCTCTCCAAATTAAATTAAATAACACACAATTGTTAACAAATTATCGTTTATTATTTGGCGATGTTGCTCGTTTCACGATCACGGAGTTACTTGTGTGAATGGGATAGGATGGGAATAATGGTTTACATTGCGAGTGGTGGATTGTGGGGAGTACATAATTATTAAGGGTGGCGTTATACCGGATGGTGGACAAATGTGGGGAGTAATTGAGTACTTGAGCTGGGTTGCCTTACACCATGCACTGGCAGTTTGCTTGCGCAAGCACTGTTTGCGCATGCAGGCATTTGTAGTGTATGGGCCCTATATAAGGTTTGCCATTTCATGATGGAAAGATATACGAGCCAACAACTAGTCGAAATTATTAAAATTTACTACCGAAATTCGGAGTCAGTATGGCCTCAACGGAGGACATGTGGTTCCAACAGGACGGCGCGGCGCCACAAGCCACACAGCGAATGTCACAATCAATTTATTGGAAACCAAGTTTGGAGAACGTCTTATCTCACGAAATGGTCCAGTCGCTTGGCCGCCTCGGTCGTGCGATTTGACGCCATTAGAATATTTCCTGTGGGGCTACGTCAAGTCTATGGTCTATGCCAACAAGTATACGAATATCGAACGTGAAATTGTAGCAGTATCGGCCGATTTATGCTTGAAAACCGTCGAAAATACGACTTACAGTAGTTTTTGCAATTAGGTGCTGGAAATCCTACTTTACTTTGCTTTCCTGAGATCTAAGCTCAAAGAAACACGCCTTAGATTCTATTCAAGTGTAGCTAGATCTATTGCAAATCAATTTCCCCCCAGAAAGCTGGGTCATTAAGCCAGTGCTGAAACTAGAAACTGTAAACTGAATCAGAAGGACGACCAAAATCCATCGAAATGTCTGTGGTGCTGGTGACACCGAATGGACTATTACTCTTGATTTAAAATAAAAAAAAGCCGTACAGCATCGTTTAAATATGCTGTATTAAATCCAAAGAGGGCATAAATTTATTTAGCGTTTAAAACAAATAGTATAATTGCATTTTTTATTTGTTTGGATATTTATGATCGAATCTACAAACAGAGCGCAAATTAAATTAATTAAAATTGTCTGTTTACATCAAAGTTATTGCGAAAACATATTTTTTGTTTGGGCAATTAATTTTAAGCATCTGCCATGCCACGGGGTGATGGGATTGAAGAATTTCATAACGAAAACAACATGAGGGTGTGAAAAATTGTTGAAATACTTAAAATCAAAAAAATAGTTAACTCAACAGGTATATATGAGGATACTAGGTTGGACTGAGAGGATTTTTTAAGACAGAATCACTTGATGATTCACCGTCTGTGTTTCGGTGAAGGAAACGATAAGAAACTTTTGTTAAACTCGGATGTACTTAAACGAAGATTATGTTTCACTGATATGATCGCCAAACGCCCACTCGGAAGGATATGACTTCATTGGTCAAATAGATAATGAGAAATCAAACTCAGTATCACAGTTCATAGACTAGCCCAAAACTCGTATCCAGGTGGGACTTTCTCGTTTATACTCGTGTTCATTGTATTTGTATTTAAGTGTTGCCAAAGAATATTGCAATTTTCCATATCAAGAGGTAGAATCAGTGATATCAGATCGTGGGTAATTACAGATTTCGTGGGCATTTTGCGTTTCGAAGTAAGCTAAAGCGAAAAAAGTTATTTATTTAGCTGTCAGAACCACAAAAAATAGAGTATTTTGTTGTTTTTTAACGTCGGCAGGGGCAAAAAGGTAATTTTTGTGTATTTTTCATGAACGTTGTATTCAATTCAGTCAGAAAATTCTGACATCAAAGGGTGGAATGGTTTTTATTTGAGTGATGCTAAGGCAAAGACCGATAAGTATCTACACAGTTTCCATAAGAAGCTTTAGTAAAATAGTAAAATTGTTTGCATACTTGTATTTGTACCTACATATTTAAATATTTGTTTTCCTGGCCGTAACTCGGTTCTTTTGACAAATATGAAAATAGAAATATAAGTTACTTTGTAACCAACGCCCTTACAAAGAAGTTCCCTACTGTCCTTCATCTTGTTCTTTTCACAAGGATAAGAAAATTATAATTGCTATCCAGGGCATAACAACAAATATTTATATGTGAGTTTATTTTATTTTACCTTATTTAATCTGAAGGCTGAAAATATTAAGTCTATTACTAGGCCTGTTTTTTTTTAGCTTCGATCTCAGCAAAGCAAAGTACATAAGTAGACTTTTCATGACACTCCGAGGACTCACAGTAGTCGTTGCAATTTCGTGTTGAAAATCCAACTTGCTTTGCTGCGATCGAAGCTGAAAAAACGCGCATATTGTCCTAAGCTCTTGGTTGCTTCGTAACTAATATTTCGTTGAGGTAGTTGTGACAGTATGCCTGTTGACATTGTTGGTCAACTATAATTGAAAATGAAGAAACTATCCTAGAACCGTTTACGGCAATCCTAGCTATATGGGAAAGGTTAAAGATAAGGAAAAGGTATTGCTGAGATTACAAACATTCGAAAGGGAAGAATTGATACTAGAAGTTAACACCCACTTTTAGCATTATAAGCGAGAATATGGGCGAGTTCATAATTGCAACATTGTTGCACGTGCCATGCAAAAAATATTGATTCAATTATGAACAGAAACACTGCTGCAAGTTTGCAGTAGTTTTGCGTTTCCAAAAAAGAGTTCATAATATGCAGTAGAAAGTAAGAAAAAATGAAATTTTTAATTTATCTTTCTTGTTTTAGTGACAGATGGTTGTTATTTATAAAAACTTTAATCATGTCAATTAGAAGAAGCATTATATGACTGATTCTTAATCACTTAAATGAATCTCGTTTTAAAAGTGTTCAGGCAAAAATGTTTGAAAGATATAGAAGAAAAATTAAGATTCTTCTGATAAAAATTAACAGGATTTCAAGAAACATTTCAAAAACTAAGAGTTTTCTTAAAACCATAGGACAATTTCCAGATGTTGTTTTCAGAAATCATTTTCGTATGAAAAAGAACAGCTTTTTTTCGGCCTGCTATAAACTCGGACTCGATGCCTAAACGGATCGAAATCAGCAGTTTGGTGTCAGCATCCGACCACAAGATTTGTTCACTTTCATTCCTATAAAACACAAATATCATATATTTCAACTTTTTAATAAAAAAAAAAACTTCATTTATTTTGGATATAACTATTGAATTTTCATTTATTTTACTTGCATATTTGTTCCTGCCATCTTCGTGAAGCTCGGCAACAAAATAAAATTCAATGCAGAGTTGATCGCAATTTGACTGTCAATGCATGCGGTTTTTTACAAATGAACGCAAAAATTGCAGCAGGTACTGCCGCATTTTTACTTTTATGAACTCAGCCTATCAACCTCATTGCATAAAATAGTTCACCCACAAACGAAAGAATGACGTTCAAAATATTTCAGCGCTAAAGCCTGTGTATGTGTGTATGCACTTCAAATGGATTTGTTCACAGAGAATCTTGTTAAAATATTAAAAGAGAGTATTTTCAAAATTTTCAATTTAATGTTTTCTTTTATTTAATTTTGACTTAATAAGGGGGACAGTGGTTTGTATTATGGGGGACAAGCAGCATTTTTGTATGGAAAAGGGGGACATCTGGCATCCCTATGTGTATGAAACGTTCAGACTTTCAAGTGGTCTTGGCCACGGTTGCCATACTGGGTATTATTTTGTCTCTTGGTAACATTGTAATTTTTCATTCCATTTGGATGTTTTTTTTTACGATATGAAAAAAAGAAGCTTGACTTCAGTTTTTATGCAACAAAAGCGATTTTTTTTCGTCTGATATAAATGGTTTCATGAACGCACTTATCACACGTACGATCACTGTAGGTACAAACATTGCATTCATTTCCTTCATTTGACAATTTTTTTGATACGTGACTGGAAAACTTATTTTAGTAATTTTTAGATACAGTTTGTAATTTTTAGTGCGAATTTTGGACTGATTACGATTTTCCACAATACGAATTTTTCCGCATGTTGCAGCTTGAGGTGGGTACCTACCTATTTATTGAAATCTGTGCCTTGATTTTGTGCGGTTTTTGCCGCAATGGCGGTGTCGGAAAGGGTTCACGTATAGGCGGATTCTATAAATGTGTGAGTGATGTCGCGGACTGACAACTTCCAATTTTCCCTGTTCTTATATCGCTTTGTTCCTGCAAATTCCAGGCGAGCTTTCCCACACGCGACCTTTTTAGGTAGCGAGAAGGATGTCGGATGAGAAGAAATGACAACAGCGTGACCGTTGTGCGACAATTTGGTACCTTTTTCGAGGACACTAATACAATTTTTTGTTCCTTTGTTCCTTTTTATTAGTTGGAAAATTCACATTTTAGGACTATTCGCATGAGAGCCAATGGCGAACGAACTATACGAACAAGCGAATTTCTTTACACTTCAATCACTTCAATCATTGGTTAATGTTAAATGCGATAGAATTTTTTCATTCGTGGGTTTGTGGATCCTCGAATGTTTTATGTGGATTGTGAATAAAGTGTGACAATTCGCTGAAAGAATTTTCAATTGCTGTAATAATTGTAAATTGAGCTATTTAAATCGATTGAGAGTCCGATTTTTTTTTTAGATCGACTTAAGATTAATTTAATATAAGGCTTTGGTGGTAAATAGTATACAAATCTATTTTTAATTCATAAATACAATTAAATTCATTTGTTCGCAATTCGCGCTCATGTGAATAGTACTTAAAAAAGTTTTCAAAAACTGTGATTTCAAAATGAATATGTTTAAAAAAATAACGCGTAAATAGTGCAAAGCCGGCTAATACTTGTTAAAAATATTGGGAGAAAATACTGAATTTATGCAACGGCGTCAGAAAAAGGCACACTTCTTTCATCGCCCCTTTTTTATGGACTTTTTAAAACTAAATTGAAAGAGATCTTAAAAGTAGATACAAAAATGAGTTGATATAATTTATAAACAAAATTCAAATAATTTTTCATATATTTATAAATAAAAATCAAAGCTAAAAGGTTTTCATTTTAAAATTTGTCATTTGAAAACGAATTGCATCTAAAGTATTGTCTAGCTTACCCGCAGAACAACCTTTAAGACATCTAATTCTAATGTTATTTGGTTGTTTTGGGTTTATTTATAAAAGAAACGTTGTGAGAGAGTGATCTTTTTACAGTCTATATTGTATTGTGAAACTAAAACCAAAATTTATAACCTTTCTCTAACAATCAGGGAGATCGTTGCGAAATTGTGAAAAGCAACAAAAAAAAAAGAGCGGTGAAAGAAAAAAGTGTCATTTCTAAAGCTACTCTGCAATTTAAGAATTTTCGCACAATATTTAACAATTGTTGGCTCTCCTAACACTATAATCGTGTTCTGATAGACAGTACCGTTATATTTTATAGAAATTCATTTGAAAATCACAGCGTTTCTAAAATTCCCAAAGTGAATTTTCATACTAAAAAAAGGGAAAAAGTAGCAACAAATAGTATGAGGGTCCTCGAAAAAGTGCCAAATTATTGCACTACGGTCACGTTGGTCACAGCGCGCGGCTCACTCACACACTCAAATCCGATTCGGAACGTTCCCTAGCGACATCGCCTCAAAAACCGCACAAAATCAAGGCACTGATTGAACTTTAGCTATAATCTCTTAAGCAATTAATTTTAAGTTAAGGATTCCGATTTCGATTTGCACCAACTGTTGCAATATAACCTCATGCTGTAGGAACATATTTCACCCACACTTAGCGGTCGCAGCAAAAGTACCTACATTTATTTCTAAAAAAAAATACTATCCACACAAAACTAATGATTTCAAATTTAACGGATAAAATTCCATGAACGCCGACAGCAACTTTGCCGACAGCGGAAGTGGCATATATGCAAGGTGCGAGTGTGCTGGTGAACCGGAATTTTTGTAGTTACGTGACGAGTTTCTATGTGACAATACTAACGCACTTAGCTTTTGCCACTCCATTAAAATAGGGTTTTGTGTCTCAGTATTGTCTCTGGTTCAGTTTCCAATTATATCACGTTTAGCAGACGTACCACGAAATCGGAGGTATTTACACGTCAGTCAGTTTCCGCTTGAAAATTCCATCCACGAATAAGTCAGTAAATTCTAAAAACTTCCCACAACAAAAAAAAAAAGGAGGTCCCCGTAATGTATTTACTCTTGAGGTTGAGGGTTGAGGGATTCAAGGCCATGTCATTTTTTGTATTTGCTCAATTCACACAGACTTGTTTGGATTTCACTTTAGAGTACATTTATCAATAGCAGTTGAAAGTGGATTAATGAGTTGTCTCGCTCTACCGCCTCCCCCCTTTTTTTTTTTGCTTAAAATCTGCATTACAAACAAGTACAACTACTCGTAGTCCCTACGAAATGCAATATAAAGCAAAGCTTGACAAATAATATCGAAGAAATTCAAGCGAAGCAAAAACGGCACAAGGCACAACCCAATAATCGCTCTATTTCTCAACTGAGTGGAATTATCGTTTGGAATGACATCGAAAAGCAGGCAACACAATAGTCTTCCTCCCAGTGAATGCCATTATTGCCTAGATTCACAATGACAGACAGATCCTATTTATATGAGTAGGAAACTTTAGTTTCTTTGTTCGTTCACACTCTGTCTATGTCTGAAATCGGAATGGTGTCACGATGACACCATTACAGTCTGAGAAATGGGCTAATATTACGTTCATGACTTGGAAAACTTACAGCATTTATACAAAGTGAACAAAGGATGAGACATTTATCTCCTTTCTGAAGCGTTTAGCTTCAATTTTGCATTTTTCTTTTTTCCAATTTTTCAACAGCACATCCTGATGGTGGAAAGTACTCGTATTTTACCGAAATGCACAGCGAGCTTATAAGGATGAACAAAACAAGTATGCATACCGGAACACACAGAATACCACACAAAACATTTTGCCCATGCATTAATGCAATTCGTGTAAGCAAAGTCCTGGGGTGTAAACAGGACGAGAGCAAATAAATTTACAGGTATGTACGGTCGGTACATCGCATCGGTGTGAATGGTGTACTAAATGTTTATTTTTCCCTCCTCCAATATTCGGCGCCTTTGATTTGGCTCCTCTGATATTGTGTTTCTTGTCTGTCTGGAAATGAACCGAGAAAGTGCACTTCCTATCCACATGCAATCCGTTGTTAAGTGGAGGGCTTGATTTATTGTCTTGTATGCCGGCCGACCATTACGTCCTTTGGGTGTAGTGAGATTCTTGCAAATATCGCACGAGTCCCTTGCTGTTTTTTTTTTTTTTTTTTTTGTTATGAATTATTGAAGTGGCGAACCAAATTGCATTCGGAAATGGGTTTCCGCTGGTGTTTGAGGATAATTAAGGTCAGTGCTTGGCTTTGGCACTATTTTCCCTTGATAATACTGATTTGCTAGAATTTCGAAAATATGGTTTAGCTTGTGCTAAAACGACGTAACTGTGTGATAGGAGAAGACCACGGTTTTTAAGGTTCCGTACCCAAAGGGAAAAAACGTAACCTTATTAGTTTCGCTCGGATGTCTCTCCGTCTGTCCGAACCCACTAAGCCAATTTTGTTACCAGGTCTATCTCAAGAACCGATTGACATAGGAGGCTAAAATTTACACACAACATCCGGTATAACCTCTAATTAAACGACAAATACCAATGGAAGAAATACATCGATTGGTTTTCGATTAATTAGTAATCTGGTGAAAAAAATATTTTCATTCGCCCAAAAAACGGTTTATTTCTTGATTCACAAAAAAATACATAAATTCCTTTTTTGTAGATCTTGTTCTTATCTATATATGTGCTGAATACTGTTTTGCAGAAAAGTTAATAGTTTACAAGATATTTTCAAAAAAGATAATTTTACCATGTAAAATACGTTGCTCTCATTCATGTTCTAATCTACTACGCAGTTGTGCACAATTGACCCCATCAAAGAAACCAGGGCTGTCGCTTCATAATTTCGTTGCGGAGTATAATACATTTTTTGGGGAGTACAAAAGAGAACAAAATAAAAGTAATGTGTTGGACTTTAGCCAAATACGGAACCTTCGGTGCGCGAGTGACACTCGCACTTGGCCGGTTTTTTTTTATATTCTTTTGGCGAGAAACTTTTGGAGCTCACAGTTCCCGAGTAAAGATTTTTAGTGTTCGTGCGAGGATCTAGTATTTTGGTAGATCGGTGGTGGTTCATTGATAAACGCCAAATCACGTCGTACCTACTCGCATAGTCGAACTCTAAGGCGCATATTATAGTTGAAGGTAAAAAAAATCCGAGTCAATAGTAAGAAATTTGAAATCGTTGTAAATTTTGGGCTTTCCCTAAACAGTAGGTATTCTAACACAAAGTTTCTATTTTCGGGTAAAGATATCAATTAGCTCCGACTGGGGTTCATAACAACTTTTGAGAAGCCTCCTAAAAGCGTTAGGGTTAATGTTCAACCCCTTGCGGATAGAATTTTGGAAAATGCTGAGGTACTTGTTTCATGAGCATGAGATCTTTTACCAGGTTCGAAGAAGTTTAGGTGAACGTTCGCCTGCGTTGTGATACCTTTCGAATCATAAAGTTCACCATCCCATAAAAGTGGGGAAACCGCTAATTGAAGTTTTGAAATCTAAAGTAATTTTATTGTAGAATTTTGACGGGTCTTTGGGCGAAAAGCTAGAGATCTCCCAATATAGGAGCTCCGGCATTTTCTATAACCCTATCACCTATATAAAGCTTTATCTATTCGATAATGTCTTTATCTATTTATATTCCAAACGGAGATGATGTTAGTGCTTGTGGTTCTGGGGAGTGGATGAAAGTTGGGGCTTTATTTTTCTGTCTTGGCCAGTAGCT
The DNA here is from genome assembly GCA_949126925.1 of Cheilosia vernalis. Lineage (NCBI taxonomy): Eukaryota > Metazoa > Arthropoda > Insecta > Diptera > Syrphidae > Cheilosia > Cheilosia vernalis. Next base: position 100,843,764 of record OX421358.1, on the reverse strand, counting down.
CGAAGAACTTCTTTTTCGAAAGCATTTTTAAATATAATATGGATGTTCGACTTCTGATTGACGAATTTCAAGACCGATAATCGGAAAACACAAATTTTACTTAAAGGCTTCTCCACTGCGTCATCTCGAATGAATGTTTGACAGAAATCCATGTACTTGTGCTCAGACACTTTTAGAAATCAGTCGTTGAGTTTCTTTTACGAAATTGTAGGTTTTTGTTCCATTCGGTCAAAAGTAAAATTTATACTCCACACAAACGATTTCGGAAAATATGAACTTTTCTAAAACGTAACGTCAACGTTCCCTTCCGTTGCCAAACTAAAGTTTTACTGCACGCTTAGTTTTAAAACTGCATGCAATATAGGAATGAAAGACACTCATGATATGAACAAATCATTTGTTATAAGAAGCAACTGCAGAAGCAGCGAAAGTGTTGTAGATTTTCCCTTACCTAAGCTATATTAAGCAATAAATTTAGTGGAATGCGTTCCGGGGTTAGTCACAGCTTGTAGCAGTATCTTAGATTATGCGATTCCCTCCAGGGCTTTGCTTCCAATTATTTTCATGTTGGCAAAAGGATGATAAACAACCATAATTCCATCAGCCTCCTGTGTCCCATCACCAATATTCTGGCTGGCAGCTAGTATACCTATCTACGTATAACGTTTAAGAAGCTGCAATCTCTGAAGTTTGCCCCATGGAAAATAGTTTGCAACTTTGTTCCACAAAAATGTCCTCCTTTGTTATGCAAAGCGTTTTTGTGAACTACCCTGTCTGACGCAGGTGTAACATAAGTTTCTTATAACTAGTTACCAAGAATTTTCATTTGCATGTTTGTGCATTTTTAGAGTTCTCAAACTTCAGAAGACGTGTACGTGTAGTTATACTCCTTGTTGACGCAAGGTGTTTCCATAATGGGGTGGTGAAAAGCAATTTTCTTTGCAAATTGCACAGAAATGAAGAATTGTGCATGTGTAAGGGTCAGCTATATCATATCGAACCAAAAAGAAATTATTGCTAATGGAATGGAAGGTAGGGCAGTTAATTACTTTTCGTGAATCTACGTATTCCAAAACAAACGTGAGTCCTTTTAGACACTTCAATTTACTCACCTACTTGAAGGTATATAAGGTGCATAAAGTTATTCTAACATTGCATATTTTGTAGATTTGAAATAAAAAAAATGGTTTGTTTTCTTGCTGCTTTCTTGAAATAAAATAAGAATGGTACCATTTTTACTATTTATTGAAAGAAAATAAAGTTTTCACCTTTTAGCCTTCAACCATTTTTTGGGTCCAAGGTACAATACTCTGTCGACCAAGGTCTTGTATCTTGGACCGTTTGAGGCTAGCATATAAAAGATAAGTTTTCTTTGGAATGGTAAGCAATATCCTTTTGGTAGTTTCGCATTATCATAGATACGACTTCAGGTAATAACCAAAAAATTGAGATCCGGACCAAGGTACATGACCTTCCTACCTTAAAATGTAATAATTACTTAAAGTGTTATCGTAGAAGGAAAAACTTTTTTGAAAAATTAAAAAACATTAATATCCAGCAAAGTCATTGAAACAGACTACGTTCTACAAAAACTGAAGTAGGTCAAAAACACGATAAAATAATGCACACAAAGAACGCAACTTTAATCAATTCTCTTTGCTGATTACTGTTTTTTCAAACCTCCACACCTACTGTCATACCAACATTTCCGGGTAGGTAAAATAAATCCAATTTTAGTAATTCACAATAGTACCTATATAATAACCTTAAATCATAATACAAAACTGTTTACTATAATAGTGAGATACTATATGGAGAAATAAAATTATTAAGTGAATTTGAAAGGCGTCTATTATTTATCAACGGGCAAACAATAACGTACCTACCCTGGAAAATAGCTGCAGAGAAAAAACCTAACAAGTTTCCCAAGCGTGCCGCCTTATTTTTATTTTTAAATGTTGCAAACGCAAGAGGTGAAAAAAAAAAATTGATGTAAAAGGCACCGAAAAATACTTTCGTGATTTGTTGAAGAGGAAGGACGACGTTGCCCCCAAAGGGTATACATAAAAGAAATTAAATTCAAAAGAAAATGCATACAAAGACTATAAAGAAGAGGAAGAGGATCCGGAACCAGGAAATGCCATAGAAGATAAAACCGTTGTTGTTGAGGAGCAAACATAAGATGCCAGCAATTAAAAAACGTAGAGAAGTGTATAAAGCGGACCCCAGCCTGTGTTGCTAGGCGTTAAAATTGAAATTTTTTCAAACTACATATTTTTCATCGATAAGTCAAGGAGCTTCGAAAAATGTTTATGGACCCAAAGCGTCTCTTATTACAATGCATTTCACAATTATCCGAAATTTTCCAAGCTTGACAGTGAGTTTCCAACTTTACATCAAAACGTGCAATGAAATGCAAAATTTCATCATATTTATGTGCCGGAGGGTTTTCCCAAAGTTTTCTTTCGTAAAAACCTTTTCCTGACAGTTTCGAACAACTGAAAAAAAAAATTAAGCCAAGTCAGCCCAGCCGTTCTCAATTGATGAATTATCATACATTTTTTGCACCATTTTTATATATATAGATTTTTATTTTTAATAACCAATTTTGCTTTTTTTTTAACAGACTTGTGAACATTTCCTACACCATTTACAGTAAATTAAATATACCGAAAAAAAACTGTCGATATATTTATAACCGTGGAGTATTTTTCTCCTTTCTCCTTTAACTTTGGCGCATTTTTTGCTTCAACTTCTCGAAATGATGCAAATCAGTGAATATTATGCACAGCACCGAAAACACAATGGGCCTTACCAATAATTATTTTTAACCTTCACACTAAATATTTCCTAGGTCACAATATGCAATTTTGTATGGAAAATTTCGTTATTGTGAGTTCGAAAAACATAACCTGGACACTAAAAATGATTATTAGTACCGCGGAATGTCGCATATGTAACGTCAGAGAGCGAGACGTTGCAGGAGAAAGGAGACGACACTACACTAGTATAAGAGAAGAGGTGCACAAAGTGATTTGGTTCGGCACGGGCATTCCAAATCACGAGTTGACAGAGGAAGGACGTTCACGTATTTTTCTTAATAAAGTTTATTTCAAAAGTTAACAAGTACTTGTTTTGTCCTTCAGTAAAACATATAACTTTTAGGATTATGTGTATTTTGCTTCTTCTTTTAAATTGGTGCATTTTTATTTCAATATTCAGGAATTGTTGTATACATATTTTGGATGACGTACGGATATATTTCTCAAGGAATATTAGGACAAAATTATTAATTTACTAGCTAGCCCGGCGAACTTCGTTCCGCAAAATTCATTAATATAGTTAATGAAATTAATAATTCCGAGCTTTCGCTTCCGGTCAATGTAAATTCTTTATACAAAAATCATATTAAAATTAAATACAATTGCAATAACCGCAGCGATTTACTTGTCGGCCAACCTACCGCTTTTTTACTAAAGTGCTTTATGGTACATAGCATTTTTCGTTCCATTTACGGGTGCGTACAGGTACAAAGCGAGAGGTTTGCCGACACGTGAGCATGCCACATACAATTGACCATGTTAGAAACATCGAACGTTATGCTGATGACTATTGTGGTGTTATCTATCTCCGTCTCCAGTATGGACGACTGCATGATATTCTTTCCCGAAGTTCCGACATATTCTCTCGATTGTTAATATTCCGATCTGACTGTTCGTCCTGATTTTCTGCGACGTGAAACGTTTGACTTTCTCACTGGCGGCATGATCAAATTTGTCTTGGAATCGCCGAATCCCACACAAACTTTCATCCCCTATATCATCCTGTAAAAGTTTTGTTTTCGAGACATAAAGTAGCCTATGGCCGTAAAATCTTAAAAACTAACCATCCTGTCTCGAGTTATGCTCGTAAAAACTCAAAACGCTCAACAACTCCTGTTGCCTATCATCATCGTCATCTCAAACATTTCAACTTACTCACTCGTACTAATGCAAGGATCCTGAAAATATTTGGCATACAAAATTGATGCATTCAAACACCATCAAACAAATCGAAGTAGGGTAAGGTCGGGAGGTTTTGACACGTTAACCAACATTTGGAGATATCTTAAAATCCAAATACAATTTAAAATTTTCAAAATTTACATAAGTTACAACATACTTTTAGCAATAAAAAAGCTTTATTGATTAATCGATATAAATACTTTTTAACAGAGTTGTGAGGTTTTTTCCAGAACTTTACAAAGTGTCAATTCCTCCTACCATGAAGGAGGATTTGCCATTTGCCTAAAGAGGTATATTTTGAACTGAATTGAGCATTAATTTGTTGAACTTCGTGTTTTTTTTTTAGTTTGAATATTTAAGTGGTACGTTTAATAAACAATTTTTGGGGCAGCACTGCTTATCGACTCTGTTTTGTTTTGAATGTCTTAAATGGCATTCTCAACACTTGTTTCATCGATGTTGCGGTGGGGATTTTTGTTCTTGTAAATATTTGGCATTTTTGCATTCTAACAAATTGTAAGAAGTTGTTTTACCATAACATTTTTATTTTGACTCATAAATTAGGTTTGGGCACTCTGTCAATTCCTCCTTCAGCACAAATGTCAAATCCTCCTTTTTGATAACTTTTGCGACTACTACAAATAAAAACGTTTGTGCTGGTGGTCAGGATAAACGATTATTTATTAGTGATTTTAAAACGAATGAATGTGCACTACATTGCACTTTCAATGTCAAAATCTACATAATTTAAATATTACAGTTGGATTGCTTACCATATAAGTAAGATGAAATGGGCACAAAAATAAAAAAGATTTCCACTTCGCTTATCTCCTAGACCACAGTGATTGTTTATTTATCACTCAAAAGAATCGTTACTAGCTTCGTTTTCTCATCATTGAAAGAGCTGCCAAGGTCTTAGTTTTTCCGAAAAGTGCTGATGTCAACTCCTCCTGCATGTCAACTCGTCCCTACCTTACCCTATCAACTTCATTTCAAAAAGCTGCTTAATCTAACATAGTAAACATAAGCAAACTTATTAGGTGTAGGTATTTTAAAAAAAAATTTCAAAATTGTTGACAACAACAATATGCTTGGAAAAAAATTAAAATAATTGACAACAACAATCGCTTATAATTAAACTTATTTTTTTTTTTGTATTTGAAGTACCTATCACTACTCGATTTTCTACCCTGTTTACTTTTTTTCAAAGTTCATTTCCCCATACAAACTTTCATAACCTCGCTACAAGAAGTAGCCTATGTCCTTCCTTTGTCCAAAACGAAACCGTCAAGTACAAAATCGTTGAAATCCAACAATCCGTTATCGAGTTATGCGCGCACACACGGACTTCATTGCCTTTTATATGTATAGATTATTCATTAATTTTTTTAACAGTACCTACATACGTCTCTTAAAAATTAAAAAAAAAAAAAACATCCAGACAAGTATAGTTTTGAAGAGATTTGTTTTCACACATCAACTAAAAAGTCTTTAATTCATACAAATTTTCGAGGCGCTCGATTTTTAGACATGATAGGAAGGACCGAAAATCAATCCATCTAGCGGTAGATGGCGCTAGATCCATGTTGCCTCACTTTGTATTTTCTTCAACGATCGAAACTATTACCCATCGCTTAGATTGTTAATCAATCGAATACAAGACTGAGTATTTTCTGCAGGGACTTGAAACGGGAAGCCTTTAAATGGTTTTGCCACTAACGCATTGCCTTTGTCCATTCTCGAAACGTATAAGAACCGATGAACCGGTCGATAGGAGAAGAGGTTGCCATCCGCCGCAGAGCAACCATTCCTTTCAGAAACTCCTTTTGACGAATACCCCGTCCGATTTAGTAGATGATCCCGCTGAGCCAGTAATTTTTTTATTCTATCTAATCTAGTCGGTTCTAAAATTGTTTGAACATGATATTGATTCTTCTTCTTAGTGTCCCCTTTATTTAGGATCAGAAATTCAATTGATCGCCCAGAGTAATCAATTTGCTCCCTTGAGTGTACTAAAATCTGAGAGCACTTTCACCCGAAATATCCCATTCATATAATACCACAAGCTGTAGCCGCTTTTCCCTACCGAATAATGACAAAGCTGTACCATCGAAGGATATGCTGGCTGAAAAAATAACCCAAGATTCATCTCTCAAGTCTAATTTTCATAAACGAAAACCCAAAGGAAAAGAAAAACTTAATCTAAATCAAATAGATAAAATACACAAGGCACAAATAGAGCATAGCTAATAATATATATTGGCTTCAACCCTTTTCGGCACTGAACTGAACAGACAAGTCTTGCGGTTTACTTTTTGTGTTCCCTACAACAAAGGCAAAATTGTTTAGTCAGGATGCGTCGTTGAATCCGCATGCCAACAATCCCATAGAACCCTTTCTATTGATAAATGTGTGCACAACACAAACCCGACAAAGGAACAAACCGAAAAGAAAAAAGAATTACACACAATGCCAGTCAGGAAATTATTTCAATATTTTTACAAGACAAAAAAGGGTATCCCTTTTGCATTTTCTACACCCGCAACTATGAAGAACGATGGTTGATAACTTGGGAATGCTTTTTAAATTATTGCAAAGGGAATGCGGGAACGAATTAATACATGCGTAACAATCAAGGACGATTGTTATTGTTCTGCATAGAAACGCGGTAATCAGACATAAAACTATGTTCCTGATAATAATGCTTCGCGTGTTGCGAAAGTGTCATGTTTCACATAAATACTTATAATAAAATCCCCTATCCACCCCATGCGAACAACACTTTGGAGCTCTATAAAACGCTAACAGCAGGACGCCACATGCCACATTGTGTATATTCAAACTTTTCAAACAGAGGTATCTATCTTGACATTGTTTCCTCCTTATGCAGAGCGCTCGCACACTCACATCGGTATCGGGAGCAATAGCTACATCCAGACAATGCCGTGATGTTTCCTGTGGGCTTATTTAATGTCTATACTGATGCTCTTCACCTCCTGACCCAATTCCTCCGTGGGTGCTTCGATCTTCACTGCTTATACTTGTTCAATTGGAAAAGTTTAAGTCCTTCGAATCAGAGGAAGCAGACGAACTTCAACTCGAATTAGTTCAAAGTTTGTAGCAGGGCGATTATATTTGGCGATATTTCTTTCCCCCCCCCCCCCCTGCAAATTGAAGGACACCACCAGGAAGGAGGAAAGCAAAGTGAACGACATTCACTTTGTTTGCCTTTAAATTGGTAATCAATTAGAAAAATACACAGCATCCCATTCAAGGATAATGTTTGTCCAATAAGCTATACGTTTATTTTTATTGTAATTCCCGATTCAATGAGAATTGACTTTTAAATTGCTGTGCAAACAGGGGCACGAAAATTATTGTAAACAACTTTTATTCGCAAGCCACTGCTGTCGCAATGGTAACAATATTTGTCGCAAAAAGTTAGGCATGTCATTGGAATCCTGTCTGTTGTATATAGCTAGGGGCGGTGAGGTGTGCATCGGCAGGAGTTCTTCAAGAAATTGAAAGCGATTTCAGTCTGTCGTTTTGCGTGCGAGGAAAAGTTATTTCAATAGGGATACCTACTCATTTTTGGTAGACCACTTGGATATAGGTTGTTGCAAAATTATTTTTATCAATATTTACCGCGATCAAACTACTGATTAATTAAGGTAATTCGATTTCGCCTAACTGATTCGTTGAGAATCGAACAAGAGCTGAGCTCATATTGCACAAAGTAGCAGCTGCGAAAACGCATAAATGTTTATTAAACATAAATATAGATTAATTTCTTTTTTTTATTGCCAATCGAAAATAAAAATTCCCAACCAATTTAAATTTGAAAGTTTTTTTTTTTCACAACCTGTCAAAATGGTTTACTGTAAACTGTAAAATTCTACCCCATTCGAAAGGTGAATATAATTTCCGCACAGGTGAAAAAAAGCTTTGAGAATATCTACTATTTGAAGCATATTCCCTCGTATACGAATTATGTTATGCGGAATTTAAGAATTGGGGTCCAGTGCAAATGTCCTGTAATTATCGATATATCTATCACAAAAACGATATGAATTGAAACAAAATGTAATCATATTCTGTGACTTAATGAATCGAAAACTATGTCACGGGTAAGTTATGATATGAAACCGGTGGACAGGAAATATGTGATAGATTCAGGTTCTGCAACTATGATAGCGGACACATGCAGTGTGTTCCAGGCGGAGATTCTGGCAGTACTCAAAGCTGCGGAGGTACTTGAGATGAGATCGATATCCAACAAGAATATCGCCATCTACATTGATAGTCAGGCTGCGCTTAAAGCGCTAGAGTCACATACCACTAAATCTGAACTAGTAAGGAATTGCCGCACAATGCTCAAGGCATTATGTTCGCAGAACCGTGTAAGATTATGTTGGGTACCTGGGCATCGTAATATTGAAGGTAATGAAAAGGCCGACGCTCTGACCAAGGAAGGAGCGGAGCTCCCACCTAATACCATGATTGAGGGCATAAGACCACCAATGGCCGTGGTTAGAAGGGTTGTATTTGAAAAAACTTCCCAGTTAGCAGCCACAAGATGGTCACAGATAGATGGTCACAGGGTCTCAAAGGCACTGTGGCCCATTTTAAACTGGAGAAAGTCTGAAGAATTATTCAACTTCAGTAGAACCAAACTAAGGTTAACGGTAGGAATACTCTCTGGACATTGCCTTCTAAGGAAGCATGCCATGAGACTAGGACTAGCTAGCTCGGACATATGCAGGTATTGTGAGGACCTACAAGTCACGGAAGACATCTTCCACATTTTATGTGAGTGTCAAGCAATCGCTCGGAGTAGAAGGAAGCACCTTGGTAGGTACTTCTTTAATCACTTAGAGGAGGTTGGTTCCTCAAGCAATATTGGGACCATTATTTAATTCTGCCCCACTCAACCTAACCTAACCTAACCTAACTATGATAGCGAATAAATATTCAATTCAACTGTCTAAATTTATCATAACACACAGAGCTTGTATAGGAAATAATAATAAAAAAAAATACATATTACTAACTACAAAAATGAATTTAAAAGTTAAAAAAAAAATGTTAAAACTCAAAGACTTCTACCAAGAAACTTTATGAACAAGACTGTGGATCCTCCACTTGGCAAGTAGAAGTGACACTCACCCACCTTGGAGTGCGCAACAAATATAATAGAACTTAAGAAGTTATTTGGGATCAAAATTATTTCAGAATTTTTGTTGTATGATACGAAGAACCACTTGGTCATGCCCTGATAAGACTCTTGACATGATTTATACAGAATATCTACGTCTGTAAAAATGTTTACATCCTTCAGCACCAAAATCATAAGTACGGTCCTATTTGATGTTATATTTTGCCAACAACTTATAAATTCATTTGGCTACATTATCCTTGTTGTCAAGGATTTGTTTAGCACAAAGCGTAATCAAATTTATAAAACCATATACCTTTGGGTATTTGGATACTTTGTGCACACCACTGAAAAAACCCGTTAAATAAATTTGAATAAATTTTTATTGTTTTGTGTTCCAGTATCTTGACAGCTTGGGGAAATCGTTACAAAATTCAAATGAAATTAAAAGCTCCATTATTTTCCAGATGCGATGTTTTGTTCCTAAGTTTTCGAGGCGAAAAGTTATCGCATGAGTTACAGAACATGTGCACAGATTATAGTATCGAGCGACGTCCAACAACAGTTCCCCTCCAACTTCAAAACCACGTCAGGTCAGTAACGTTCCATTTTTTTTTTGAAATAAAAACATCATTATTTTAAAACATCATTGTCCTTGTTACACATTGATGTAAGTTTTACGCAGACAAAATTCCCTTATCACGGTGTTAACTGGTCCCAGTATACGGCATTAGTGTTTCAATTCTCACCCCGTAGAGGTAATCATGTTATCATGTCGTTGTTGGTTGTGTTTTGCACTCCCCGAACACTATATAGTGTCGTTGGAAAGAAATGTCCTCCTGAAATTGCATCCCATACTATGTTTTACTATACCCCCATGTTTGGTATCTGCTTCAATTCTCGAAGTAATCCGCAAACCAACAGACCATTAGCCCCTTTTCGGTTGGTTCTATCTTCTATTTGTGTTCTTCACTCAACGTGCGAACATTCTGACTGCATGTGAGTGTCATTGTATATATGTCCCAGTGATATCCATATCCAATATTAAATTTGTTTCCTTGGATAATTTTAATTCCCTGAATGCAGCAAATCAAGTTAATTGCTTTGCAGGTGTTGTATATAAATGTCGGACTATGTCATGTACGGTATGTGCGCGCTTAAGAAACTTACATCTGCGAATGTATTTATTTTAAATCCAAAGAGCAATTTACTTAGGTACCTCTGAGAATAAAATATATTTTTTAACGCATCACAGAACTAGCATATCCAATCAGGAGGTTTATTCCAATTAAAGTTTCATTAGAGTTATGCCATTTCGAAATTAAAAAGTTGCTACCTTACAGCTTTCATTGTGAACAAAAATTAACGAATCACTTTATTGCTAAATGGACTAAAGTTAGCTTGGCCTAAGGGGGTAGCTTGTGTCTTTGGAAATGCGGTGACAGCCTTAACCTTCCCCGACTGCAAGCTACTGTAAGTGCCTTTATTATGATCCAAGAAATCAAACAGAAACGCATGTTAGCTGTATTAAACAAATATCTATTAAAGAAGCAATTACATTTTGGCCACCGACCGTATCCTTGTCTTACAGCATCTTCAAATCTTTAACATCTTTACGCAGGCTCTTAATTTTTCCTACACCTGCATCAAGGCTTTTTTTCTAATCATATGTGAAATTTGTTTGTTGGGGAAAAGATGTGGAATTGCATTCTAAGAACCGGTTTAGTATGTAGTTTCACTGATAGAAAGCGACTATTCGCGATAGGCTACTAAATTGCCTGTAACCCGGACTGGGCTGGCCAGGTTGTAACCCCTCCGATGACAGCAGTATTCTAGTATCGAATAATAGCACAATTTCTCCACAACTCCGAAAAAAAGTTAATTTCTGCGATGGATTTTTTGGAGGATATCTTGGAACTATGTGTTCACTAGCGAACCCACTGCAGCGCCATCTGCTGGGCTGATTTGTGAATCTAAACCATCCAGGGCGCCACCCAAACGCATACAAAAAAATTCACTCAAATCGGTCCAGCCGTTTCGGAGGAGTTCAGTGACATACACACATACAGTAGAATTATATAGAATTAAGAAGATAAAAAAAGTAATCCGTCTTAGAGTTGCACTGTTTCCTTCCGTGAGGTGAAGTTGAGTTGGGTTAATTTATATGGAATAACTTCTAAATTAAAAAAGACAAAAGCTTAAAGCGAAGGACGAACTATTCTCTACTTAAGACTACTCAGGTTTGTGGGCTGGCGAGGAGTATTACGTCCCACACTTAGGTCAATACTGACCCATATTGCGATAAGCATCTACTACGTTACATAATTACGAGAGTATAAAAACGATTCTAAACCCTTTTTGACATTAGAAACGTGACAGATTGATAGTAATATCCGTATTTCGTGAACAAGACACATACGTTCAATAGTACGTGCCTTAACTTTCAAAATTGCCACTACCATAATATTATCCTTTTCGTGTTTGGTGTTTGCTTTCAAAACATCAAACTAACGTTAGGTGGTAAGGCAATCAATACGACGTGATGATTTGGCTTCAGAACGAATAAATGTTGAAAATAGTTCATATTATTATGTGAGGGTGCAAGAAGAACTGTGGGAGAGAATTGTTGAAGATTGTTGGTTCCAAAACTTTGAAGGCTAACTTTTCCTTCTAGGAACTGTTAAGAACAAAAAAAAAAATAATAGAAAATGGAAAAAGTTTTGCTAGACGCATCAATTTTCGCGGATTTGAAGCACACAACGAATGTCACTTAACTTATCCATTCGAAAATAAGCTGAACTTATTTTATTTGCAGTTAACACTTACGAGTGCAGTTGTAGTAACTACAACGAAAGTAACTACATTGCTGCTACTTGGTGTTTCCAATGAAGCCGGCTTCTCAACTCTACATACTTTTATTTGGGATGTTTTCTCATTGTTCGCAGATACATTGGGCCTTACCAATGAATTTTATATATTTCGTATGTCACAATAGTGGTCGCAGTGGCTTAGTGGTTAGTGTGTTGGACTACTAAGCGAGGGGTCCAGGTTCGAATCCCGCAAAAACCCAAATTCCAACTCAGGGTTTTTTTCACTGCGCCACCTCTCGCGAACGTCTGACAAACATCCGAGAGTATAACTGTCATGAAAGAGCTTCTCAATCGGCCCGTTTGGAACCGGCATAAAATTGTAGATCCCTTCCATTCGTTCCAAAAATTAAAAACTCACACAAAACGAATGGTTGCGAGAAGCTAGGCCCTGGGTCCCTACAGACCTGTTGCGCCAACTATTATTATTATTATTATTATGTCACAATATGCAATTTTTTATGGAAAATCCCTCCATTGATAGTTCGAAAAATTTATCCTGGACACAAAAAAATGTGCGAATTGAGTTCTCTCAAAAGTCGAAAATATTTATTTGGTTACATCTCGTTTATGTGATGAGCTAAATGTAAGGACACGTTGAATAGAGTAAACCATGTTTGTAACCGTGGAGTACGAATTCTTTTAAATTGCAGTGACACTTATCACTGAAAATATAACCCTTTCATACAAATGCTCGTTAATTCAACAATAATTATTTTGTCAATTTACGTCCGACAAAATGTACCTATCAGATTGACAAAGTATTAATAAGTGGTAACTTGTAATACAATTATTTTTTTTGTGATAACAAAAATCGTTTCTTGTGCGTATCAAAAGAATTTGTTAAAAAAAGATTTGCCAATTCTACCATTGCTGTTTTGTCAAATCAACAATTTACTGTTTTAATTTATCAATTTGTTCTTTATCTTTTTGTCAAATGAATAAAGAAAAAAATATAGAAGTGGTTTGTAAATTCACTTATTGTATTTTGATAAATCAACAGCAAATATGGTTGATTGCACAGAAATAATTTCTCAGTACTGCCGTTGTGTTTTGGATTAGGTATTAATAGATGATACGCAAACAAATAAGTTTAATAATTATATTTATTAAAAAAGTTATACAAATTATTCAATACCTATGTCTATTACGAAATGTTATTTTAAATTTATTTAAATTTTATTCCTACATCCTTGTCACTATTCCTTCCAGCTCGTCTAATGTCCTTCCAATAATCACAAAGGCATATTATTTTATATTTACACTCTCACCGTCTTCGTTGGCCACTGACTTGCTGAACGGTATAAAAACTGCATGCAGCAAATAAAACACGTCGGCAAATCAGCCATCCATTTAGAAAAAGATAAAAATGCGTTTAGGTCAATACTATACGAGCATAATAAAAAAGTGTTTAGTCGATGAATCAGTTAACAAATTTTAACTGTATACCTATTTATTATCGCATTATCTTCTTTCACTTACCTTTTAAATAATAAAAATACCTTTAGTTCAGTAACTATGTCCTCATCCATTTAATTAGTCTAAAATGTATTTTTTCACTTTTTTTGCCTAAATGTTTGTGCGCACTAATGAATAAAAATGCGTCAATTTAGACCATTGTAGGCTCCCCTTAAATTGCGAATTTTTGATATCATAGGTAAAAAAGGGATCAGAGAATAGAAATGCAAAGTTTCATCGTTTGTAGTTCAACAGTTTTTGAGTTATGGGGACCTTAAGTTAGAAGCCCAAATTTTGCTTAAATTGCATATAAATCATAAACCGTTGGTGAGGTGGAAAACTGTTGAAATAGGAAATTTCATCACTCGGCAATGTACCTTTTCGAAGATAACGCGGTCTTATATCGTCTGCTTAAATTGCTTATAAATTCTTTTTGGTTTGGTCAATTTCGACATTTAAGGTTTTATTAGATAGAGCACACATGCTTTCTAACAACCAACTAGTTTTTGTCGTTTGTAGTTGTCCAGCATTTAAAATATCCGTCCCCTTAAATCAGTCTGCGAAGACGATTTCAACCATTTTCTTAAATTTTCTATAAATCGGTATCTATTGATAAGAGGTAATTTTTTTTTGCTCCATTAGATACATCTAACAGAAAGCATTAGAAAAAAATAGATTTCACTATTTTGAGTTGCTTAATAACTGAAATATGGATATGAGTTTATATGACGAAGTAGTGTTCGCCTAAGTTTCATCTAATTTTTTTTCTTTGTGATAAAATCACAAAATTTGAATTGGATTAGATAGTCAGGAATACAGGCTTTGCAGAAAATGCATTTTTGTTGTTATAAATTGTTTCAAAGGGGTTAGGTTTTAATGTTATTCGAAGGAATAGGAAAAATTGTTGAATAAAATCGGGGTTCATTGATTGGTTGTTGTTGCTAATTGACAGGTGGTGACTCATGTCGATGGGCACAGATGAGTGATTTGCGAAAATGTGTTTACCGTTGTTTTGTTGTTGTTGGGAAGCCCATATATGGATGCAACTCTAAAGTGATGCGTTTTTTGACTTTGATTGCTTTTTATTAAGTAGCGCTCAAGTGAATTCAGAAATTTTAAATGCAGTTATTTAAGTTAGGATATGCTTTATGCACCAGTGGTTTTAAATTATTTCTTTCTTTTGTAAATTCGGAGTTACAGGTGCAAACACAAATGTCCTTATATCTCTGAAATAACACATTTCTGTTAACAAATAATTTCACTACAAACAACTTCGAACGATTTCAAATGCAACTAGTTTTTGGCTAGTTTAGGCTAGTTTTTGTTTCAAAAAGCCAAAAGTGCGGGCTGAAATTTTTTTCTAATGCTTCTAACTTTCTAACGGTTGAACTACAAACGAAAAAAATTCCACTACAAACAACTACAAACGAATGTCTATCGAACTGGAATTCACGTTTTTCATTCTAAAAAAAGGCATTTTCCAATGAATGTTTTTTGTGTTTGCTGATGAGCTTATTTAACAAGTTTCGGCTGCCATATTCGACTCGCTTTTTAATGTGTTCGATGCGTTCATTGATGCGATTTGTCATTGTTTTTATATTTGAAGAGTTATTCAATAAGTGTTTTGCAATGTTTTCCAAGTAATTTTTATGAGTTTATAATTTTCTGTGAACGCTCTCTAAGCTTATTAGCAATATTTTTTGTTGTTATGGGATTTTAGTGCGTTTGCCGACGTATGATAAAGAAAAAAAATAAGCGCCATTCACAAGAGCTCATCAGGGACTGAGTTAATTAGTGAATACACGTTACAAGTTACTTTGTCAGCGGGTTGAAGAGTTACACTAATATGTATAACGAGTGCGTTTTCGTCTGATCGACGAACATAAGCCGTTTAAGGTTGATGGGTTTTTCAATACGACGTTTTTACAGCTTTTTATTTTATTTATAGTTCCTGACACAATTTACTTCATATAAGATTTTAGTGATTCTAGTGCGATTTTTGGATTGTTATTTGAAGCGTTCCGCAATACGTCTTTTAAGGTGACCTTTATCCGTTTTCACACAGTTGTTAAAATATTTTTAATCCATTTTTCATCATGGTTTAAATGCAATTTCTGACACGTTTCTAATTTTTTCTCCGACCTTATTTTAACCATTTTTGATACGGCTTTCAAAACTTTTTTTTTAAATATTTTTGACAGGTTTTGAACGATTTTTAGGCGATTTTTTTAGGTGGTTTGTAATTGCGCTTTAGTACAACCTATTTTTTAAGTTTGTATGAATCGTTTCATTGAATTTTTTAGGACTTTTGACGTATTATTAGTGGTAGCTTAAGCGTTTCTTGACGCATTTTCTAATCAATTCTTCGAAGGTTTTTTTACGAATTTGTAAGTACTTTTAAATGCCTAGCTATCAGTGCGGCTAACAAAATTAGCATCACAAACCATCCAAACAGACGGGCAATATAAAAATCCTTCTTTGCGATTCGAAGAAAAGACAAGACTATGGAAAATGATATGTCTCGAGAAAAATCGAGGAAACATCGCCTAAAACAGATATGCGGGTCGTTTACTGCTGAGCCCCTCAACCATATCGGGATGATACGCATTTGGTTTGGGGGTCTAGGGTCTAGGGTGTGTGTCTCTAAATAAACCAAGTTATTAATGAGCCTTTATTCCGCGAAAATATTAGTCTTGGGCTTTAAAAAAAATAGCAGCATTATAATGGTTACATCTGATGCATTCCTTATCTCCACACATTTAATACATCTACTGACATATTTCATTTTACTTTTCCAAGTACCAAGGAAAGTGAAATTCAATTTAGTTAATACGATTCCTTGGGGAATGCACTCTACCTCATACATTGCATAGTCCACGTCCACCTGCTTTTCCATTCTCAGCATCGTCCAACCATAATATTACTTCCCACACGGGGGAGCAAATTTTCAATCCAATTTACGCTTTTTCCTCTAGTGTAAATCAAAATTGATGGACTAACCGAGACATGTCTAACAAACTCGCATTGCAAATAATAAGGGTGAGATGTGGTAATGAAAAAAAACATATCTCCTGACTATGACTATAGCACTGTTTAGTTACAGCAACTGATCTGTTTCCCTTCGTATTCTGAGTGATTTAAACTGAAATCGGTTTGCCTGTGGCGCGGCAGACCACAGTCATAATTGCATTGCTCACCCAGTCTTGTGATGGGGTAAAGGAGGCGTTGGATTTCAGTTATTACTCTAAGGAACATGGCCATAACGAAGTCTAGCTTTTCTCACGGTTGAGAGAACAATTCGGCACTTGGCTCTCCATTGGTATATGCCAAATGCCACTGCAGTCAGTGGGTGTAGTTATGAAAGGAAATGGAATTTGGAGTGACTACCATAAGAGCAGTGTTACTTCGGGACGCTTTAGAGTCATTCCGAGGTACTGATAATCATTTTTAGTGTCCAGGCTAAATTTTTCGAGCTCACAATGGCGAAATTTTCCGTACAAAATCGTAAATTCTAACCTGGAAAATATTGAAAAATGTGAAGGTTAAAAATGAGATTATTAGTAAGGCCCATTTTGACTGATTTATTATTTAGTATATGTATTAAGTTGAATTCGAAATAACTACAATTATATCGCTACTAAATAACAGTTTGCTTCTTTAAAAAAAAGAAAAGAAATTAATAAGATCGGAATGGGACTCCTTTTTTCATAAAGACTCTCTTTTTGGACACCTTCTGCAAAATTTTCAGAGGTAACACTCAAAAGGGGTACTTCAAAGACTCATACCTATTGCGAGCTTCGAACCTATGTCTTACATATACAAAACTGATCCCAAACTGAAATGAATTAGGAACGTGAGACACACTTCATTTGCCACTCACTAGTGTCCAAGTGGAATTATTGTATTTTCGTAACTTTTCCGGTTTTTTTTTTTTTTTTTTTTCTTGTTGACTCAGGTGTTAAGAGTCGTGTCTTTGATGTCGTAAATATAACAATTGGACTGTGGTCGGCTGTGTATATCGAAGAAAATTACTATTTTGAAAGGAAAACCTAAGTGACCATTGTATTTTCAGTTTTCAGAGGTTGCTCTACGATGCGGAAATGTTACCCACAAAAAGTGGAGGGTTACGGAAGTTCCTCCATCGGTAGCTTCTATAAATAGGAGTCCATTGTTTGGGTTATTAATGTTGATGGCCTTCCAATGTCACCTCATTGCTGTTAGTATAAATTGGCAGTTGGAGATTGACCTTTCAATTTGATTAAAGTAGTAGGAATGGGAAATTTTATCGCAACTAAAAAAATTGTTTCGACATTAATCAAATTCTACCGTTTCAGTGACCTGGCTTATACACAATGGGCCTTACCAATAATCAATTTTAACCTTCACACTAAGTATTTCCTAGGTCACAATATGCAATTTTGTATGGAAAATTTCGCCATTGTGAGTTCGAAAAACTTAACCTGGACACTACAAACGATTATTAGTATCGCGGAATATTTATTGGAACATAAATCAGAGACAATACTGGGACCCACAACTCGCAATCTTCGTGCCACTGGCCACCTTACTTTTTTTTTAATTCGCCATTTTGTTTTCCTATCGGTGTTTTGTCAATTTAGAATCAGTGTAACATGCAGAAATATACAAAACAGTATAAAATAAATGCTGCCAACTATGCGTTAATTTGAGAGTTCGGGAATATCACATTTTAACATTACCGAATTGTATTGGTTAGTTATTATATTATATTTTTAAAATGCGAATAATATTATTTGTTCGGTTAATAAAACTATGTAAGTGAGATGTTTTATATACCAGACAAGTATTTGCTGTTTTTGAATACCATTAACTTCGATTTCATGAGGGAATTTTCCTTAAATAACTGCAGAAAAATTGCTCAAATTTTTCCCTCAACCAATTTACATCGTTCAATTTTCATATCGATTTTAAGCAAAAAAAAAAAATACTATCCACACAATACTAATAATTTCAAATTGAACGGATAAAATTCTATGAACGCTGACAGTAACTTTGCCGACAGCGGAAGTGGCATATGCAAGGTGCGAGTGTGTTGGTGAGTCGGAATTTTTGAAGTTACGTGCCGTTTGTCAATACGAATTTCTCTGTATGAACACTAGCGCACCAAATCTTGACTACCCCTTTAAAATATAGCTTCTAGGCAGTTAACGGAAAATCGGCCGAAGTTTGGGGTTTAGTATTGTCTCTGATGGAAACGACCGCCATTTAAATTTTTTATTTCGTTTTTTTTCACATGTATTCACAGATGGGAGCTCTAAGAAAGAATTTTATTTCAAAAATTTTGCTTGAGTAATCGCGTAGCTGTGCTGGAGCTGATAGTCTTATACTTTGGGTTTGTTCCTTTACTTTGTAGTAAAACTGGAAAAGACTGCCAAAATACCAGTGGTAGGGATAAATGCTCTCTCAGAGAGAGACACTTACGAAAAAGTAAGGAACGCTTTTGTATTAATGGCAAAAATGGCAGACACAAAATTCAAAAGTTAAAAAAAGTCTTACGACGGAAAGTCGTTAAAATGCTAAATCGAAGCTTTTTTGTTGAATCTATGTAGGTGAAATATTTGGTACTGATTTGTGGTCATAACTAACTGTATTGTTGCATCAATAGATGTCGCTGAAATTTAGGAGATAGCATATCCTTTATACAGACTTGGGCTGCTTACAAAAAATAATTTTTAAAAATTTAAATTATTTGATTTTATAAAATGAGCCACCTTATTCTGTAGCTTATTCAATTTTTAAGAATCGTTATTGCTTGGCCCATTTTGTTCCATTATAAAACAAATTCATAGCACGAGTCGAAAAGTTATGGGGAAGGATAGCCTCTGGACTATGGATTCGAAGAAAAATGTTTCATTTGCAAGCAAGATGGTGCAAAAAGTTTTCCCATATGTAAAACCAAACGGTCAAAGTAATTCACAATAAAAGTCGAAAGCACTATGAAGATGACAGGTTGTTGCCTGGAAATTTGACTCAGATTTGCAACTAAAACTCGATGGAGAAAGCTTTTAAAAATGAAGTAGGTACCTTTATATCGTAAATTACCTAATTAATTAATTGGGAAAATGTTTCAAACTGTTGTGGAGAGCTTACAGACCTGTTGTGCAATCTATTTTTTCCATATATCCATGCAACTATTTTCCGTAAGATCGAGTTATTACAGAGTTGAGAAACTGATTCAGCGTCAGAACTTGGATTGAAAATAGCCCAACCACATTCCAATCTATCGTGCATTCTACAGCAGCAAACCGGATACTACACTTTGGTCGTTCTTTTTATTTGTTTTCAACTAGGAAATTACCACGACAGGAAAATTCAGTTTGACAAATTTGTAATCCGGATATTAATCCAAAAATAGAAACCAAGAGCATAACAAACGTTTCCACTTCGCACTTGTACAGGTAATCTGATTGCTATGATGGTGGCGAAAATAATATTGTCCGATTTCGAGTGAATGTAATTTACATTGTCCTTGTAAATAAGGGCAGCTAACAAGGTTACATATACTCGTAGCTGCTGACGGCAGGATAAAGGTTAATTATGGGTTTATCAGTATTCCCCCAGCGGGGCACTCGACATTCGAAAATATTGCGAAATAACTTCGTTGAGAGGAAGAGAGCTAATTATTTTTTGGCAGCTTGACAACACCCTTTTGCATGCGTTCACCTATGGTTGAAACGTTGTCTGGAAAAGAGGCTTTAAGTAGAAATACATCATATAAGGAATTCAAAAAAAAGAAAACATATTCCACGCAATTCGTTTACCGATAGATGAACAAGTGCTACATGCTAAATGCACTCCAAAGCTTGAGTATGAATGAAAAAGTTGTCCAAGTTGAATAATTATTTTCAATTTACGACTCGCTCCCATAGATTGAACAAGTTATTGTTTGACATCTAAGGCTTTTGCGATAGCCATAGCACTATGTGACGCTATAGCTTGTTGCATGATCACCATCTTTTAAGTGGCCCCTTCAGTTAAATTGAAAGACCCATGCGTGAATATTGTTGTCAAATCGCCCTGCATGACCTACGCTACAGAGCCCCTTCACTCTGGAAATGATTGTCTAGTTGTATATTGCTAGCTTCCCACAACCATTAGTTTGGTTGGGTTTTTATAATTTAAGACTATTGCAGAGAAATCGAACCTGATTCATCTGCTAGCACACTAACCACCGAGACACCGAGCTCGGGAATCGGGATAGGTTTGCACATTTTAAATTGACAAGTTTTCTAGTATTTTTAGATGTGATTTCTAAAATTTCAGTTGCCAGATCTATCAAATTAAAATGCAGTTGGCTCTGCCATCAAAAGTACTGACCCAGCTAAACACTACACCCAACTACGAAAGGATTGGTTTTGTATTGGATTGGATTGTATTAACATTTCTTGTCACGACCATCCTAAATATCAATATAAATCAATTGGCAACAAACGGTTCAGCTAGTCCTGCGTGCGGAGGTAATAAATGTCAATATCCATGGATGAAGACAATTTATTACAGCCGACCGGAATTACATTAAAAATTATAGAAGCGATCCGAGCGTTGGTGGGGACCTTCCATTTGACTCCCACTAACGCACAACGTTTTTGGGCGCGTACAATCAGTGCTATCACATTTTCACTCGTTAGGTATATCGATATGTGAAAATTTCATCCCAGTAGTTGTTGTGCTCATAGCTAAATCACAGGGGTAATAGTATAAACGTAATTGAAAGTAATTGATTCTCATGCTGCGACTCATGACATGACACTATATGACAGATGATATCGATTTGAGTGAATTAAAATTCAATCATTTTACTAAGTGGGATAGATGTTTCAACGTTAAACTCAACAGGGAAATCTGCTTTGCAATTTGGGACACACTTTTGGTTATTGTTGTTCAAAAACAATCCATTTGAACCGCTTAATTAAAAAAAAAAAAAACAAAGTGCACGACTGGGCCGAACGAAACTTTCTCGTTCAACGGAAGTTTGGATGGTTGTTTTCTTATTTTACTAGGTATGAGAAGCAATGCTATGTAAAAGACACGCTTCGTAAAATATTGTAATAGTGTTAAATAAAATCTACTTTAGGGTTATTCATCTGATATGGTAGATTTTTATAAATTGAAGCTCTCAGTAACAGACAATTGTCGCCAGCTCTTGTTAGAGAGCGGCTACTGTAATATTTTATAAGTTTTTACACATTCGAAGATTTTAAAGTACCTACACGGTTAAAAATCCTGGCGTTAAATTTAATATTTTTGGGGTTGTATATAAGTCCACACCGGAAAAATATTAAAATTTAATATTTTGCATATATTCAAATTAAAGAACTAATACAAGATTTATTAATTTTAAATAATGTCTGCTAGGTATTGCAAAATATGTCTGAAATATTAAATTTTAATATATAGACGGAGACGGGTTTTAATGCAAAACTATTTAAATTAAACCCTTATTTATATTGATGAGAACGGATTTCAATACATTTGTATTCGAATTCAATAAACTGCAGATTAAAATTTAATACTTTAACCTCAAATTCAATACTTCCATAACCCATAGAACATTAAATTATAATACAATCTTATTATATTTAAAACTTCTTTATAATAATAATAATTTTTGGCGCAACAGGTCCGTAGGGACCCTAGGCCTAGCTTCTCGCAACCATTCGTTTTGTGAGTTTTCATTTTTGGAACGAATGGAAGGGATCTACAATTTTATGCCGATTCCAAACGGCTAATTGAGAAGCTCTTTCATGACAGTTATACTCTCGGATGTTTGTCAGACGTTCGCGAGAGGTGGCGCAGTGAAAAAACCCTGAGTTGGAAATTGGGTTTTTGCGGGATTCGAACCTGAACCCCTCGCTTAGTAGTCCAACACACTAACCACTAAGCCACTGCGACCACTTCTTCAGCTTCTTTATATTTGATTTAAATATCAATGGGATACATTTCAACACCAAAAATATTTTATTTTAATACTAATTGTTATTGACTAAATATTACAATACATATACAAAACTGTTCAGCGTAGGCAAATTCCCGTGTATTTTTATCCCCTTTGAAAATAATCCTATAAAGTGCCGCTGTGCTTCTTTTAGTGGGTTTATTTTTCTAGACCTTTAAATGAAGAAGAACTAATGAATGCTCGAGTTATCTAATTAATTATTTAGTCAATTACTTACTTTTTGGATAGCAATAGCTATATTTGTGAGGCAATGACCTGGAACCCACTGGAACATCTCTGGCGCTTCACAACTTAAAGACAAAATGCAAATATTATAACCTCTTACAAGAATATTTTGAATTTAAATCTACTTACTTGTAAGAATAATATTCTCATTAGATATCCATGTAACTCCCTTTTAATTATTACTTTCACTCGTTTGTATTTGTCAAGCATTTTTCTTTTACAAAAACTTTATCTGAATGATTTACTTCATTGAGTAGCACGCGCAAACTAACTCTAAAATCTTAACCAAGCGAAAAGGTAGTAGTAGTTCAAAAATAATACCGATATATTTAAATCTAATCACGTTGGTTCAGATTTTGTATTAAAACCAAATACAAATGTATTGAAGTTGATGGCCTCAATAAGTTCGTATTAAAATGTAATCAGAGTAGATCTTATATTTCAGGTCTACTATAGCTTAATTGTAATAAATTCTTGATTGAAATATTATTTTAATATAGACCGGACTAGATTGCAGAGCAAAAATATTGGATTTCAATCTTTAGATATTAAAATTCAGAAAATTCGTATTGAAATGATCATTTTAATGAACAAATTATTAAATTTTAATATGAGAATATTACAGAAAAAGTTTAATAATTTTGAAATATTAAAAACAAATTTTTCTTGTATTGCATAGACCTGTAATACTGCGGAGGTATTAAAACACGCCCCCATATTTTTAACCGTGTACAAGGACAAGTGAAGTACGTAGAAGTGTTTGTTTTAATTTTTGACTGAAATAGATTACTGACGCTGGTTTGAGGAGTCTACGTTTGGAAGTAGGGTTCATGATAGACCGATATCTTTACATCGATATTTATGTAAGAATGCAGAGATTTGCGTTTGAATTAGCATTTATAAACTGAATATCCCGATGGACATGTGTGAGGGTCCAAATGAAGTCCCAATTTGTCATTGTGTAGGCTCCAAGTAGAAGGAACTATTTTAAGTTGCATTTAAAATATGGTTAAAAAATAGAAGAAGTGTGTAATATTTGCTAAAAAAAAAGTTTTGCGTGGCTGTTATTCCGTTTTTATTGAAAGAGAGCCATTGAGATTATTTCAAAAATATACAGCAGGCATGTAAATGGAAACAATTAAAAAAATCATTTCGGCGAAGATTTATTATTATTATTATTATTATTATTACTAGCAAACCCGACGAACTCCGTTTCGCCACCAGATGGCTTCGTTTTTTTGTAACATTTCGTTTGAGGATTAAAAGATGAAGAAAAATTATTATTTTTTTCTTGTATTTATTTCATTTCACATCACGATTACAAAAATGAAGTGTAATTTAGTTGAACTTCTCTAGGTAAAAAAAGTGAAAGTGAATCCAAAGTAAATACTGAATCGAAGCGTTATACGTGTCCGCAAATTATCCGTTTCATTGAAGTGCTCTTTGGTAAACCACATTTTTTGTTTTTTGGTCTGACGTTAACACAAATAAAGCGGATGGTTTCCCAACTCGTGAATACGCAACGTATAGCTGCCCATGTGAAAAACAATGATTTTCTAAATGAAAAATTGCTTGCAACTGTTCAATAATTCGTCTCTTTAACTGTTGTGTTCCCTGTATATTGCACCGCACATTCAGCTGATCCATCATCGACGAAATGAAATATATTTGCAGAAATTGATGCGGTTCATCTGGTGTTGGCTGACCTGGTGATTTAAACTTAGTTTGGTGATTAAATAAATTTTGTTAGTAATTCAAATTAATTCAATGCCTTTTATTTTCCTGTAAAATAGATGATATTAACATTCAATGCAAAGATTTGTAGTAAAAAATTGCAGTCGTTTGAATTGGAATGGTAAGTCCGTTGGAATCATCGGGAAGCGTGGAATCAAAACATCTTCTCCTCTATATTCAGCGATATGCCCGGAAAAATACGTCGAATTAGCTCTTCCTTACAATCGGTCATGTGGCAGAAATCAGTGGGCAAAGTGATAAGTCCGGTCGAAATATAAACTGCAATCTTTCTATTATCAATGTCCAACTATTGCTTCGAAAAGACGAAAACACATCTGCAGATTGATCTCGTCAATCGGAGTGTCTTGACATGTAGCCACAAATTTGATGCTTTCAAGCACGCATTTAGTTCGTCAGCTGCAATTGATCGTGGGAAAACTGGAAGAGTCTCCCGAAAATCACAAGATAATACAACCATGGCTATTCAAAAAATGTTTTGATTGACACGAAGATCTTTCAACGTCCTGTCCACCGCCACCATTGACCTTTTGTGGGGCCATCGTACATTCGACCCAATCGATCAATTTGCATCATTGTAAAATCTTCGCATTTTTTCTTCGATTTTTCAAGAATGTGTCTGGTTGATTTGCATGTTCAGTGGCAATATCAATGCTGAATGTGCAGTTCGGTAGCCTTCTAACAAAGTTGCTGTTATTCCAGGTGAAGCCAATGCCACGGCAACTCATGCTGCGATCAAATCCGTGCCAAAAGCAATGAAATTAAGAACGTTTTGGCAGTACCTCCGGGAGCACCCAGAAAGTAAATGCTACCAGTTCTTTTGTTCACAGCTTCCATCAAAGAGTCATACGCAATCATTTGTTGTCGATTCAATTGCAGAACATTTTTACGAACTGCTTCGGCTATTGCTGCAGTATCGTATTGTTTTGTTGTTCTCTTTGCAATTCGTGGTTGAATGCATCGTGTATTGGACGATTAGGTGATATCATGCCCAACTGCGCACTTTATTCGCCATCAATAAACACTAACTCTAAAAGAAATATTTGTAACTTTAACAGCCTAGAAGAAAACTAACCACACCTATCAACTTGGTTCTCCCTTCACTCTCCACACCGTTACCGAAGGTGTGATGGTAGCTTTGAGCTGCCCCTTCGTGAACACTCAAAACGCTCAGAAACTCCTGTTGCCTGTCATCATTGTTCTCGTCATCTCAATCACCCCTCCATTTGAACTTACCCACCTATTCAAATGCAAGGATATTGAAAATAGGTACTTCCCACACAAAAATGATGGATACAAACAAATCAAAGTATCTACTTCATTTCAAAAAGTTACTTAATGTAACATAGTAAACATAAACAAACTTATTAGGTAGCTAGCTATATCGTATATTAAAAAATAAAGTTCAAAATTTTTGACAACAACAATTTGCTTGGAAAATCATTAAAATAATTGACAACAACAATATTGCTTTTAAAATTTAAAATATTTTTTTTTGTATTTAAAACTACTCGATTTCTATCCAGTTTATATTTTTTTCAAAGTGCATTTCCCCATGAAAAACGAAATATGTGCCTACAACGCCAACTGTTGAGAATTTTTCGACTTTTCTTTTTTCATAAACCATCCCTGATCTAAGACTAACAAAACAAAATAAAAATCATTCAAATCGGTTAAGCCGTTCTGGAGTTATATCGTCAGGAAGGAAAACCCGACTTATTTTTATATAGTAGATCAAATCGGTTAAGCCGTTCTGGAGTTATATCGTCAGGAAGGAAAACCCGACTTATTTTTATATAGTAGATTATTATTATTATTTTAAAAGGTAAGTAAATTACAGTTTAAAATTGTCTTACAGCACTAGCTACCTGGGCCTTCGGCTAATTAAACAAAAAAAAAAAAAATGGATACTATTTTCTAACTTAGGCCGCAGTTATAGCTATCATTGAAATGCATCATTGAAAATTTTGATTTACGATTTTAAGACGGTTAATCAAACAATATTGGCGATAGTTGGTATCAAAGTAAAGGTAATCAATTGTGGAATTTGTTTACGAAAAAAATAACTTATTTCTGATTAAAACTTTTCTTTAAATCCACTTTTATTATTTCACCATGATTTCACAGTGAAATAAAAAAAGTGGATTTAAAGAAAAGTTTCTCGTCTTAAAATCGTAAATCAAAATTTTCAATGATGCATTTCAATGATAGCTATAACTGCGGCCTTAAGTTCTGTGAGTATTTTAAAAACTCCTTTAATACTTGATTCTGAGGGGTATGACAGGGCTTGCATAAAAGAGCTGTTTGGAAAAAAAATTTTGTATAGCAATTTTGTATTTCTTGACTTTGGGACAGTCCGTTGTTAAATGTTTTAAAGTTAATTGAGTGCTGTTTCGGCAAATGTCGCAGATTGGTGGATTGTTTTTGTTGATGAGGTGTGAATGTGTTATGTTTGTTGTTGTTGTGAAACTGTTTTTCAACTAGCTTCAGCTGCCATCATGGTTTTATGTAATACCAAGAGAGAATATTGTAGGGCAACGAAAAGGCAATACCATAGCGCAGTCGATACAAATCCTTATATACTTTGAAACAAGAAGGACGTACAAATTTAACGTCTGCTTTTTAATTGTGTAATACGAAATTTGATTGTGTTTTAGTCACTCTCAGCCCTGGTTTTTGTTTTTTTTTTGTCAAAAAATCATCAAGAAACTGTGACAAACATTTAGAAATGTTTTCCATATAAAATCCGCAACTGTGAGCTTCTGTAAATTTAAAGTCGAGAACAAAATTTGTTATTAGTACATTGTGCACATTGTGTTTGTCTTTCATTTACAATTGAATCAAACTCAAGAGTACTCTCTTCAGTTGAACAATAAATGAAAAATTATGTAAAGACATCAAGTGGTGATTGATTTATTTTAATCATCGGAATTTACTAGCCGTGCTGAGAGTGAAGGGATCGACGCCCACAGCGTCGTAAATAATTTTAGAGTCTTTTGTATTCAAAGGAATTAAATTGAAAAGAGAATTCTTACGAAATGTGAAATCTTGTTAGGGTGACGTGGTCGTAAATGCACCACCCTTTTTTCAAACGACCATAACATTTTTAAAATAAGTTTTTTTTGTTTGGTATTTTGACATACATTTTATGAATTTGTTATGGAAATATGTATAGAGTAAATTTGTTGATAGCATGTGAACATTTTAAGTTAAAATGAATTGTTCAAAAAATGAGAAATGGTGCATGGTGCACCATGGTAGGTACTAAATGCACCAGTTGTATGTGTATAATGCACCACCTATTATTTTAAAAATTAAAACAAATATTTCAATAGATAAACATAGTTTTATTAGACAAAAAAACAGTTCATTGCAACTTTGAAGAACATATAAATAAAAATAAATACTAATGACTTCATCTTCACATCAACATAAAAATAAGTTAACAATAAAACAAAAATAACAAAAATAAAATAGGAATTTAAACATAAACAAAATAAACAACTTAAAATTAATTACTTAACGAATATTTAATTTATATACAGATTCTGAGAATTTGTATAACGACTGTTGCCTCTTCGTTGGCCCCGATACAGAAGGATCTTGGTGGTGCATTGTGCACTACTACGGAATTTTAGGTTAAAATTTAAATAATCTGCAGACAACGCATCAAGGTTATAAACTCTTTATTATAAACCAAAAATAAAAGGTTAAACAATCATTTTATTAAAGCTAAATAAAGAAAAAAGTCACTTCCACTGAAGAAATAAAAAAATTAACTTACCCTTTTTTTTTCGTTTTTCACTGCAATTGTAAAAAAAAATTCGCACACGTCCGCGCACAAAGAAATCCACTACCAGACTGAAATCTACTATCGTTGCCGGAAAAAACGAATACTTTTGAGTGAGGTAGACACAATTACATCTGTCAGTTAGGCAGATGGAGCTATGGTGCGTGGTGCACCACTGGTGCATCTACGACCATGTCACCCTATAGGCACTAGGATGATGGGTTTTACAAATTTTGACGATTTCACAAGAGTGACAGTTGACAGAAGCTTTGTGATGTTTGATGGAAAATGTAAAACCCTATAAGGATATTTTTCAACGCCGACATAAAATTCAAGCTGACAAAAGAAACTTGCCTTTCGATGGTTCCATATTAGTAAAGTCCCTTATGAATTCCATCACAAGCACTTAGGAAATTGAAAAAAAAAAAAAAAAAAAAAAAAAAAACAGCTACTTGTCCAGGTGTTGTTGGTAGGGAGACGATTCCTTTTAGAGAATAAGCATAAAATAACATTTTGCCCATCCCGCACAATCGCGACGGTATACAACGCGAGCGCATCACAATCGCCATTAAAACTCAATTAATTATTAATACTAGGTAAATCCATTGGGGCCGTCCGCTCTTTGCACTAAATCCATGGGCGAATAAGACCAAAAAACACATAATTACTTTTTCGCCCTCCGTTGCTAGCGGATGGGCATGGTCGAACGGAGACGGGAGACAGTTTATGGCTGTCCTGTGCTATTTACGGATCCTAACCTTGTGTACTTGAAGCATCATAATAACCTCCGTAAGGATAAAATAAACCACACAGATAGAGATACTCATGCGTCATGCCCAACAAACACTGGAAGGACTTATCCTTGAGCATAAGGGAAAATAATTTTCTGCTGTAAACACAATCATTCCAATTTTGTTGCTTGCTCATTCTTGTGTTATAAGTACGTACTTGGCGGTGGTGTTGGTTTGAAATGGTTCACTTCAACGAAGCCGAAGCGGTTACAAAGTTGCGAAGGATTTGTTTTTATTTTTTTATGAGTGGAAACTTTTATAATCGGTTTTCTAGTTCGAAATAAATTGTTTATTTTATTAGCTGAAGGCTGGAAGTGGTCTAATATTGAGAGTAAAATTCGGTAACTTGAATTCTCTTTTCCGGCTCAACAACACACTCGCACCTTCCATGCATATGCCGCTTTATCCTTTCAATTTGAAATTATTAGTTTTGTGTGGATAGTATTTTTTTTTTACTTAAAATCTATATGCAAATTTAACGATGTAAATTGGTTGAGGGAAAATAAAAACAATTTGTGCAATTTTTCTGCAGTTATTTAAGGAAAATTCACTCATGAAATCGAAGTTAATGGTATTCAAAAAACGGCAAATATTTGTCTGGTATATAAAACATCTTAGCTAGTTTTGTTTACCAAACAAACTATATTATTCGTTGGCAGCATTTATTTTATATTTTTTATGTTCCACGAATTTTAAATTGACATACACCGACAGGAAGACAACAAAATTACGAATTTGGAAAAAAATAAATGAATAAATCGGCAAGATTATTGCGAGTTAAGGGTGTCTCAGAAGTGAACCTGGTTTTAGTGACAGAAAAACTTCCAGGTTAATATGTGCAAGAGTATGCGTGCTGTTAATTTACTTTAACATGGCACACACACTTTCCCATAAAGTAGCAAGAAAAACAGCTGGTAGGCAATTTTTCTTCAGTTATCTGATGAGCTGACGCCGCTAACGGTCTATTTATGAAACACTTTATGGACTTGTGGCACATGTGACAGTGGAGTCGCAAAACTATAGTGAAAACATCGCTTGTATTATTTTTAAAAATAATAAGTTTCATCGCATCTACTTTAATTTTGTCTTATAAATCATATAGCAATGAAATGAACGGATCGTGTTAAGTGACGTGGAAGAATGGCGTTATGTCAAATACAAACAGTAACAGATGTTGTCAAGCTCGTACGAAAAACAACTTTAATCCGTCTGAGGGGGTAGTGAAAATACAGGAATATTTTATCTTGGTAAACTCCAAGTCGAATGAGTTTATAATTTACAGAGTTCTACCCACAAAAACAGGCACAGTCCTTGTGAATAACGACAAAAGCTTTAACCTTCTGCGTAATATCTAAGAGAGTCGACTGTTCCGTACTTCCGCCAAAGAAAATACCTCCCATCACTCAGCTCAGATTAATGACCATTTTTGTTCACATTTAATCACTGCCCGTCAAATGGTTTAAGAAGTCCTTTGTTCTTAGTCCCACGCCAACAAAGTAAAAAGAGTAAACTTTAATTCGTGGCAATCAAACAAAAGAGTTGTTGTCTCACTGAAAGCCACACCCGGACACTTTGGGTGTTGGTGTATAAGAATTATCCAGGCATCTTCCACTTGAATCGATTTGAGCCTTTCAGATAAACTCATTATAAAGTAGAAGTTTGAACTTTAAGTTATTTGCAATCTCTTTGTCGCAATGTCATTTGACACATTCGAGTGGGAATGAATTAAAAAAGTTTCAAGGCAGCAACCATCAGCACAATCTTGCTTTCGCGTCTTCGGATGAATTGAGCAGGATGTATTACCTTAATTTGAACGGAGACCAGATAAACAGAAGAAATCGATAGGAAGTAGGAAACACATTATTCAAATGTATGTCCATGATGGATCGATTCGCAATCGGATGAATGGATTATGTGGCATGGCAATTTACCAAATGTGATCAAAGTACGCTCGTCTTATAGGTTTTATGGAAACCTCTTTGTAGTCGAATTTGTTGGAAGAATTTAAACGCCATACTTGAATCGTTTGATGGTCTTGTAATCCAAAACTCGATTAAAACCGCTTTAGGTTACCACAGTTTGGAAGGAAAATCGATATAACCTCCTAAGATGAAAATATAGCCCACTAATGCGCCCCAGGTCCATCCTCGAATGCGACATATTAAATTTGCTCTCTCATCCCCATTATATTCGATCCAAAGGGAACAACAGAAATTGATAACGTTTCAAGGCGGAGCTGGGACGGACACATTAAAACGTCTTGTGAACGACGTCAGCCTGCATTTTCTTTATTCTTTTCATAATGTTCGGCTAAGGAGCGTGATGAAGGAAAGCCACCATTATTAGCTCTTAAGTGTAATATTACACATTTTGTATGCTCTCGCGATAGAAATGGTCTGCCATCAAGGAGTAGTCTTACATTTTCGCTCCCTAATTGCTTATTTCGTGCTAATAAATAGTCGTGACAAGGGTTGGGAACTTTAATCAGTTTGCTCTGTGCTGTGTTAAGGATATTTTTAGAAAATAATGTCCTTAACCGGTTCATAGAAGGTAGGTAGACAAATCTGTAGCTTAAGACTGTTGAATGTCCTTAAATGGGATTTCGACAGACGCAATTACGGCGAGCCTTTGGCGAAAAGCTTAAGATATTATCTGATTCGAGTAAGACCTTATAAATAAAATGCCTTGTTAAGGGAATTAACGCAAGTGCTCCCGTAGAGTCTTCGAATCCTACTCAGAGAGACACCGTAGAAGAAGACCTCAACTTCAGGTGGGGTCCACAACCGGAGAGAGTTGGGCCCATTTTATTCACTCGAAGTTGAACAGAACTTGGGAAGTTTTCCATATAAAAATCCCGAAGTTGTGTTCAACTTCGAGTGAATAAAATGGGCCTTAGCTTAGTAGTTGAAAACCGGTAGCCTCATTATTACGACCTTCGGTGCTCTACTTGCTATAGATCTTCTCGTCTGTAGGAGGTCCTTGGTTCACTTTAAGCACCGCATGTCTAAATGAGTTAACAGTGGTAATAATTCTTAAAAAATTAAAGTGCAATATGAAACAAGGGAATGTTTTTTCTACAAATCCCTACACAAACATGAACATAACAGTCATTTATCGACTGTACAAACCCTTTCCCGCGAAAACTGGATTTTCAAAATATTTATGAAAAAAAAAATCTAGCGTAGATTCCATTTTTACGGACATTTAATACCTTTGTTATGTTTCGCAATTTCTCCACGATGAAGTGGTTATGCCTGCAGCAGGAAAAAGGTCTCCCTAAAAAAAGAAAAAAAAACAACATAAAATCGGACGAATCCACACGGTCGGCATACATTTTAATGTTGCTTGCGGTTAAACGTTAAAAGAAACAAATTTTATTAAATCAAAGGCCGAAAACATTCAGAGCACGTTCTATGGACATTAAAAAAAAGAGTCGGAGTGAAAAAAATTCAACTAAAACACCCTTTCATTTTGCAACGATAAAAGTATTGTATTACCCGAACCCTTATATCTGTTGCTGGGCATTTAGGTAGGTACCTATATATATTTTTTTCTTTTACATATACTTGAACCTCGTGAGATTTAAAAGCCATAAATAAAATTGATGGTCAGCGTAGGAAAGCCTCAATTCGAAGGCAGCTCCGCAAGTGCACACACAAAGGGTACCTATGCGTAAATCAGGCTGACTAAGTTGATGTTTCCTGGGATATATTACTCCTTTTGTTGTAAAATTGTTATTTATTTTTATTGCCCTCTAAGTTTAGCCTGTAGGACTTTTTGGTTGGTTATCGAATGCAATATCTCCATATATTACATTGGAGGTTTAGGTAAATCTTACTATTAGCTAATGATTTTGATTCCATTCTTATCGGTTCACTCGAAAGTTCAACCATTTATCGACTTGAAATAATTTTTTTCCCAAGTCAGGTGGGGTAAAAATCCTAGTCCTAGTCCCAGCGGATGAATGGAATGTCACGACGGAGTTTTCAGAGGAGGCTACCAGTGGACAAAGGGAGCTAAGTTTGGCTTGGTGTTTAATTTAGGGTGATGATGAAGAGCTGTGGTTGGGTCAAGCCAAGCGATGGGAGTTTTGGTTTAGTTTTCCTATTGAATAGTAAGTTCTAAAAATAAGACCCAGGGTTCTGTATAATTAGGTCTACTTGTGTCAGCAAAACTTATTAAATGACAGCAGCCGCATCAATACTAGGTACACCAGCTGTTTTTAAGAATGTTATAATGGACCCTAAAAAAATATAAATAATTTCCCTTATCCATATATTACTCTAGGCCCAGCTCCTGAGAATCGTATATTTGGGTGATTCATTTTTTTGTCAGAATTGTTGGCCCTACTCATGCATCGGTCCTCGATTGACACTTGAGCCACGACCTCACCAACATTTATAGTCACATTTCCAAAGCTTTTAGGTGTGTTCTCAGTCTCAGTATCCAAGGTCGATTGTAGCAAAAATCAAGTCAAGACGACATTGAAAGATCCTGTTTTTGGTACATACCTTATGACTTATGAGAAGAGGTTTCAACTTAAACTATGCAACTTCAGCTAAATCAAGAACAACCCAAATTTGGAGGCATTCGTCAAATTGTAAGCTGCACTTAAAACGATATCTGCAACTTTGTTAATTTCAGATCACAGTATAGCTCTATAGAATTTTCGAACTTGTAAGCATTTTGAATGACATACAGTGGAAAAGCGGGCCAAATGCTACTCTGAGCTGGACATTACAAGGACTACCGGCAAGAGCCCGCATTGAACTTGACTATGGAATAAATGGGACATCACCTAAGACTGTGGCCCACAATGACAACTTCGATCGCATCAATTCTCAAAAGCTAGACATTCTTTCAAATAACTTCTGCAGAACATGCTTTCAAGAACGTGTCACAAGAAGGTCCCTTCTCTTGTATGAGATGTTCAACAAATATCGGCTATGACAAATATATGTTGATTCGTTTACGGATGCGAATGGTTTTCTTAGTTCCATGTTCCATGCACGAAACGGGCCCAGCGGCTGCTCAGTGAAAATTACACTTGCTGCAAACTGCATCCAATCATCTCTTTTTTGAAGAGGGCAGTGATGTAGCACAAAGTTGCACTGGGTTGTTGATCAACATAGAGAATAACCGAGAGAATAACACTCAAAATATAGTCCCAGCTTCCAGCCTCACTGACCCATCCCATGAGAACTTTTCAAAAATTAAATCGACTATCGCTTGACCCTCAAGACCACACACAGTCTCAAAAACTCGAAAACATTTCGAGCTCAATTTCGCAGAAAATCACATCGGACAGGGCTTTATATTCAAAAGAAACCCTACGGAAGAAGCATCGACAAGGAGAAGTAGAAAAGTATTCCTCACTTTATCTGTCTGCATAGCTGGCGATGGCTCCAAAAATCAAACCTCGCCTGAGAGTTTTCGATTGCAACGTTGTACACTATCTCAAAAACACACCATAACCACATG
The DNA here is from genome assembly GCA_949126925.1 of Cheilosia vernalis. Taxonomy (NCBI): domain Eukaryota; kingdom Metazoa; phylum Arthropoda; class Insecta; order Diptera; family Syrphidae; genus Cheilosia; species Cheilosia vernalis. The sequence goes on along the minus strand of OX421358.1, from coordinate 100,809,246 downwards.
TCTCTTAGAGAAACTGGTTTTACTGTGACCATCTAGAACATTGTCATATCCTTAAGTAAGACCGACAGAAATTATTGGGCCAATTTTTCTATACGGGAGGATTCTTTTTGACAATTTTCCAAGCTGATCGTTATCACTCTTCGAACTAAGAGTATGGCAACAAAGTCAACCCTACAGGAAAGTAATGAGCTATTTACATGACGACGTAACTCAAGCACATACACCTACAAAGCTCGATTATAGAAGCTATATTCATTGGATAAATTGTCGCATTAATCAACTTGCCCAAAGATAACCGCCACCGGTAGACTCAAGTGGATACCCACATCAATATGCTTTGAAACACTAGCGTGGAACAGCACGGCCAATTTATGGCAGAGCAATTTATCTTGCTACCTAAAATTAGTTAGATCCCTTTCCCTTTTTAGACTTCGTCTTGAGAAATCCTTTTTTACAGCCCGGCAGCTCGTGAAAGGATATCCATATCCAAATACTAGGCTCGACCGAAATGATAAATCTTTTTCTTGGGCCGCTTTTATCGCCTTCTACACCACACGTCGCTCTTTTTGTTCCACCTCCGCAGTTTGTATTAATTTGTCGGCTAAATTGCGGCAAACCTGATTCAGAGAGGCTCCCTCGTTTCGTAGTGGTCTCTTCGGATCTATTATTAGAAAGGAAAATTATCTCGCCGCCACATTTATTCGGCAAGTACTATTCGGTTCCAGGAAACAAGTGTCGGCAATCTTTTTCTTTTTATTTTGCCACATTCAGCAGCAACACTCATTCACGGATTTTTTTTTCTTTTTTTCAAAAGCTTTAGAGTGCGATATAGAAATGTTGGCAACTTGTCAAATCGACCAGTCGAAATATTCATTCATGAAAAATGAGTTTGGCATTAAACGCGCTCGTTCACAGCTGCTGGCGGCACTATTGCTCAGGCACGAGGAAGTGATTTATTTTGGCAATTTACAAATTTTACGATGAATTTTGTGAAATGCATATTCGACATTTTTAATAACAACTAAATTTGACAAGGTTGCGGCTGTACAAATGATTAATTTGACAGCAGGGGGTCCAGCCAAAGGCTAAAACGATTTTCCACAAAGGAGAGAAAAGTTTTTTCTGTGCGGCAATAATAAATATAAAAATGTTGGAAAATGATTTATTTGGTTTGTTGAATCGTTTACATTTATCCGGCGTAGATGAGTGAGTGTGAGGATGAGTACAAGATGATAAATGCAAGTTTGTGGTCAATGTTGTGATTGAAAATGTAGCGGGAAGTGTATAGCTAGATTCAAAAATCTTTGTGATCGATATGAATTTATTGTCCTTCAATATGGTTAAGCATTAGGAAATATTTCATTTCCGAGGCCATACTTCAGACGAGACGCTACTTTTAACCACATTCGCAAGTGAAAAGTATAGCTATTCAGTCGGAGTGAACAAAATCTTAGAAGCGCAGGAGTAGATTATAGCCATAGTCTCCTTAACTGCAGTGCATCAGAGACTCAGAGGCTGGTATGCTGAGCTACTGAGAGTGGGCATCAAGTTCGATACCCGGAAAAGCAAAAACTACGTCTTAAGACTTTTTTAGTGCGTCAAGCGTCTTTAAAACCCTGGGGATGGCGATGGGCCCGCTATAGTGCATGGTTTTTTGTGACGATCTCACAACCCCACTCAAACTAACCTAACGCCTTTAAAACATATAAGGAAATATCTATAAAGCTCCTATACTTATCCGCGGGGAAAAGCGTAATTTTGCAAGTGCTGTTTCAAGAATAAAAATTCAAGCGAACGAGCGTTTATTAGAAGCTATACCTAGGCTACTTTATGAAACTGTTGTGCTATACAACTGCCTGTTCTTGTTTGCTTGGGCTTAAAGCCACTTATAGTTGTTGAAGGTGGTAACAAGTAGTAGCGGAAAACCTTTTGTTTAGCTCCTTTCACTAAGAAATAAAAATAAATCTTTATACTTCTTCCAAGACTGTTATTATACACCTCAAAAATTAGAATATTTATATTTTTTTTCGTCGCTTACTGCTTGGCCGAAGCCTAACTGCTTGAAAAATACTAACCATCTTCTGGTTTACAAAGACATTAATGTCGTACAAGGCTCCAACTTATCTTAATGGAAATATGTTCGGAAGATTGAGAAGGCTGAAAAAATTATGACTTGCAAATTCAAATACAAAATAAAAGACTGACAAACTGCGGTTTCCCTCTAGAGTCTAGAAGCTTCTGTATTTTGGAAAAATAATAATTCATCTCCCAGACTAATGAAAATATTTTCTTGACTTTGATAATTCGTTTACAGTCTAATAAATATATTTCTTTGACTAGGAATGGCAACTCTGTCGTGATGCAAGCTTTCAGACAATGGCACCACGGGAACTTGTTCACTATTTTGAAATAGGTAAACACAGTGTCAGAAAGGCAGACAACCGCAGTGAATTTCGTGTCTCCATTACAACCCATTAACCTTGAATAGTACCCACAGAAGTATCCTACCCGTATCTGCACAAAAACACTGTCCCAATAATTAAAACCTAACACACCTAACAATAAATACTGCCAAGCCGTGCAAAGAGAATCGTGTGCCTGATCTTTCTACATTAAAACTTCGTAATTAGTTAAAGTTACTGCCAGGGCAGTTTTCGAAACATAATGAAATTGCAAATAGAAACCGCATGTTTTCCGCACTACCTTTTCAATACAAAATCCAACTCCAAATCCAACTTTGCTCAATTCAACAACTAATTAAACCGAAATTAAATTACACCAATAAGTGTTTCGACAGCTTTTACAAACTTGCCATCTCTTTCATTCGGGCGGAAGTAACTTTTATTGCGGTGAGCCTGCTCCCGAATAAGTCGTCCAATAAAAACTTTCCCCTTCGAGTAGATTGCAGAATATTTTCAAATAATACTGATTTGAATTCTCTTCCTTTCCTAATTGGATGGGAAATATTTAGTATTATCAAGAGTGTTTGATGGAAAGCTGACAACCGAGAAAAACGAACAACTATTTATGATGGAAATAGAAAATTGCAATGCAAATGAAGTGGTTAAGGGTGAACTTGTATATGCCTTAAGGCGTGCGTCGTTTATTGAAGGGGGTATTGAGGGGGCTGGCCATGTGCCTGCTTCAAACACTAAACTTATTTCGTATAGTGGTTAGGGAGCCAAACATAAATTAAGTTCATTCGCGTAGGCAATCGCACAAAGTCTGTACACGTTGTCACGCCTCACGCGTCCTCATCAAAAATGGCAGAAGAAGAAAAAATTAGCAAAATAACGAGTTAAGAGTAGTTCCTCTCTTGGCTCGAAGCAGCTCAGAGAATTTTAACCGTTTCGTTATTTACAGAATCCCACCCCAGTGTTTGGCTCAGGAAAGTAAGCGAAATATTCATTTTTACTTCAATTATATTTCTTGTGGGATTTAATAATTGTTGTAAATTAACGCGAAAAATAGTTTTCTATTGTAATTAATTGTTGGTCTTCAAATATTTAGAGTTAAAAGAAAACTTAATTAACTTAGTTAAGGGAAATAAATTGTTTCGTTTTCTGTTTTTTGTTCGATCGCAACTCAAGGGTTCGACCGAACGCCGGTTCCCATCACACGACAGAAAATATGACAACATTCATAAGCTTAGCGTAGACATTCAAACAACTGACAACTATAATCTCCTTTTTCCCAAAAGGACAGGTTAAACTCCCAGTTTAAAGCAGGCTTCAGTATATTGTGGCCGCAAAAATCATTTCTTCGCTGATATAGATATATCTGCAAGGACTTGAAGTGATTGGCCTAGTTCGTTCAATCAAGTGCTGCAACAACGTCTTTTTATTCTTTTCCATTTCTGTCCTTTCTGTCAAAGTACCAACTTTATTTGACACAAACATAACACGACAGCAACAACATAACAATACATCAACTCAATGCAAAGCGTATACGCAGAGACCCCTCTCTCGCCTTGCAAATGTGATGACACTCAAAAGTAGGTCAGCACATTTTATATATCTGCAGGATATGCTCGTACTCGTAGTTGTGATTCAGATATTCATAATCTAAGTTCGAGAATAGCATCTATTGCACTGGACGGACGAGCCGCAATACAATCCAATTAGTGTCAAACTTGTGTAATTCTCCATTTCCTTTTGCTCTCTATATTCTATTGCCAAAGTGGGAAATATTATTATTATTTTCCAAAAGAATAAACAGCCATTGAACTAAGTTCATTTTGATTGCATATTTAAGTTCGTGACAGAGAAGTGAAATGGAAAAGCGGTTTCCATGCGAATGGCTTTAGATAAATGCACTTAATGGTTGAACAATTAATTTTAACTCTTTCCGCCAGTTGGCAAATATTTCAGAGTTCTCGGAAATGATATTGATTTTGTGAGGCATAGTCTTTCGGATGACGTCACTTATAGGTTTTCGATACCATGGAAGTTTTTTTTCTAGATGACATTTTGTTGATAATCTGTCTGATATGAAAAATTTCACCTTGTCACAGGATACAAGTCTGAACCAGAGTTAAATTTCAGGTGGACTCCAATGGTGATATGTACATACATACTATCTCCTTCAAATCGACGTCAATGCCATCCTCACGTTAGTCCTTACTAACCTAACCAAATTGAACCTTTGGTAATCCATTTATGGTTATCATTTCTGAGGACATCCATCAGCCTCTTAGCCTCCATCCACTCCCATCAATACAATTTATTCGAACTTGTCATCTACTCGTGTACGTATTTAATGTTAAATGCAGTTATGCACCTGAATGGCAAGTTTCAAATTCAACCATTGACATTCACCTATTCACTCCGCAATTCAAGTTCACCACGTGTGGCACCAAAAAAATGTTGATAGTTGATACTTTATCATAAATGCCATTGGGTGAGAGCTGAGAGTGAGAGGGTATTGCTTTTCCTTCAAAATGAACTTGAACCTATTGGCGATATGATCTGGATGAAATGGGGGGTGAAAAAAAACCCAAGTCCTTGATGTAACAGAATTATCCAAGTGTCCACTACAACAGCGCTTGTGCGTCATCTTCAACCACAACTAATATTAAGGTCACGCTCTTGTTCTTGTCGGAACATAGATATATGTCTTTCAATATGAAGGTCGAGGTTGTATGCAGTAGAGCAAAACGGAAGTTCCACTCATTTGTGCTAATGCGAGTGAGACGTCTATAACTACAACAGAATTGAAGTAGAATAATGGAGATGGATAGCAGTAATGATGGAGAAAAGGTCAGAAAGTGTAAAAAAAATTGCGGATCGTCATGCAAGGAACTCTGATTGCATATACCATTGTAGGTGTAGCTATGTAAATTGATTAAGTAACTGCTGCCTGAGGGATATAGATGTACATTTGACCGAGTCAAAGTCATAGCTCAGCTGATTACTAGTTGTAACTAGTACAATGGCGGCAAAAGAAAAAAATAACAAAAAAAAGTTGATGGATGTAGGTTTCGGTGCAAGGAAATCAGTTCTTCTTGAGTGGGAAATAATTCCCTTTTTTTATGTGAATACCTATCTATATTTCCCACTTTGGAGGTAAAGTTGTTTCCCATGTGAAGTTATTGTCGGTGAAGTTATTTCCCTGCACCGTGGGTTTCTCTGTAAATTTTCATCGGAAAACTTAGAAAAAACACGCACGCAGTGCAAAGATAAATGACTAGGTAACTAAGACATTTTAAGGATTTTTCGATAGCGTTAACTTTGCTCTCGCCATCGTCTTCGCTTATTTTCTATCTCTGAGGTCCGGTCTTATGATGGGATTCTTTAAAAAGCATTCCTTTGCGATAGAAAAGAAACAACAAAAAAAAACGACAGTTTTCTCCAAAACGTATTCGTTTTGATTTTTGCTCCACCTAGTTCTGAAAGCGGCAACTGTTAATATCTTGACGTATATCATATTCCTCTATTTTTTTTTTTAAGACCGAAATACACTGCTTTTTAAGCAATTGAAAACGAATGGAGTTACATTATACAACTATTCGTTTTCGCTTGATTTCTTTCGTTTTTTTTTTATGTTTCTTAAAGGAAAAAGTGCCTTTCAATTATTTTCTTAGGGAATGCAACCACTGGCTTATACATCAGTACTGTCGCTTTCCTTTCGGGGTTTTTGACAAACATTGGTTTCCGTCTGGAGATACCTATGTAACCAATATGCTTTCCGTGAAATGATTTCCTATTTAGGGTAGGAGTGTTAATAGCTGCCGATAAACATTTTGTTTTGACATTTATGCAAAGTAAAATTAAAAATTCTGTCCAATCTTACTCTTAAAATTCTTTTCAATTTGGTGAAAAGTATTTCGGCTCTGGAAATAATATTCCTAAAATATATTTAATGTTATTATTCGTCCCACTAAAATAAAAAACCATGTTGTCACATCTATTAATTTTATTTTGAAATATGTTTGCTTAGAGTATATTATGCTGAGGATAAAGTTTCAAACCGGTTTCCGGAGTTCAGCTTGCAAGGAACTTGTAAGTCGGGATCAGTTTTTAAAATATAAAACGTCTACACCTGCAGAGCAATGCCAAGGCATATTGTCTTTCTTGACATCGAGACGTTCGTTTGAAGTTAACTTTCAGCCCGGAAAAAAAATACATAAATGCTTTCAATAAATAAAATTTAATTTTTTAATAGTAAATATACAAAAGAACAAAAATATTTGTGGCCTATTGGTTAATGTGTTCGGATACAAAAAGAGGGGTTCAAGTTTGAGTTCCGAAAAAACGTTAAAAAAGTTCCACCTCTAGCGAACGTCTGACAAACATCCGAGAGTATAACTATCTCGAAAGAGCTTCTCAACTAGCCGTTTTAACTCGGCATAAAATTGTAGATCCCCTCCCGAATGGTTGTGATAAGCTAGGAATAGGGTCCCTACGGGCCTGTTGCGTCAACTATTTATTTCTTTTATTTTAATATGTTAGTAAGCATGCACATACCTATATTAAATCCATTTTTGTGTCCTTTTACTTGTAAAATTTGCTACTTCCTTTGCTTTTACATATTTTAATATCCAAAGAATGCTTTGTTTAATATTCAGTTCTTATTTACATTGCACTAACTACGAGTATATTAACATTTTCACAGGGCGGCTGCTCAAGGATCTGTGCCCAATACGACCTTCCACAACACTCTATCCTTGAGAGTGCCTACCTACGTTCCTACTGTATAATTTAAAATACATGTTCCTTTGCAATCGTTAGTTTTGAGTTATGTCATTAATATTCACGAAAGTCCTTCGCCACAAATAGAACCAACAAAAAATTTCATGCAAACGTGTTACAACCCCGGCAGAAGATTGAAAGAAAATACTTACACACAGAGTTATACAAATATACAACCCTTGTTCATACTGTGAAATTACGTGTAAACTTGACATTGTTAACCCTCGGTTCCTTAACCTTGTATCTAGGGCACTTACTGTAGGGTGACGTGGTCGTAAATGCACCACCCTTTTTTCAAACGACCATAACATTTTTAAAATAAGTTTTTTTTGTTTGGTATTTTGACATACATTTTATGAATTTGTTATGGAAATATGTATAGAGTAAATTTGTTGATAGCATGTGAACATTTTAAGTTAAAATGAATTGTTCAAAAAATGAGAAATGGTGCATGGTGCACCATGGTAGGTACTAAATGCACCAGTTGTATGTGTATAATGCACCACCTATTATTTTAAAAATTAAAACAAATATTTCAATAGATAAACACAGTTTTATTAGACAAAAAAACAGTTCATTGCAACTTTGAAGAACATATAAATAAAAATAAATACTAATGACTTCATCTTCACATCAAAATAAAAATAAGTTAACAATAAAACAAAAATAACAAAAATAAAATAGGTATTTAAACATAAACAAAATAAAAAACTTAAAATTAATTACTTAACGAATATTTAATTTATATACAGATTCTGAGAATTTGTATAACGACTGTTGCCGCTTCGTTGGCCCCGATACAGAAGGATCTTGCGGTGGTGCATTGTGCACTACTACGGAATTTTAGGTTAAAATTTAAATAATATGCAGACAACGCATCAAGGTTATAAACTCTTTATTATAAACCAAAAATAAAAGGTTAAACAATCATTTTATTAAAGCTAAATAAAGAAAAAAGTCACTTCCACTGAAGAAATAAAAAAATTAACTTACCCTTTTTTTTTCGTTTTTCACTAAAATTGTAAAAAAAAATTCGCACACGTTCGCGCACAAAGAAAGCCACTACCAGACTGAAATCTACTATCGTTGCCGGAAAAAACGAATACTTTTGAGTGAGGTAGACACAATTACATCTGTCAGTTAGGCAGATGGAGCTATGGTGCGTGGTGCACCACTGGTGCATCTACGACCATGTCACCCTATATACGAACATTTCGCTCCATTTCACCTTGGTTGCTCTTTGCCTGGTGATGTGCTCCTCATCTCATGACCTAGTACAAGGCGAGCCACGCATAAGCTCATTGAATTGAAAATGTTTAATGGCTTTTCACATGGAATGAACTTGAGGAGTGCTGCTCTTGCGATTATTACCCTCTAGGAGGGTGAAAAGATATCTTTAGATTCACGTGTATTTTGCTGTCGAAAAAAAAACTGCCTAGTCTTAGGTATGTCTGTGACAATCTTCTGTGGTGAAGGACTTTGTTCAGGTGCTCACACGTTCGATAAGGATAAAAAAATATATGGTTTGGATAGGAGAACGGAGAAGGCAAATGTTTTGTTTTTATTGGTAAATTAAAGGGACATTTAAATTAAAAATGTCTGCGGGTTTTCTTTTTCATCGATTATGTTTGGGTATAGGCTCACGAGGTCGTTACATTGTGTAAGACCTTCAGAACTTGACATCAAATGGTATTGGTTTGGTTTAAATGACTTTAAACGGAGCATTAATTGAGCTTTTGATATTCGGGTATATATATGTTAGGAAAAAGGTTTTACAGTCTGGGCTGTATCAGAACAACTTTCTTCAAGGAGGCTTACGGTGAGAATGCCCCTTTCTCACCGGTCCGCCTTCCTCCAGACAAACTAACAAACTGGAAATTATATTTAAATATGTACTGTTTTCAAAACGTTTTGAACTTAACGTATGAACACACATCTATTGCCTGATATTCATTAATATCTACTAGATGGCGCATATCATATTATAGAATGTATCTATCATATATATATTTTTTTTATTTTTTTCATAAATTTCTATATATTCAATTCAATATGAACACCAATTTAAATGAATGTATGAAATTAATTTCACATAATTTTGCTTTAAAACAAAACGCGTGCGTACAGTTTCGACGCGGCATGAATAGTGTCATGTCGCGCTCTAAAGCCAAACTGGTTGTCCGGATTAATCTTATTTTCTTCAACCCATCTTAAAATAGCTCTTTCTCGAATACCTTGACCGAATTGACCGAAGATTGGTAGCCTTTGTCCTATCTTTATCCTTTTTCGGGACAGCGTGTACCACCGCTGTTTTCCACTGCGCGGGATAATATGCATTATGCAGGGCATTGTTAAATAGCGTGGCGAAGATAACGACCGCTTCTAGCGGCAAGTGTCTTAATACGACGTTTGGGACACCGTCAACTCCCGCCGACTTTTTGTTTTTCAGTGACTCAAAGATGCACCGCAGTTCATATATCTACTCTCGAACAAATGGGAGTTTACATCGGCGATTGTGCTATTTGCACCATTGTCGTCACTGAACACGGTGAAACCGGTGTTCTCGGAAGTTGCAGGGAAATAAGTCCCCGGGAACTAAGTCCACTGAGGGACTTAGTACTCACCAAGGGGGAAATAAAACCACTTTTGTGAAGTGGACTTAGTTCCCATATAAGGTGGGAAATAAACTCCGAAAACTAAAAGTGGTTTTATTTCCCTTTAACGTGAAATTCGTGTTATTGCGCTTCCAAACTATGAAATGCCAATGGGGGGGCATGCAGCCCCCCTGTAACCCCCCTGCTTGGGTTTACTGCTGGATTACGGGGTGGGTGCAAGGTTGGTCTTATCAAATTTTGTTGGCGTTATTACACTTTGCCGGAGTGAAAATACTCCCATAAAAAATCGTGAGTTTGTTGTCCAATTTAGTTTGGAAGTAAGTTCCCCCTTCTTATTTTTGAATGTGTACTAAGTTCCCATAAGAAAGTGGACTTAGTTCCCACCCTACATGGGAACTAAGTCTACTTCACGAAAGTGGCTTTATTTCCCACTAAGGTGGGAACTTATTTCCCTGCACCGTTCTCGGATCACCAATTTTGAATTTCGGTCCGCAGGTAAAAGTGGTTAAGAAAGGCACTCTCCTCAAGGCGAACAGGGTTGTTCACCGTATTCACAGTCTCAAAGAAAGCTCCCATCAAATCCACCCTCTCCTGCGGGTCTTCGACCACGAAAAAACCGTCGTTCGAGTCAGCACTTTCCGGACTTTTGCCAGGAGTCAGTACCAGTAGTGTCTGTCGAATTCGAACATATGAAATGTCGTTATGATCCTTCCGCCTGAACAGTTCCTTTATTTGTAGGAACATATTCGGACTACTGGCTTTTATAGCCCGAATTTTATTGCCCCAATACAAACATACAGATTTTCTGTAATTCTCGGTGATCAACTATTTCAAGTTTTTGATCATCGACTTCAGTGTCCTTAGCTCGGGATCGTTCCCGTCAGTAAACTGTCTGTGTAGCCGTAGCCTCGAAAGCAGTCTACTTTTACGTCTGTGCAGAGCATCGATAGTCGCGGTTCGATACTTCTCAGTTTGTTCTTCGTCGGTGGAGCGTCCTACCCAATTGATAGTCCGTTCCATTGTCTGTTTGAGGACGACATTCAATTGTCGTCAATGTTTTTGCTGTTGCTTCAGCAGTTTTTGTTGTTGTTTTTGCTGTTGCTGCTCAGCATGAATTTGCTTCGGCTTTAGTGGTTGCTGTTGCGCTTTTTGCTGGCGCAATTTTTCTCTCTTCTCGAGGAGCTCTTTAATCAGTCGATCGAGCTGAGCTTAACCATCGTCATTTTCTTTTCGTCGTTCGTCTTCCTCTTCGGCGGCCAGTAATTCTTGGAAAGAATCACCTTCGCCCACATACCGTACCGGCCTTCACCCCTTTCGTTGGTGTTGTGTGCAAGCATCGTGTAGTGCGTATTTCTTAGCATTACTTTTGTGCGACCTATTCAATATTTGTTTTAGATAAGTCTTAATAGAATTTAAGCTATAAGTATATGGTTAAAGTCCTTAACTTGCGCCTAAGAACGCCACGATGAATAATAACTTCAAAAAGAAAACATACATTTCACAGGACATAGCAAAAGATTTTTTTTTTTTTAACATTTCAACCCTTTCGGAAGGCTAAGATTAAAAGTGAAACTGTAACGGAAAAGTAAGCATCTTAACATGCACACGAACGAGCCCATTTTGGTTGTGGGAATAGTTTCAAGTCGAAACAATGTTTTTGTAGCCTTTATTTCTGAGGGAGGCTTTTAAGGATTATTTTAATGAGCACGCCTTGTCCTTTATCTTTTAAATAATTCCAAAGGTTTGAAGAACTGCATTGCACAATTTGTTTCTATTGTGGGAGGTGAATGATAACCCTCTCGTTGTCATCTTTATTCAAGGTAAAATCTTTTTGTAAAATTCTCTTTGAGAACCTGCAGTAGGAAGTAACACAACCATACTAAATATTTCCATGAACTTGATGTCATACAAGGTCCCTGATTGAATGTCAAGTCCTGGTGACAAGTAGTCGCATATACGCAATCAATTTTTCTATTATTCTTATAGTTTTCTTTATTGTTTCCCTGATTCAGCTTTGAGTAAGGAAAGACTTTAGTTTATATCAGCTTGCGATTGAAAATAACCTCATTTACCTACATAAAGAAAAAATCGTTTCTATCGACAAAAGTCACGTTTTGGCGTAAATCAATTCCAATTTCCTATTTCACTTAATTCAAAAAAAAAAAATTATGTTAAATCCAATGACATTTACATATAAGTTTTAGTCAAAGTTCACATTCAATAAGCAACCGGATTTCCTGCCCGCACGTGCTATAAATTATTAATATTGTTTCACCCACAATCCCGATAAAGGTGTGTATACCTACTGTATACAAAACATAAATATATGCATCTGTTTGAATAATCATCCACGTACACGTACATGCTCTGCTCAGATTCTCGGTCTCATCGCACTCGTTGTGTTTACTTTAAAACGGGATTCCTACTGCGATTAAATTTAAGTATAGCTACATGTTCGATTCCTTGCTGCTCCTTCCGTCTATTCAGAAACACACACAAAACACAAGGCGACCACAAACCCCTGAGTATGTAAAACAAAGGGAAAAGAAACCTTGTTCCGGATGATGAATGCCCTCATCGTACCTTACATAACATGAATGTGTTTTCAATTTTGAAATTTATTTATTTCCCATATCCTATCCGTTAACTGCTCCGCTCGTCTGACGCTTTACAATGTTTTTCTTCGCCTTTTAGCCATAATTTCAATTACTTAAAGCGCCGTTACTGTCGTCTTTCGGGACTGCTGGTGCTCATATAGCTTTAACGACATTTTTGTTGGCAATTTGAATATGAGTAATGTCACATTGAGCCGTCTACAAAATGGCGACTTTAGAAAACCCAACTCTGTGTGACACCGCGAAATATATACCTTTGTAGGGAAATATTTCATTTTTATTTTGATGTATCGTCTCGAGCGTTGTATTGCATATTTTTGACATATAGGATGCAAAACGTGTCGGAAATTGGTTTAGTTTTTAGTATATTTGAGAGATCTGTGCCTACCGAACTTCTGAAAAACAGTAGGTAGATAGGTAGGTACTGTCCTTTGCTCGGATTCGACATAAAAATATTGTTGCAGGTCCCTTCCATTCGTCGCATTTTATTTTATTGACTTTAAACGCGTTCACCCCTTTAAAGAACCATTACATTGACGATTTCAATAAAAGTATTGAAACCAATTTCACACCCACCTTCTGAAGTTGTCTGATATACGACTAGTAAACACAAACAAAAAAAAAACCTATTTAAAATGAACACGATGGAAAATAACTTATGGGATTAAATTTTAAATTGAATAAATATAGAGTGAAAATAAATATTTACCGGTGAACTTTAAAATACTGATGGACAAAAGTAATTAATATCGATTGCATCGCAGGTCGCACATCGTTCGTGTTTAAACAATTTTAACTGAGAGGAAGTCAGGTGCGGAGGCCAATTCCAATAAAAATTGACTGTGTTACTTTTTCGTATGGGCCGTGTATTGATTCAGCTTAAATTGTCTGTTAAAGTATTTGCGCAATTAACTGAGCTACTCCCACTTTGGTTTTGGGTTGGGTTGGCCAATAATTCGAAAATCTGTACGACATTATCCAAGATTGTGCGACTCCAAATGAGTGCGACTAAAGGAAAGCTGCAATATGGTACTTTTTTTGAAGTCTGTCACAATTTGTTGCTATTTTGACCTTTCTTTTAGTTGAAAAAGGGACTTCAAAAAGTTTGAAAATGCTGTTATTTATAGAAATCTGTTGCATATCACAAAAGTATTATAGTGTTTAGCGAGCCAATGCTTTCCAAATATCGTTGAAAAATATTTTATGTTCAGAAAAGCTTCAGAATTGACACTTTTTTTTCTCATTGGCTTTTTTTTTCTTGTGACTTTTTAGAATTCTGCAGCCATGATGAGTGCGACATTTAATATTTTTCTCAATAAAACAAATAATTCTTGTAATTTTACAAATTAACAGGCTGACGGTTTGTTGGGTCTCGTCGCAGACGATCGGTCTACATTGTGCAATATTGAATAAAAATATGAATTGTACATATTATACACATATACTAATATGAAATAAATCAGTGTCCTCACATTATGTTTCTGTTGAATATTATGGCAGTTTATCTGATGTGCCGGGACAACTTTTGTTTTATTTTGCAGCCAAGTTATGAGTTGTAGAAAACGGATGAATTTTTCTGTAGAGGCAAAGGCAGCAATTATCTTCCGTTTGGAGGCAGGTGAAAAAAAATAGAGTAATTGCACAGGAGCTTGGTGTTTTGCACTCAACCGTATCCACAATATAGAAAAATTATGAATAAATAAAAAACCGGCCAAGTGCGAGTGTCACACATCAGATATTATTTGAAATCTATAATATCATTCAATCTTTCCCCTCTTCATGAATTCATCACAATTTAGTTTAATTTAGTTACTTAATATTTTTACTCTCAAAAATTACTCGCACATTTTCATTTTCTAATTATTACCTTAGTACCCAACCCACGCCAATTTTCCATTCTGTATGCGACCTGTCCCAATTAAAAACTATTGACTAAAAATATATTACTTTTATTTTGTTCTGTACTCCCCAAAAAAGTGTATTATACTCCCCAACGAAATTAGCAAGCGGGAACCCTGGTGGTATACCACCAGTGACTCTCTTCTGTCCTTGATGGGGTCAATTGTGCACAACTGCGTAGTAGGGATTAAAACTTATGAGAGCAACGTATTTTACATGGTAAAATTATCTTTTTTGAAAATATAACTATTAACTTTTCGGCAAAACAGTATTCAGCACATATATAGATAAGAACATGATCTACAAAAAAGGAATTTATGTATTTTTTTGTGAATCAAGAAATAAATCGTTTTTTGGGCGAATGAAAATATTTTTTTCACCAGATAACTAATTAATCGAAAACCAATCGATGTATTCCTTCCATTGGTATTTGTCGTTTAACTAGAGGTTATACCGGATGTTGTGTGTAAATTTTAGCCTCCTATGTCAATCGGTTCTTGAGATAGACCTGGTAACAAAATTGGCTTAGTGGGTTCGGACAGACAGACAGACAGACAGACAGATGGAGAGACATCCGAGCGAAACTAATAAGGTTACGTTTTTTCCCTTTGGGTACGGAACCTTAAAAACAAACAAAAATTGATTTTTTTCCGAAACTTTGAAACAAAATAAAAATTAATGTGAATTCATTTAATTTAAAAACAAAACGAATGGCTTTCGTTCGTAAGTGTTTTTTTTTTTTTATTTTTTTCCTGAATATTTCTGGAAGTAGGCAGTCCGCTATAGCTTATTTTCTCCTTATTTCCTCGGTCCCTTCACCGTCGTTATAACCGACTTCTACTGTATATCTTTTTATAAATCGTAGATCAAAACTGAATAATGAAAACAAACTCATTATTTTTAAAGCAATAATGTTTTAAGGGACGCCCAGTTTGGGGCAACTGCGCAAAGACTCACCTTCGTCGATTACAAGTAACACAAAATAAGTTACTGAAACTGATTTTAAACTTGCCTTGGTATTTTTCGGCTAAGGAGTTGCATACGATCTCGCAAATTGGAAAAGTGTCTGAAAGACTAAGTTAATTGTTTGAGCGCTATAGCTGGAACTGCAAGTTCATCTGACAATCCCTTGATTTCAGGTCTACTACCTCATTGAAACCCATGAGCAGTTGTTACTTATATGGTCAATATTATTTAATATTTTTCATGCCTTATAAATAAATATAAACATTATTATATCATTTTTTTTTTGTTAAAAGTAACATTGTTACGACGAAACTCGGCCACAATAAGCTGAATCCCAGCACACTTCAAACTGAAGTTTCTGTTTGACAGCTTTCAAACAGAAACTTCAATTTGAGCAGAAGTTTCTGCTTGAAATCTGTCAAACAGAAACACTTCAGTTTGAGCTAATCTAAAATAACCTTCTGATTTCTTTCTGAAGCACGGGTGGTGCCCGCACAAATATAAGGGTATTTATATTTAACTGAATAATTGTAAATGTTTTTTAAATCAATTAATACAGATTTTAGTTAGACATTGGAAACGCAGCGTATGTGTTTACACCCGGCCCGGCTTCTCAACAAACATGTCTTATCTTATTGCCAATTTATTTATTAATGTTAAATTATATTTATATGAACATAGATTTTAATTTATGTATGTTAATATCTGCTATGAATATCTGCTAATACCTATACTTATACACGGAAAAAATTTTAAGATCAAATCAAGAAAAATGAGCGCAGAATCACGAAAAGTTTGTCTAGTTTTAGAGCTTAGCTCAGGATTTACTGATTCACGACTTCTTATTCGCAATTTTAGAAATTGTAAGAAGTGAAGATATTGACCCCCAAAAATCGTGAATCAACACTTCTCATTGTCAATAATGATCAAACGAGAAATACATATTGCCATACCCGATCGCAATTTTAAACAAATAGTTATAAATTTTGATATTACTATGCTTGTGAATTGCAAAAACATTTCGCAATTTACCACTTCTCTGTAGTAAATTTGATTTCATCCCTTACCGAATTGCAACCATTTAGTCTTGAATTGCAACTCATTAGTGCTGATTTGCTACTTCTGTAGTTGCAATTTACAAATTCTTAATCGTAAATTACAACTTCTTTTTATCAATTTGCAATTCATATTTTGCAATTTGCAATTTATATTTTGCAATTTACGATTCTTGAGTAGTGATTTGAGGCATCACCGTCTTAAATTAAAAACGTTTTATCGTGAAATTAGAAAACTTTATTTTCAATTTACAACTTATATCTTGTGATTTACAATCAGAATTCATAGTCGTATTTTATATTTTTGTTTCCTCTTGATATCCTTGAGAATCATATGACGCCATATCGTCCGGAGACAACGGGATTTGTCTGGGGTGGTTTTTCTGTCTATGCTGAAATTGTTAATACACGCAAATTGTTTAGAAGAACTTGTATTGATACGAACCTTAAAAAACCTTTTCGACTGCACACTTTAATATCCATACCAATTTACTTCTTTTCTAATAGGGAGACATATCTTCATTCTGAAAAAAATAAAAATACAGATTTATATACCTACTTTAGTTTATTTTTTTCCAATATTAAATAGGTACTTACATGATATATTCCAGAATGCTTTATAATGGTTAGTACACTCACTATCACTGAGAACTAGTTATACCTACCTACTTAAAAAACGACTGCCTTAAGCAAAGATTAAATACCGACTGTCTTTCGCTGTCGCTGCCCATGATTGCAGCTTTCCAGCAAGCAGCAACACCACAAACATATTATGTATGTATATTGATCCATATAAAGAAAGGATTTCGACCCATGGACTATAAATCGTTACTGTCGACTACCTGTGCATAAAAAAAATTCACACGTTATGCAGTTAGTTTCCATGGAAATTACAAAAAATATTTTGCAATTTACGACTTCTCTACGTCAATTTACGTTTTCGGTTTAAATGTGGTAAATTATTATAAGATTTTATTGATTCATCATTCAGTGGTGGTAAATCACCAAATATTTTTCGCAATTTGAGATAGCAAAGTGGTGTTTAGGAAATTTGCCTATTTAAGTGGTAAATTGCTCCTAACAATCTCGCAAATCACTACAAATTAAAGAAGCTCGAATTAATACTTTTAATCGCAAAATGCAACAAACAAAATTTGATATTTTTCGCCGTTTTCACTGACAAATTACAAATTTTTATATCAATTCAAGAAAAAATCGTTGTGATTTGCGAAAAATATACGATTCGTGAATTACAACTCAAAATGTTGCAATTGGTGATTTTCAATTCTTTCCGTGTATTTGTTAATTTATTTAATTATGTTAATTTATTAATATCTGTTGATTTAGTTATATTTGTTGATCTATTTATTAATGTTAAATTATCTATATTTGTTAATTTGTTTATACTATTTAGTTTATGTACGTAGGCGCAGTGGCTTAGTGGTTAGTGTGTTGGACTACTAAGCGATGGGTTCAGGTTCGAATCCCGCAAAAACCCAATTTCCAACTCAGGGTTTTTTCACTGCGCCACCTTTCGCGAACGTCTGACAAACATCCGAGAGTATAACTGTCATGAAAGAGCTTCTCAATTAGCCGTTTGGAATCGGCATAAAATTGTAGATCCCTTCCATTCGTTCCAAAAATGAAAACTCACACAAAACGAATGGTTGCGAGAAGCTAGGCCTAGGGTCCCTACGGACCTGTTGCGCCAAAAATTATTATTATTATTATTAAGTTTATGTAACAACACCGTACTAGTTTACTTGAATCTCCTCTCTTCTATCATTTAGATGACACATCGCTCAATTTGTATGGAGGTTTTTTTCCATCAGCTTTTCCTCCAAATATTAAATATTATGTTTTTAAATTATTTTTACACAATTTCTGCTGTCAACATTCGCTTTCAAAATTTCGTTTCTAAATTCTGTGTAAGAGAAATATCTCAATGTGTAAAGTATGTCGATCTACATAACAGCTGCTGAGTAAACGTGTTTTAAGCAAATAAGTGAAATAAGTGGAGTAAATTTGTTAGCTTAACATTTTTTTTTAAATTCATAACTGAACAAACAAACTTAAATGCGCTACGATCTGGCTCTTGCAACAAAATTTCTTCCCCGCGACAGTGTTTATGGGAAATATACCTAATTTGACAATTGTTTTGCTTGATTTGTTTTGTTAAATTTTTGTTTGGCAAAGAAGATAACGCTTACTGCGTAATTTATTCACAAACATTCTTGCACCTTTTCTGTCGTCAGTTCTGGGCCGTTGTTTATTTTTTTTTTAATTAAAAACGTATTGACTTCATAATTTGATTCATTCTAGCAAACAAAACTGGCTTTTACTTTTTCTTCTAAACAATAAAACTGGGATTCATGTCGAAAATAGGTTAATTTCCACTTTCTCTTAAAAACTCACCCCTAGCACTGGACTATGAAGTATATACTACATTCTTCATATAGGAAGGTACATTCAAAACTAAGTAAAAGAAAAAAAAAAGCTCATAGCGAACAATAATAAAAGCCATAAATTAAATCAATCAATGAGTACTTTCGTAAAGGCTTATAATGGCTATTTTAGCTGGCAATATTTGTTACGTAAGACCGTACTCTGACAATTTTTTCAAAGCATTTACAGAACTTTTACTTTGGTTAAAATAAAAGGCTATGCCAAAATGTGCACAAGTCTCTTTCACCAAAAGCATTCAACAAAGGAATAATATAATTTTATGTTGGAGATTAGGTATGGCAAAAAATATGTAAGAAGCTACTTATTAGAAAAAAAAAACAATACAGATGTCAACAAGTTGGAAAATGCAAATAATTTTCGCATTTTCGAACTAACATAGACACAACACAATATAACCCTATTAGCGCTTTGTTAAGGTGTAGTTTAAGCTTCGATTCAAGTTCTGCAATGATTACTTTAAATCGGTATCCTCGTGACCATGGCTTGCGATATCACCTTAACAATACACATGGACCCCGACTCTTCGGAGTGCCGCTTATCTTAAAGAAGACGAAACAACTGAGCATAACTTTGTGAATGCCCAGCATTTTGTCATTTAAGAAGGAATTTCTTCTTCAGGGAAATAATAAGCCCAAAAGAAGTAAAGACATCCTCTGCTGAAAGCATCATCATCAGCTGCATCAAGAAAGTAGAAGCCCTAAAAGCCTAAACAAATTTTTCTGATCCTATGCAACAATGGATCTACTCAAGGCGACGTGCCTCTTATCGCTAGGGTGAGTCGGAATTTATACTAATCTTCGTGATAGACCCATCGAACCCTTTCAATAAAGAAAATTTCATAATACTCAGCATCCTTAAAATGAATTGCGCCTTCAAAGCGAAATCGATTTTTCTCATTCAATTAATGACGTGTAATCAATGCCCGACATATTGCTTGACTTCTTGTTGCCACTAATTAGAAATTATCTCTCCCTCGGTATCGATCAAATGGGATTACTGTTCCAAGACCTAGACACAAGTGTGTAGAGTCATCCAGGAATAGGTCGTCCGGTTCGCCGTTATCCAAATCCAAATATTCAAATACAAAGCTCTATCATTAATATTCTCGGCGGAAATAACTTATCATCCGGAGGGTCTCTTCGCTCAGATAAAGCATATTTGGACTCGGGTGTGCCCAAACACATGCCCGGATGATGGAACGCTTCTATCTGTTCTCTGATGGCCTTGGTCTTGTTAAGTTCTATTTATGGCTGAGAATTCGTTAGGAGTATTGGAAATTCCTATAGCCCTACTGAAAACAGTCATCAATTAGCTTTCGAATGCATCAGACACTCATACTTGAATTCGTAAAATTGAAGTTGACAGGAAATCAGTCTCATTGTCAGTGTCAATGTCAAAGTTGATATATCAACGAGTCATCCAGCCACAATTTGCGGGGAAGAATTGCTGCCATAACAGTTAAGATTGATATCAATTTAGAGGCTATTCTAGGTCACTAATGAGTCGCAGAACCGATAAATTCATTCCACTGACGCTTGTGACAAGAACTTGACATTCTGATTAATGGGCAGCAATTGATGCGGTGCCCTAAAAGGAAATGCAATAGCGGTTCTCATGCACCAAGCAAATGTCAAATGCGATTTTCTACTTTGAACTTGTCTTGGCTGCTTCATTTTGCATTGGCGATAATTTGCATAAAATATTAGCTCATCAAAAAGTTCAATCATGTTATAATGTTAATTACAACGTCTGGCTAATATGGCAGTGTACTTGTGTAAACAGTGCAATTATGCAAGACTCTCCAAAGTCGATGCAAAATTATGAAATTGCCTGTCATTCTTAATAAGTGTGTATATTCACAGTTAATAACATTTCTATAAGGCGAAGCGTGGTAATTGCTCCGGAAAGGACGCATTTGGTCTGCTTTCGGTGCAAGTTGTGTGTTATGTATTCCGATCATGGGAAATGCGAAAAAGTCCCATTCAAGTGGGGATGATGTCAGAAATGTCATCGCAGACGAACCGATAGAAAAGTAAGATTGAATGAGAAGTTTTTGACACAAAAAGTTGTAAGGAACTGCTAGGAATGGAAAATGAAATGCTTGTCAGTCCTTTAGCTATTTTGCGACAGAGAAATTCATGGTTGTGTCCAGCAATCGAGCCCACAGTCGGTTTGTCAGACTTCTCAAAAACTTTGACTGGAATTCAACTTGTGAACAAGCCAATATTTCAAATGGAACACATGTCTGAAGAGGAAAGTGCGATAGAAGCTCTATTGCTTGTTCGTGTTCGTTTTCATAGGTGGCGCCACGGTATAACGTGAATCAGTGCCTCAACTACTAAGCTTGTTATCTAGGTTTTTAGCAAATTGTTTTCACTTGAAGTCTGTAAGTTTCTTAAAGTATTTTTTTCTTTTGGACGCATTTCTTTAGTCTTGTTCCTCTCTAATGCGTTGAATTTCCGTGTTGAAATCGCACATAATAACGAAAGCTCTTCACCGGTTTGGTCATTTTAAACACCCAAAACGCAAGTTTTTGAATAAGTGGATATCACTACAAGACCTGTCCGAGCAAAACGGGGGACGAATATCTTAGGTAGAATTTTTCCTTCGAAGCTTCCAAGAAAATGTATATTTTTTTCGAAAGATCCATTCCGGAGTTACAAAGACTTTTAGGGCCCTGCTAAGACCGCCACAGCCCAAAACAATCATCTTTTGCTAAGAGTACTTCGTTGTATAATCAGATGTTGTTTCCCGATGTAAAAGCAGAGCTGAGGTAGACAAAGTCATCAACTACTTCAAAGTTACAATGTCTTTTGTGATGTTGTATCCAATTCATCAACATTAGTTGCACAATTTTTATATTAGTTATTGATTCCAGTTTTATACTCAGAAGCGGACTATATAGTAACAGCTTTGTTTAACCAATGTCAATACCAGTGGCAAGTCATTGAACAGACTTCTAAAAGACCGAGCCTTCTTTTTCGAGTTATGAACTTCGCACAATTCCTCAAAGTTCGATGTTAAAGAAGCTGACAGTGCTTTGCCTTGTCTAAATCCTTCCAAAAGTTTCGATGAGGTCGCTAGCTGTCTAAATGAAGAATCGAGCTTTTCATCCTTCGCAGGTGAATAAGTATTAGAGGGAAGTCAAATCTGAATTGAACATGACTTTTATATAGTAGCTCGTCCCTAAAAGCTCTGTCAAAGACGACTTTGAGTTCGATGAAAAGATGCCGAGTATTGATTTGGAGCTGTTGAGTTTTTCTAACAAATCTTTTTAACTATGAAAATTGGACAGTCATACCTAAAATCTCTCTGCGAGCAGATAGGAAAACTGATGGGTCCCAACCTGGACCTGGCAAATGACGCCGACGCTGATTCGATTCAATTCATCAAGGCTACATTTGTATGACTTATTGAGTAGTTGCATGCTGTCTTGTAGGGTATCTCTAGCTGCAATCATCAAGTTCGTCAGACATGTATAACTTTAGCTTGTGCATTACCAGTAATTTATTTTGGTGGACGGCGATTTTAGGTCAGCCTGGGTCTCTACGGACCTGCTGCACCAACTATTTTCCTGTATATATATTTTTTTTATCATCTAAACTCCACGTTTTATGCCCAGTAACAGCTGGATATTAAGCTTCGCAGCCATTTAGTCCTATGTAGGATGGCGAATGAAGCAGGAGAAGTTACGACGGCAAACTCTATGCGCTCTTCCAAAATGTGGATGTAGTCCAAAAACGCAAAATATATCGACTAGATTTGTTCTGCCACATCGAACGAATGTACTGTATTGCCTATCTAAGATAGTCATCAAATCTCAGCCCACGAGATGACAAGAAAGACCAAACGTCTGCGGATGCCAGAGGGCTTGGTTGTATAACTGAAAGCAGCTTATAAAAGATCCCAGGCGATGGAATGCTGCTAATTTCAAGCGAATATTACATTTCCAGCATAAACTAGGAATAACCTTTAAAACACTAAAGACCATTTGTCTTATGACCATATAAGTTTTTAAAAGAACTAACCAAAGTGCCATCACCCTCTTCCGTACATTGTCCTCAGCAGCTTCCACATTCCAACAGAATTATAAATAAATTTTCAAATAAAAGCACTTGCAGAGACTCACAATGTATATACTTAATAAAATGATATCACACATTCATAATGTAGAGCTTACCCGTTTCGGATACAATGCTCGTACCGTCAGAGACTTGCTTATGCATCGTCATGCATGCTCTCTACGACAATGCAAGGAAGCTATTTCTAAGTAGTACACGTCGTATACTTCAAGCCACAGTCCACAACAATTGATCCGAAACAATGGAAGCAAGCATCCGAAATGGAGAAAATTCTCTGTACTACGGATACAGGATGTTGCCGAAGGATTTAAAATGAATAATGATAGTTGCTCATGGCGAAAAGGATTTGCCGTGGTGAAAAATCAATATTGCCATTTCAAGACTCGGGCATTGAGTTGTTTGTCGAGTTTGTTTTGGTTTTAGGTATGTGGAATCGTCTGAAATATTAAATACCCTCGCTGGTAAGGATCTTCGCAGCAAGAGATGCACATTTTTCCAGAAAGTGTGTAAGACACACTCTCCATCAGAGCTGTCGTTTGGTACTGGTATAGCTATGAGCTAGCTGGTGACGGGTCTGACTGAATGGGAATAGACAGCAATAGCAGAAGCCAGTGTGGTGAAAATCATATTTTCAACAATTCTCTTGAGCGCGGCACTCACTGAACAACTTTGTACACATCGCGCAAGTGCTTATGCTTATGCTGGGCCATTAGATAAAAATGTAAGGCATACTCGAGCAGGGCACCTAAATCGCAAAGCTATAGCCAGCAGTTAGGCGTCCTCCTAATGCCTATTATCTCATATCTGTGTTGTTACTTGCTCCCGTCATATTAGCTGCTCGCAATGTTCTCTTACTTTTGTTTTTCATATTTTCTCTTAAGCATTCAGTCTGCTATTGCTGAGGCAGATGTTCTGTTTAACATTTTCGAACCGCTAAAATGCCAACTGATGCGTTTTGCTACGAGATGGAACCCACAGTTATTGAAACAGAAAATAGACACGTCTATCACAGAATCCGTCGTATTCGGAATTTTGCTTCGAACCCCAAAAGAACTGTCATAGAATCCGTCGTATGGTAAAATGTTTGCTACGAATTTCGTCGTAGGGGAAACATTTTTTCAGCGACGGATGCTATGACAGTTCTTCCTGGGTTCGTAGCAAAATTACGAATTTGACGGATTCGGTGATAGACGTGATTCAATCGGTGGCTAGAAAAGGCATGGCGCTGAAATATAATTTTGCTTCGCTCCACAGTTGCATATGGACTGTCCAGAGTTGCACCTGAAAGTCGGTAATGAACTAACCGAGTCATTTACCAATTAAAAAGGACCCGTGACGTGCTGTCATCTGACTTTTCATACGCTGCGATAATCCCCTTGTAAGAAACTATCTCACCAATGCTACAATTGCGTCGCTCGTCCTAATTATCTAATTTATTCAAGGGTTCACTGTTAGTGTAACACGATTCTTAAAAGTTTGCAGGAAATGAAGTGCGATATTGAATTATAAATAAAGTGCACGACGCACGAAACTTTCTCGTTCATCAAAAGTTTGGTTCAGTCAAATGGGAGGTAGGTAGGTAAAAAGTTCAAAAGCAACCGGGCATAAAATGTAGGAATAGGTTGTGTTAAATAAAATTCACTTTTGGGTTATTCATCTGATATCGCAGTAGGTACATATCAGTAACAGGCAATTGTCGCAAGTTCTGGTTTCTGGTTAAAGAGTTGTAATCGTCTACTGTACCTACTATTTAATGAGTTCTTGTACATCCTTCCTACATTTTTGAGTGCGCGGGCAAGTGCAGTAGGAGTTTTGTGGTTTTATTTTTGACTGGAATAGATTTGTGATGATGGCTTAAGTTGTCAATTATTGGAAGTAATCATTTATAAATACTCGTTTATAATATTAGAACTTAGACATTTGTTTTTAAATTTGCACTGGAAACTATAGACTGAATATCCCGATGGACGTGTATGGGGTTGCAAATGGAGTGTGAGTTTCTGATTGTGTAAGGCTCCAAGTGGTTTGAATTATTTTATGGTTGAAATAATCAAGAAAAGGAATGGTTTTTTAAAAAAGTTCTCATAGCATTTTTTTTAAAAATCACGCATTAACACAATTACAAAAATATACCAAAGATATGTCAAAAACATAGATCGGAAATTGTGTAGTAAATTTTGAGAAATAATTAAAAAACATATTTATTCCAATTTTTTGCGAAAAACTAAGTACGAAATCTTAGTTAGAATACTAGTTCAGTATGAATTTTATTCAAAATCATTATACCGTTTTTTTTTTTATATAACGCAGATAAGACAGTAACAAATTTTTCAATTTTGAGTGTGAGAAGTAGTTACTATTGCTTCGCTATTCAGCTAAAAACTGGGTATTAGATATTGTTTAAAATATAAGCATTTCTTGTTTTTTTTTTAAGTTGTATCGAAGTTAAAAAGGAGATTTTCGAGATATGAGCAGTTTTTAAAAATAACGCTTTCGGTGATTCAAAATAAAATTAAGATAGCAATAATTTTGAAAACATCAATTGTACTCTAAGTATAGCATGTACAGGGACAACCAGCGCTATGAGAAAAAAACCTACTGTTGGACTATAGATGCAATTCTTAATCTGACACCTCTAGACCTATACATGGAAGAATCTGCTGCCAAAAGTACCAAGAATCAGCCGAACTATAACACTTGGAAACATTGCAATTTTGGGCATGCGCAGATATGAGGTAAATACGTAGGGAACGTTGTCACTTCTGACTATATGTCTCCCCGTCTGGACTTCGTTAGACTATTGAACTGCTCCTTTCCGAGTAGGGAAGAATGGAACACAAATGAACCCACAAAGAGAAAAACAATACCCATCTACAAAGAACCGGTACCGGCATATTCTCTGAGGAACTAAATATACATTGCTCCATCAGACTTCCTGACAGCAGTAGTGTCTTCCAAGCGGGCGTTGTGGTTATCGCTGAAGCTGCCCTTAAGTCGTCAATATTGGCAATACCTCGTAGCGATATGACAGTCTGCTAATTACCATTAACGCGAAGAGCTCAATGTTCTTTGCTCGCAGCACACAACAAATCTCTGCTGGGTCCCTGGCCACATAGACAAAACCTCTCTGTCACTTAAGGAACAGAACACTTGGAAGTTATTACTCCCATTTGCGTACATGAACTCTCTGATGTCTCTCTGTCTGATCTTTACAGGCTTCTGAGGACATCGGGATGACTAGACATTTGTCCAAATTTCAAAAGTACCGTTATTCGCGAAAAACTGAGTAAGCAGTCATGTAAGCCTTACCCACTTAAGCTCAGATATCAATTTTGGTTCGAATCGTTTGACTCGTTTTCAAACAAATCAAACTTGTATAAATATTTTAAATGGGAAGTATTGAGGTTATACTTTGCAGGAAGAAAAACAGCCCCGAAATCTAGGCCCACAAACTCCAAATCTGAACCAAATCCGGGCAACCGTTTAGGCTTTAAGCCTCGGAAGCACATACGGACAGAATTTCGCGACCCAATTTTTCGAGTTCCTCTATATTGTAATGACAGGATTGATTGATATCTCGAATTCGAAATTTCGTACAAATAGGTACAATACTGGCGAGATCAACATTTTTTTTTTAAATTCTACATTACAAAATTCTGCTTTAGAAAATTATGCAAATAATAAAAAAAGGTTTGGAATATATTAAAAAACGCGCGCTCTTTAAATTTATGTAAGACATTCTACCAAGATAGATAGATAGTTTTATTTCGTAGGTATATAAATATACAATAGGTTTTGTTGCCACACATTTTACAATTCAGAGATTATGATAATTTGTATCTTTCTTCTGAAACATTGTTTTTAATTTTTGGAATTTTATTAGGTAAGGTATATAGTTCTGAAGGAAAATACGAAAAAACCTTCAAAATAATGAGTAAAATGAGTTTGTTTTTTATTGGTATACCCTTTTGTGTGTGAATGTGTGTTTCTAGAGTGAAAATGAGTATATCTGTAATTAAATCCAATATAGGAAAATAATAAGTTGTGCGTGCGTGGATGGATATGTATTATTGTGAAAAATTAAATAAATGAAAAAATTATAATTGAGCATGTGCAAAACAGAAATATCAGAATTTATTTGTTTAAAATATTGCCTGTCATAATTTAAAAAAATAGAATTTTGAAAAGCTGAATTTCGACCTTTTCTCTTACTACGTAAACGATAAAGTTAAAAAATCAAAAATTTGCTAAGCTACCTATATCATTTTCCATTGGGATTTGCCGATTTTACTCTCAGTTTTTTGACATTTCGTGTCCAATGGAACATGAAATGAGATTTTTATTTTCTTGTTCACTTATGTTGGTGCGTGATTTAAGAGTTAGCTGTTCTTAAATTGTAATTTGTGTTAATAAAAATCTATTCATTGATGTTGATATCCATTGCAGCGGCCAAAGAAAAATTTGTCCCTAATTTTAACTGACTCACGTCTAAAAACCTAAATGATAAAGTTTGACAAATCTCAAATGTTAGTGAAAGTAGGTGTAAATCTGGTTATGAAATCGAGATTTGCAAAATTGCTCTAAACCTGAAAAAGTGTCTTTTTTCTACCTCCCAATTGAGAAGGGCATTCGCAAATCCTTTTGTTTCCTTGTTTTTATTCGCACAAACATTGAGAAGCAGTATTCTAGTGTTAATTTTTTTATTTTTGTCGTTGTTTTCCTTTCGCAAAGACACGGTCACCTGCAGCATTCCAGAAACTCGGCTAGTGTATTCCATGTAGCCGTACTCGTAAGTAAAGTGGTAATACAAAATGCATGCACCAAAAAGGATGGCACCATAGTAATGAAATCCGAAAGTCGCTGTGCAGCAGACCACATGATATTGTATGCAGAAGGGATACACTTATAAATTTTGAATTAGCTCCCGTAAATTCGCCACGTGCAGACCACTTACATGCATCTTGTAATATGTTAGGTGCCTAGCTTCCTGCCATAAACTCAATATATTTATGTGATTATTTTCAATTCATGTGTCCAAGCAAAATGACATCCATTGCGGGCAAATGGACTCCACTTCCTTGCACCATCTTGCAAATACTCGTCGTCTTCGGTCAATTTCGGTGCAAATAGCACACCCACACATGATGTTCTTGTAAACAGACGGCCGGCGAGGAAAGAGCAATATTTGTCCTTAGCTCATCCGGAGAAGAGTGAACATACCAACGCTGCCCACAGCCATTTCGTTATATAGTTGCTTTCGATTGTTCTATCAGCTGGTGAGCTTCCTCTCACGGAAATTGAGGAAGTAGAAGTAGAAGGTCTGCGAAAGTAATTGACTTAAGCAGCACAGACACAGACTGTTGTTCGGACTCGAGGCAAACATATAGCTGGCAAGGGCAACAACTGGTAATGTTTATTTGAAGGAAATCGACTTGAAAACACAACAACTGCTCGGTATTATAATTTGCTCTCTGCGTTGAGCAGGTTCAAAGTGATTGCATTGTCTTTTATATTGTTCGGATAATTGTGCCATTTGGAAATCAATTGAGAGCAATTACCTGGCAATTTTCACCTTTCCCTTCGATTGATTGTGAATTGCGATGGCGGTGGGGTTTGTGT
Source organism: Cheilosia vernalis (assembly GCA_949126925.1). Taxonomy (NCBI): domain Eukaryota; kingdom Metazoa; phylum Arthropoda; class Insecta; order Diptera; family Syrphidae; genus Cheilosia; species Cheilosia vernalis. The sequence continues at coordinate 100,780,739 of OX421358.1, read as the reverse complement.
TGGAAAGCGAATGAATTTTGTATATTAATGGACTGACAATTCGTAAAAGGCAAAATAAAAAAATTGAGCTTTTTTTACTGGGAAAAAAGAGCTATGCTAAAAAAAACCCACGTTTATTGCTGGCTGGTTGGAACTTGGAAGTGAAGTGAATAATAAGAGAGCGTTACACTGGTATGGTACAATTTATATAAGTTACTAGCGGATAGGTACCCTGCGTGTGCTACTACGCTAATAAAATGAAATAAGCGTGTTTAAAAAAAAGAAAATTTTGTTCATTTATTAACTTATTTATCTTAATGCTAGCGGATAAACAATATTTTGAGTTCTTTCGGTAGGTGTGTAAACATAAACAAATGTTAAAAAACATTTTTAATAAAATTGTCTGATGCAGCAATAAAATTATTGAAAAATGTTCAACCTGTGTTATTGAAAACGCGTTTTTCACGCTTAAGGAGGAAAATCCCAATAAAATTTTAAGAAGGAAATCAGTTGAATGAAACATACCTGATCCATTTCTGGTAAATTCTGTAATGATGGAAATTAAACCGCATATGATTACCATAGCAATAAAATATATTTTTTATATTAAGTGTATACCTGTTAAACATGAATTGTTACTTAAAACCATATCATAAAATTTATTGTTTACTTTTTTACCTTTTTTATTTATTCTAGGACTATGAGGAACGCTAAAACAAATTTTGAACAACATTAGTAAATAACCTTGCAAAAAGTCTTGAATGTGATAATTTATTTTAATGCTTATTTGTTTTTTGCTTTTGGTACCACGCCTATTTATCCCATTCCGCCCATTTTTAGTTCGACTACTAATATTTGTAATTGATGGACTCGTAAAAAATTTCAAGGCTATATAGCTAATACAGAACCCTAGATATTTAATATTAATATTAATTTTGTATATGAGCTAAATAATTCAGTTTGTATGGGAGCTGCCACGCCCACTGGTGAATGGGATACTGCAATGTTTCAAAACTCTTGCTATCACAATAGTCAAGATATAGGATGTTATTCAATTTATGTGGGACGGGCCATGCCCACTTGAAATTTATATATCCGAAAACCTAATTTGGACTATAACCTTTCAAATGAAATCGGTTTGGGCCAAATCGGTTGGATAGTTTTAGAGTCTATAGAGGACAAACATACAAACATTGTATTTTATATATATAGATTTGATTTTATAAGCTCGTATGTCAATACGATACAACTTTGATCATATTATCCAGCAGCTTTTCTGAGAGTGTGGACTGTGCTCTACACGTTAAAGAAACTCATGAATTCTTGTAAAATAATTTCCTACGAAAATGTTAAGACTAAGCAGTCGGTTCCATGATAAGATCGACAAAATCGATTTAAGAAATGTGTATTTTTCGGTATTTGTCATTTGGTACCGGGAATAAAAACACCACCGTTAAAATATCGCGACGTCTGATATTCCGGTCAAAAATGACAAGAAATTTGTGAATTGCCTTGCCTTGTGAACCTCGCAATCCGGGAGAACCAAAATGATGTCTTAAGTCCGGGCAAACCAGGACGCCTGGCAACCCTAGTATGTACCTTTAAGAACATCACTTCTGCTACAATATTCAAATACGTAATTAAATTTCTTGAATTAAAATTGCACTAAGTCTTATTTTGATTGGATTGTTATATTATTCTGCACCAAATCAGACTCAGAATTGAATTCAACATGAAATCAGACATGAAAACGCTGTTGTTCTTTTTCCTTTCGCACGAAACAAAAATGTCGCTTGCTTTTGTAGTTACAAGAAAAACAAAAAAATTGGCTTAGTGGGTTCGGACAGACAGACAGACGGAGAGACATCCGAGCGAAACTAATAAGGTTACGTTTTTTCCCTTTGGGTACGGAACCTTAAAAAGTGTGTGAAATAGCAATCGTGGTTTTTTCTTTCAGGCAAGCGAACTTCTTTTCGTTTTTGATTCATAATGAGGCAAAAATATTTACTTTTGACTTGATCTTGATAAGCCCGTCCACGTCCAATGCAAAAACAATTGTGAGTAAATTTTCCGACTTCAGTGAGACTTTCGTTATGTACATTTTTTTGATGTGTAAATATCTAAGCGCGCGTTGTTGGAATCTGGTGGAGTAATTCCACACATTGAACTTGCGGGAACGAAAATGCGTCACGGTGTTTTATCATTGCATACATTTATGAGCTGGGGCATTTTCATTTCAGCTTTTTTGTTGATGTGAAATAAAGCATGTTTTTCATATAAATGATGGTCGCACATTTCTTCCCTGTGACGGACATCTCGAGGAAATTCAGTGCCAAATCTTTCGTGAATTACCAGGCACGCAGAAATCACAGCTGGACAACAACTAACAAAAATGTCGTAGACCAGCACCACTACAATATGCAATGCAAGCCGAATGAAATTCCAATGACACGTTAATTTACTGTATAACAATTGATGTCATTTAACTTGCGGGGATGGAATGCATACATTTATGAGCTGGGGCATAGATTATCATCTTTTACCAATGATCATAAGCGGAGACTTCAATATCAATTTTGCAACTCCAGAAGCTCAACAATTTATTGATTTTATGCAAGATAAATTAAATTCTTCGAATGAACTCCAACCGGAAAATTTCAACAACACAATATGGAACAACCATCGATGCTGTCTTCCAGCGTAATCTAGATAGATTACAGTCTCGAATGTATTACATATCTCACTTCAACTACCACAATCCGATTGTATCTATTCTACCGAATCTAGCACAGAATGAATAAATTATTGTTATTTCATAATATATCAAGAATACGGTTGTTACAACTCCCACTGCACTCCCGGGACTGTTGGATGCAGTCGCAGTCGCTTATTTTTTTTTTTTTTTTCAAATGAGCTATGTTTCTGTGTAAAATTTTTACAGCACATTTTTTGATAACAATTACGTAAACAAGAACTACGAATACTAAAAATGGCTGGGCGGAGGTCATCATTGAAAAAAATACCTATTTTGAGAGTTTTGAGAAAACCTATTACTTGGAGGGAATAGAAAAATTGGTAAAACGCTGGGCTAAGTGTAACGAGCTAAAAGCAGATTAGGTATGTTGAGAAATAAAAAAATTTTTGGCCAAAAAAATATGTATTATCCATAAAGTCACTGACTTATCAAACAACCCTGGTATTATGCTCTTTGGTTTTGGTCGTATTGGATTAACAAGTATTTTGTTTTGTTTAATACTTTTAACGTTAAAATACAGGGCTCTAATCGCGTAAGCACAAAACGATCGAACGCTATCGTCTCGACGATACTTCTACTTCGTGTAACAACCAAAAATGATAATCGTCGAAACGATTGGACGATCGTCGTTTTTTGTTGATTCACGCTACTAATTCAAACGTCAAATACCCTCGTCGAAACGATTCGATTGAACGATAGCTATTTTGCAATCGTTTCATCGTTTTTGGTCCATATTTTCAGTTTTGAATAGGGAATTTCAGTTTTGAAGAAAAGTATAGCAAAATATTTAAAGGAAAAGACACTTATACAAGTTGTAAAAGAAATGATTATAGCACTTTAGTTTCATTTATTTTATTTTTTTTTTACAACAAATTGAGCAAATAAAAATTCTCCTACATCTGCATACACTTTGGCTTATTATTTTAATTCTTCATACCCGTTCGTCGACAGCACCTTATCCAATAGAATGGTTTTGATAATTCACTTTCACATTTGACTCTGCTTGGGCGATTAGTATTTACTTGCATTGATGTGTTATAGATTCCTTATTCCTAATCATTTCTGCAATGACACCTAAAAAAAATACACAAATTCAAGAAAAAAAAAAAACAATTTCCATACATTTTTTGATTGTTTAGGTGTCAGAGTTTGTTTACAGTCATGTTCAAACCGTTCAAAATGAAAACGATGAACGATTCGATTGCACGATCTGACGATGATGTTATATGAAGCAAACTAAAAACGATATCGTTGTGTTCAATCGTTTCGACGACTATCGTTTCAAAAGTTACGCGATGAGAGACCAGTTTTTCATTTGTGGAAGATTAGGCGTAAAATCTTTTTTTTTTTCTCTTACTTCAATGGAGAAAGCCGGACATATAAAGTCTCTGTGACCTAGCTTCTCGACACCTTAGCCCTATTTAACCAAAAACCATAAGTTCCGATCTAATGACTTTTTTCTTATTATTTTTATTTACTTTATATTTCACGAAACGAACTGAAGTTTCGCAGACCAATATAATTCTTTAATTCTTTTTTTAGTATCGCATTAAACGTGTTTTGAGCCCCGCTTCAACCAAAAGCGCTCTTTCCTGGCATTCACCAAATTCAAATTCATCAAAGGATCAGGTGAGCTACCGTTTATGAGTAGCGTCGAAATATATTTCGCATTGGCAAAATAATGTCCCCGTTGTATTCACCCTTCTTGCAAGGAGTTTCCCTTAAAGTGCCAACAAATTCCATAAAATAATAGGCCATTTCGAGGAAATACATCTTTTCACACTTTTCTTTCGGTTTATTGCTCGAGAAATCCCTCAGTATGGTTCATAATTTCAACGACTAATTCTCCACAATGGAATTTATTTTTTTTTTACGTTAAGTGTCAAATTACCAGAAAATCGTACAATATACGCTGGAGTGGTTTCTGTGCCAACAAAAACGAAAATATAAAAATCGTCGACATTTTCGAGGAAAAATAAGATTGCCGGGAATTTTATTTATACGGTATTTAAGCAGCTTTAGGAACAGTTCCCCTACCAGATGAAGCAATAATTTCATGGGTAACAACTCGTTGACTTACATAAGAAGTACAAATCTGTGCTGTGAGTACTGGCAGGTGGCTTAAATCCTGTAAGAAGCTAAAATGTTGATTTCATTGCGCTTAAAATGGATTTTATTTACAGACGGCTATTTTGTGCGGTGGATAATTGTATTGCTAAGCATTTATGTTGTTGTTATTGGAATACTTTGCAGAAGTACAAAATAATTTAAATCACATCAACACGTATTTTATCTTTATAACTAGCTGGATGTACCCGCTTTGCTGGGTCCTTTAATAAATGCATACAATCATGTGAACATGAAGTAAGGATACTAAAAACCATCCTATGTAATACCGCTACTCACGACAAATCGATTGCTATATAAATTATTGAGGTATCGTTACGTATCTACTCCCTACTCGCGGACAAACAGAAAAATGTGTTCTCTTTTATAGAGGTAGAGAAGAGAGGGGGCGGGTTTCCAATATGCGCACTAAGCAAATATTTTTTTTTTATTTTTTTATAGCTTAAAATGGGCTAAAAAACATAAATATAATATTTTTTTTTTGAGGAAATGAATTTTTTTTTTTAAATTTTTTTATTCATTTTTTAACTTTTTTTATGTTAAATTTTAATATTTTTTTTTTTAATGAAACCATGTTTATGTGATTTATGCACAAAGATTTGAAACCTTTTTTTCCAAAATCTCAATACACATGTACAACTGCTCCGCTAAGGGTATGTCAACAACTTTTAGGCAGGCGCCTTTAAGAAAGTCTGGTGTATTTAAAGTATGGGGTGCGTGGCTCGCTTCGCTCGCTAACAGGATTTTAACCCTTTTTTTCGCAGGGTTTAGACGCTCACGCGACTTCGTCGCTCCGCTAAGGGTATGCCAACAACTGTCAGGCAGGCGCCTGGAGCTAAAGTTTATATATATACATATATTTAGCAGTATAATATATTCAGTAAAAAAAATCAAAAAAGACAAAATTGTTTTAACTTTTTGACATATGGTAATACCTACCTATAATATTTTCCAAAATCGGTTGAGTTTCTCAAAAAAATCGACAACAGCGCCACCTATCGGGTCCAGAACTATCCTATCTTTCTAGCTGCATACAAACATGCACACATACAAAGTTTCATTGAGATCGGTTGTGTTTCTCAAAAAAATCGACAACAGCGCCACCTATCGGGTCCAAAACTATCCTATCTTTCTGGTTGCATACAAACATGCACACATAAAAAGTTTCATTGAGATCGGTTGTGTTTCTCAAAAAAATCGACAACAGCGCCACCTATCGGGTCCAAAACTATCCTATCTTTCTAGCTGCATACAATCATGGACACATACAAATTTTCATTGATATCGGTTGAGTTTCTCAAAAAAATCGACAACAGCGCCACCTATCGAGTCCAAAACTATCCTCTCTTTCTAGCTGCATACAAACATGCACACATACAAAGTTTCATTGAGATCGGTTGAGTTTCTCAGAAAATCGACAACAGCGCCACCTATCGGGTCCAAAACTATCCTATCTTTCTAGCTGCATACAAACATGCACACATACAAAGTTTCATTGAGATCGGTTGAGTTTCTCAGAAAATCGACAACAGCGCCACCTATCGGGTCCAAAACTATCCTATCTTTCTAGCTGCATACAAACATGCACACATACAAAGTTTCATTGAGATCGGTTGAGTTTCTCAGAAAATCGACAACAGCGCCACCTATCGGGTGTCGGTTTCTCGGTAAGGATGACGCGGTGTCGTTTTAAAGGTAACGCGAATTCATTAATTTCTTCCCATCTTAAGGATCATTCACATGAGAGCGACCAACTACCTACGAACGAACGAATATTCGCAAGTTTTGACAGTCCATTCACATGATACATTTAATTTGGTCGCAGAAACCCGCGAATCCAATGACAGTCGCCGTTATTTGTCTCTATAACATTTTGAGTTTGAGGTTAAGTTCGAACGAATGCTTTATTCGTTAGTTTGTGGAACGCGAATTGAATGATGTGGATTGTGAATAAACTTTGACAATTCGCGCCAAGGGTGTATTCGTTCGCGGCAAAAAGTTTGCCATTCGAAATTTCGTATTTTAACTGTTTATTAACATGTTTTCTTAATACATTTTGATGGGATAATTAACTATCCTCCTCTTGGAATAGTAAAATGTACAATTTTCTGTTCATAGCTAAATGCATCAAAAGTGGTTTGTTCTCATTTCAGCAATTCGTTCGCTCGCTCTCATGTGAATAGTCCTTTAAATTGCCCAACGCTAAGAAGTAATAACTTCAAAAAAAAAATCGAGCTGTCGTGGGACGGCCGAAAGAAGCGAATCATTGGACGTAAAGTATTGGCCCGTGTTACGTGGCGGCCTATTTAAAATTCATTTTAATTTTTCATTGTGCCAGTTAGCTTAGATTACTCTCTCTGTTCCTCTTTCGCTCTCTAAACACATATATTTAAGAATTTTTCGACTTTTCTTTTTTCCTAAACCATCCCTGAATCAAGACGAACAACACAAAACAAAAATAATCCAAATCGGTGGAGCCGTTCTAGAGTTTTCATCTTCCAAGTGCGCCATGGAGGGGGAAGTTAACGCTACGGTGACGATTTTTTTCGGTTTACTCCCCATCTTTTTGAATAATTTATAGGTGCCGTGAACGAAGCCCATATGAATTAACGCCATAATGGCGTAAATCCACTTTCAAATGCGAATTAACGCCATAATCCACTTATGGCCTTAATTCACTTTCAAACGAGAACTACAGCCATCACTTAAATGTAAACTAACGCCATACCTATCTCTCTCTCTCGAAGTCTAAAAATCTCAATTTGAAAATTCAACAAAAAACATAAGTAGAAAACCTCGCACCCACCCCGTAATCCAACAGTAAACCCAAGCAGGGGGGTTGCAGGGGGGCAGCATTCCCCCCCTATACACATTTCATAATTTGCGCAAAACGAACTAAAACCATATGACTTTAGTTCTCATTTAAAAGTGAAATAAGGCCATAAGTGGATTATGGCGTTAATTCGCATTTGAAAGTGAATTAGCACCATTATGGCGTTAGTTCATATGGCTTTAATTCATGGCACCTAATTTATATGCGTGACCCACCGACCGTCCGTAAAAAAGCTATATTCGCTTCAAAAATAAAAAAATTCTAACCAGCCACTCACACTATACCTACACAATAGCTAGTAGTCTAGTTCTAGTACAAAGAAAGAAGAGAGAAGAAAAAAAATTTATAAACGTGTCCGCACAGCGATGCCAACCTATGCTTTTTCATTTAGGCATTATTTCATTTGCTAAGGCTTTAAGGCTTTTTTATTTCCAAAAAGGCATCTTTTTTTATTTCAAATATATGTATATATTTTTTTGATTCAACGTATACTGACTTTTTATTTTTTTTAAATATTCTTAAAAAATCTTGGCAAAAAGAAGAACTCGGTGCTCGGTCTTAAAGAATGTGTTTCCAAACGAAAAAAAAGTTTTTGTTATTTTTTTTATATTTGTGTTTAATTTTTGATTTATTGTTCCAATTTACATACAAAAATATTTTATGCACTATTTTTTTTCAAGTTAGGCTTTTTTTCGTCAAAATTGGTTGGCAACGCTGTCCGCACTCCACTGGTAGGCTGTTGATTGCAATGACCTACGCATATCTGTGGAATATGCAAGTCTCAAATAATTACATTTTTGCTTATAACTTCTGTTATACAATTCAGAGAATAATGATTGATACATCAATCTCTTCACCGGGAAGTGTACTAATCGAAGAATAAATTTATATTCAAATTTGTTTGGCCATTTCGTAGTAATATATGTTTAAACCATAAAAAATGGTCTTTTTTTGGTTAAAAACTCATATAAAATGGGTTTGAAGGACCAATAACGGACTTTAGGATACTAAAAACCATCCTATGTAATACCGCTACTCACGACAAATCGATTAATATATATATTAGGCGTTTTTCTTTTTTAGTTCAGAGCTGAGCACTGGACAGAGTTCGAGCATTATGAGCGCGCTCTGAACCATGCGTGCTCAGAGCGTTCAGAGGATGTTTTGTTTTTCCTGTTTTTTGCCCTTCAAATGTGACTGGAAGTGCGCATGTACATGTTGTGTAATCAGCTTTTTGCTCAGGCTGCTCAGTCAATTTTTTCTGAGCTCATAGAGCGCGCTCTGATCATGCTCTGAGCGAAAAAAGAAACACAAATTCGAGCTCTGAAGTGTCTGAGCTAAAAAAGAAACACGAAATTTTTGTATAACAGTTCAGGTTGTGCTCTGAACTAAAAAAGAAAAACGCCTATTGTTGAGGTTTCCTTACGAACCTACTCCCTCTTCGCGGACAAACAGAAAAATGTGTTCTCTTTTATAGAGGTAGAGATTATGATAAAAATGAGAAAAGACCCAAATGTGGACGAGAAGAGAGCATATCTTGAACAGTTTTACGTCACTTCTCCCGTCCCAGCATGTGTTATCCAGACCAAGGTTCTGTCTTCGAGATATGTTCCCATGGTAATTAATCAAAGACATTGAGATGATGTTTGACCTATCAGTTAACAGATGCTTGTCTACATAGGGTTGCCTGATAATTAACCCTTAGGGAAATAATCCCCAGTCTTTCTGAGGACAGAAAAGGGTAGAGGGAACCCAATTTATTTTGGCTTGGAATGGGAAATGACTAAGACTATATATGTATTTGATAGGTGATGTAAAATGTCATCAAGGGTATGGACTAAGGAGTATTGTGTGTACAAAAAAAAATACAAATTTTCCTTGAACACGATGCCCTATTTTCCGAAGAGTATACTAAAAAGGTCCCTCTACTCATTTTAGCTAGCCACCCCGTCTTTGTAGTATCCAACAATGAACGATTCCAGCAACACGTGACAAGTACCTACTTACAGTAAATAAAAGCATTGTCAGGCAGCCCTTCAATTTTTACAGTTGAACCATTCTTCGCTGAATATTTTTTCGGTTCTTGCAAGATTAGTTGGAAATAAAATCACTCGCCAAAGACCATCTGGTTAAACAGTCTACACTAAAATATTTCTTTTCAGTTTGATATTGTGAGGCGCACTCGTATCAAATATACCTAAGTGCCCACAGCTGCTGGTCAAAAGGTTAATGACCTGTCAAACATTTACATCAAAAAATTATTTCTCCTATTTACGAACCTACTCTTGTTATAGCACAATAGTATTGAAAAAGAAATCAACATACCTACTCTTATATCGCCTTAAGCGTAGTACGGAGATGATCCGAAACGAAAAATCCCATACAAAAGTGACACAACGAAATCATGAACGAAAAATTTCGCTCTCCTTTTCGTTTTGCAGTACGCGAAATGATGGCGGAAAAGTGGGTAGTTGTAGTAAATTGCTTGGTACAAATCTCAACTCTCTTTTCGCCCACGTTTATTGTTTGCTTGCTTACTCCAGTGCTGCCAGATTTTATAAGAGGTATGGAGCCAAGTTGGAAAATTTTGGCGCCAAAAGTACCTAAACTCAAATATGAAGATCAAAAATGCACATTTTCATTGTAATTCATTGGCACACTCGTTCTGATTAAATTGTTTTTCAAGACGAAAATGATAAATCAAAAATAGGCGGTAAAGAAATTGAATATTTCAGTAGAAGGATCTGTTTTTTTTTTTTCGTGGAATTAACTAAGAAGTTGATCGGAAAAATTTTTTCATACGGAAAAATTTATAAATTCTTTTTCTAGAAAATTTAAGCATATTTTGCTAATTTTTTTTTTTGACAAACTAACTTTATAATTCATAAGCAACATTTGAAAGCCAAGATTGAGTTCAACCATCAAGTTTAAGAAAGAAAATATTTACGGTTTCGTTTACGTAAGGATATTGAAGTACCTACCTATGTATTTTTTTACAAATACCTAAGGAGCCTAAAAATCACCAACTTTAAAGTAAATACTCTAAATTAGGACAGTTGTCAAATGAACGTTTTAAGGAGCCAGCGAAAAGTTCGAGTATTCAAATCGGAGATAAATAGACAATGCTGGTAACACTGCTCCTTTTATAGCAGCTGATGGAACCCTCCACAAATTATTTTCTGCTGCCTTTTCGCAGACGTTTCGCTGTCCTTTTGGAGACCACCGGAAAATTTCGTTTCGGATCATCAGCGTACTACGCTTTATAGGCGAAAACTACCGCTGTCGAGAAGTGATGGAGGAAAAAGTCAGTTGACATTCCACCCGTCTGACATTTGGAAGTGAAAATGCGGAAAAGGATATCAATTTTTTAGCCACATAAAAATTAATCATTATTTTGTTAGGTTCGAAGTGTAAGGGATCGATGTTAACTGAACACATGGCCACCAAAGAGCAATTTAAAGCACCATCTGACGAGGTACACTTTGTAAAAGGTTTCGACCTCCGACATTTAAAAGTTGTCACGTAAAATGTTGGAAACATGTTTGCCTAATTTACTCGAAGCCAATGATTTTTTTTTGTTTTGGGTTTAAAAAAAAGGAAAGGTACTCATAATAGGGTGCTAAAAATATTTCGCAACATAAACCAATACTGATGGAAAGAATTTTATAGCCTTTATGAGGTGTATTAATAAACGGGCAGTTAAGGACACTTTTGTTTATTCTGACTGACGTTTGCAAGCTTACTGTGCAGCATTTCTTTATTCATACGGATGTACCACAAAAACCAAATCATTTCAGCTAAGCTAATGAGGTGTATTGTACGGTTGTGTTGGATTCAATTGCAGGAACGAAACCTGAAAATGTAAAACCCTTCCCAAAGTTTAAATAGTAAGAGCTACTTTTCATAGTATATTTTGGGACTCTTGATATTTTCGAAAATAGTCACCCCCAGTTGTATACACATTGGATAAGTTTCCTTTTCCGAATTCTGAGTTCGGGAATCTGTTTTTAAGCTCAATAAAACATCCTTGATACCTGTGCACTTCCGGCATGGATTTCACTTTCCACGTTATACGCAATGTGCCAAAGTTAATCGGTTACATTTTTGCACCAACCACCGATATACATAATAATATCCTTAACAGCGTTCTTTTGTTTCAATTGAAAATAAATTCAATTAGCCAACCCAGTCATTACTCCCAGGGGCGGTTCATGTCAGTTGATCCTGTCACACAAACGAATAAATTAATGATGGCAAGTGACAGTGCAACTGAGAAAACAAGCAAATTAATTCCCCTTTCGGGGATAATTAATGTGTAATCAGAATCTTTCCATACACAGCGACGTTGAGCGGAAATAATGGCATTGACAAGTCATTGGGGATTAATTAAAAACTACCGAATTAGTCGCATGTACAAACTCGCCTTTCGACTATTTGTGACCAACCTATTGTTTGTTTTGAACTCCTTGTAACGCTCTTGAATGCCATAAAATAATCCCCAACCAAGTGCTTTTGCTACCTTTCATCTGAATCATTGCCAAGGACGAGAGCATAGTCATCAATCAGTTTTTCAAATACCAAGTTCAGGTCTACACACTCAATGGAGGCGTTCACGAGTTCGCACAGACAAATTGCTTGCATGCTAAATTTAGAACCATAGCAAAGATGGGAATCCAATAAATATTTTGTCGCAGCATCTGTGATACATAAATAATCGAAATGATTTTCAATACGCAATTTCGAGAGTGAATTTCGCTAACTCGTACATTTTTATATATTTTGTGGAAGGAATTGTTATTAGATTAAGGAAAGCTATCCCAACCGGCTTGGATTTGGGATTATTTCCGCCTTTGAAAGGTAATGTTGAAGTTTGTGTCATAGGGAAGTATTTATCGCTCAAGCTCGAACCAATGGCAGTGCTGAAACCAATCGCTCCATTGATATTTAGTTTTTCGACAAATTTTTTGTTATTCTTTTTTTGGTAATTCGGCTTTTTTTTGGTCTATTTCTTTTAGATTCAATTAAAACACTTTTAATTCATCCTTGCACCCTACGTTTCGTCGGTTCTTTTCCAACATATTCCATATTTTCATGACTATGTCCATCCTGACCGTTGTTCGACTAAAGTTGCAATGTGGCACTTTTTTGAGAGCCTAATGTCACAATTTGTTTGCTCTTTTGGTCCCTTTTATTCCAGTTGGAAAGGGCTCTTCACAGTTGCTTGAAAAGCAAATGAAAACCTGTAAAATGTAACGCAGTTGGTATTTAGCCACCGTTAAAATTTTTACTCGGACTGCACTAAGAATTATAAGATCCGTTGCTATAAACCGGACCGATGCTTGATCCAACAACTGGGGACTGTGTTCGCAATTTTACCTGTTGAGGCAAAAATGGGCCTCGTCCGAGAAGATGATTTTTTAGCCAAAATCCAGATCTCCGGTCAACAATTCCCCCTTACAATTAACGAGGTCACGGCGTTGTCTATGATTAAATTGTTGTCCTGACTCAACAATCTCATATCGAGGTAGGCACAAATCCAATGGCAAAATAATCCGAGATGGCCCTCTGTGGATGCTAAACTCAGTTGATCGGGGCCGAATAATAATTTCTGAGTCTTGTTCGATACTGGTCGCAACAGCGGCTATTTTCTCATCTTTTCGAACCAATATCTGTCTGGATGGTGGTTTAAGGTCCAAAAGACTGTACTCAAGATCAAACTTTACCATGGTGCGACGGATTGCCTGCACACTGAACCCATGATGAAGCCCGACCTTACTATGAAAACTGAGTCGGAACTATTATAATTTACATATTATTATTATTATTATAAGTTATTAATTAGTGAATGAATTACACAATTAATAACAAGGGTCGCACTAGCTGCTAGGGCTTACGGCTATGAATTTTTATAATATTTTTTTCAAAATCTTCGCAAGCTTCGCCAAATATTAATATTTTGACATTGGTAACTTTGACAGCTGCCGAAGCATAACAAATGAAAAAAGTATCATCGTTATCTGGACACGCTTTAGTACTAAAAGTAGTCGTGGTAAAGCTAAAAATGCATTAGGACTTATACAAAAATAATTAAAAACTGAGCAATAATCATCAGCCTCATTGAAGCAAACGTCTTTCCACAGTCTTTCGGCATAACTTTGTGTCGTCAAGTGTCGCAGTAAGGATGTGAGTCTCAAAACGTTGACAAAGTCTTCAGAACAAGTTTGACCTACTCTGTGACATCTTGGAATATGTGAAATCATTTTCAAGTTAAAATCTTCGTAGAAAATTCAAAATTAATTCAGATGGTAATGAGTCAACACTGTGGGACGGTTATTCGTCAAGGTAATCATTTAGTTCGAATCCGAAATGAGCAATACACAACACAGCCGCAAATTTCTCTCATAAATTATATATCCCACACAGTGGGATGATGCTTGATGGCTTCCTTTTTTCACATTTCAGACGCTTGCAAGCTGTATCGATTTTTGTTTGGTATACAGCAAGAATTAGCAGAACAGTTTAAATTTTATCTATCCACCTGCCTTGGGGGAGGTTTCATCATTCTGTACAGCCAAAGTATGCTGTGGTTTAATTACTGGTGTAGGGGCGGCTACGGCACAGAACCCCAGGATGATGTTGATTATCAGTGAACTTTGAAATTAACCGGAAGTGTTAATTAAGGTTATATTATTAAAACCATTGCCCACATTATGAATGAACTATGAACTGGGTGTTTTTTCTTTTTTTTTTTTTTTTATTTTCAAATTATTTATTTACAGAGAACGATTTTTAAATAAAATATTTTGGACTCTTGAGACTTGAGGTGGGACATAATTCGGTCAATTGCGGCAAGTTCTTGGACGAACCGTCGAGCAGCAAAACTTGGAGCAGTGTGAAGACTTTTTCATAGAACGTATCACTAGTCGAGACCAATGCGATGGCAACAGCAGAAAGGAGCAATCATCGGGGACACTTTTCCACTGTCGTATGTGGAGTTTTCTTCAACAACGCAACGCAGTTTAAATTGGACGAGAGAACTTATGGATACCCCATCCATCGGGTTCCCGTTCCCAATGTCTGCCACTCTATTCAGCACATACTTTTTGTAGAAGTAGCTAACTGCTGGATCTCTGTAATCTTCATGGTTACCCAGACGATCGTAGTGGGACTTATTTGATAAACAATTTTAGGATTGCGATCGTCGATAGATCGAGGCAATTTACCCACAACTCAGACCTGCACTGTTAAAATGAAAAGCCTCATCGAACAAAGTCGGTAAGGACCCATCTTCACAAACGGACAGAAATTTGCCTATATGTTTTCTGTATACGCAAGACCATTTTTCAGTTAACTTGCTTGTCATGTCTAGGTAAACAAGACTAAGACCGCAAAATGTAGACAGGAAACCTCAACAATTGCAAGCCATTTACCCCCAAACTCGAATAGTAGTTCCTACGACTGTTGCTGTGATTTTTCCCACCTGAACGACTTTTACAAGGCAAATCCAGTTCTCCCTTCTTTGCTTGCAAATATATCCAAATAAGAATCAGTGAAAGGATACGAATCAGAAAATCATGCAAATCCTAGGAACACGCGCAAGTGATTCCGCCCGGAAATTACTTGATTTGTGATATCGCTTTACAGCGATTTTCTCACTTAAGCTTAGGACATCAGGCAGTTTAGGACATTTCAGCTCTCCCATTGTTTTTTTCTTTTTCATTTGCAATCAATTTGTGCAGGGGGGGAATGAAAGCACCTTTCAGAATTTTACTCATTTCCATTTTTGAATATGCATAGAAATGCGAAAAGGTTTGCGATAACGGTATCCGAGTAGGGTATTCTTTTTCCCATGTCAAAGAATTTTCTTTTTACCTTCGTCAAGAGATAATGAAATGAAAATTCTGCATAATTGGACTAAAGTTCTTGTGGTGGTTTCTTCATTAATTATGCTGTTCAACTTCCGTAAGCTTTTCTGGGTTAAATGGAGTTGAGCCCCCGAAAAGTGGGAAGGCTTTTTTTGTCGTTTTCATCCTGAAAGTTGAATAGTTAAGAATTTAAGCTATCAGCGTTCAGGTAATCATTTTTGAGTTGAGTGCTCATCAGGTACGCAAAAGTTCTTAGGAATCGCCTGAGCAGCTTGTCAGCATTTGTTACTCATCTGTTCAAGGAATTAGGATCAAGTTGATATAATAACCCTAAGTACTCGGCTGACACTTAATAAACCTAGTCAACCCGCTGTGCGAATTCGAAGCTTTAATATTCCACTGTTTTGTTTAATAATAATAGTTGGCGCCACGGGTCTGTAGGGATCCTAGCCCTAGCTTCTCACAACCATTCGTTTTGTGTGAGTTTTTCATTTTTGGAACGAATGGAAGGGATCTACAATTTTATGCCGATTTCAAACGGCTAAATGAGAAGCTCTTTCAAGACAGTTAACTCTCGGATGTTTGTCAGACGTTCGCGAGAGGTGGCGCAGTGAAAAAACCCTGACTTGGAATTTGGGTTTTTGCGGGATTCGAACCTGGGACCCCTCGCTTAGTAGTCCAACACAGTAACCACTGAGCCACTGCGCCTACCGCCTATTTTGTTTATGTCTATTTAATAATTAGGGCTGGTGCCGGTGCGTAATGGCGTTTTGAAACTCTTTGATCAATTATGTCTAAGTGCGCAGCGTAAAGGACCTCAATCAACTGACAACTATAGACGAAAGACCACGTATTGATTGATATCCAAGTTCAACCTTAATCTTAAACAACAGCTCAACCTAAGTAAATCAGTAGGTATACTAAAACCTTGTTTTAGTGACTGATCTTGCAGAGAACTGTGAAATAAGGAAGCTGCGTCAAGCCATGTGCTGTGTTACTTTATGATTCTGAATAATATTTGTCGCAATTAAAAAAATGAGGCTACCACCTTTTAGACAGTCATTAACAACGTTGGCTCCAAGCCAATTTTAACTTTCATCAGAATTGGCTCAACCAAACTTTTGATGAAGGAGAAAGTTTCGTGCGACCCAGTCGTGCACTTTTTTTTGGAATGGTTAAAATCAGCGTTTTATAAGGAAGGACTTGTAGAGCCCAGTCTGCAAGATACCTGTACCTATCATCGTGGTAAATCTTACAAGACTTCCTTTTAAAACTAAGTTGTTGGAATTTGAATCAATGGAACCCTATTAATCCTTGATAGCAAAGTGCAAAGTAAAATATGTAATTAGGATCTAAATGGCGATGATAAGATGATGAATGGTGTGTTTAATGAAATCAGGCTCGCACGAATAGGCATTATTGCGGTGCAGTTTGTTTCAGCTGCTTAGAGGCCTTTCCCATCAGTATGTCTGAATCTGTTCTAGATGATCTGTTGATGTTGATGATCTGCATTCTTCCTATATAGAGGTTGCTTTTGGTATTTACTTTTGGTATTGGAATTTAAACGAAGTTGAACGAGGAATTTCCTATAAGCCCTGTCTCGTATACAATACAATACCGAGAATTGAGATAAAACTGCGGCTACAGTCGCAGGTTTCTCACCAAACAATGAATCTGAATCTGCATAAATCGACTGTCCTTCTGGTAGTGTAATGGAGCAACAGTTATGGCTTAGTGCTCCAGTTGGATAAAAGCCAGAAACCTGGGTCGGCATTCTGTAAGGCGAAACGTTCAAACGTAAAAATTTGCTCGCAAATCATTCGTGCGCACGAAAACGTTCGATCGTCTGCCTTACAGAATCTGACCCCTGAAGTAGAAGACATTTTTGCGCTTTTATTTATTTTCATTTCTTATTTTATTTAAATAGATTGGTTTGGAATTGGAATTTCTTTTCATTTCCATTGGTGAATTCGCCGCATGTCTTATGTTGCCACAACTTTTCCCCCAAAACCGTTCAAATTTCGACCGCTGGATCGTCCTTGTATGTATATAAATTATTTTATTTCCGATTTTACCATTTTGAATATTTTTTTTTAATTCCAAATCGAAAATTATTTCTTCTCGCGCCTTCCTTTATTTTTCGTATTTAATTTCAGAAAACATTCAATTTGTTTCCTCACACTTTAACCTGCGACATACAGCTCAGGGCAGCCCAATTTGAAGGGCTACCTTAAAAATTCTATTTTGTGTGCCATTATTCGTTAAACTCAAATACTTCAGGAGTATTGTACGTTGGAACGGCAAATTAAACAGAAACAAAATGAATGCAAAATTAGGAAAAATAAATCATTTACCCAAGGAATGGAAGGAAGCACAAAATACAAATCTCTTAAAGAAAGGTTTTTCCCAGTTGTAAACAGACGAGAAAGACCCTTTAAATTGTTTTCTTCCTAATGTTTATCCCCCAGAGGTAACAAGTTGTAGGATATGAACGAGAAATATATTAAAAAAAGAAACAAAAACCAAGAAGATAATTTGAGTTTTATAGGTGAGGGTGAGGTTGCTGGCTCTGTCGGAACAAAAAACAAAAAAAAAAAACCATGCGAACGTGGAGACAGAAATACTTTGAGTTCGTTTGATTTAAATGTGCCTGACTTAGCTGTTGGTAATTTATGTAGATATTGAAAACTTGAGAATTGAGGTTATTATCCCTGCAGACATTATACAAAAATTTCGAGGAACCTGCCATTGTCCAGGCGTATATATTTTTTTTTTTTTTGTTTGATTGCTACACTTATAAATATACGAGAACTTTAGAAGGCATGAAACGACAAATTTGTAAGAGATGTTCATGGAAATTCCGTGGAATTAAATATTTGCATTCAACTTGTTTAAATTTCTATTGAAAGGCTAATTTGCACACCCATGAGTTCAATAAACCTTGTGTGCAAATTTAACATGTATGGAGCCATTGATTCAAATTCCACTTCTTTTTTTAAAAAAGTCTTGTAACTTTTGTCTTCACCCGACTAAGAGAAAAATGTAATTAGGAAAGTAAGTTCAAATAGGGTTGGTTCGATATCCCGCTTTTTATAATGCCGATTCTTAAAATCCAGCTTTTTATAATCGCGCGATTTTTTAAAATAAAACAAATACTCTTGATTGTAAAAGCGGGGTAATAAGAAAATTAAAATAAATTAAGCAATGAGTGTTTTTTTGAAATGCAGATTATTTTAACATTTATCATTTTTAGAGGAAGTAACAAAATAAGAAATAAATAATATCAAAATACATTTTTAAGTAATAAATATTACAATCTTCAATAATTAAAAAAAATATATATATAAAGTAATGTTATATGATATTCTGCAAATGGCAACAAAAAAAACTTCAAACCATTTACAGCAGTAAATGATAAGGGTAAAACTGTTAGCAAGGGGTTGGTTTTTATGTGCATTATATATATTATTTACTATTTTCGCAATTCGTAAAGTTTGCTCACAGTTAAAACTAAAAACATTCGGATGCATTTTCGTTTTGGTCGAGTAGGTATTTTTAGATATATAATAATATAATACAAAAGCGCATATAACCAACATCTATTTTTTTGATAACAATGTTTTGTAAAAAAACGGGATTAGCGGGCTTTGGCGGGATTTTAAAAAGCGGGATTATAATAGATCGGGATTTTGAACAAGCGTGATTTTAGAAGACGGGATTTAAAAAAAAAACTGTATTTTAGCTGACGGGATTTTAAAACTTTTTTTTCGGGATTTTTGAAAAGCGGGATTTCAAAAAGAGGGATTCCGATACGCTACCGTTCATATAGTACTAATCTATGTGCCTACTAAAACCTTCAAGGGATTTAAAGTTCAACTATAAAAAAGGAGCTGCGTCAATGTACCCCGACTCCACCTATGACCCCAAAATACATGACTAAATTTTGAAAGGCATCTCTTCAACAACCCGGTCGAAAATTGTCTTTTATTGCTTTAGGATCTAGGTGAAAGTATTAGATAGGTGTTTCACCAATTAATACTTCGCGTTTGATACAATACTTCTGAGTAATTTCCAACATTCGGTCGTCGTTTTGTTGGTTGAGTTTTAAGCTTTAACGAGAACTTGAAGATTTTGAAAGAAGGGAGCAATATGATCAGTCGAGCGATTTAAGCTGGAGGTGAGTTATAAGTCAAGACATCCCATAGACGAAATCATCTCATTAACTGCAAAGCCGTATTCCGCTGGGGCTGGTGAACGGCTCTGGA
Organism: Cheilosia vernalis; assembly: GCA_949126925.1. NCBI lineage: Eukaryota > Metazoa > Arthropoda > Insecta > Diptera > Syrphidae > Cheilosia > Cheilosia vernalis. Next base: position 100,760,915 of record OX421358.1, on the reverse strand, counting down.
AAGGAGGCATCAAAAATATAGCATACTAGAGACAGACGTTATAAAATCGTATTATTCCTCGAATTGGGAACATATCATCCGCAGCTTTTGATTGAAAGGTGTCAAACTATACACAATAGCTCGATAGTTGCAACTGCGCGTAGCTGGCTTTGGAGAGCTATAAACGGCTATCCGGGAACGTTCAAACATCGGATTTGGACTTTTTGGGCTTACAGTTCGGGAGCGGTTTTCTTTTTGCACGGTAACCTTAATATTATTGGTACTTCCCATATAAAATTTTCGTACAAGTTTGATTTTATCGAAAACGGCTCTAACGATTTGAACCAAAATTGATATTTAAGCTTAAGTAGGTGAGGTTACCATGACTGCGTACCCAGTTTTTGGCTAAAAATTCGAACAAAGGTACACACTTTTGAAATTTCGACATATCTCGAAAACGGTCTATACGATTGTCAAAAAAATTAATTTCTAAGGTAATGTTTTCTTTTATAACTTAATAGCAAGCTCAGGGGTCGAATCGCGTCGTCCGTGAACAAGCATTACGAGACGGAATTTATTTTTGTTTTACATGTAAAATAACATTATTCCGTGAACGTATAGCTCGTTCACGGAAGTGGCGATTCGACCGCAGTTTTTCTCTATATTATCAATGGATTTTTGAAAAAAGTTGTAACGATTTTTCACCGTGCTTCCTTGTTTCCAAGGGAAGAGTGAAAACCGGAGAGAAATAAAAAGTATTTTTTTATGGTTTTAATTATTATTGGCCCGCTGTCTTAAGCTTTACCGGAAAACGGCTATAACGATTTTGACCAAAATGCAAACTTAGATTCAAATGGATGTTTTCAAAACTCAATTTTTGTCCTCAATTTTCGATTTGCTGAAGACTCAGAAAGTCAGTCAGACTCGCACTAAACGAGAAAGTTTCGTGCGACCTTGTCGTGCACTTTATTTTCATTTTAGCCTGCTTCAGATTTAATAGTTAAATAGTTAAATAGTCACATAGTGAGCTCGAAAAATCTAGCCTGGACACTAAAAATTATTGTTAGTATCGGGGAGTGTGTCTGCGGCTCTGTAAGAGTCATGACAGGTGCCTGGGCAATGAGAACGGTAACTATGAGGACTTCTGCCAAACAACAAATACTGGTAAGGTAGGTGAACAATAGTTAGAACCCGATGAGGGGTGTTTTTGGCCTATAATGAAAGACATACGCATCAGAGACCCTTCCTACATCAAGTATGAGATGTTTAAGAAGACCTCTGATTCCGGGTTAGGGTTAGGAAAAACGAAGAAAAAGATTTTAGCTGTTATCGATTCTGCGATTCTGCACACATGAACTAGCTGAAGGGGGACTTTCGTTGACGTACTCAACTAGGGTACGAACAAAAAGTTTTGTCTAGTCCTCGTATCAAAAATACCTGCACTTCGTTGCTATTTTTATACTCAATAGATGACATCCGCACACTCAAGTAAATGTCGTTTGTAAATGAACAAAGGCAATTACACAATCTGCGCGGCGAAAGTCTCCAGCCTTAACACACCATCCCCATTGAAGTGCAAGTGCATTCCAAATATTGTTCGTCCTTCATTCCCTTGTTTCGTTTCAAACTTTCCCCTCTGTAGGACTTTTCTATAATCCAAAAACTTAATATACATTTCAATTTGCTACGGTGTTGTAAGGTTGTACTGGGCATTTGGCAAAAAACGCAAAAACATATTTTCAACAATGCATCCACTCTAGTCACCTGGGTTATTATAAATATAGCTCGCAATTATTCCAATTCTGTCAACAAACTTCTGACGAACTCCCCCAGGAAATTCTTATAGGACATCACAGCACCGGTCCCCACCAATGCCTGACAGTTTGCATGTGTGATGGATTGATTTATGGTCCTTCAGAGCATTAGATCAACATGGTCTACCATGGGTAGGTATCGGTTTGCTTAAGCCGAATAAATTGAAACATGTATTCTCAATTGGATTGGGAATAATTGGATTTGTAGTGGATATACCCTAAGCCATGTAACGCCTATACCCCAATCAGAAATTTCAGTCTATTTCACATACGGAGGTGTGGTGGTTGCCACTTGAATGCCAAATTGAACATCTGCAAAACAATTAACCTAATTTAGAGGCAACATACTATAAATTCTTGGTCTTCTTCTGTCCTCTCTTTTTGATTACTGTTTATCTGGGATGTGGGAGTAGGGTAACTCCCAGGGTGGTGTTTTGTTCCAAGACGGTCCGACATGTGCCAATCAGAATCTGACAACAAAGGATTAGGTATATTTTATACAGCCCATAGGAATATGACGAAGGAAGGATTATTCGTTGTTGGAACACTGTATAGTATACCCAATCGATGGACTGTGGTCTTTTTAGTTTCTGTCATAGCGGTTAAGTCAGAAATGTTGGTTCGGAGTTTGTCACAATAAATATTGTCTCACAGCAGTGTCCGTCGTATTTAGCTTCGTTTGTCAACAACCGGACAGGTTGCTACATGTGGTGATTAATGGCCAAAAAGTGTACAGAAGTCCACAGTTGTACATACAGCAGTCGGTTAGTTCTCACAAAGATTCGTTTTGTGTGAGTTTTGTATATTTGGGACGAATTTAGGGGATCTACAATTTGATGCCGAGTCGAAACGGCTAATTAAGAAGCTTTTTCGTCGAAATATACTATTATGATGTATAAGCATTGTTTGGTTCTTAAAGATTCATTTTAATAATAGACCTAATGTTCTTTCAAGATCTGAACAGTTTTGGTGATTCGAATGGAAAATGAGGGACGCGAATATTTTGAAAATATTAAATTTACTCCAAGTTTGCATTTTGGTCGAAATCGGTATGTGCGTTTTTAAGTAAACTACCATTAAAAAAAATGTAATGCATTTTTTCAAAAATTGACTGTGCGAAAATTTTGAGAAAAACCTAGTTTGCTAAGTTGGAATACTTCCATCAAGTTACTGGATAAATAAATAAACAAAATACTCCCCCGCTTTGCGTTGAAAGAGTTCAAAATCCCGTCTGGATAATTAACCTTAGATTATATCAATTTCGACAATATTACTAACGCAAAAAATGTTGAACTGTCAAATAAATTACAATTCTAAAGACGTAACAAAATCGGTGAAAATAATATAAAAAGGAAAACTACAGCGATACATACACGTATAGTTGAAAATAAACAAAAATAGGTTAAGCAACCATCAAAGAGAAAAATACAACTTTGAAAACGATTTTTTCCTTTCAATGTTACTTCGTTATAAAAATCAACACTAATGAAATTCACAGTTTATTCATTCTTCGTTCGAAAATAAATTTAAGTCCACTGTGGATCTTTTTTACTGTCAAACTACACTTTTTTACTATTTGACACAACTATGCAGCCCTTCGAAAATGGATTAACATTTAATAGCTTATCCATGGATAGACGAATAAGTGTCGTAAGCATAGGGTGACCAGATTCAAGCATAGAAAAAAGAGGACGATCAAAAAACAAGACCCAAAATAACAAAATATAAATATAATATTTTTAATTTGTTAAAACAAACAAAGAAAAACATAAATTTTGGCAAATTCATTTCATTTCAAAAGAACTTAAGCTCTCAAATAGGTGGGTGTGTCAGACGATTGTTAAAAATTAAAATAAAAGATGGAGTTGTGTTCAAAAGTGAATGAGTTCGGGTGCAAAAATATTTTAGGTCTCGTTTACACCAAGAAAATTTCTTAATTAGTGTTGAAAAGAAGTTTTGTTTGAAGTTTTGTGGTGTCGAAAAATTCCGTAAACTTATAAATCTCCGAAAGAGGACAAATTGCATACTTATTTTGTCAAAAAGATACCGGAATTTTTTTTTTAGATGAAAAGAAAAGAGGACATCTGTTCTGCCTAGTCTTGCAACACCATTTATACCGAATTTACGGAATAGGACTAAACAGTGAATAAATGAATAAATACTTGTCAAATAAGTTTGCTGCAAGTGGCCCTAAGAATGAATTTTTGTTTAAATCGTGTAATCGTAAAATCGAACCTTTTAAGAGATAGGTAGATCCGATTTTCTAAAAGTGGCGTTATTCGAAGTTCGAAACAAATCCGTCCAGTTGTTTAGAATGTATACGTCAAGAGCCTACGGACAAACGGACAAGTGGACAGAATTTCGTGACGCAATCGTAATGTCTGAATTGATTAACCTTAGGACAGCAACACGCTAACGTATTTAACTTTAATAAATAATACGAAATTAACTCAAAATTCAACTTCTATTTTTAAAAATATTTTATTTAATTCATAAAAAAAATTCACTTAATTACATTTTTGGGAAAATTTACGGCAAAGAATTTATTTTTTTTTTTCTAATTGAAAACTGGTTATGCAAATTTCACTGCGATGCTCTGGACACATTGGAAACCTGGGGCACTTCCCACGCAACGCTAATAACTGTTCGTCAATTGTCAAGTCAAATCGGGGTTGATAAGACTCTCTGCAGCTTTTTATAAATGTGGACCATACGTAGGTGACCCCAGACATGCCTGTAAAAAAAAATACGACCTACCGCAGCAAGCTGTGACCTACCAGAACTGAAAGCTCAACTGTCAATTTAAGAATAACAAACGGCATTCCGGGAATGTGTGAAATGGACAGCTTTTTGTTTCCTGGGGTGTTGTATCACCCCTGTTGCTATCCTAAGGTTAAAATCTCGAGCTTGAAATTCAAGGTCTGTTCAAATTAATTCGAACGCAAGAGATGGGCAAAAGAGAGCCAAAAAGAGAGAACAAAACATTTGCCCTCCATAAAATACGTGCAAATATTAGTCAAAGAAATTTCTTTGGGCTAGTTGGTTACTGTTGACAGATGGTTGTCAAATCGTTCAAGTTCCAATTATTGTAGCAGACTTTTTATTTGATTTTATTTATATGTTGTGCTTGTAAAGCATTAAAGTAGGTGTAAGAAGCGACGGAATTAAATTTGTAATTCCTGAAATTAAAGCAATTCAAATCTTTGTCAAATTTGTGCTTTGTTCTACTGATATTTCAATATTCCCGCCTAGAAAAAATGCACATTTTTCAAATTTGTGTTTTTTGGTTACATTCATTTCGCTGAGCGAATTCTCGCACAAAGAGAGAAATGTGACATATTGTCAATATTGAGCAAGAAAGTAAGGGAACTGACCCAATATCTTCGTTGCATTAAATCTTATTATAAGTAATTTTTTTTAAAGTGGTCGTAATTATTTGATCAGCCACTGTTAAATCGAATCTATAACCACCCCAGTACAAAATTCTATCGGCTGCGATTTCTATAGACACTACGAGTGAAGGTAAGATTAGACTGTTCTCCTGTCAAAATATGGTCGTACAATGTAATGGGCATATCTCATATGCTCTAATGACCTGAATGCCACATATGACCAGGCTGATTTTGACAGATTAAAATGCCCAAATAGCATATAGTGTAATCGGACATTAAGCACGAATGCCAGCATAAAACCCTATATGTCCATATGCATGGCATTGCTGGCATTTTTGATGAAACAAGAATTATTTTATTATGTCAGCGGTGTTTGATGAGTTCGTACAATTGGGATTTATTTTCATTTTCTTTCTCTTTTTGTGTATTAAAGAATTAATGAAGTCAAAACCAATGCGCAACAGCTCTCTTTATTAATTTTTCACTACAATAAAATGACCACAATCAATTTCAAGCAGTGAACAATAAACAAATATGTAAGATGAAGTAATACATATTATTTTACTGCCAGAAAATTTCAAACTTCAACATTGGATAATAAATAACAAATGCTTTAAATGACCATCAAGGCAAATATGACCATGTTGGTAATTTTGGTCATGTAGTCTAATATACAGCTTTGATACTTGTGACATTTTGTTCATTTGACAGCTTATCTGGTCATTTGCCTTTTGGCATTTATATGTATACTTGGCATACAGTCTAATCTTGGCTTGAGTATCAGACTATCACAGGTGATGGTATGATTATAGTGAAATTAGTCCTGTTAAGGCGAGGTGCGCAGTGTGGCAAACATCTGCTTTTAGTGAAAGCCGTGTCCCATGTCCAATTTTTGTTGCAGTCAAAAATTCTTTCCTTTGTTCCTCTTTACAAATTGTTTTACTACCATGCTACTCTCACATAAAATTGGCTTACTTGTTGTTGAAGTTCTTTTTTATGCAACTACTTTTCATTGTTATTTTTTTCTGTTTGTTTTACATTTTCAGTTAATTTAAAATATAAGTTCTTAGCCGTCAGCCCTGGAGGTAATGGTATTCGATTATTTAAATTAAATACATAATATAATAATTAAAACAAAACTAAAATATAATCTTAATGTTGACAATATTGAGTCAGTTGAATGGCTTCGCATTAAAAATAAAATATTTATGTGGCAATTATTCAAGACGTATTTTAAATGGTTTGAAAACAAGTGTTTGTGGCACCTTACAGCTTACACCAAATTTTGTTTGATTTGTAAAAGCATAAAAACCGCTCACTCAATTCGTGTGAATTTCTTGAACATATCGTAGGGCTTATAATGGAGCAAAATTTTGTTTTTATTTCACCGCAATTGGGCAACCTATTCGAAGGATGGGCGAACTAAAAATTATGTGAAACAGGTCAGAATTCATTGTTGGTCAACTATGGGACATACATCAAGTCAGTGCTACCATTTATTTCTCTTCCATTCATCCTACGCTGTTTATTTATTTATTTAAAAAGAATCGCACTCCTCTACTCCTACCAAAGCAACTCTGGGTTCAAATAAATACAATTTGAATTCAAAAAATGCCCCCAAAGTCTTTCACTTATCTTGCTTCATATCGAGATAATCTTCTATCTTAAGTACGAAAATCTGTTTTGCTTGCACGCGCATATCAAGTGATTTATGTACGCTTTCATTCGACGAATTAACGGATAATCCGGTATACAATTTATCACTCAGCAACAGGTGGTTTGCACTACAATTCACAGTGTTATTTATTTGCTGGCACTTTTTCCATCCAAAGACAGAGACAAATGACGACTCCATACCACCTCGTTCGGCTTATGAGTAACATAATCTCCACGACAATGGTAAAATACTCACGGCTTACGCATTACCTTTTTTTCACTCTACAAATGTGTACCCAGTGTAGGGAATCCTTGCATGAAATACGCCTACACAGGACCTAACCCGCTAAATCACACAATTCAACAGAATCGCAAAAGGAGAACGTGTAAAGCGTTCGTATGAGCATTGCCACTGCCCTCTGCCAGTCTGAGGATGACTTGTATACGGAAAATGACCAGAATCCAACTCATTTGTGGTGTTACGCTATTTTTGATTCGTTTTGTAGAGTGGTACCCGGTGCGTTGGGAAAATATGCTTATCCCCGCCGACTCAAGTGTAAACATTCGGAAGTGTATTTGAAGTTATTGAACCGAACGTGAGATAATTACGAAACGTCCAACCAAGGCTATCGGCCAGAGTGATAGGCGATGGACATTGATTTCGTTTTGTTTATTTGTTTTACTGTCGATTAAGTGGATATAATTGGTTTTCCGCTTTTTTTGAGAGAGACGCTGTCATCGGCGAGTAATTCTATTCGACGTAGATCTGCGCTTGTTATGTGGTGGAAGTGGATTTCATTCAGACGAATGCGCAAAATGAATTTTATATCACTCAAGGGAACCGTCTTCAAGATAGCATACCGAATGAGGAGTTGCGAGGGTGGACCAGAGTTTGAGGCGTCATTAAAAGAGTTTACTCTTGTTCCATAATAAGCGCAAGTACCCACCCCTCCATTTTGGGCTTTTAATTGTGTTGGGAATAGATATAGGGCTTGGTGATTGGATGGAAATATTTTAGGGTTCGCAATTTTCTTATTGGTAAGGTCATCATTTATACATCACTTTAAGTTTCATTTTCTTTTGGGGCAACTTGGGGGGGCTTTAAAAACTGTTCCTATAGGTGTGGAACTTTTAACTCCTTTGGATATGCAGAAAGTAAGCATTTGCTGAGTATTCGGCACAATTATTTTCAATCAAATCTTAATCCAGGGTCGCCATCTTGGCTTTCTGTTAGGCGAGGCGCTCAGACGCTATCGTGGGCTCGAACCTCTGCAACTTTGAGGAAATACTTCGTGTGCACGAAAACATTTGAAAGTCTTAGCCTTTCAGAATCTGACTCCAGGTTTCCACTTTTACTAAGTATACCTAGATATTTGACCTTCAAAAGCATATCCAAATGCAACAACGGTTTTGGACGCAATTTGAATTCGTTTTTGAACTAGTTCTTTGATAGGTAATAACAATAATAATAGTTGGCGCAACAGGTCTGTAGGGACCCTCTGCCTAGCTTCTCGCAACCATTCTTTCAAGACAGTTATACTCTCGGATGTTTGTCAGACGTTCGCGAGAGGTGGCGCAGTGAAAAAACCCTGAGTTGGAATTTGGGTTTTTGCGGGATTCGAACCTGGTAGCTGGTACCCCTCGCTTAGTAGTCCAACACACTAACCACTAAGCCACTGCGCCTTTCTTTGATGGGAGATAGGTGCGTGGAGAAATATTCTTGTCGCATTTTTAAAGGTTTTTTAAAGAGCATTTATCTCGTTTCTAGGGCGTTTTTTAATGTTTCTTTTTTTGTATACATCTTTCGATGGAGTTTTAAACGACGCAGTTTTCGAAGCTTTTTTGCCGTACATTTGTATTTGCCTTTTTGATGGGTTTTTTAATGGCTTTCCACGCTTTATGGCGCATTTTCCGAAGTGCTTTTAAATTTGTTTTCTAATTCGCATTTTCCGAAGTGCTTTTGAATTTGATTTCTAATTCGTCCTGGACTCCTTTTTTTGATGCAAGCAGAAACGTTTTTGGCTCATTTTTTCAAGCGTTTTTTATGCACTGTAAAATAATTTTAAAACGTTTTTGAATGTGTTTTTTTGACATATTTTAGGACGCGTTTACAGAAGCGGTTTTCGAGGTTTTGTTGCGTGTTTTAAAAGTTTTCGGCGCTTTTTTGCGCATTTTTCGAAGTGCCTTTAAATTTGTTTTTTATTTCATCTTGGACTCCTTTTTGATGCAAGCAGAAACGTTTTTGGTTCATTGTTCATGCGTTTTTTATGCATCGTAAACTAATTATTAAAACGTATTTGAATGTGTTTTTTTGACACATTTTAGGACGCGTTTACTTAAGCTGTTTTCGAGGTTTTGTTTTTAGCTTGTTTTTAAAGTGATTTTGTTTTTGTATGTATTTGTTTTGTGAATTTTAAACCATCTTTGAAGTGATTTTTCACGCGTTTTCCGATGCCTTCCTGATGACACCGTTTTCGAAGATTTTTTTTATGCGCTTTTCCACACGTTTGTCGACATATTTGTTCACTTCTTTCCATAGCCGACAACACATTCAAGAGGAAGGCTCCATGTCAATACTGCACATCTTGATTGACGAAAAAAAAAAGGTCTTTACAATGTGCCAATTGAAATTGTTTGAAAGATGTAGACTACTGGGGTCAACATTCGCAACATTCAGCACATTACAAAGTCACTCAAAATCATAATGTACACACAGCATCTTGCCAATAAATGGAAACACAAAGCTGTCCTTCGTTAGTTCACTCCATCAACGATATACGATCATCGAACATCTCAATGGGTATATAAAGTGTCGCTCGACCCAATAGCATCCCAAGCATATTGCATTTACTGTTCGTTGTTCATTGCAAGATAATGATAACCCAATGCTAAATAAATAAACCAGCTGGAAGCATAAACAATAGGAATTGTGTTTCGTTTGGATCACCATCCCACTGGGTGGTATTTTTTTTTTTTTTTTCTCCAAGTTTATTTGTAAAGAGATTGGTCTGCCCATTTAGAAATTTTACACGCCATAAAATCTAAATGAAAATAAACATTTCACTCGGTGTGGTGCTAACAGATAGTGCGTGTGTTTCGAAATTGTGAAATAGTTTACTCTTTCCCATACCTAGCCGTGCTTTTCCTGTCGTCCTACAAGCAATTTGAAGTGGGAACAGCGATGCCAACCTAGGCTTTTTCATGCCTTTTAGGCATTATTTCATTAGCTAAGGCTTTTAGGTTTTTTTATTTGCAAAAAGGCATTTTTTTTTTTTTTTTTGAAATATATATATTTTTTTTTTTTTGATTCAACGTATACTGACTTTTTATTTTTATAAATATTCTTAAGAAATCTTGGCAAAAAGAAGAACTCGATGCTCGGTCTTAAAGAATGTGTTTCCACCTTCAAACAAAAAATTAGTTTTTTGTTAATTTTTTTATATTTGTGTATAATTTTTGATTTATTGTTCCAATTTACACAAAAAAAATATTTTAGGCATTATTTTATTGAAAAAGGCATTTTTTTTTCAAGTTAGGCTTTTTTTCGTCAAACTTGGTTGGCAATGCTGAGTGGGAATAATGTGGGCGGTTTTTAAGGTTCCGTACCCAAAGGGAAAAAACGTAACCTTATTAGTTTCGCTCGGATGTCTCTCCGTCTGTCTGTCTGTCTGTCTGTCTGTCCGAACCCACTAAGCCAATTTTGTTACTAGGTCTATCTCAAGAACCGATTGACATAGAAGGCTAAAATTTACACACAACATCCGGTATAACCTCTAGTTAAACGACAAATACCAATGGAAGCGATACATCGATTGGTTTTCGATTAATTAGTAATCTGGTGAAAAAAACATTTTCATTCGCCCAAAAAACGGTTTATTTCTTGATTCACAAAAAAATACATAAATTCCTTTTTTGTAGATCATGTTCTTATCTATATATGTGCTGAATACTGTTTTGCCGAAAAGTAAATAGTTTACAAGATATTTTCAAAAAAGATAATTTTTCCATGTAAAATGCGTTGCTCTCATAAGTTTTAATCTCTACTCCCATCAAAGACAGAACCCCACCAGGGTTCCCGACTGCTAATTTCGTTGGGGAATATAATACATTTTTTTGGGGAGTACAGAACAAAATAAAAGTAATATATTTTTAGTCAATAGTTTTTAATTGGGACAGGTCGCATACAGAATGGAAAATTGGCGTGGGTTGGGTACTATAGGTAATAATTAGAAAATGAGATTCATGTGCGAGTAATTTTTGAGAGTAAAAATATTAAGTAATTAAATTAAACTAAATTGTGATGAATTCATGAAGAGGGGAAAGATTGAATGATATAGATTTTAAATAATATCTGATGTGTTGGACTTTAGCCAAATACGGAACCTTCGGTGCGCGAGTGACACTCGCACTTGGCCGGTTTTTTTTACTTCCACCCGATTCATCATTCAATGTGTGTGTATGCAATGGATGATAATATAATTAGTTTCTATTCCAAACAAAGTGTGAAGTTATTTCAAATTAGAATGCAATTTTGTAATTGTTTTCAAAATATTTACCATCGATTTATTTGTTTACCTTCTTAATTGGCTGTATGATAAAACTAATGGTATAAACATTAGGCTTTGTTTTTCCGATATAAATTCTTGAATAAATTATTCATTAAGTAGGTATAATGTTGGATAAAATGAATATGCACATAGTTGGTTCGCTAATTGTAGATTTTCTACATCCGAAAAGAGGGGATTTGAAGCTTGTTAATTGTAGGACTTAGGTCGCATTCGCTTGACAGATTTACATTCAATTTCATACCGGAAAAGCTAAATTTCCTTCGTCAATAGGGTGTGTGTTTTTTTAGCTTCGTATCTCAGCACGCAATTACATGTTTATTATATTATACGAGTATAAATACATTTAAATTAAGACTCGGGATATTTTGTAACTTTTTCGTATTCGTAGCAAGGGAAAGATATTGTATTCGAACAAATGTCTCAAGTGCGGGAATGGTTGCCAAACGTCAATTATGTGTACTCTGCACCTTGTCATAAGGCAAAAAGAGTAACTGCGTTTTTGGTGGAACGAAATGTCGAGGTCCTTGAATGGCTTGGAAACTCCCCAAACCGTAACCAGTTAAAATGTCTTTGGGAGCTAATGAAACGAGAGGCAAAGAAAAATTAACAAATAAGTTATAAATAATAACACGCTTGGAGTATGGCACAGGAGCAAAAATATTAAAAATAGGTATTGTATGAAATGGATTGAAAGTATGTCCAAAAGAGTCGAGCCGGTTATAACTGCAAGAGAAGGGGTAACATAATATTTATTTATTTATTTTATAGGATACTAGCGGATACCCTGTTTGTGCTACTATACGCTAATAAAATGAAATAAGTGTGTTTGCAAAAAAAGAAAATTTTGTTAATTTATTAACTTCATTGTCTTAATGCTAGCGGATAAACAATATTTTAGTTTTTTCGGTAGGTGTGTAAACATAAAGATTTTTTAGGGTTCCAACTCTAGAGCAAGCAACATATAATAATTGGCCTTGCGAAAAATAGGAATTTTCTAAGTTCAAACCAGCAACACTTAGCGATTGGCCTTGAGCCTTATTGATGGTTATGGCGAAAGCAAGACCCACTGGAAACTGTAATCGTTTGAAATCGAATGGTAAATCGTTTGAAATCATTAGAATTCGTGGTATCAGCACTTCTTCTCCTTTACATTTGCCGCTGATGATTGCGGCTTGGTTTAATTTGGAGATAGTTTTTTAACAGCAAGTCTTGTTCCGTTGTACAATTTCGGTGGATCTAAGTTGCGAATGAGCATCACTTTTAAAGTTAAGATGTGCGGTGGCATTCCAGAAGGTTCCAGAGAGTAAAGAAACTCTATTGGATAGTTAACAGCTTATTTTGTATATGAGCTAAATATTCAGTTTGTATGGGAGCTGCCACGCCAACTGGTATGATCCCACCCAATGTTCTCATGACTATTCACATTAACAAATAATCAACGTGCCCAAATTTCTAAGACTTTGGCTATTATATAGTACTGTAGATATATGATATTAAATATTTACTTTGTATGGGAGCTCCCATTCCCACTGGTCCGATCCCGCCCATTATTCAAATCAGTAACATATGGGATACTGCAATGTTTCAAAACTCTTGCTATCACAATAGTCGAGATATATGATGTTATTCAATTTATGTGGGAGGGGCCATGCCCACTTGAAATATATATAGCCGAAAACCTAATTTGGACTATAACCTTTCAAATGAAACCGGTTTGGGCCAAATCGGTTGGATAGTTTTTGAGTCTATAGAGGACAAACATACAAACATTGTATTTTATATATATATAGATTTTTGAAAGCGTAGAAGTCATTTTCAGTATGTTAAAATAAATAAAGTCATATTTTTTCTTGTGGACGTAATAATTTGATTTACAAAAAAAATTTCAGCCGTTTCTGCTCATTTTTGGCAGATCATTTTGGTATGAACGTTTTGTGATCAAACTACACATTTTGTACGAAAGTAGAGCTAAAGACCAGGTCTAACCTGAGGAACTTTATAAAGCTCGAGGAGTTTTTTTTTGGGCAAAAGAAGCCGCCTGATCTTGGCAAAAAAATGTTCCCTAAAGCCGATGTCCTTGCCATATTCGATATTTTTATTGAGCTCATATTATTTTGTAATTGACAGTGACTTTGAAAGGTATATGGGTTTCTTGTATGGCTATGCATTTTGACCAGCTAAACGGGGGACCCATTATTTGAAAAGATGTGAAGAGCTCAGTTGGGTCTTCTTTGCATTGGACAACTAAATTATTTCCTAATATGTTCGATATACCTACATTAAAATAAATAAATATTGTATAGGGACCCACAACCATTAGTTTTGTGTGATTTTTTTTTTTAATATTTTTAAGTTTGGAAAAGTCGAGAAATTATTTTTTTTCGACGGAATTTTGCAGAAGAAACGATTTGCTCCTTTTCGGACAGGCAAGACATTCGTCATTTCATTGATTCTGGGAACAATTCGGTCAAGATCTCATATAGGTCACATTGTTGGAAGGCGATCGAACTGGACATTCCGCTTTGAAGCTGCCGATGAATCTTCTCACGGTTGACAAGCCAACGTGAACAATGACCAAGTGACAGCGAAATTGATGCGAGAATGCAAAATCATCATTTGGGATGGATGCACAAAATTATAAAAATCTCGATTGGATATAGATTAGCTAACGGGCAATACTAGCAGCAAAGAATAAGAACGAGCGTTGATTGCTTGAACTTCATATTCAAAGTCAAATCGCTGGAGAACTGCATTCGTACAAATCTGATGGCAGCGTGACCGACGAGGATGAAGAGACCAACTAATCGACGGAATTTTTTGACTCTCTTGATGTGCCAGGAATTCTGCCGCACAATTTACAGCTAAAAGTGGGATCGCTTATAATCATGCTTCGGAATCTGAATCATCCGAAATTGTGCAACGGTACGCGGTTGTCCGTCAAGAAACTGATGGACAATGTCGTTCAAGCGACAATCATCAAACGCAAATTCAAAGGAGAGGAAGTCCTTATCCCACGAATTCCGATTATTCCATTTGATCTTCCATTCCAATTCAAGCCGATTCCGTTTCCCGTTCGATAGAATTTTACGATGACAATCTATAAATCGCAAGGCCAATCGTTGGAAGTCTGCGGAATTAATCTCGAATTTTCCTTTTCAGATTTCATTCTCTACTGATTTCGATTGCATTCAAATTAATCACATTGAAATTTGAACTACAGTCGAATCCCTCTAAGTCGCATCTCCTTTAACTAGAATTTCCCTCTAACTCGAATTTTTCGACCCCATTTTTGCATTTCCTTAAATTTTGCATACAAAAGTCATCCTCTGAGCAAATTAGCAAAATAAAAACTAACGAGCACAGTCGCCACATTTGATCATTACTTTATAATAATTTAAAAAATAATAATATGTGATCTGAGTACATGAAGAGTAGACCTAGTTGAAATAAATATGTGGATTGATTGGTCTGTGGTTACAAATAGGATTTCGGACTTAAATTATTTTAATCATTTTTAGCTACAGTTGGTCATTTTTATTTCCAATATTGGACACAAACTTTATTTTCAAGTGGCAACAGTGGTAACGTATAGTTTCTCTCGTGGACGGAAACAGCTAAGAGGATTTCAACCGGCAAGAACTCGTATTGATAAATATGTTAATACACAAAGTTGGACAAGAAACAAATTCGAAATCGGCCTTAAAAATCAATTGCTCACAAAAATAAGGTCTGTGAAAGAGATAAAAATTTGCCGGTTGTCGAATGTTCTCCCAGAACATTTAGTATGTTGCTAAAAGGTAAGTTATATATTTATTTGTGAGATGGATTAGATAAAAGTGACTCAAAAGTATGTCCATTCCATGTACTTTCAGCTCTCTAAGAGAGTTTCGTTAATTTTTTTTTTTTTTTTTTTTGTTGACTTTGACAGCAGTGCTGCCACTTTGCTACGATCGTAGCAAAACTGCTACGCGATTTCCAATTTGGTACGCTGCTACTCACTTTCCCTAAAAACGTCTATTTTGCTACTTTTTTTTTAAAGAACGAAATGTCAAAATAAGTTTTGGAATTTTTCTTGAAAAAAAAATAAACGAAAATAATCTCCCTTATTCCGAGTGGCGTTTACGACGAATTATAAAACGCCAATTTGAATTTGGAATTACGAGAGGCGTTTTTGAGTCGTTGATTGCCATTTGTCACTGAACGTCATGTGGAACCTATTGGCGTACGACGAACGTCATGTGAGAAACTTCACTGCTATTCTGTAAAGCTTTGAACGCCACAAAACGACAAGAAAAACGACGGTATTTGTCGTTTGGAAGTTACTGAACGACAAGCAGTGAACGACGGCTAAAAATTATATAATAAAGTATATTCTTAAATTGGTAGTTTACTCAAATGACTAGACTAAATTAGATTAATTTTAAGGGTAAAAGTAACCAACCAGAAACAATTTAAGACTTTGGTTGAAGTAATGGAAAAAGATCTTCGCTGGCAAAGGGATTTCAAAGGGGAGTCTTAAATGTTGATACCAAAGTTGAATGGGACTCTATTGCTCTAACCACTTAATAGCTTAGGACCACCATCAAGAGATGGAAAAGAGTGGCAAAAAGTAAGTCTATGTTTAACTTAACACTAGGTATACAAATTTAATTAGCTTAATGCACATATTTCACAGGTTTGGTCTGATATTAAATTCAAAGTAAAAAAAAAACTTCTTCACAACAAAAAGAAAAGTATTTGTCAGATTTGGAAGAAGTTGTTTCAAATCTTCTTAGCTCCCAAAAAATGATATGTCCGAAAGGAAAAGTTTTGGGTGGTGCACAAAGTGTTTTAACTCCGAAGTCATCCACATCAAAGAAAAATCCTTGTACATGCACATCGACTTCAGCCTCATTCATCCATTCATCCACTTCAAAAATATAAATAACATATAAATAACATAAACTGATACCGCCATTTATCTGTCATTGGCGCATATCAGCTGGTGTGGATAGTGGATCGTATGTGGAATGTGAACTACTTACCGACAACGTTTTACCCTGTCGTGAAAGTTATGGAATACACCTTTTAAAGTGAAACGCCTCATTTCACGACAAACGTCGTGAAAGTAAAACGGCACTCGGAATAAGGGTGAATATTAAACTTTACTCACTTTCCCACACCAACTTACGAGTGTATTTGTTTTTCCATACCCAACAAGTACCCATTTCTTGGGATGTGTTAGTAGTGTATTCACAGTGTGAAAATACAAAATTCGGACCTCCATACCTACATACTTAACTTCTACGATTTGAAAATGATGAAACTCATACATCGGTAATTGGTTATCATTTCTCTTCTTTTCCTTCAGCAAGTGTAAATGAATTCTTTGCACTTTGGTACGTGATGAATATTTAACAAACAACGAATTGCAAATGGAAAACCTTACAGCTTACAGTTTGCATCAGGAGCGTTGTTAGATTCCAGTTTTAAGAGTGTGAGTCCATTCAAACTCAATCAATCAGATGAATACGGCAGGTTTAAGTAAGTTTTTCATCAATAGGTTCAATTTATTGAGTAGAGAACAAATTTGCTGTATTTTTGGTTAATCTCAGACTTGAATCGAAAAATGCTGTAACGAATTATGGATGAGTGCAAGAAGACAATATACCTATAAGATGTGTTCTATTGACCTTGTGACTGTTGCTGCTTGATGTAGATTGACGAACATTCTGGGTTTCAGAAAAGACTTATGTTTGATTGAGGGAAAGTATGATCCTTTTAGCTAAATATGCAACCAGGTGAAAGTTCGTGGATTTTCATTGATTTGGGACCAAATAATAAGAGAGCTAAAAACATTTGTCGAAGACGTATACGAGAATGTGCTCTTGGAGAGGTTTTGATTTTAGTTAATGAAACGGAACGGAATGACAGTTTGATAAAATGGGTTGACATTGCTTTGCTTATAGACAATAGGCTATATGACACCATGAGCTGTCAGAATACAAGGAAAGAACAAAATTTCTCCTAGATCCTTCTCTCCCATCGGAATTGTTGGTTGGTCCTATTCCTCCCAGAGAGTGACAAACCGACAATAACAGTAATTCAGCAGTGACAAGCTTTAACGCTTCGTCAACACATACAGTTTTTATTTATGCAATTGACCAACAAGTACATACATACGGTCATTTCCAAACTCAACAGACAACCAGCAGTCAACTCCTGTAACCTGAATCTGCTTTAATTCCTAAAGGATCCAAAGTGCAAAACAAAAACACGAAAATACAGTTGAAAAGAGATTGCCTTCGTCGGTTCCATAGCTCGTTTGTGTGTAAAGCACTGCGGTACTCTGGTCCACCGAACAGACCAGAGAAGTCTGCCGAAGGAAACGCCACACGATTGCACTATGCACTATATTTAGCCATCTCCATTGGTATACTCTACACCACCGAAGCACTACCTTTGGCTGAATGTAATCCGATTCCGCACTTCGGGGTAGGTATATATATGAAAAAAGTGCAATGACGTGCAATTATTTCGCGCCTGTTATTCAGTTGCCTGGATTTGTTTTAATTGATCCTATGTAGTTTCGCTGCATTCGTCCTAGTTGATTAAATTCCAGCAGCCGAACCGTGGATGGACTGCGGGAGACGATAATTGAAATTTTCCATTTAACACGTGAAAGGTGAAACCCACGCAAAGGAAGAAAACGGAGGCGAGCCTGGTGAAAACAATTTCAAGAACTTACACTTGGAAGCACAATGTCGGTGATATTTTAATTATTAGCCACCGGATGTGATTCGTATCGCTGGCTTAAATTTCTCACTCAACTCTTAAGTGCGGGAAATTTCTACTGCAAGTAAGTGGGACGACACGGGCCGGGCATGAATGAAATACGGAGCGGCGATGTCTCTGGTACACTAGTTTTCCGTGATTTAAACTTAACTGGAATTTATATCCAGTTCGTGACTGGACTTAATGAACTTTTTAGCTTCTGGTGAGGTGCTATGCAAATGGAAATGGAATAATTTTTGTTCGTGTGGGAAGGTGGTATGCTCAAGGTCTGAATATTGCTTTCACGGGCAATGAGGTTGCGACAAATTATTTGGTGAATTTCTTTAAGGTATGCAATAGACTTTAAAGGTGGTACAAGTTCAAGGCGATTACGTTTTAACGACATCGATGTAAGTTAAAGTTGTAGGTCCTGTTTTAGACAGATCAATATACACCAGCTGGAAGAAGGATACAATTCATTCTGCGACGTGTATCGACTTGTTTTCCATAACTTGGAGCACATGATTTTATAAATGTTCTATAGCAAATGATGTAATGTTTGCGAATGGATGCGGTAATGGTCGCCGGAGGGCGATTGCTCTTGCTACTACCACTAACAGAAGTAGGCATTTATGGTTTGGTTTGTGGTCCGGCGAGGAGTAATTCGTGCAAAACTCATATGTATCAGCATTGCCCGCCGGGAGCAGCGTTCTCTCCCGTGCTACAATTGTAGATTTTTTTTTTAGTTTTTGAGTACATTTTTAGGTACTTTTTATAAATTCATCAACGAAACTTTCTCGATACTAGATTAAAGAAAACAAAAAATTGGATATCTAACTCAAATGGCAGTTATATAAAATAACAATATAAGTTTTCAAAAGTGTAAGCTCTCAGTAACAGGCAATTGTCGCAAGTTCTGGCTAGAGGGCTATAAGCGGCTACTGTGCTATTTTATAAGGTCTTACAACTCACAAGTATATGTGAAAATACAAAGATCGTGATTTCTGTAGTATTTTTTGATAAATAATTTAAAAAAACTCACATCTTCGAAATTTTTAAGAACAAGAAAGTACGTACCTACGTATTATTAATAATACTTATATTATCTTTTATATGTATATTGGTCAAAATCGTTAGAGCGGTTTTTGTAAAATTTGTCAGACAAAACAGTACCTATACTAGATATTGCGTAAATATTTAGGTGAAAACCGATTATAAGTTATTGTTCGGTATGTAAGCATTGCTTCGTAGTTTAATCGAAATCAACGATGGGGTTTTCGAGATATGAGCTGAGCAGTTTTTAAAATTAGCGTTTTCGGTGCTTCGAATTGAAAATTAAGGACACAATAGTTTTGAAAACATCCATTTGACTTTAAGTCTGCATTTTGGTCAGAATCGTTAGAGCCGTTTTCCGGTAAACTGAAAAAACTAAATGTTAAAAAATCCCTTTTTTCAAAAATCCATTGTACGATAATATAGAGAAAAACTGAGTTTGCTATTAAGTTATAAATGACCACATTACCTTAGAATTTATTTTTTGTTACAATTGTATAAAGCGTTCTCGAGATATGTCGAAATTTCAAAAGTACCGTTGTTCGAATTTTTAGCCAAAAACTGGGTACGCAGTCCTGGTAACCTCACCTACTTAAGCTTAAATATAAATTTTGGTTGAAATCGTTTAAGCCGTTTTCGATCAAATCAAACTGGTACGAAAATTTTATATGGGAAGTACCATTAATATTGAGGTTAGGTACCTTGAAAAAAAAAACACATCCCGAGCTGTAAGCCAAAAAACTCCAAATCCGAGGTTTGAACGTAATCCGGGAAGCCGTTTAGGCTGTAGGCCTGTGGAAGGACGGACAGACGGACAGACCGGACAGAATTTTGTGACCCACTTTTTTGAGTTCCTCTATCATCGTAATATCAGAATTCATTAAAATCTCGAGTTCGAAATTTTGGACGAAACCAATATCTTTCTCTTACTACGTAATGGAGAAATTTAAAAAGTGTTTGTAACAACAGACTTACAGCCCTATTACGGCTATCAAATATCAATTATTTGATACTTGATAACATCTATCAATTCATCGATATTTTGGTATTATGAGTACCTATCAATTGATAGTTTTTACACCATTGTGAACGCTAATCAAAATATCATTGAGAATGGGTTGTGTTTTGAAGTTTGACGTTAATAATTTGTATGACATACAAAAACCAAAATAAAACTACTTCATCAAAATCCATTTAAAAAAAAAACAACCGATGACATTTCGGTCTAAATTTTATTATTTGATGTTAAAAGAAATTTTTAGCCGCCTGAATATTTGATACGTATCAACAAGAAATTTGTTGATGTGTTCAAATAAAACAAATATTTGAAAATGTATAGTATCTATATATGTATATGTGAATTTTGTTTAAACAAATTTCCGATTCTTACTGAAAATACCATAAAGCCGTTCATGGTACATTATTGCGTAGGTACTACCTTCAGATCCATTTGAGTTGGTACAGCAATGAGTTGGTACAGCAACAGAAAAGTTGCGAAGCTCCTCCATCTATATACTAACTGCAAAGGATTACATGCAAATACACACAATCATAGTGCTTTCGCTTTGATAAAGCTCTAGACACCTCGTCTGGGCTATACGAGAATAATCCCCCTAAGTTTGTTAAGTTTCCTCAATAATTCCCTCATCAAAGCAGCCTCTGCGAAAAGGACTCAACTTACTCACCACGATTTTAAAGTTTTACCTTAAGTGACTGTAATTGTAAATAAATTGTGTAGGTTGTGAAACTGAGCTCCCAGCTCCAACCTCTCTGTGACTTGTTTTATGCAGTCAAAACCTACATACGAGTGCATATCTTAAAGGCTCACATGCCTCAACCATCGTATGTGTCATATTCGAGCAGTTTGATATTAAAGAGCAATTGGGACCACCCATAGGTTACATATACGTGGCCGGAATCGAGCCTAGTATCACATTAAGGAATGCCAGGACAAGCTGGTTGACGACTCTTCCATTTCCAGTACCCCTTCCAGTAACAATCCTGCAACTCACTTAATGGACGCTCCACTTCAGCTCAAGTCCACTCCAGACTTAGGCAGCTGCAACTCGCCAACCACATTTAGATGCTTTTGAAATTCTTTAAATCCAAGGGAAATGCAAATCGTCCTGTGTTAATCCACAAATTACCCCTTAATTACTTATTCAACATTCGGCTGTTCCTTTGAATGCAAAAGAGCGTCGTCTACAGTTCATGCCACACGGTATAAAGTTCCCTCTTGAGGTGTAAGTTAACACAATGGCTACCCGAGAAACACGAGTACCTTCATCACCAGCACATGGTGGCAACTGGCAAGTTGGTAATTTGTAAACAGGTAAACGACATCATGCAATTTTCATTCTTTCCATTTTTACATATATAGGATTTCCTGCGTGCCATCAGCAACACAATGTTCTGGAATTGAATTAAAAGCGGCAACAGTTGAGTGTGCTCTGTTCTGATGTTTGCCCCCCCTGACACAGACGCTCGTTCCATTTGCAATTGCAATTGTTATCATTCACAGTCAAAGTTAACGTCTGACGGTTGTTGCTGGTAATTCGAGTATGCCTTGTGGTGCACCGGTGCTGGCACAATTAAGTCCTTCAGTGAAACCAGTAGCTTTCATTTTACTTTTACTTTTGAGCTGAGTTCGTATCCACACTTTGAACCAGTTCACTCGGCCGGCGGTATGATGGTGGTCAGTGTGCTGTAAAGAGTACAGGCCAGCACGAAAAAGACGACAAGAACAGAAGAGCAGACAGTCTTTTTAATTAACCAAAAACTTAACAGAAGTGGGTGTACTTGGTGCAGTCGGGACAGCTTTATTGAGAAATCAGTTCACTGAGGGATGTAATAAATGAAATTACTGTCTTTTGAAGAAATTTACAAAGAACTTGGTATAGGTGCTCTTAGACAAACTTGTAATAAATGTCCGAGGCAACAAGTCGTTATTGATTTCGCAGCCATCGATCGTTGAGTTGTGTAAGAGTGGAACCTACTTATAGACTGAGACAATTGAACAACAATTCGAAACCTTGGCAGGCATAAAGGCTTTTGACCGTGGGTTGGGTACGAAAACTCCAAAATTAAAATCCCCAGACTGAAATCCCCAAGTCAATATCCCCAAACAGAAAATCCCCAAATCCAAAATACTTAATCATTCAAACTATGAAATCTGTATGGGGGGGCATGCTGCCCCCCTGCAACCCCCCTGCTTGGGTTTACTGTTGGATTACGGGGCGGGTGCAATGTTGGTCTTATTACTAAAACTTGTACATGTATGTACAATCGTCGTCTGTGTACAATCGGAATGTACAATAATCGTCATCTACTGTGGGGATTTTGCGTTTGCAAAACGTTTGGGGATTTTCTTGGGGATAATCAATTCGGGCATTTTTCAAAAGGTGGGGATTTTGGGGTTTGGGGATTTTGCACTTGTGTATTATGTAGGTATCCCCAAGTCAGCCACCTATAACTACAACAACTATGCAACTACGAATGCAGACAGTTTTCTCCTAAACAAATCAATTGTAGGAGAAGGCAAACCATTTCGAACACTTTCGCCCCAGGGATATCTTTGTCTATCTTATTTCCCAACTCAATTTCTTCTCTACATCAATGGCCGCCCTGAAGTTGTCTCTGTTTCTATTTCAATTTATTCAGCAAACGGAATTCCGCTGCCAAATCCCAAAAGTATCCACTTACTTAAGCACATCTAGGAAGTAATGAGTCCGTTAATTTAAAACGATAACCCTAACCGATTTCCGCAAAACCACTGAATCCACATGAAATTAATAAATATTTCATCGAAAATGTACACCAGGTACACACTCACATACACACACAGTAAGGTGGACAATAAAAGTCCATGGACTTGCGTGACTTGGTGCTGTATTAATAATTTTCGTTCATTGACTTGACGATTGCATTCTGTGTCCTGCCATAATGAAAGGCTACCTAATTTACTGAACAATGAACAAGCAACTCATGTTCCAAATCAGTGACTACGTGACAGCTATGATAATTGCAAAGCAAGGTAATTTTACAAATTAAATAATTAATTTTCAAAATGCGATGCGTCCAAGGAACAGGACTCACAAATACTCCCATTAAAGTAATGGCACTGGCTTCGGTGAAATTTTCTTCTTGAACCTAAGCAGCTCTTTGTCAAAACACGAAACATAAAGATAGTCCTTGAGACACAACGGCAAACAATTCCAACCTCTCGGACACACATTTTGCATAATAAATGAATATCATTTGTGTCCTAGACAAGCAACAGATAAAGGACTTTTATTCGACTTTGCCTCACCATTGCCTATGGGCCTTACACTGATAATCATTTTGAACATTGACACTAAATATTTTGTAGGTAGAAAATTTCGCCAAAATTGAGCTCGAAAAATTTTGCCTGGACACTAAAAATGATTCGCGATATGCCTCACTTGACAAAGATCTCGCTGGAGGATACAATGGTTTTAAGTTTGCAGTTCATAAATAGTTTAAGGACTTGAATCTTAGGAAAGCTACTCGTTTTGGTAGTAGCTGGAATTTCGAGTCGAGTAAAATGACATAGAAATAAATAAATTAGCGAAATCTTAAGGATCATGAATACCAATCTGTTTGCACCAGAGAGCTGAGAGCATCCACCAGTTAGGTTGTGAAATCAAACACAAAGAA
Source organism: Cheilosia vernalis (assembly GCA_949126925.1). NCBI lineage: Eukaryota > Metazoa > Arthropoda > Insecta > Diptera > Syrphidae > Cheilosia > Cheilosia vernalis. The sequence continues at coordinate 100,737,023 of OX421358.1, read as the reverse complement.
ATCGATAAACTATATAGCATTGGATGCGTAAGGTCCATTTTATTCACTCGAAGTTGAACACAACTTGGGAAGTTTCCCATATAAAAATCCCCAAGTTGTGTTCAACTTCGAGTGAATAAAATGGGCCTAAGTGTGATATTTCTGTTACCGGCGTAAGCTGTCCAGTATCTTCAAATTGTTAAAGTATAAGGACCTTGGGGGCATGTTAACATTCTTTTGGTTTAATAAGAGCCCATCGTTTTAACACCTCAATTTCTTTGTTTTCAAAGCTCGATATTGGTACAAATTCGAAAGCAAGATGTATGAGCTATCGAAACTGCGATATAAACAAGACCGAGTATTCGACCACATATTTCGAAGTTCAAGGGCGATGGAGGCTCTAAAGTCTAAACAACTGGTTCTGTGAAAAGTGCAGAACGAAAACGCCGCATAAGCCTGATAAGCAGGGATCGGATTTTGTTGACCTAAAAAAAAAAAAATAGCAAAACTTATAAATGCCTTTTTTATTGAAAAGGAAATAAAAAAGTTTTGCATTAGTTATAATAACACTGTACAACCACATGTACATTTTAAAATTTGCTGGCAACAAACGCCTTCGATTTTTGTTCAGGAGAGCTTTGAAAGAGCTGAAGGACCTCTCCACCTGGGCAGAGACAAGTGGAGTCCAATTGAAAGATGTCACGTTGCAGTTTCAGTTGCAGTTGGTAAGAAACTTATCCAAAAAGTTTGCTTCGACACATAAAGAAAAGCCAAACAAAACACAAGCATTTTGTCCAAAAAGCTTTGTTTGCATGGTAACAAGTAAACAATAAAGTGCACGACTGGGTCGCACGAAACTTTCTCGTTTAGTGCGAGCCTGACTGACTTTCAGAGTCTTCCGCAAATCGAAAATTGAGGACACAAAAGTTTTGAAAACATCCATTTGAATCTAAGTTTGCATTTTGGTCAAAATCGTTATTGCCGTTTTCCGGTAAACTGACAAAAACTAAAAGTCCTTTTTTCAAAAATCCTTTGTACGATAATATAGAGAAAAACTGAGTTTGCTATTGAGCTATAAAAGACCAAATTACCTTAAAAATGAATTTTTGTTACAATCGTATAGGTAGACCGTTTTCGAGATATTTCGAAATTTCAAAAGTACCGTTGTTCGAATTTTTAGCCAAAAACTGGGTACGCAGTCCTGGTAACCTCACCTACTTAAGCTTAAATATCAATTTTGGTTGAAATCGTTAGAGCCGTTTTTGATCAAATCAAACTGGTACGAAAATGTTGTATGGGAAGTACCATTAATATTGAGGTTACTTTGCAAAAAAAAAACACCTCCCGAGCTGTAAGCCCAAAAACCCCAAATCCGAGGTTTGAACGTAATCCGGGAAGCCGTTTAGGCTGTAGGCCTGTGGAAGGACGGACAGACGGACAGACGGACAGACCGGACAGAATTTTGTGACCCACTTTTTTGAGTTCCTCTATCATCGTAATATCAGAATTGATTAAAATCTCGAGTTCGAAATTTTGTACGAAACCAATATCTTCTCTTACTACGTAATGGAGAAAGTTAAAAATGCGACATTCTAGTCGAATCTGATTACTCGCTATTGACGAGATTAGTAATAGGTGCAAACATCGGAGGTGTTTTCGCGATTTTATTTTTTTTTAATTTCATAGCTAAGAAGAACGTCAACAAAATCCGATCCCTGCTGATAAGTTATAGTGGTACCTACTTCTTTAGACAAGAATAATCGAGCGATCGACCGAATTGAGAGACATCTCGAGAATCAAAAAACAAAGCAAGATGGTTAAGGAAATGAGCGCCGGAATGATACAGACATGAACAGGGAACAGGGACGGCGTAGGGTTTTAAGTCCCAGTTTTTACTTTTGGGACTTATGTCCCTCTTAAGTGAGACATAAGTCCCGCCAAAATCAATTTGGGACTTATGTCCCACCAAATATATATATTTTTTTGATAAGCTTATAGCATTTTCATAACTCACAACAAGAATGTTGTCACTTTACAAAAGTAAAATAAAGCCATATTTCAACAGTTGGTCTTATTTCACTCCGACAAAGTGCAATAACGCCAACAAAATTTGCGTAATAAGACCAACCTTGCACCCGGCCCGTAATCCAAAAGTAAACCCAAGCAGGGGGGTTGCATACACACATATTTCATAGTTTGAAAGCGCAATAAAACCATTTTGGCGTTATTGCACTTTGTCGGAGTGAAATAAGAATAACTATTGAAATATGGCTTTATTTCACTTTTTTAAAGTGAAAAAAGGCCAAATTTTCAGATTTGGCCTTATTTCACGGCCCCGTTTTTCTGTACACTACCTCTCCAAAAAATTTGGGACTTATGTCCCATCTTCGACAAAATATTTTGGAACTTATGTCCCGATGGTGTGGGATATAAGTCCCAAATTGAATTTAGGACTTTTGTCTCACTTAAGTGGGACATAGTTAAAATTGGGACTTATGTCCCGGTGACTTATGTCCCCGCGCCATAGGGAACACTTAAAGCAAGGTCAGTCTCAGTACAAAAAATGAATACTTCTGCAGATTTTACATGTCGCAAGACCATCTAAGTCCCGTTCTCGAGGCGAACGCACCATTTAACCCGGTCGTTGCGCAATCTAATCACCCGATGAATGTTGTAAGAAGATAACAACAGATTTCGAATCTTAATTCCAAGTGGGCTGCTGTGGAAGACGATACCGATACCATTCTTACTTACTGCTATCAACCTGGGCTGTAGCCAATTTGTATCTCCAGTTACGCACTCCAAGAGGGTTTCACTTAAGGACCACAGTAGACGATGTCTTTCTCTTGTAAGAGAAAGCTTCTGGATAGCATGCATTCCTTAGCCATTATTGAATTTAATTCATAAATACCTTCGTATGACCCATCGAACATACGAAAGGATACCCTTTGTTACTTCTCTGCGGTGACATTAAGCAGTTGTATCGTCATCCAGAGGAAATCTTTTGTAATCCTTAATCATTAAAAAAAAGGTTTTTTGTCAATTCACATCGACTTCCTAGCAATTTAGCTATTTCTATTCAAGTCCATAATAATTTAAGACCGTTGAAATTGAAAGGAAACCAATTTGAGTGGTTTTCAAATACCTCCACTATCGATCGAATACAGTCCTTTCAAAGCACTTCCATTCCGGGAAACCATCAATTACCAAGTATGTTTCCAATGCGAATCGAATGCAGTTACTTGACAATTGAATAATGAATGTAGATTATTGGTTGAACGAAGTATCCCTGAATCGACAGAATTCCAATTATTGATTTCAATCGAACGAGGACCTTCAAAGCCAATCTGGGAAGTTATTTTGAAGCTAATATTGATGAAAAGTGGTGTCGTTCGAACCTAGGCTAACCTTATCCTTATATGGGATGGACATGACACATGAATGGGACGGGTGCTATGAAAAAAATAAATTCACTAATCACTGTAGATGTACATTTTTATTGATGGTGAAGTGCGCGCGGTATTGTGGTGAATTTCACTTTATATTCAGAGACACATTTTGCTCTCTGAGTTCCCTATAATCGGACTTTCATGTTTCAGCGCATGTATTCAGCGCCATAATCTAAAATCTCTCTGTTCTCTTATAGTCGTGTATGCCGTGTTCGCTTAAACATAAAACACATCCGACAGTGTTCTTGCAGATTATGTTAAGCGATTTTCAACAGAACTAAGTTAACAAAAATGTAGGTATAGTTGGTTGAAAATTTGGTTTAAATAATAATTCCGAGAATGAACAATGCACATCTTCGCTTCCATGATACTTGATTTGAGATTCTTCAAACTTTCGTTTTCAAATTGTGCAGCGGTGAGCCCGGAACATCCAAAAATAAGTTTTGTTGTATTTTAAATGACACTGACACTACCCGTTTTTCTAACCAGTCTAATTTTCCCTAAGTTCTATTTTCAATCTCATCAACTTAAACTTTTATTTTTACGACAAAAAGTACCATATATCCTTCCAATACGAAGCCACTAAGCCCAAAATCGTAAAAATCGAAGGATCCATTCTCGAGTTATAAGTGCACACACAGACGTCAGTCTCTTTTATATAGAGGGTTACCTACCCGGTTTGTCCGTGCCTTATGCTATGCTATATCTTTAAAACAAAAAACCAACCATACCCATCCACAAAATTTCATTGAAATAAGTTAAGTGGTTTCGGAGATCGACAACAACGCAACGTATCGGATAGGTCAGCGCACCTACCCAATTACCCTGCAAAATTTTGAAAATAAATTTCTTTCTTAGATTTCCTTACTGTGAATGTGCAATAAGAGCCATAAGAGCATTATGTTTTCACTAAACTTGAACTTACTTTTTCTCTTGGTCACATGGTCATTTTTTATTCCATTGTGTAATTTTTTATGAAATGAAATATTATGAATATTTAAAAAAAATAATATGTGATCTGTGTACATAAAGAATATGTTTAAATAAATAAATAGAATTGATTGTTCTGTATTTACAAATATTTCGGACTTAAATTATTTTGGTCATTTTAAGCTACAGTTGGTCATTTTTAACTTTCTCCATTACGTGGTAAGAGAAATAATAATTGTTTTCGTGCAAAATTTCGAACTCAAAATATTAATCAATTCTGATATTACGATGATAGAGGAACTAAAAACGTGGGTCGCAAAATTCTTGCCGGTCTGTTCGCCTGTCCGTCCTTCCACAGGCCTACAGCTTAAACGGCTTCCCTTATTACGTACGGATTTGGAGTTTTTGGGCTTACAGTTCGGGAGGTTTTTTTTTTTTCAAGGTAAACTCAATATTAATGGTACCTACCTACTTTTCATATAAAATTTTCGTACCAGTTTGATTTGATCGAAAACGGCTCTAACGATTTGAATCAAAATTGATATTTAAGCTTGAGGTTACCATGACTGCGTACCCAGTTTTTGGCTAAAAATTCGAACAACGGTACTTTTGAAATTTCGACATATCTCGAAAACGGTCTATACGATTGTCATTAAATTTAATTTCTAAGGTATAATGTTTCCATTTATAACTTAAAAGCAAACTCAGTTTTTCTTTATGTTATCGTACAATGGATTTTTGAAAAAAAAAAAAAAGTATTTTTTTTTTAAATTAGTCTTTTTCAGTTTACCGGAAAACGGCGATAACGATTTTGACCAAAATGCAAACTAAGAGTCAAATGGATGTTTTCAAAACTATTGTGTCCTTAATTTTCGATTTGCTGAAGACTCTGAAAGTCGGTCGTGCACTTTATTATTTCCAGTTTTGGACATAAACTTTATTTTCAAGTGGCAACCGACGAACAATATATTGGAAAATTTTCAACGATTTGAAGCATAGATTTGTGTCTCGGAAGTCCACTACCACTAATCTGGCCTGCTTCTCTCAGTATATTATAAATGCTATTGAAGGTGGTTGTCCAGTCGAATGTGCATATATTGACTTCAGTAAAGGCATTTGAGTCTGTCAATCATCATATCTTATATTAAGAAAAAAAAACTTGAAAGTTTTGGGTTTCACTCTGCAATGCTTGAGTGGTTAGCATCTTATTTGATTGGCAGGAGTCAAAGGGTTAAAGTAGATGATTACTTTTCACGAGCTTTTGGATGTGGTTCTGGAATCTGGATTAGTCATTTGGGTCCGTTGCTCTTTATAGTAAAATATTTCTAATGTCGGATGTATGCGGATGACATAAAACTGTTCCTTAAAATAGAAACTACACTTGTTTGTGAGTTTTTGCAATATGATCTACAAAATTTATCTATTTGGTGCGTCAACAATTGTCTAATGGTAAATATAAGAAAATGTTCTATAATATATTTCTACAGAAGTTCTTCTCTCTTTGAGTTTCAATACGAAATTGACAATATTGTACTAAACAGAGTCGAAGAGGCTAAAAATCTGGGCATTGTAATTGATTCCAGGCAGTGTTGCCCCCACTTTTAGAAAATTCATCAAAATGGCCCCTTTTCTAGTTTAAGTAAAATTTGACTCTTTGTTGACCTGTCCCTTAGACAGGCGCAGCTCAAGGCCGGCCTCTTCAGGAGCCCGTTCAACCATGGAGGTATCCCGAGTCAGACCGTCAGTGGCAGTGCAGTGAGCAGCAGCCTGTCCCATACTCAAATTACCGAGCGAATCGGATATAGAGCCGCAAGAGTTGCTGTTTCGTTCGAAACTCAAGCCTGCGGGTGTGCTCACAGCGTCCAGTTTCCTTCCACCAGTACCGCTTCCATTGCTGGTAGCAGCACCGGCTTCATTTGGAGACCGCGCGCAAACAGACCCACAGACTTTAGGGTTTATTCTCTTTACGAGCTTGGGTCGCTTCTTCTTGCTTTTCGGTTCGGCAGAAGAGGAGGCAGCGCCCGATTCGAGGGATTGGCTGGCTTCAGTTGGTGAGACCTCAACCGACCTATTTCTCTTCAAAGGCACCGCCGAAGAGCTGAAAGATGTGATTGCGCCTTCAGCAAATAAAGCATCCTTACGCTGCAAAACCGACAACTTCCTCAATGTTCTTATTAAAGGGATATTCGTCCTTGCTCATCCTGGGTTAAAAAGCAACAGAGAATATAAAATCTGAGTCATTATTTCTGTACTGGTACAAGAAAATTATCTCAAAAATACACACGTCAATATTTAATTTAATTTTAAGGTAAATTTGTTTCAAACAATATTGCAGCTTAAATCAAAAGGAAGTTATTGTATATTTTCTTAGTATCCCTAATTGTTAGTTGTTATTTTTAAAATGAGTTTACTTAAGCAAATTTTTTTGCATTTCCCCCAAATCGCAACCAACGTATATTATGTACTGTAAATAGAGACACTCTGCAAACACATCCATCCATATTGTACAGGGGTGGTAACATAAAATGTTCTCCCCCTGATGTTCAGAAGTAAACATTATTACTTCCAAGTGGCTCTTGCTGGGAATAAAGTTTTCTAATTTATCTGTTCTTTTTATTGGAACCTGAGTGGCTGTAGCAAGGAGACATTTTCAATTATGTCGTTATTTTGAATAGTAACGTGCGACATTTCCTCCCACAAAAGCGTAACACACATCTTCTAGGACGCAATTATTAATGAAAATATCCATATCCAATTAAAAATTGTGTAGCCAAATATTTACTTGGTGACTTTGTTAGCCGAAGCGTGTACTGTGCCTGTAAATATCGGTAGCTATCGTTTATGTTGACAAATCATTCTGCGGTGCCCCCATGAAGATGACAGTATTATTGCTTTGTATGTGCAATCAGATTGTTTATCTAATTAATTGGGTTTGTTGATTAGTCCGAAGTCAGAGGTACACCGCATGTCAACACCATGAAACGAATTACCGCACCAAACGGCATGTCCTTCGATATTGCTAACTAGCTGTGTCGCGTAACCAATTGCTGATTTTAATCGGGATTGTTTGCGGTAGTTATTGTTCGGTGGTCCATATTTTACTGATTGTTGCCATTTAAGTTTTGAAAATGTCGACATTTTCAGGATCCGAGAATGTGAGTGTTTGTTAGTAGTTCTAATGATTCATCTGTGGAACGATATTCTCATTAAACTGATTAAAGAAGTGTTCTTTAGCCAGAAAGTTCCTCTAATTGGTTGATTTTGTTTCTGCCTTTTTTTATTGATTTTCCTCATTGGTAATAAAGTGACAGTCTCTCATTATACCGCCCGGTTATTTGAATCCAACATGCATATATGAATAATATTCCCTAAGGTTGTGAACGTGCCCAAATGAGGCATCCTGCAGGATTAGATGTGATTGATTGATAAACACACAAAATGCTAAAACCGGGGAAACGCTTTCATCGACCACACGCTATGAAATAAATGACATTTGGCTAAGAGGACTTACAGTGGCTTCATGCTAGATGTAATGCCGAGGTAACACTCAGAAGGGCATCAATCAAATTCATGATAAATCAGCCAAAGTTAGGTTGCTAATGTTGTTGTTTACGTTTCCATGTTAGCTGTGCTTGTCGGTGGAACCGCATTTGGTCCATCTCTTGTACAAAATGTGCAATGCTAATATAAAGTTCAAATGTTGCCAATTATTCATCGAAAGCTAATGTTTGCTTGTGTGTATTGGTTTAATAATTGAGTATGGTTTTATATTCCTACAAAGTTTTACCCCCTAAAATGAGGTTGGTCAAATGTTTAAATTTTCAGTTTCGAAATGATAGGATGACCTTCGACGGGTTCAACTAAAAAGTTATAGAAACAGCTGCTTGCTATGTGAGGGCAGTGAGGCAGCGACATTAACTTTATTTTAATAATTTAATTTAATTTAGTTTCAATTAATTAAAGGTAATTTGCTTTATTCCAATTGAAAATACAAGCATTAGACTTTATTCTATGTCTCACTATCATTTTAAGTGAGAAGTTGCGCGAATGTCTGACAATTATCCGAGAGTATAAGTGCCACCAAAGAGCTTCTCAATTATATGAATACATTATATGGTTTCCCTTCCATTTATCCCAAAAATTAAAACTCCGACAAAACAAATTGTTGTGAGATGTTCGGCCTAGAAACGCGTAGAAAAGTGACTTGGGTAACGAGGAAGTAACTTATAAGGCCTGCAACCGTAAGGGAGGGTTGCTAAATGTGTATTTTTAACAAGGTGCGTTCAATGACTGCTTCCACATTTCATGCAAGTATAATGGGCAATTTTTTGGCCATTTTAAAGTGAACTTCCTGCTAAAAAAAAATACTTCGAATTGAAGACACAAAACAGTCAATATTGACACACATAATTGTCAACTCAATATACCACTAAAACTTACTTAACCTTCACTTAAGTCAGCTCAAGAAATCAAACCAAAAAAAAAACTGAAAGACACATTTCAACATCAATGTGTATCCTAGTCCCTATAACAGCTTTGTTGATATTAATACCCTTAACTAAATACAAATTTCTACTAAAAGCATTTACGTCTCATGGCCGCAAACACAAGCAAAGGCTCGACACTCATTTAAAGAAAACAACAAGGTATTGTTTTCATCCTTGAGACTATACAACATCAAGAACCTACCAATAAAGCTTATTTTGTTCATTATTTTCCTCAGAGAATGAACAAAAAACAACAATGTCCTCGAAAAGAAAACAAAAGGCTTGAACTCTATAACAAAAGAACAGGAGGAAGTCGTCGTTCAGTACTAAAAAACTTCCTCCTCCTTCTTCTTCTTCATCATCTTTTTTTTATATAGCCAGGACTTTCACATGGCTATATCCAAAGGCATTAAAATACTTTTTCGATTCTTTGAAAGTGGTTCTAGTCGCATATTAAGGACGCCATAAAACTATCAGCAAACTACCTCTGGAAGTGACTCGTATCCTTGTGAGATTATTTCCAGACCACAAAGAGTGCACAACAAAAAATGAAACTGAATGCAAAGCGTGTCCTTTTTTGCCATCAGAACAATCAAAAGAAATTTCCCAACTAAGAAATCTACCATCCCCGTCCGGATATGAACAAACAAGGAATTTAAAATGACAGAACAAAAGCTCCCGGCCTATGCAGGTGTATAGCAAGTATCGTATATCCGATCAGGATTACCTTTACCATACGTTCGGTCTGTTGATGACACACTACTTTCTTTCTTCTTATATTCAGATGGCAGGTGCAGGTGTTGAAGTTCCTTTGAAGCGATTGCGTGCTTGTTAATTGAATGAGGATACTGTTCAGACGGCCTTTTAGTGTTACTCATTATAAGGGTTGCCTATCGGAGAAGTAGCTCAATAGGCACTTCCTTTTGATGTAAGGAAAAAAGAAAATCCTTTGATGGGAGGTGCGAAATTGAGACACAGATTAACACTGGTTAGGTTGGGAGAGTAGTGGTAGAATCGTTTTTTGCAAGGCTGCACATAAGGTAGACGATTAGGCGTGTATGGCCGATGAAAATGGAAAATTACTTCCTCAAACCTTTCTGTTCCTGTGTTAAGTAGCAACTTTGTTATTATTGTTCATTACCGGATATTATTTTGAAGAAGTTAATTAGGATGGGGGAGGTCCAGTTCTTACCTGTGTATTTGATCAACTTTAAAAATGTTTGTTTAAAATTTGAGTCAGGGAAGTAAGCGGATTACAATACCTTTGACGCTATAGGAGGTTTAACGAAATGAAAGATTATTGCTGTCGTTTTTGAGTGGCATATTGGTGACGAGGAGCATTTACCCTAATTTATCACTCAGGACCAATGCAAGCCGCATTAATTCTGGTGACCCTCCTCCCTGTTGGTTATTGAAGCTTCTCTGCCATAGAAGAATTTTTAGAAACCTGTTAAGATTGAGTAGTGAGACATCAGAAAGTTCTCCAATATATTGTGGCAGTTGGAAGCTTCCGAGTTCGTAAGTGACAAGTCTCTTCATAACTGCTGCCTTTACATAATCATTATTCATTTTTTTTTTTTTTTTTTTTTTTTTTGTCCTGGAAATTGAATGTTCATTGTAAAGCCGTGGATGCTACTTCCAAATTAGACAAATAAGATGCTCTGTCACGCTGTGAGTTTGTTGGCCATTTTCCAGCCAACATTTTCACCATATTTCACAGTTTATCAATGCGTTCCACCTGTTCTTGGCTTTCCTTCAAATTTCTGTTATCTGAAGAGAAAAATCGATAGGCCTGTGGTGGTGGACTAGTTTACTAAAGTACGTGGCCATATCAATATCAAAACCAAATTCGGCACTCTAAAGCAAAATCAAAGTCAGAGAGGAATAACCCTTCAACTAATTGCCACTTATGCCCTATTTAATTTATCGTATTGCTCAGTACTTAACGTTTGTATACCTAGACCTTCCCTGTTGGCTGTAGGTTGCTTGCACAACTTGGCCAATCTAAACACTCGAGTTGGTGAAATGCAAATTGTTTGGCCAAACAGTTGAAGAGTGCAGCTTGTGTGGTTATTGGTTATCCCAATTGTATGATCAATAAGAGTGTCTCAAAAGCGAAGTATTGCAGATGACGTAACTGCAATCGAATGGTGCAATTAAGAAATTATATTGGCAGATGAGTGGCTGGCAAATTCAGAAACTGTTTTCTGGCTCTGCGTATGGATTTCTTTTACCTAGCATCTACCAACATAAGTGTTAATGTAATATCCTGCATCCGTTCACTTCGTTCTTATTAAATGAATATAAATTTCAGTATACTACTTTTAAATGTCAAAGAATGATATTTTAGTAGGTAGGTACTTTTATGTACGAGCTCTGTTACTTTTTTATGTGTAGATGGCTTGGCATCACTGTCTGTAAATATTGTTCGAGGTTAGATGTCGAAATGAGTTCTCACAAAATGTATGGTTAAAAAGGCGAATATTATAACTGATGGTGCGATTTTTTCTTTTCTATATAATTGATATTTGAAGCAATGGGTCTTAGCAATGACAAAGCTATACATTGTTCGGCAATAAAGAAAAAGGTAAGTACTAAATAAATTATCTTAAAAGGCGATAGAACCTGAATTATGATAAAACAAAAGCATTTCTATACACCAATAAACGTTTTTAGCTTCGACTTAAAATTTAAATAAATAGTTCACTGTGGCTATATTTTCAAAAAAAAAAATCTAAATTGTGGGGGTCCGCAAATTTAAAGTCGAAACTTAAATTTATTATTAAATTAAATATTTGGTCCTTCGAGCCGTATCGTGTATTTAAAAGTATATTGAAATTTATATCTTTTTAAGAGTTCTTCTAAAAAAAATACAGTTATACGAAGCGTATGTATGGATATGGAATATAGTAGGTACTTAAAAAAATATTTTTGTGTTTTTTTAACGCAGCCGCTTCACACTACCTTTAATGCCTACTTTGCAGGTTTGTACCACAAATTAAAAACAAATTTAGTATTTATTCCTATGCACCTATGCATTATGATTATTATTATAACTTTATTGTTACATCAATGAATTATATAAACAATAGAAGAATATAGTACTAGCTGCCAGGGCTTTAGGCTAAGTACCATTGTATTTTTTTTTATTTATTATTTACTGTGCAATAGCCATTTCACTCAATATGAGTAAAGTTTTGTTGCTGTTCTTCTTTTACTTTTATTTTTTTTTATCTACTTTGGAGCTTTTTAAACAAAAAAATAAGTTATTGTGCCCAAGAGGTCAAAATTAACGCTGATAATTTTAAAAACGATGCTCAAACCACAGAACGACTTGGTAACACTGCAGAGCCTAACATGAGCTTCATTGGAATTTGATTTTGATATCGAGTGGATTTTTACTTTGGAATGGTACCAATCTTTGAGACACTATTTTGAAATAGTAATGCCAGACGTCTCGCTCAGTGCGGTACTGTCCCGCTTTAAGGTTTTTTTGTCCCACTTTGAAAATTTGTCCCGTAAGACTGTTAAAATAAATAAAAAGAACTTAATATAATATTAAGTGAAATAGTTCCTCGTTACCTACTTTTAACGTGTTAGTTTCGTTTATGGTCCATGCATAGAAAACCAAAATTCAAGAAAGAACATAGCTTAATATATATAGTAATACTACTGATAAGCCATTTTTGTATAAAAATATATACAAAAATTAATTCTACAAAAGAAACAGTGGAAATTTTCGATTCGAATCGAAATCGAAATTTTTTTCTATGCATGGACCATATAGGGAAAATCCGAAAACTAAATACCTACGTTATAAGCATTTACTTTGCAAAAGTTTGACTGCCAAATAGTTAGGAGTGTCTCGTTCATATTTTTTTTAGTTTTTTTTTTTTTTTTTCTACAGTCAGTCGGGTTTTTTGGGTTCTTAAATGAACTTGTTTTATACCTATGTACAGTTCGAACTATATTGTTTTGAAATGCCTACATTTTATTTACGCCTACTGATGATTTTGCCAGATTTTTCGTTCTTTTATTTCCATTTTATTAAGCATTCTTATGATGTTTTTTTTTTTTTTTTTCTAAGATTTTTGTTCAGGAAATTTAAAGCACTGAGGGTATATGCTTTGCTTATACCCTTATTCAATTATCAGGAGTTTTCCTTTCGATAGGTTTAAGGAAGACAAGGGTTCTTTCGTGATTTTTCTGCTTCAGTTAGTATTCAAATTCGTTTAGGATTTATGGAAATAAACGGCATTTTGTTTGGGAATTTGCATGTAAATTTTGTTGTGACCCTTTGACTGATTTTGCTGGGAAATTATTTTATAAAAATCTCTATTCGATTAGGTGTTCATTGGTAGGTAGCAATTTGCAGTCTCGTGGAAATACTTTTTAAAACAAAGTCACCTTCTTAATAAATGCTTGTAGTTTCCCCCTTTGACGGATCCTCATGACTGCGAACTTTATTTGCGAAATATCTCAACTTAAAGTCATTCAATGCCATAAGTACAGTTTACTACTGATGAGGAAGGGAATCCACAATTTACACGGAAAAACAAAAATTACACAGCTGGTAAAGCTTAATGATAAGTGCAGCTGGTCCTATAGTATAGGCCCATTAAACGTTTGAATGAAACTATGTCCTATTTATAGCAGTACTCACTATATATCGCTATTCCAGTTGCTAAAAACAGAACTAGTAACTTCCTTCTTAAGTTAAATATCTACATTCAAAAGACAGAGAAGAACAATTTTCATTCTGCTGGTGGTGAATAGAGAGAAGTAGGTAATTAGTTTAGTAAAGTTTTACAATAACAAAAAAAGAAATTACGAATTATCATTTTTACATCGTCTTTGTTATTTCTCTTCTTTTTTTTCCTGTCCTGCAGACCCAATGAGAGGGAATGTCTGATGCCGTCTTTGAACTTGTACAGAATTTATTCATGCGACGCAATATTTTATAAAGTAATTAAAATTCGTTCGTGATGCGAATGAACAAACGAGAAGAGTAGAAAATAGTTGGCATGTGGCTTCCTTCCTCAATGTGGACCTTTTTTCGCCGGAAAGGGAAATTTACTTTAATTATATTTGAATGTTTCACCCACAAAGCGCTTCCGTGTTTGAGTGTTATTTCAATTTGTCTTGAACTCAATTTAATTTGGCATTTAATAAGTGATTTAATTACAAGTGCAGCTGCATTTATATAATTGGTGTTTTTGTGGAGAAAATATTTGGAAGGTACGATGGCTGTTTAGAATTACGTCTGTCAAACTGCAGATATACAAGCAAAAGACACATCTCGGACTTTCTAAATTTGCGCTTCATATTTCATGAAACTAATAAATTCAATTAATATGAAAATTTAAATGCTTTCAATATACGTCCTTGTAACTAAATTTCAAGACAAGAAATTTTATCATAAATGTAAAGATAATAATGTTTTTAGTAATCTTCTTGTAATACGAGAAGTGCCACTCCCCGTTTTCCTATCCCGCCTATTTTTTTCAAGAGCTTTGTATAGATAATGTACATTAAAGTTCCAAATCTTACAATACAAGCCCCCTTTGTCCGATTTTGACCAAACTTTGCACGACCAATACCAAAAATTAAAAAAAATTCTTCCAAAGTGTACGACTTCCGAAAGTATGAAAATTCTTCGAAAATGACCTTCCCCTTGGATTGCAGCTAATCACCAAATATAGTCGAGCGGGATTCTCAAAGCCAACCTAGTAAATGCTGCTCGGAAATAAATAAGTGACTCTTGAGTTGCCCGCAAGTAGTTAGTGATTCGAGCAACTTTTCAACTCAATTTCAATTTAAAAGCAGTTTGCCAGCACTGCACGCAATTACACCGTGAAACGTGATTCTCCTCCAGGGTATCGTAAGTTGAACACCCACTTTGTTGTGTGCTCTGGAGTGAATTCAGGCGAATAATAAAATTAGCAATCTGTGGGAGATAGCTGAAAAAAAAAACATCCGACAGCTGCTGCAAGTGTTTTTCATTCTGGTATCTGGTCTATGGAAAAAAAGAAGACTAGTTCAACAGTAGAGAGAAGACTACAAACTACTAGTTAATGTGGGAGCTGATGAAAACCGACTTGATTATCATTATCATAGTGCCGTCATGTAAATGGGTACAAGTAATTAGATAACTTTAGAATTAGCTTCGTAAAAAGTTTAAATAGGTTCAAGTGAACTTCGAAGAATGTATGACCATGGAGAGGGCAAATTCGGGGTGGATGGAATTTCCCAAATCTCGATTATTTTTCGTCACAAGGATAAGTGTTTGTTGTTGATAATTTTAACAGAGAAGTTTAATGGGGGAATGTGTATGCCAACCTCATTCAAATTACACAACTGATCTAGGGAGCGTCTGACACATATCCGACATTATAGCTGTCCTGAGATATAGCCACTTTCGAATTCGGCACAAAACTATATATAATTATGCCCCTTGCATTCGTCCCAAACCAAAAAAAATAGGGTCTCATATAAACCTAAACAAAGTTTCAAAGAACAGCATTCGAAGTTTGACAATTTTAACTAAATGAGCAACAATTATGTATACAATTGCTTTTTGGAACCTGGGACAGCTTTTATTAGTAATGTCCGAGTTAAAAGTCACCAGCATGTTTCATGAATGTCCTTTCATGCGTCGGATGAACAGCAGCATTTCGTGATGAGCGAACAAGAAACAACTGTCAGCTATTTGTTGTGCATTGATTTTGATCTACATGCTTTTGATGTCGAGTAACTAAAAAGATCAAGCACAATAGTCCACGCACTCTTTTGTCCATGTCCATGCAGGTGGCCAAGGGATCTGAAGATATTTCCGAGCCTATATCATATACGATTGGAAATGGAATGTGCTAGGTTGTTTTTAATAAGGGTCTGCCAATCTTGAAAAATTAATTAATTTTTGAATTGAAGGGGTGAAGCCCGTGTATACTTTTTTTCGGGTACACGAGAAAACTCTCTCTTGCGGAATTGGGCCCCAGGGGTAAAATGTACCTACTCCTGGTGGGTTTAAATTTAATATAAGATTTTAACGATAAAGTCCGTTTTATGTCGACTATACACGTAATTAGAAAAAAATACTAAAATAATTTTAAAGTGGGCTTTATGCACCCTTCTTTCTTTTTCTTTGCTTTGTTGTATATTCATATCGTTATGTCTAAAAATAGCCCTGTACTTTGCTGACAAGAACAATATTATATATAAGTTCAAATACATTAAAGACAGACCTTAGCACTGTCCGTCCATACTCGAAGCAAAAGAATTTTCGCAACTGCTCATCAATCATCTTGAGCTCGGATTTATATTGGTATAATGAAACCGCGCAAAATTTATAAATGTCAGAGAGCACGCCAACTAATGCATCCTAGAAATGAATTCTTCCCAATGATTGATGTCCACAAGGAGTCATACAGTTATGCTTACTTTTCCAAATGCCAAGTGATTAGAGGTTTTGGCGTCTCGCATACCAAAACCCTTTTGACATTAAATAACCAGCCAACATTCACAGTGAATAACGTGTATAGAAAGCTAAGAAAGTCAATATTGTGCAAACATTAAAATCAGCTTGCGATAAAAATCGATTACGATGTAGCCATTAAAAAACAATTACTCTGCAAGATGTGTACCTCCTACACCTCTGATATGGTAGCTGTAGGTGCATTAAAAATACCATCTCCACCATAAATATCCCTTTGCTTATATCCGTGACATTTTTATTATTATTGCTCTCCTGTGCCAGTATGAAGACTTGAAGAATGCTGAAATAAGGACCTAATGTGATTGAGGAAATGGTCTGAATTTGTATGTACAAGCGGTACGCCAATGCCTATATGTATATGGAAATAAATATCTTGCAGGGGTGGCGTGGATGTTGGATAATGGGTTCCTTGCTGGTATTCCAAAATTGATACAAATTCGACTCACATTTCATACCGAATATTGTGGTGGTCCTCCGGGAAAGTTGAATGGCTCAAGAATATTAAAGCCGCACATAGTGTAACTTCCCGGAATCATATGTCCAAACTTCAGAAATAATAGTGAAAATGCACCTATACAGAAAGACTCAAGCCGAATGTTTAGAGCTGAAAAGTTTTGCCATCTTCTGTTTAACCTCACTTTACGTATGCCAATCAGTGGATCTACCGTGCTATTGTGATCTATCTATGGGGCACATTCGTTTTTGGTGGCAAATTCATAATTTTTGTTGAATATTTAAGTCAAATCCAACTTCTGGTCATGAACATGGACGTTGAATTTAATATTTATCTTTCTATTGCGATGTTTGTAAAATGAACGTAGTTTTTGATCAAAGCAGTCACAATTTTTTTTAATTTTCTATTGTGCAACTATACAGCAACTTTGTTAATTTTTATCATTTGTTACAAAACAGTGCATTGAATTTGGCTACATAGATTCACCTTTCATTTGGCCCATATTATTTAGAAATCGCCTTTGAAAAAACGATGTATAATACGTACGACAATAAAAATCTGTTAATATAACAACTCTGCTGGTGTAATAGAACACAACTGTTTTTAGTACCAATATAATGCGATTTTAATCCCAGCATTCATGAAAGGCTAATCCTATTTTTAAACTAGCAAATATTTGTAATTAAAAAACCATTAATATATAACAATAGCCGTGTTTTTTTGAGCTCCGATCTCAGCAAAGCTAAGTAAAGTAGGATTTTCAGCACGCAATTACAACAACTATCGCGAGTCTCGAAGTGTCAAGTAAGGCGTAGTTGTTGTAATTTGCGTGCTGAAAATCGTACTTTACTTTGCTTTGCTGTGATTGAAGCTCAAAAAAGCAGGCCTATTATAAATAAACTTTTTTAAATATATTTATTAAATCAGAAGAGTTCACAAACAATTTCTTTATTCAATAAATTACTTATGACTTGAAATGAATTAAAGTTAAGGAATATTAAAACACACACACACTTGTATCTGATTGGTATACCTAATCAGTAGGATGAAAATGTAATGATTTACAGTTTTTACAATTCTTTTACAATTCTGTTAAGTTGCAGATTTTTTGAGAACACCCTATTTTTTCACGCTTATTTCTGTGGAAAGTTACTAAAAGCTATCGCCCCTATCGTAACCTATAATTTTTGCAATTGGCGGCAAATGTCGATTCTATACTTTGGCATTTGTGAATATTATTTGTGTGAGATAACACAAAATGCTGCTATGTCTGGAGAGGCCGTTCTGCTAGGATTAGCGAAAATCATCATGAGCGACGAGGCTCATGTCCGTCTCTGCGGAAGTCCGGATTATGTGAAGAATGATTTCGGTTTTAGAATTTTTTTTTTTTTTGTTGTCTTTTGTTGCAGAAAATGAGAATGAACACCGTAGGTACCGAAAACCATGTTTTCGTCGCAAACTAATCGATGCATTCACACTGAGCACCACCTAGTGTTTGTTTGACAGCTGATAGAAAAGCTGTGAGACACTAGTCGTGAACACGGTTGATTGGTCATTTGCGACCAAATTTGGTCATTACTTTTTCGATTGGTCACATTGTCATTTTTTATTTCATTTGGTAATTTTTTACGAAACGAAATATTATTTATATATAAAAAAAATAATCTATATATAAAAATAAGTTAATACCATGGTTCGTATGTTTATACGGTCTTTGTAGGTGTATTGTTTCATGAGTGGCACCTCCCGTACAAACTACTAAATCGATTCGATATCAGCAAAGCAAAGTAATTTTCAAATATAATTATTTCAGAACATTTAAAAATAATACTACCTAGCCCATCATTTAAGTGAGGAAAATCATTTAAAGTTGTGACTTTTGTTCGGTCGGCTATTCTCAGTGCTGCCAGTTTGTTTTAATTTTGTTTGGGTCGAGGGGAAAATCTAGTTGAATAAATTTGTTAGCGGTAAATCTTTATAATATCCTTTGTGGTAACCTAAAAATATTTGTGTTATTTTAAAATGCAGTTAAATACTCAATCGATTACAAGTGCAACATACGTTAATATTTTGTGTTGTATTTATTGGCGCACACTTTTGCATTCGGATTTCGGAAAACCAAAATTACATGCCAGTGTCTCAAATTCGAAATTCCGATTTTAAGTTGTACAAAAGCATGTTAACAAAATAATTACTAAAAGTCGGGGCTCGGGGGTTTCATTGAAAAAATTTGCCAAATCTGGGAGTTTTTCAGAACTATGTCGGGGGAAATTGATTGTCTGGGAACGGTGGCTGTTCTGCAGAATTTGTGCAAGATTTCGGAAGCTGTGTTTGAACGATTGCGAGTCATTTTCGTTTAAAACTACTTTAATAAGCCTCTTCCCAGAAATCGAATGAACATTTAAAAAATTACATTTTGTTTCTCTGACTGATAGATTATTACTGGAGCGATTGAATTGAAACTGAATGCATTTACAAGAACAGAAATTCTGCGAAAGTACATAAACTAAGTAACATACAGAATAATTTCTTGATAAAAATATGTAAGTTTTTATTGGATCTGTTAGCTGATATGATACTTTGTTGTTCTGAGTAAAAATTTAAACATATGTGCATCAATATTCACATGAAAAACGTATTTCAATGTTTTAAAATATTGTTTGCTTTCATGAACCAGTGTACAATTTCAAGATCTATCTAGACACTATTGGTGTTTTGGATATTACCTACATTTTAGTTGAGATAGTGATCTCAGATGTATCGTACTCCGTCGTATCATGGTTTGGCCAAGAGTTAACCATTTTATGCAAATTTTTCCAAACACTTTTTGGAATTCTTTCAATAAAATATAACTGAAATGTTTTTTTAAAACCTCCTTCGACGACATCCTAGGGGAAGATGCAGACTCTGTCTTGAAAGTGACGAATCCTCTCTCCACATACTCACTGACTGTCCGGCTCTTCATCGTCTTAGGAAAGACATCCTAGGGGATGAATTCGTTAATCCAGCATCCCTTGCTGCCATACACCCAGAGAAGATACTTGTCTTCCTGACTGCCTCTGGAGTGAAAAGATGGCTCTAGGAACTATAAGGGAAGGCACAATAGGCTCCTCTAAGTAATCTGATCTAATCTAATCTAAATAGGTTGTTGGGTAAAAAGCCCCAATTTATTGACAAGACGTTGCATTGTCCGACTTTTCTCTTTTCGGCAAAATTCATATAACTAACCCTGACACAGTGTACACTGGATCCAATCTTCTAAAGAAGCGGTCTTGTAATAATTTTCAGTACTTTTGATACACCTTTTACAATCTTTATCTGAAATTTCGTCTTTGGTTGTGTTTTTCAGACCATGATGCCCGCAGTGTAGTAGCAAAATATTGAGGGAGGCGTTTTATTTTTACTCCACTAGGGCATTTTGTAAATTTCGCAGTGTAAAACGGTGCAGGGAAATAAGTCCACGGGAACTAAGTCCACCGAGGGACTAGGTTCCCACCTAATGGGAAATAAAACCAATTTCGTGAAGTGGACTAAGTTCCCATGTAGAGTGGGAACTATGTCCACTTTCTGATGGGAACTTAGTACACACTCAAAAATAAGAAGGGGGAACTTACGTCCAAACTAAATTGGACAACAAACTCACGATCTTTTATTGGAGTAACTCCGACAAAGCGTAATAACGCCAACAAAATTTGAGTAATAAGACCAACCTTGCACCCACCCCGTAATCCAACAGTAAATCCAAGCAGGGGGGTTGCAGATTTCATAGTTTGAGAGCGCAATAACACCAACTTGACGTTAAAAGGGAAATAAAACCACTCTGAGTTTTCGGAATTTATTTCGCACCTTATATGGGAACTAAGTCCACTTCACGAAAATGGTTTTATTTCCCCCTTGGTGGGTACTAAGTCCCTCAGTGGACTTAGTTCCCGTGGACTTATTTCCCTGCACCGTGTAAAACGCCCCACCAAAATTATGGATATCCAATCCTTTTCTAAGAGATAAGCAAAACTGTACCGAAACTATAATTTAACTTACTTACTAAGTATATAAGAAACTTTGGTGCAACATTTTTTGTTTCTGAGGAAATACGATTTTTATTATACCTACCGCAATATGTTTGGGCGCCAAAAATTGTTTTCACAAAATATTTCGTAAAGTGACCACAAAAACACAACCGGCAACTACCGCAATTCATCAGTGAATGAAACTGGTTCGAACAAGCTTAGCTTGAGTCATATAACCACACTGATGTACCATGTTTGTACGTCCCAGACACATGGGGCGTTTTGTATAGTTTTACCCTAAATTGGAAAAGTTTCGTAATCCTAACAATGAGTACATACTCATCCGTCATTTAAGGTAGTTCAAAAATACAATTGCAACATACGACTCCCATGTCCTCATAATCGGATCAGCACATAAATACCCACAGAATAGGAAAACCTGTTCGACACATTTATTATAGGCTTTTCTCATTTCCTCATATTTCGCGGACAATACCAATTTAAATTAAATTATTCACAAAATTTCAAGCACAACATTTTCTGGCCCAGCAAATAGGAAATTAATTTGCAAAACAAGTTTTATCTGGAAATTGAGTACTTGCTACACAGTTCCACCAGCAGGATATGAAGTAGGACTGAAGTAGACATTGGCCGGAACTAATGGGTAAACATACTTTGCAGTGAAATTATTTTCGCACCAAAAAATTCCGCAAAAACATTAGAGAGTTATATTTAAGAAAACATAATCGGTCGGTTGGTCACAGACGGTTTCAATGGAACAATGGAAAATATGAAGAACTTTTCCTTAGTATGTATTGTGGTGTTCTGTCCACCGACTTTGTATACAAAAGACGGGCGTTCACCTTTCCAAAATCTCGTCTAACGTCGCACTCCTTCTTTATGGAGTGATCAGTGCGGTGTGATTTAAAAAAAAAAACATTCTTCAAAGGGTGTGATCTGTGATTTGCGGTTATGGTGAATGTGCGGCGTCTTATCCTATATAAAAAGGCGAAGGCAGTAAAGAACCACTTTAACTGCCGTAAACACAGCCCGCGATACCAATAACCATTTTTAGTGTCCTGGCTAAGTTTTTCGAACTCACAATGGGGAAATTTTCCAAACAAAATTGCATATTGTGACCTAAAAAATATTTAGTGTGAAGGTTAAAAATAATTATTGGTAAGGCCCAGCATATTTTCTTGATTTTTGTTTTGTTGAGAAGATTGTGCAGAGGATGCAGTGCTGTGCGTAACTTATTTTCTACAATTTTGTGTATGAGCCTGGTCAGAATAGGGGTAATATTTCTACCACTAGGCGATGTCAATTTTAATAATTTGTGTAAGGAGGCTTTTTTCGTTGGAGGCTACTTGAGTTAAGTATACAGAAATATACATGCGCTCGTTGAATAAAAACTATATAAAGCACTGTCGAGCCTGGACTCGGACCAGATGGGGATTTATTGGTTGTAGCC
This sequence comes from Cheilosia vernalis, assembly GCA_949126925.1. Classification (NCBI taxonomy): domain Eukaryota; kingdom Metazoa; phylum Arthropoda; class Insecta; order Diptera; family Syrphidae; genus Cheilosia; species Cheilosia vernalis. The sequence goes on along the minus strand of OX421358.1, from coordinate 100,714,751 downwards.
CCTATCTCTCCTATTCTACCTAATTACAGGCACACAAACTTCATTCACCTGGGACACATCTCGTTTCTAGGGTCCAGTCTACCCACCAGCACCAAACCGCTCTATCCTCTATAATCTATATTATAACCCAGCAAAAATGTACCTTAATCACATATTAATTCACTGAATCATTTAACAAGGATAAGTGCCGGCCGGCGGCTTCATAAATTACTAATTACATCTCTGGGCCCTCGGGGTGATAAATGTGTCTCATATCCCCTTTATCTCCTCAGGCTTGTTATTTCAGTGACATTGAAGCGGTGGCACCCATATGCTTACACAAGTTGCTTAAATGTAACTCTCCGAATAACAACCATTTATGGCCTTTATCGGAGTTTCCCGCAAAACTGTGCTTCCGCAAAAACCACGATGCAGTCGCAGAAACCGCTGAAAAGATTTATACACCCCTCCCATATTCATCCTCTTACTGTATCCAACAACTGGGCCGGTTGTCGCGATGTGGCCACACTATGATGGCTGTGGCGGAAACTTTTCCGCATGTGTTGTATGTGATTTGCGTCACCGAATGCCTGCTACACCGTGCCACGTGGCTGGGGGACAATTCGATTTGTGGACGTGATTCCCTTGGGTAGATCTGTATTTCATAGCAAACGGTTTTTTCTTCTTCGATTTTTTTGCGTTGCTTTCAATTTAATTTTACAGATTTTTCCGACTTTCCATCTGAAATGGCTTTGATGTTGTGATTGAATAAGTCTCGCAAAGAGTGTAAATAGGATGGTGCCAAGTGCCAGGTAATTGAAATTGGCTTTGGTGATGGCTTTTATAAAGGCAAACTAAATTGACACGTTACCTTGTATTGAATGGAACTGTTGCAAAATTGTATGAGCTTGCTCAAGTATGTAATGTTCCTGGCCTGGTCAGTTTCACTTTTTAGAGGCCATAAAACGACGCCAAAGTATTTAGATTGTGTAGTTCGTTCGTGGTATTTTTTTTGTTTTAATACATCACTTGTTTGCAACGCTGATGGTCATTTCGTGTTGGCAATTGGCAGAGGATTAAGCCCTTTTTGTTATAAGAATCGAAAACGCGTCATTGCAGTTAATTTTCTTTCTAAATTGTCCCAAAAGAGAATTTATCTCGATTGAACAGTTCACTCCTGATCATTTGTGACATTCTAATGCTATTATGAGCAGGTTCCCCTACAACTTGAGCTGATATCAAATCGAATTATTATCATCATCTGATTATCATTACAACAAATCACAATTTGCTTGACAAAGCTTAAAAGGCACACGACGCTTGAGAGCTGTAGGTGTAAATTTCCAGGCAATTGTAGTTTAGGGATATCCTACGTGCAAATATATCTTTACAATTTAGAAAGATATCGTGTATAAAATAGAGTTAGCCCTATGCCGCTTAACCATCATTATACGTTTACACATAGAGCCTCTGAAAAACATCGTACGATAGCCATAAGTAGGACCCTCGAAAACTTAATCAATGAATTATCATCACACACTATGGCAATGACACGCACAGGACCCGATATACAGGCATTTATACCATAATCACGAACCCCATTTATTCCAAACTTTAATGGCTTCAAAAAGGTTTTGAGCTACACACAACACTTGCCACTGCCAGACTGTCATTGTTGTGAAATATGTGGTAAAATGTACACTTGGTATTGGTGTCGAGTGCCTGTTAATAATTGCCTCATAAGGGCGTAAAAGAAAAACTTTAACTGAGTCGATGGCGAATACGTGTGATAAAAGTTTGGTGATTCTAAGGGTAAGCATATATGTAATATTAGCAGTACTAAATCATTAATTTGGATTAATGATGCTCATTGATATTACTTGCTTCGCTCCATTATTTGTTGTTTTAGTATTAACCACCCGATTTAGGTCTACGCTAAGTTTTTTTTTTTTAATTCCTTAAAAAATGAAACACTGACTAACGGCTAGGTCAACAAGACCTGGACCTTTGCAGTGGTATCCAACACAAATAGAAGCATGTTTTTCATATCTTACCGGTTTCGGCTAAAATGTATTTGACGTCCTTCCTCGGTACCTCCTACCTACACTAGTATTTAAAATCCCGAGCCATAATCATTTCGAACCCTAAACACTCCTCGTTGCTATTGAACACCCATTCCCCAATTCCGCACCACCCATAATGAACTTGGACAAATTCAAAAAGTTCCGCCTGTATCTGTGTACACTTTTCCAAAGTTCAGAAATCAATCCTATCCATGGTAATGGTTGCCCATTAAATTTAAATCCCTGATTAATTTTCATCTTAAAACGTAAACAGGAACGTTTCACGAATTAAATTAAACCTAATGTTTTGAATTTAAAGTCGCCGCCCAACATTGAAAAGCCTTTATCACCGGCACCGGCACATAAACAGACACACAACGCGTTGCGTCCTTCAAACTTTGTTCATTTGCAACATTAGCATTCATGGAAAGACTTTTGCGGAAAGTGAACACCACGTCGTCGAGGAAAGAAAAATCACACGCGCACGTCTTTAAAACGGAAAACAACACGAGCAGACAATGGTCTCGTCATTGTTTTCCTCTTTCGAGGATGCTTTCATCGTCATCCATGGATAACATCTGTAGGCATATAGGCATAGGTAGCTTTGTTGCTTGTATCAGATGGTTATGCTTTGCAATGGATTTTTACCTCATACATAATATAACCCAGTTCGGTAGCGTCATTGCAGGAAAGTTTATTCAATTGAAAAAGTTTAATGGCCTCCCTATAGGAGCTAGGTTGAAGTTGAGGGAATCCATCTTGCGGCTCCACAAATAGAAATAGAAATAGAAATTGAATTCGACGTGAATTGTATTTTTTAATGAGCTTAAAAAAAAGGATACGGCGATGAAATTATTCTGCCGCAAACACAAATTCAGTAAGTCCGTGGACAATTTAAATACGTATATATTTTTGAAGGAAATGTCAGAGCCAGTAAGGAGGTGTGAGAAATCACACCTTTTTCTTTCATCGCGCCTTTTTTCGACTCCTCAGAATTCTGCAACGGCCACTCTGTTTATTTTTAATTTGACTCTTCGAAATGTCAACTGAGTACGCAGGCAGGATTTTCTTGACTAGATTGGTCGGCTTCCCCTCCATAAACGTCAACTCCAGAAACTATACACGTGAACACTCTGGACCATTAAAAACTGAGACGCATCTAGTCAGACAGCTGTCAGACTTACTAAACTACGAATTCGAACGTCCCCATTGTTTTGATAAAGGTGTATCGTGTATGGGTTTGACATTAAACCTTGGTCTGGGAATTTGTAGATATAGGTTATACGAAAAACAGCGCACGGCTTAAATTGCCAGTCTTGCAATTTTGTGACAGTGGTTTCATGAGTGTAGTATGTGCCCTGAATAGATCCTTGTTTGAACTTATTCAGAGTTTACTGATGCTGCAATTGGTGCTATCCCGCCATCTATGTATATTATTTTGTAAACCTCTTTATAAGCGATGTATATCTGACGGTGCCATATCACTAAGTGATGCCAATTTGGGATTTTCCCCCCAAGATTAAGTGGTTTTTTTTTTGCTCGACGGGACCGGAGGAGAATTTTTTCTATTTTACTTACATTTCGCTATTATATACAAAAATTTCATCAAACTTAGGTAAGGGCTGTGTAAATTCTTACAAGATGTTTTCAAAATACAACATGCGTTGCATTTGTTTGGCGCACACTCTTGCATTCGGAAAATTAAACTTACATGTTCGAGTTTCAATTTCGGAATTTCTTCTTTCAAATCGTACAAAAACACGTTTAAAAAAAAAAAACGAAAAACCTAGCCAAATCTGGTTGTTTTTCAGAGTTATCTCGGGGGAAATATGTTGACCGTGTGGCAACTCTGATATCACTATTAACAAATCACGAGCATTGAGAAATGTCAAAAGAATTAAGTAAAATTTTGAAATCACTTTCGCTGGAAAGAAAGAACAGAAAAGTCGTATTTGCATCGCATTAAAATCAAACAAAACCAACATTCGATGTCAGATCTAAGATAACATATGTTAATAAATCGATTTGTGATCTTATTGAATTCTTAAACAGGTGCTTGCATCTATTAGAACAGAGGACCAACTCTGCTCTAAACTCAAGTCTTGTGCGCTGTTAAGCCGAGCACTAAGTGGTTTAAGCTAAATTTGTACCCCTCCATACAAAAAGTCTCCAAAATCTGAATAGAATGACATTTTTCCATAACTTATTTTTGACAGATCAAGTAATTAAAAAGAATGTGAAAGAAAAAAGTACGAAGGTAAAGATGACGTGGTAAACATTTTTTATTGTTTTTCTCGCTGAATTGTGATCTGTCAAAATCAAAAACTTTGCAAAGGTAGTGAAGGAAATCATTGAATAGGCGATTAATTTCAGATTTCCTGGAAAAGCGAACTCGGCTTAATATAAAAGGTTTTCTTTCGAATTTTATGTGATATTTGATTCTACGTTCTCAGAGCACTTTTTTGTGCTCTAAAAAGCAAGCAATTTTTTCAGATTTCAGAACACTTTTGGGAATCTGAATTTTTTCTCAGATTTACCAATACAAGTTCGTTTGAGTTTGACAACTGGTGGAGTTTGTTTAGCTTTTCGTGAACTTGTTTTACATCATTAGTTTTACATAGGGTTAATCAATTTTTGTAAATTATTTATGTATAAATATTTAGAAATTAATTGGGACGCAACTTTCGAATGTCTTTAATATGAAATTCAACATGCGAATGAAAAACGCTTTGACAAGTGTCGAATACTGCACATATTCGAATTGCATGAATATCAACACAAAAAATAGCAACTGACATTTAGGTATATGTTCGATTAGACATACGAAATCGGAAATCTGAGAGCAAGTCTGAAGAAGCCCAATCGAATACCATATGAGATGTCTCTCCACACAATAATAAATGGAACGCGACCATTGCATTGGTAATACAATACTGATGGTTCTGTTCAAGAAAGAGGCCCAAATGCGCCTCGGCTTTCTATGTCAGACTTACAATACAAGTTAAATATTGTAATGCTACGTTTCCACCGGACACAAATCTCGAGATTAAAGTAAAAGATTCTAATAATAAAACTTGAAGTGTGTCCACCGAGTAAAAATTACATATTCTCTCTCGCTTCCTCCATTCGATAGACAGAGCCAGAGAGAGAGGTATATTTTAAATTTTCGACGTATTCTTTTTCGTTCCTGTCAAATGCTGGCTGATCTGTTTATTATCTTTTTCAAATTTTCACTACATGCAAACCTGGTGGGGTTTCGAGATTAGTTTTCAATCTCGTTTTTATGAGATTAAAATTTGTATAATGAATCTTGTGATTTGTACAATATAAAGGGAAATTAATCCAAAGCTCGGAGTTAATCTGCGATGGAAACTTAGCAGAAGAAACCAAGAAACCCTTCATAGTTAATACTACTTAAGTTGGCTAATCATTCAATCTAAATAAGCCATTAATATTTAACTATGTATCGTTTCCGATAAATGTATAGTAATGTGAATTATCATATTCATTTGACAGTTATCCACTTTGATTAATAGAAGCTGCAAAACAATTTATATATCCGAAAGCACAACATAGCTAATGGAACTTCCTAACACAATTTTGGGAATCTTGGAATAATATTTACTAAAGTATGAACCTATTATTAAATTTATGATAATGAACGAGAGAATTCTCGTCTTCATATTGCCCAAATAGGTTTAATCAATACAAGATGTATAAATGCAATAAAGGAATATAAATTGGAAATATGGAGAGTCTGAATTGGACAGTCAACTAGGAATTTATTTTATCCAGTCCCCAATCGTAGTGGATAAGGGTGCAGATGATGAGAGACGTTATGATATGAATATTATTCGAGAATAAATAAAGATGTAAGACGGCAGACCAGAAATGAATGATTAAAAAAGAGATGGATATATTCCGTAAGTCTATCCACCCAAGCCCCAAAACCCATTTGTTTACATTGTTGTTTGTGTAATTTCAATCCCCGCCTCTGAATACATGTGAGATGTGACCAACAAAAAAGCATGTTGCTAATGGCCGACCGAGAATCATCTTGCTTTTATGAGCATCGCGGTGCAGGGAAATAAGTCCCCGGGAACTAAGTCCACTGAGGGACTTAGTACAGACCAACCCCGACCCCTGCAACCCCCCTGCTTGGGCTTACTGTTGCATTACGGGGTACGTGCAAGGTTGGTCTTATCGAATTTTGTTGCCGTTATTACGCTTTGTCGGAGTGAAAATACTCCAATAAAAAATCGTGAGTTTGTTGTCCAGTTTTGTTTGGAAGTAAGTTCCCCCTTCTTATTTTTGAATGTGTACTAATTTCCCATAAGAAAGTGGACTTAGCTCCCACCCTACATGGGAACTAAGTCCACTTCACGAAAGTGGTTTTATTTCCCACTAGGTGGGAACTTAGTCCCTCAGTGGAATTAGTTCCCGGGGACTTATTTCCCTGCATCGAGCATCGCGGTGTTTAATTGTTTTGTGTTTCGTTTTGAATTTGGTTAGGTTTTTGGAGGTGTTGATTAAACCGAAAAAAAATAGTGAAATACACGTTAGGGAACACCGAATTTTTTCATTAGATTAAAGTCCAAATCATGAACTCAATAAAAATGAGCAGGTGTGTGTGACTTCATGAATTTTTCTGGAAAACAGCTTGTAGGCAGCCAAACTTCTACTGGAAAGTTATAGGTATATCTCTGTATTCCATTATCTTTGCTGCAGACATTCCAATCCAATTAATCCATACAAAATCATTTCCAAGCGGGATGGCTTCTAATACAAACAAAAATTATTGTTCTATTACAGTCGAGCTTTGTTTAAGTGATTTCTCAAACCCAGTGCGTATCTTCTACCTACATAATATTGAGAGAAATACTTACAAAAAAATGTATACTCAATAGTACGACTGACTATATACATAGGTAATACTAGCGCATTTATAATAATAATGATAATAGTTGGCGCAACAGGTCTGCAGGGACCCTGGGCCTAGCTTCTCACAAGGAAGGGATCTACAATTTTATGCCGATTCCAAACGGCTGATTGAGAAGCTCTTTCAAGACAGTTATACTCTCTCGGATGTTTGTCAGACGTTCGCGAAAGGGTAGCGCAGTGAAAAAAACATCAGGCACTCCGGGAGTGCCGACAGAAGTTATTACTTGAACAATTACGTGTGTATTTTTCGAATCGTCAGGAGATATTTTATTGCGCAGGAAATACTTAAAACTGTTTTGGGAGTAAAAACAGCGAACAAAAAAAATCGACAACAGCGCTACCTATCGGGTCCAAAACTATCCTATCTTTCTAGCTGCATCCAACCATGCACTCAAACAAAGTTTCATTGAGATCGGTTGAGTTTCTCAAAAAAAATCGACAACAGCGCCACCTATCGGGTGTCGGTTTCTCGGTGAAGATGACGCGGTGTCGTTTTAAAGATAACGCGAATTCATCAATTTCTTCCCATCTGAAAGTGCCCAACGCGCCTAAAGAAGTAATAACTTCAAAAACCCTGAGTTGGAATTTGGGTTTTTGCGGGAGTCGAACCTGGGACCCTTCGTCGAGTAGTCCAACACACTGACCAGGCCTCTGCGCCCTCCCTCAACGATGATTTTGTCGAGTAACTTTTGGATGCGAGAATTTGCTATTCGCAGCAACATACAGATCAATGGGTTCCATGTATGTCGGTGCTTTTCAAACGCTTGCCTATAAGTGAATGAAAAATCGTATGTTGGGAGAATATAATCACAGACACACAAACAAGCTTACAATTTAAGAGTAAAAGTAAAAGGATCAAAATACAGTTTAAACAGTAAAGGGACACATACCCTCTTTATGTTCAAGAACATTACTTCTTATGTCACTTGTTGTAACCCAATTTTAATTTGACGTCACGTCACGACGGAATACGCATAACATTCCTAGAGGCAGTGCGCAAAACAAAATAAAAAGCGAACCCTCTTTACTTTAGTCCACCATGCCAGCACCAAATTTAATGTAGGTACTCCTTCTGAACATCAACAAAGGCAAAGCTACTGCCATTTATAGTCCCTAGGCAAGTTTACGTATATGGATTTTCAGTTTCGTTTGCTTCCTTTCATCCTATATTGTTTCATTTATTGCTCTTTTAAGGTCTAAGGATGCCTTAAAATCGCACTCAACCACCGAACAAAGTTTTTCCAAACCAATTTAAGTTTCAATTTTAGGCTGCCTTCGCCTTTGAATTCGACGAATGCGCCTTGCTCTCCTGCTCTGAATTTACGAAAACGATGAACTTCTTGGGAATGTTCCTGAACAAAATAGATGGCTGGCCAGACAATCTTAAAGTTAAACAAAAGGTACCTGGCTCTTGTCGAAATTAAAAACTTATTACACCAGAAAACTTGGTTGGTTCTACTTGGCTTGAAAGTGGACTATGTCCTTGTTCTTATTGTGGGCTACGAAAACTTTTTACTAGGATAAAATTGGAAGGTTCTTTGAAGGTTTTTGAAGTTATTACTTCTTTAGGCGCGTTGGGCACTTTTAAATGGGAAGAAATTAATGAATTCGCGTTACCTTTAAAACGACACCGCGTCATCGTCACCGAGAAACCGACACCCGATAGGTGGCGCTGTTGTCCATTTTCTGAGAAACTCAACCGATCTCAATGAAACTTTGTTTGTGTGCACGGTTGTATGCAGCTAGAAAGATAGGATAGTTTTGGACCCGGTAGGTGGCGCTGTTATTATAAAGTCACACATAACGCGAAAGAGAGCCAAAATCCGAATTTGCATTGCCTGCTATGTTATGAGTTGGTTGTATCTCCGCCTTACAACCCAACGCACGTTATTTTTTATTTTGGTCGACTTTGTTGGTAATTTTGTATATTTTCTTTCTTGGGAAACCACGTGCAAATATACCAATATTTTTTTTTGTAACTTTAGTGATTGTGACTATAAAAACATACTTATTAAAATAACAAAAGTGTTCATTGAAAATACTGCACAATTTTGATAAGTTGAAATATAAAGTTAAAGTGCGATCAAAGGAGGATTTAAAAACTTAGAGTACGGAGGATTTGACAATTTGCAGAGAATACTCCTTTACCGCACACAACCCAATATTTTAGGAGACAAAATAAATCAAATATTTTTTATGAGTTTTTAGTGGAAGACGTTAAGCTTGCACTTTCAACGGACTTAGTAGCTAAACTTCCAAGCCCTGTGCAAATGCCTGGAACCTCCAGATCCAAGGAGAAACTTAAATTTAACGTAGATTTTTCTAATCTTGATGTTCGCTGAATTAATATTTATTTTTGAAGTTTAATTTATAATAACTGATTACAACTTAATTTATGAACTGTTCTGTATATGTTGATATTTTTTTTCAAAACAAAATGATTTTTGTGTTACCTTTTTAAATGAAAGTTTTCTATTATCAAAATCTCCTAAGGCAATGTCAAATCCTCATATAAAGTGGGAGGATTTTACACTTTTACTATATTTCTTTTTCGCTCCACATCATGAGAACCCTTTAGATTGGACAATTGTAATATACACCATTTTAAAGTCAAATATCTAAGGAAAGTTTCATACCCTGACATTTTTAACGGTGTGCTAAATTTTGGTTCAAAATGACGTATCACCGTTTTTTTGTCAAACTCGCCTTTCCCTATACAAATTAAATGAAATTTGTAATATGTATATTTTTTGTAGATGGAAATTCCTAAGTTTCATTGGTATATTCATTTCAAAGAATACCAATTAATTATTAAATTTAATATTTCATGTAGGTAGGTATTTGTAAATGTACGTTTCAAGCAATAGATTTATGTAAAATAGTATGCATTATTTTTCATGTACAATAGCGCTTTAAATGAAAGTGAAAATTGTAATATAATATTTGTAGTAGTAGTAATAATAATCAATAAAAAAAACACTTAATTTAAAAGTATTTCCTGACGATTCGAAAAATGCACACTTAATTGTTCAATTAATAACTTCTGTCGGCCCTCCCGGAGTGCCTGTCTTTTTTTCATTTCGTTAAGCTAGTCATCAAAAAATGTTTACATATAAAGTAAAATAAATACCTATACAAATATAATACAATATTTTATGCATACTTGGTCTTAATATAATTAATTTTGTTTTAATCGATATAAGCTATTTTCGATCTTAAATTCATTGAGTAGTTCATTAAATAATTTCAAACCATTGTACGTTAAACTATTTTGTGCAAACCGCGTTCTGAATAGAGGGAGACTAAGACCCATTTTATTCCTAAGCATATTCAAGTCGCTGTTGATGATGCATTCATTATTTTTTTAATTACCTTCCCAACTACTCCATTGGCCCGCCTTCCTGTCTAAAACTTAATGATGAATATTCACCTGGCCCAGATGGCATTCCCGCTATATTTCTGAAGAAGTGTTCCCTCGTTTTCTACCACCCCTTTCGCACCTCTTCCAGCTCTCGCTTTCCCAGTATCTAAACTTTCGCACATACCCAAACTCCTCGAAAGTATCTTGTACGAATGCTTAAGCTTTCAATGCAATTCTATCATTTCTCCTAACCAACACGACTTTCTTAAAGGTAGATCGACTACAACTAACCTCGTTGAACTCTTGTATTATGCACTGTCGGCCTTATAAAATGGTAAAGAAGTTGATGTTATTGCAACAGATTTTAGTAAAGCTTTTGGTAAGATATCGCATAATTTTATTATTTCCAAACTGTCTGCAATACTGCTGAAATGGATATCCTCTTATTTGGAAAACAATTTTAATAATGTTCGCTTCAGGTCCGTCCTATCCGTCTCATTCCTGGCAACCTCAAGGAAAGATTGGCCAATCCTGCTCCAGGTTGCCAGGCTGAACGTATTTTTCTCCAAAATTTAGAATATAGTCTATCAATGTTTGGCTAGAGATACTGCAACACGTAGTAAAGACTTCTGAATGTCTCTTCACTTGACCTCTACTAACGGGTGATTTTTTAAGAGGTTTAGAACTTTTTTTTAAAAAAAAACACAAAAAATTCGAAAAAATGAATGAAATATTTATTTGAATCGATAGTTTGAACCTTGCAATTTAATGTTTAAAGATAATTTCATGCAAATGTTGACCGCGGCTGCGTCTCAGGTAGCCCATCCGCTGAGTCCAATTTTGGCATACTCTTTCACACATATCGGCCGGTATCTCACGAATGAATGCATGGATGTTGGCTTCCAGTGCGTCAATCGAAGCGGGCTTGTCCCTATACACATTAGCCTTGACATACCCCCACAAAAAATAATCTAATGGTGTCAAATCGCACGATCTAGGCGGCCAGTTGACCGGCCCGAAACGTGAAATTAACTGTTCACCAAACTCGCCTCGCAATTGCGCCATTGTTTCGCGTGCTGTGTGGCATGTGGCACCGTCTTGTTGAAACCACATATCATGCAAGTCAAGAACTTCCATTTCGGGCAAAAAAAAAGTTTGTTATCATCGATCGGTAGCGTTCACCATTGACAGTAACGCTGCGATTCGCATCATCTTTGAAGAAATATGGCCCAATAATGCCGCCGGCCCATAAACCGCACCAAACAGTGGCTTTTTCGGGATGCATTGGTAGCTGTTGCAATGCTTCTGGCTGATCTTCACTCCAAATGCGGCAATTTTGCTTATTTACGTACCCATTCAACCAAAAATGAGCCTCATCGCTGAACACAATTTTTCGAAAAAAGCGCGCGATGAACATTTCGAACCGAGCACGAATTTTGATAGTAAAATTCAATAATTTGCAAGCGTTGTTCATTTGTAAGACGATCCATGGTTAAATTGCAAACCAAACTGAAGCTGTTTGACAGTGATACAAGGTACTAAACACACGTCAGCTGTCAAAACCAGTGTTGCCAAAACCAAACCAGCTAAAAAATCACCCGTTATAAGTATCGGGGAAGACCATAATCTTTGAAAATAAGTTCCACTGACCAATATCCTTTTATGTGAAGTCCCGGACGTGTGGGTATGAATAAGCAACAATTGGATAGGCTGTCAGAATAAAAACGGAAGACATAAACTGGAGCGAAACCCATTAGGGTCATCTCATACCTCATACGTCATTTGCAAGTAAAATCGTGTTGAAAAGAAGATTATTATTTCCTTTTTGGACGAAGAAGAAACCTTGCAATGGATAGGTAATTCGTCTTTTCCATACGTTCAACCTAAAGTACCTTCCTAGTCAGCCACTGTCATTTCGGAAACGGAGTTTTGTTGGTATTCTAAGCTTTCGCCTTTCTATGCAACTATACAGCGGCATTTTATCCAATCACTTAATCCATTTAAACCTCCAATTTGCTGTAATCAAATAAGTACTGATTATGTGAATGACTTAGAAAAGTTTGGCAAAATTTCCTTACCACGCCAACGAAAATCAATTCATTCTTGCTTGGCTTGGCATGTCAATGGCTTAATAGATTCCTTCGAATACCAACACTCCAACAGACGTGTATCGTGTATGCGTAAATTCGAATTCGAATTCCCTACGCACAGATAAAAAGATTTTGAAATATTTATCCGATTCTATGGGATTGTGGGCTACCACACCGGAGTTCAGATAAGAAGTAACTTCGTTTGCCTATAAGGACTAAAGCGAGGTACTCTGCTACATACACATTCATGGATATACGATGTAGGAGTACGAGCCGTGGAAGAAGATTGCCTACTTGTTTCTCTGTTGTTAACTTGTAGGTATTTATTCGTTTTTCGTAGAATTATTTACCTTTTGCCGAATATTCGCGGATAAATTGAGGAGAAGAGGTTAACACGTGGTGGGAATAATGGTACCCTTATCATACGCAAGGTGAGCCGCCGCCGCGTAAGTGAAATATGATTAAAGTGACGAAGATTCGCGTCTTTCATGTGAGATTTACGGATGTGTAACTTGAAAAGGAAATTTACATTTTGTGAAATTTAAATGGAATTGGTGAATGAATGTTTTCAGTTATAAACTTGAGGTATTGTGCCACTTGAGACATTAGGGTTGTTTGCGGCGAAGTGGTAGGTTTGTTGTAATAACTTTAGTGCTATGATTCTTCTTCTTTTGAGTGTGAATTCTTTGTTTTCTGATGATAATAATATTCAAGTGCATAAATTTATTTTATATATAGGTATTTCAAGAAATTTTGCGCAACTTATTCTGAGATGGGGGTGGGTCTATTTGTACTCAACTCAACTTTCCATTTGAGCGCGTTATCCATAAAATTAAATAATAACGAGATGGATGAGTTTTCCTAAAACTTATATGTACATTTGAAAAGTAACGATAAAATTAACAGCCCGATTCTGAACTTGTGAGCCCTCACAAGTCAAGTTTTGTTGTGAGGTTTGTTGTGATTCGATAACTTTTTCCGAATTCTGCGATAACCCTCACAACAAAACTAACAAAAAATCTACCTTCCACTTCCAAATTGGCACAAAATTTTCCACTAAAGACCGGGCTCGTACACGAAGCTACTAAAAAATATATAAAATAACATTTTTTTGGACTGTATTTTGTATTTTGAAATATGAACACAGAAATGTTTTGGAACTGAAAAATGCAAATTATAAACGACATTTGTCACAAATCAAATTCCCCACCTTCCTTAGTAATTTTTTTTATTTGTAAACATCTAAGCGCGCGTTGTTGGAATCTGGTGGAGTAATTCCAAACATAGAACTTGATGCAACGGATATGCGTCACACGGATATGCAATTTCATACATTGCGCGCTGTTGGAATCTGGTGGAGTAATTCCAAACATTTAACTTGCCGTCACGGAAATTTGTTCATTGCATACCTACGTTTTTATCATGTTATACATTTATGAGCTGAAATAAAGCATGTTTTTGAAGTTATTACTTCTTTAGGCGCGGCGCGTTGGGCACTTTGGATGGGCAGAAACCAATAAACTCGCGTTACTGTTACCATCACCGTCACTGTTACCGTTACCGTCACCGATCCCAATGAAACGTTGTATGTGTGCATGGTTGAATGCACACAAGCTAGAAAGATAGGATAGTTTTGGACCCGATAGGTGGCGCTGTTTTCGATTTTTTGTTATTTCATAATATATTAACAATACGGTTATTACAATTCCCTCTTTTCTCAATGACGTGTATCAAGCCACACACATACCGCACGCACGGTGTTTACACATACATATTTCGGGACTATTGGATACAGTCGCACTTTTTTTTTATAGAAATATGTATTTTTCCGGAAATAGTTATAAATGTGGCATAAAATGTCATGTTCGGGTCATAAAGTGTGTGGAAATAGGGAACCAGGACCATTCTATTTCTTTCAGCATTTAAGGACTATTCACATGAGAGCGAGCGAACGAATTGCTGAAATGCGAACAAACCACTTTTGATGCATTTATGAACAGAAAATTGTATATTTTACTATTCCAAGAGGAGGATAGTTAATTATCCTATTGTGGCGTGGAAGGTATCGTGTAACCTAAATGGTGAAACAAGCCCTTACAGTTTGGTGAAACCAGGCCTTAGTCCCAGTTTGGTGAATCCAGGCCTTATAGTCACAAAACAAGTTCCACTCAAGTGTCACTTCCAATTGGAGACTGGAATCTGTCACCACCGAACCTTATTCCAGAACCACTTAGAATTAGCTAGAAAGTTCTCGTCAGATGGCGGAGCGGGTATAAAAGGACAGCTTTTAGAAGAGGGCGAGACAGTTGATTTATAACAGTGATTGGTTAAAGTTCGCGATAGTAATAGTTTGTGAAGATAAATAAGTGAAAAGTAATAGAGTAAATTAAGTGATTGGCTTGAATCGTTGAAGAATTGTTTAAGTAATATTGTTTTGGTACTTAAGAAGTGAAATATTAGAATAGTCGATAAAAGTGTAATAAAAGTGAATTTTATTAGAAAAGTTTAACGGAATAGTGTTTTATCTTTACGAATCCCTGCCTGAATGTAACACTATCAAAATGTATTAAGAAAACATGTTAATAAACAGTTTAAATAACGAAATTTCGAATTGCAAACTTTTTGCCGCGAACGAATACACCCTTGGCGCGAATTGTCAAAGTTTATTCACAATCCACATCATTCAATTCGCGTTCCACAAACTAACGAATAAAGCATTCGTTCGAACTTAACCTCAAACTCGAAATGTTATAGAGACAAATAACGGCGACTGTCATTGGATTCGCGGGTTTCTGCGACCAAATTAAATGTATCGTGTGAATGGACTGTCAAAACTTGCGAATATTCGTTCGTTCGTAGGTAGTTGGTCGCTCTCATGTGAATGATCCTTTAGAATTTGAAAAAATGATGGAAACATTTGCTTCGGCTTTATTTCACGGCACCGTTTTCGATCAAATCAAACTGGTACGAACATATTATATGGGAAGTACCATTAATGGACCAATCTTCAGAATTTCATATTTCTGTCATTTTAGCGGTTGCCCTTAAAATAGCGGTTGTCCAATAAAAATAAAAATAAAACTCCAGATTAACGTATGTTTTATAACCACTAAAATGGTGAAATCCGTGGCGAATCGGGGCCTAACACTGAATTGTTCTCGGATTATCAACTGTATCAAATAATATTCCACCCAGCACCCACCACCTGAAAGTTTATGCCAATGGTGCTTTCACCGCTTTCAGTTGAGACATCATCCAAGCTTGGCGTTGTTCAACAAAAAGAAATCTAGCCGCGGAATAATAATTTTTAGTGTCAAGGCTACATTCAATTTTCGTACTCACAATCACTCACAATGGCGAACCACAATTCAAAATTTCATATTGTGACCTAGAAAATATTAAGTGTGAAGGTTAAAAATGATTATTAGTAGGTATAGGCAGACCGCCATACCAATAATCATTTTTAGTGTCCAGACTAAATTTTTCGAACTCACAATGACGAAATTTTCCATACAAAATTGCATATTGTGACCTAGGAAATATTTAGTGTGAAGGTTAAAAATGATTATTGGTAAGGCCCAGAGATTAATGAATAAAAGAGATGGTTATCTTTCGTACGTCTATCCCCCCAAAACCCATTTGTTTACATTGTTGTTTTTGTAATTTCAACCCCCGTCTGTGAATACGTGTGGCTAACAAAAAAGCATGTTGCTAATGGACGACCGCGAATCATCTTGCTTTTATGAGCATCGCGGTGTTTAATTGTTTTGTGTTACGTTTGGAATTTGTTTAGTTTTTGTGGAGGTCTTGATTAAACTGAAAAAGATAGTGAAATACACATTAGATAATACCGAATTCTTGCATTAAAGTCCAATTCATGAACTCACATATACTATAATAGAAATAAGCAGGTGTGTGTGACTTCATGAATTTTTCTGGAAAACAGCTTGTAGGCAGCCGCCCTTCCACTGGAAAGATATATATCTCTGTATTCCATTATCTTTGGTATAGGTCGCTAGGGTCCCTAGGAAACCCATATTATCTCAAATTTAGATGAAAACACGCAAATAAATACGATAAAGACTTAATAAAATCCTGAAGAATTTCAGATTGACTTGGAAAAAGTGAGATCGGTTGTTTAGTCTTAGTTTGGCTAAGATAGAATATTTGTTTTGATTAGATCTTTAAAATTTTGTTATTTCATTAGTCAAAGGGCCTTACCAATACCTAATCATTTTTAACCTTCACACTCCGCGATACCAATAATCATTTTTAGTGTCCAGGCTAAGTTTTTCGAATTCACAATGACGAAATTTTCCATACAAAATTTCATATTGTGACCTAGGAAATATTTAGTGTGAAGGTTAAAAATGATTATTGGTAAGGCCCACTAAATATTTCCTAGGTCACAATATGCAATTTTGTATGGAAAATTTCGCCATTGTGAGTTCGAAAAACTTATCCTGGACACTAAAAATGATTATTGGTAGGTATTCGCGGAAAGTGGAAAAGATAAAAGACATCCTTATGTACATTGTGAACTGGCAAAGTTTCTCATAATTCACATTCACCACACTACCATGCCGACGGTGCAAATGACAACCACCACTTCTTGTCTCTGGATGTGTCAGAATTAATGACAGAGAACTCTCCCTAATATTTGTTGTGTGCTGTAATTTATCAACAAAGTGTTTCGTTTTATTTGGTATGTTCTCTTTAATTTTATATTACATTTTCAACTTAAAATCGATATATGAAACAAATAGCCAAATATCTGTAAAGTGAATTTCTCAGAAAACTAATTGAATCTTAAGAAATTTGAGACCATTCAAGGGCTCTTGTGGGTGACGCCCAAAATCGGTGTTTGTTGCATTGGCACTACCTATGTACTTGCTAATTGAGGGGCTTCTTGACAAGAATTTTACAGCTCATAATTAATAAAATGTGTTTTCTAATTGTTTTAGCATTTTTATTCGTAAACATGACGCTGAACTATGGAAGAAAAACACCTTCCAGCGCTTATCGATCAAATCCTTCTGTTTATTCACACGGAACTGGAAGGTAAGTTGACACCAATGTTTAGCACTGTGTACACATGTAACCCATTTCTATTGAAATTAGGTCTTCAACGAACCTCCACTCGATAAAATCTCGCTCAACCAGGTCTGTTCGGATACCATGGTATCAAAAGCCGATACTTAAGAACAATCATTACATTGACGTCCAGAAGAGTGCCTTGTTGATTGGATTCTTTGCCATTGTAAGTAGCCGTAATACCTTCACGTGACAATTGAAGTTAACAAAATTCTTTTACAGTTTGTCGCATTGTTTACCATAGGAACATCGATTTTCGATATATACTGCCTAGCAATGGCAGCACCAGGATCAACACATTACGGCTACTACATCATTTCGTATGAATTCGTATATGTAGGAAATGTCCATGGTGAGTTCAAAAACAGCGGAATGCATTGATCTGTGCTAATAGGAATTTGCTTACAGTGCGTAATGGACTGATTGTTGCTGCACTGTTCTCTTTGATTGGGGCTTTTGTTATACTCTTTACCAGCATTTTGCTTGTAATTGCATTGCGAAAGGTAAGTGTCAAAGTTCTCGTTTAATGTGTATTTCGCGTGTTATGTGATCCTTTTCGGTTAAGAATTTGTAGTATGCCAACCGAATGGGATCACTTTTACTTTATTTATCAATCATGTCTCAAACTATAATCACTTGCACATTTCACGCTCACTGCTCTCACACATTCTAAAGAAAAAAGAGCACGGAATATTTAAAAATAAGTTCTTCATACCGGTACGCATTACTAGAAAATAACCTTGCAATAGTAGGCAAAAGATTTTGAATGCCATACCTTGCAATAGTTTTCTGTTCATCATCTGCTTTCATTATCACACACAGCTGCAATGCCTTTGCCAAAATTTTATTATATCACTTCTCCCCCTTGTATGTGATGAATTTATTTGAACTTTGTCTAATGTGCAGCATGTGTGCCTGATTTTTCGTACTGCTTACATGTTATACTAAAACCCTTCCTCCGATTTCATACTAGGAATATGAACGAAAGGTCCTTCCCTGGCTGTGGACATTTGCTGCCTTCACTGTATTCAGAATCCTGGCCTTTGTATTTTTCTCCATTGTCAACGATTTGATATTCTTTTACAACATCGTCATGGTGCTAATGTGGATCGTAATTATTAGTATTTCGGTCTATGGATGGCTGATCGTTTACTCGTTGTTCCTGGAGCTGGCTGATTTGACAAAACTCGAAGATTTAGCTCACTTAAGGGTAAGTGTTTTGATTGTTGCTAAATTTTTAAATCTAGCAAAATTTCTATAATCTACAGATGGGCACTATGGCGTCACTGCATTCCACAACACACTCTCTAGCCGGATCACGCCCGACGACACCTCATAGCACCGTTTCTACAATGCCTATTGGCGAGACATTCAAATAAAACAAGAAATGACTCAACATAGTGTCTACGAACTAACTAGATATACACGAATCGTAACCACACATCCGTCCCTTTTAAGAGAATTCCAAGATATTAGTTGGAAAATAGATTTAAATGTTGCTTAAGTGTTGGGCACAGTCCATGGTGTTGAATCTCCTTTCACAATGTTTATGTTATCACTCCGTGCCTTAGTATTTCCAATTCCAATTTAATACAATGAACGAAGGAAAAACTTAATTGGAAGTTTAAAATGCCGCCCACAAGTTTCACAGCCCAAAGTGCAACTCATATTTTAGCTGTTGTAAGTATGTAGTGTTGATTTTGTACTTTCATTTTATTGTTGTACTAAAACTTCTTTTATATTTTGTACATGGGAAAATATTCTATGATTTTTGTTTTGACATTTTTTGAGCTCTGTTCTTATATATATTTACAAACACAAATAAATTTTATATTACCAAAATACAACACGCACTGTTTCAAAGTAACGTTTTTTTGTGGGCCGCAAAATTCCCATTCGCCAAAAGAATGGTTAAACGTTGGAGTAGGGCTGGGAAAATCAGTCCAATCTGAATAGGGAGTAGGCCAATCAGCTTAAGGTAAATTAACTTCAACAAGCAAACAACTGGCGACAAGCAAAATGAAAACGAAGATTGACACCTGGGGCTCTACTCTGTATTTCGTTCCGAAAGTGAAAATTTTCGAAAACGAATATTTCGTAATCTCTATTTCTAAAGTGGAAAGAAATTTACTACTTTTGGAATGACAATTCCGAAAGTGGAATTTTCGTACCTGGTAACTCGTTTATGAATGTCGAAAGCATTCGAAAACGGAAAATTTGTTTCTACAACCAATGTGATGACGGAAATGACGAAGAATATCTTTAAATGTATGTTTTTTATAGAAAAACTTAGTTTTAATAACAATTCAAGCAAATAAATTTAATTATAGTGAATCTTCGAGCAGAAAAATGGACACAAAACAGAATTTTTGAATTAAATATTCACGTTCATACGAGAGACTCCATACATGTGAACCATGTGCTGCACCACCTTACCTACTTTGCATTTACTGCCCGTATGAACAATTTTATGGTCACATATCTATAATTTGTAAAGGCACTTTCATTGTTTTAAGAAATCATGAAGATTATGTTTTTTCTTACGTTTTATTTCACTCATTTTAAAATTTATATGTTTTGGACTCAATACTTTTACTATCGCACTGCAGACATTTTTTTTTTTTTTTTTTTTTTTTTTTTTTTTTTTTATTTTACCATCATCGAGGACACACAAAACACTACGTTCTCTTAGTGTGACCTCTCAGTAACGCTTTACACAACTGTTGTTTGTTGCGCGACTTAGCGTCATCTACCGATCTTCAATCTTATAGACTACTTCAAATATTAAGTTAATTTAATCAAAAACCAATGAAAAAACGCAATTTTTAAAATCTAATCTGCACAAGCAAAAATCAATTTCATTGCAGAGATCATTGAATGTGCTTATGCACCTTGTAATAGGCTCGTTGTTACCATAATTGGTTGTATGCCTTTCTGTATAAAATAAGCTTCTAACCCGAAGAGACCTTTGGGGGGCGTATATATTTAAAAGATAAAGCAGTTCTGGTGACTTAATATGATATTTAATAATATCGTGAACAAACATGACAGAAGTTACAGTGCGTCTGAAACTGAGGGTTTGCAAGCCGACTAATGTGCATCTGCTGTCATAATTAGGAAGCTCATCAAACACATATAATTTACGAACCGCGTATCTCGTGAATTTCTTCTGGACTCTTTCGAGTCTAAGTTTGTGTAAGACATATGGTGAATCCCAAATAATTGATGAATATTCTAAGTATGGCCTGACTAATGAGCAGTAAATAACCTTAAGGCTACGTACATTTCGAAAGTCGTTACTATTACGCATAAGAAAGCCCAACAACGAGTTAGACTTAGCAATGACGTAATCGTAATGCAAATTAAAATTTAATTTATAGTCAAATATGACACCAAGATCTTTTACCTCATCAAGACGCTGAAGTCTAAGATCATTTATAAAATAATTATGAAAAATGGGTGCAGCAATACGGTAGGCCGTAAACACCTTGCATTTAGAAATATTAAGTTCTAGAGCATTGTGATTACACCATTCCGATAACTTATTAATATCTGATTGAAAGCGAGTACAATCAGAAATATTATTAACCCGAGAAAACAACTTCAAATCATCAGCGAATGTCAAAACTTTACAGAATTTAAATATTTCGTGGACATCGTTAATAAATAAAATAAATAGCAACATTTGCAACAGCACTTGATGTGGTTTGTTGTGCTAGTTTCAAGATAGTTGGAACTGCAGTTGATCTTAAAGGAGCAGAGTTCATCTTAAAACATACAAAAAAGCGTTCTTCGAAAGGAGAAAGTTCTGAACAAAACTAAAATAATAAACAATAGTTAAATAGTGAACTGAATCTTTGCTACCAATACCTACAATTTTACATTTTATCACACATTTTCATTATATTTGATTTGTCCCGTATAATTTTTCGTTCAATACGTTCTTTATTATTTTCTACATCCATCCAAAGTGCAACCGAATCCATTTTTTTTGTTTTATTTTTCTTTCAAAATCGCAATTTTGTCTTATCCGCCTTGTTTGTTATTTGTTTTGAATTCTTGATTTGGCAGATTTCATGAGAACTAATTCGAGACTCGAAACAACCAATCCGTAAAAGGGAAAAGTGTTTTTTTCCGTTCCGAATGTTTAACAGAGTTCAAAATCAAAAGCGGAACGAAAAGCACTTTCGAATAGAAATGACTTTCGGAACGAAATACAGAGTAGGGCCCCTGAACGGAGATTGGGATTATGTTCTTTAACAGAGCTGAGGCTACTATAAAGGCTGAGCTTGTTCCGAAACATGCCGTGGTAAATATTTTTTGCCAACCGAAATGATGGAGCTTTGCACAGAATACAACAGCCATAGCCTATATCAGCTTAGTATTATGTTTCTCGAACGACAATTACCATGAAATGAAACTCCTGTTTTGACTAATTAAAAGGTTTTCCTTTTCTTGCTAATGGTTCTGATACACGCCTCTCCTTTTTCACAGCCCATTTTTTTTTTAAATCAAATTACACAAGCCACGTCAACTTTATTGCGGAATTAAATTAATCATTTCTTCTCGCTTCGTTAGTAAGCAGTTATAAAACTCTTTTGTCTTTGCTGCTTCGGACAGTGAATCAGTTCTATTTGAACAATCACTCAACATGGTTTTATTATAAATTTCAAATCGCAATGCCTCGATTTTTGGGGGCACTTCACCAACTGGCATCGAGCTTTCCTTTCGTTCGTATGCATCCAATTGCTCTCGAAATTGCTGGAATTTTTGCGATTCCTTGAAACTAGCCGCATATAGGTCCGAATTAGCACCGGTTTTGTAGATTTCTTGGCACTCTATCGGCAAATATAGAACAATCTCGTTGATATTTTCCAAATCAAGATCACATGTAACATTCCAGGCAGCTTGGGATGATCGCCACTAAAATATTGGCCAATGAATAGCTTCCACTTTTAGTTCTTTAGAAAACTTACAATAATTGCTACAAGCACCACTTGTCGCAGGAACATTTCGATTAGATCCATTCTCCCAGAGAGCACTTGAAGAACTAGCTCATGACAGTCAATTCGATAGCGTGAACATCATCAACACCTATACAACTGATAAGATATCGCATTTTTGTATTTATCCGGATGTTGCAAACACAAGTCAATAGCATGACAACCATGAAGGCACGTAAAAGACGAAATAATTTGTAATTGTTGTTCCTTTTGTTTTGTCGTTTTTATTACAAATGAAAATTTATATAAATTTGATTTAATTTAAAATGTTTTTGGGAGGAAATAACAGAAAATGTTATGTTCATACACGCGCAGGAGTTTAGGTGGAAATTATTATTCAATTAGTTTCTTTGCTTTGAAGTATCTTCGCAGGTAGAGCACTTGCCAGGTGGCCAAGCCGAGCAGGCAGCACATACTGAATATACTGAAGAACAGAACGCGGCTGTTTGTAGATTCTGCAAAAAGTTGAAAAAAATCAAATTGATTAAACACTTGTTGCTGGAGAAAGATTAGATCGTTGACATACCATTGGTATCTCGCATTTCTTCCTCACGTTTTCGCATCAAAGCAAAATCACGAACAATTGAGTCGGATAAGTCCTCCAGACGCTTTAAGTCAACCTCGAGGGGTTTCAGCTTTGCCGCTTCACCAATCTGTTAAGCGGGTAAAGGGAATAGATTAGAAAAATACTTGAAAAGTCATATAAATGTTTCAATTAATCAATCGGGGCAAGGTTAGTGGTTTTAAGGATGCACAAAAGAATCGCATGCACTAGCAAACCAAATGTTTATTTTATGTGATTTCAGAAGCAACCTACATCAGAAAAGTTTTACAAAATGAATGCTCAAGAGTTCCAAACGAGGATTCGGTGCAATTCCCTTTACTTGTTCAAAATCCTTTGTGAAGTGGAGATAACTATTGATAACTGACTGGAAGCATTTATGTTTTGGTCTGAACTACAAAGTTCTTCGGAAAGGAAGGAAGAGTTCCCTCCCACAAATGAGGAACTAATGATAGGCAGCTGGTTTATTGCGGACCTAAGTTCTAAGCACCCACATAATTTGAGGGCGTCATGAAGGATGTTTCTTTTACTACAGAATGTAGTAGCGTATTACATTCCAACGGGGTATTCCCATCCGAAGCATAATTCACACACACAATTCAAGCGCCAAATTCGGTCTAGGAGTTCAAATTATGCACTCCGAGTTACTTGGCAAAAATGAAAATAAGGAAAAATAACAAGCAAAAAACAAAACGCTATAATGGCATTCAGGCAAACAACTCAATACTTTCGGGGCAAAAACATAATATTTACCAACTGAGAACCGTAAAATTGCATTGCGAATATTGAAGAATTGCAAAAGAAATATAAAAGAATAAACATAAGCAGACGAGAATTTAAGTATTACAGTCCACGACGGATATAGAAAGCATTTTTTTTTTATTTTAAACGTTTCTTATATCCGCCGTACTGTATTTAACATTTAAAACTACACTTACTCCTTCATAGCTCTTGGTTTCAACACCTTTCTTCGTCACAATTGAAACTTCTTGTGCTACACCGCGTTGATCTACAAAAAAATAAATAATTCTGCAGTTAGCCAATACTTTACTGGTAAAACTAGTTTACCCTACTAGGGCTTAACTATTAACAAAAATTGCGGACTTACGTGGCGGTACTTTTGAGATGAAACAAATCTCGTAGGTGTCATAAATTTCCGACATAAAACTGAACTTTCCCTTGGTAATTTGTTCTTTTTGGGATAGAATATGTCCCTTGGTATCTCTGGCCTGTAATTAACAGTTCTTAAGCTAGCGCAATTTGAACATTTTGTCAATAATCTTACCACATAATCGATCTTCTGGCCAGGAATATCCGTGACTTCGTATTCGCCCATAACAAGCTGGTTCGCTTGGATGTCTTCCTTAAGACATTTTTGTGTATTCGGACTCAAATTAAACATAACACCATCGACATAACAAATCAATAGGCACATAAAACTAACGTATTTAATAATAGGCTCCATTTTGAATGGAATATTTTACTAAATTAATTTCGAAGAAAATCTTCGTGCCGCACGCAGTGTCAAATTTTATCGTTCAACTTGACAAACGAGCCGTTAGCCATAAAGAGATGAGGTGGCCATAGAATTTTTGTTTTCCCGTATGTCAGCTGGCATAATTGATAAGCGAATGCGTCATGGATGGGAATTGTTTGATTTTAAGTAATGGAGAGCCTACATTATGTGTAAGATAGCCCATCTGTGAAAGGATGGGCTTCGCGAAATATATTGGGCTTCTTTATGCTGTATTCGATTGGGCTTCTTCAGATTCGTTTCTTATGTCGTTTTCGATTTGGCTTTTCAGATTTTGATCTGAGATTTCAGATTTCTGCTGCCAAATCGAACATGAAATCTGAATTATATTGGTATGTGTGTGTATTGAGTTGGCGGCAAAAAAAAAGCATATATACACTTGCACTCGAAATCCATTTCAATTGATTTTCACACATTTATAGCATAGACAAACCATACTGAGACCCCCAACTGGCAATCCTCTTGCCGCTGGCCACCTCGATTTTTTTTTGAATTCGCCATTTTGTTTTCCTATCGGTGTTATGTCAATTTAGAATCCGTGTGAGCAACAAAAAAAAAGCGAACCAAAAAAAAATGTGGTGAGTTTTCTTTTGACAGAAGTCGATTGACAAATGTCAAAAAATGTAAACAAAATTTTATTTTTCCTGCAATAAATTGGAAGAAATGTAAGTTTTCGGGTATTTTTAGTATTTAAATTAATAAATAAATACATTATATGTCTTACAGATTTGTCCAAGCTGCAGGAGAATACACGCCAACAAGAGTTTATGGCCAAATTCATGGAATACGAAGCACAAAGTGAACAGGCGAACGTTGAACAAAAGCGTATCGATAACAAAAAGCGTAGGAAGACTGTAAGTTGATTTTAATTTACATGAACCTGACAACGAATTGATAACCATTTTGTATCCACTTCTAGGAAGATACCAAGCAACAGCAGCATCGTGTCGAATTGGCAAGGCGCCGGCCGCTATGAAGATCAATTGTCGCAGCAGCAACGTGTCCAGGAGGACAATCTCAAAAAGTAAGTATGTACATATATAGTAAAAGTTGTGTAAATTGATTCCGGAACCTTTAACACTAGGCAAGAGGAAAGTTTCGCACGCCAGGAGCCAATGCGGCGGCAAACCATCGAACTACTAGACTACGAGATGAGAACCAACGCCAAGGTAGACTGGGAGAATCATGACATCAACCCAAAACAGATTCGTCTAAAGACAGAAGAAAATTGCATCGCTTTCATCATCAGCATCAAGACTGCTGGCACGGTCATTGGTACTGGATTCAATGCAATGCTCACTGATTGGGACAGCGTTTTTACTTTTAGTGCTGCTCGTGGTCTCTCGGTGTGTGTACTCTGCTAAGGGAGCAACTGGTGTTGTTTCTCGGTACATTGAGGCTCGTATTGGAATCCCCTGCAATACCTCAAACGAATGAAATCCAAAACCAAATCTCTTCAAAGGGATGGGACCTTTAAAGTAAGTTGTTGGATGCTGCATCTTATAAAAAGTTTGTCTTAATAGTTTGCTTTTCTTATATCATTATAAAACATTCGCAGCCCAAAATGACACCAAGTGAGACGAGAGCTGTTATCAGGTGCATGTCGTGATGTGGAAGTGATGGAAAGTGAAACCGCACACAGGGCTGTGCCCATGGAGCAGTATACAGACGCAGATGTAGACTTCTCATAAACGTGTTATTATTAATCACATCTATCACAGAATCCGTCGTATTCGGAATTTTGCTACGTATTTCGTAGTAGGGGAAATTGTTTGCTACGAACTTCGAAATGCATAGCAAACATTTCCTCTCGGAAACCATTGACTCCAATTGAAGTCAAAAACTGGGATTATTCTCGCCGCAACAACTCTCACCAAATTGATTCAGTAAATTTAGAGCAGAATCGATATAAGGTTTGATATCTTACGCAGCCCCCTAAGGACTAATATTTAATTTAGCTTGATTATATGTTATTTGCAGTAGTAACTATGTTGAAACCCGCCCTAATTTACAAAACTTCGTTGTACAAGCACTTGTCACACTCTTGGCAAAAGAAACCAAATACAGATGGTTCGATACGAACAAGAACGAGTATAAATTATAATATTGTTGAAGATGCTAAGAAGTTTCTTCAGGTTTGTTTATCGAATTTCAAATTGGCTTTTCATTCGAATGTTTTATTTTATGCTTTCAGCCAGGCTCGGCTGAGCAACGTACCTACTGTGGAAATTCTATTCATTGTAGAGGCAGATGTGAATTTGTCTTTCTCGAAGAATCGCCACATCCTTTCGTGACGAACAGTCGTACGACAATTTTCTATTGTCTTATTCGCTGCTAGTAACAGCAAGAGACAATAACAAGAGTCTTAATTTGATTGATGAATCACAACAAGTGTATGTTGATTTTAAATGTTAGTTATAAGCAGTTTGAGCATTGAAATTCTTGTTGTTTATTTCAGTCTTACATTATATTATCACAACGAAAAGGAGATGTGGCAGAAGATGCTGGGTCAAGCCAACAAATTGGAACAAAAGAGTGAGCAGCCATAGCAAAGACACCCCAGAGTTGTTTTAAATTATTTCAAAATTAACATATGTATCTGTAAATGTATATGTAAAAGAAATGGTGCCTATTTATTTGGTTGGCAGGCAAATACTGTCTTGTGTAGCTACTAACAATCAATAAATCCTGCAACAAATTTGCGAAGCGACTATATGTGTGTTTTCTTCGATTTGTAATTTTTTATAAAGCGTTCCTTGTTGCAGAACTTAGAAGTAGAAGAGTTCTACCTGCTACCAAATGGAAAAACACCCCCGAACAGTAATCGACAACAAGGCGTTCATATACATCTCCAAATGCTCGGTGGCAAAGGAGGATTTGGATCCATGCTTCGTGCAATCGGTGACCAAATCGAAAGACTACAAACCATGAAGCTTGTCGTGACCTCAGTGGCAAGAGATAACGATATTAACGGAAAGAAATGACTTAAGGCTTACACATACGGCAAACTGGATGAACCCAATGAAGAGCCATCGACATCCAAAAAGGAAAGACCATCCACTTCATCTATATAGAATTAACAAATCTTTATTTACTATAAATAAACGTATAATACACAAGTTAGGTTAGTTAAACCGAATAAAATGATCCTATGTCCAAATCTGGTAATCACTGTGTCGAAAATTGAGATGAGACCCATGCCAGGCGCTATTTTAAGTTAGTGAGCATAAACTTACGAGCTTTGGTCCACTGCTCCTCCGAGTTAAATTGTATTCTGGAAATAGACAATTGTTTTGACTGCATATTCAAAACCACAGGTGAATAACACTTACTTGATTGATGGGTCAATGATCTTTCCCTTCTCCATTTTGTAGGGCAAGCAAAACTCTGTGTCTCGTTTTTCCACCTCTTGCTGGAACTGTATGAGGCGCTGTAGGAAGGCAACCATTGCTTCCTATCCTAAAAAAAAAACTTAAACCCACCGGTCTTCCAAAAGGTGCTTTTCCTTTGATTCTAGGTTGCTTTCTTAGTTCCGGAACTTTAGATTTCTCCTCAGATTTTTTTCCAATTAGCTCTTATAATCGCGCCATTCATCTTCGGCGATCTTGAACTCACGTTCGAATAGTTCCAGCATTGAGTCGGTGCACTCATTGCACAATGGATAATCGAACTCATAGTAAGATGGCAAAGCATTAAAGAGCTGCGCCTTTGCTAGAAACTCAGTGCTCAGCTTTTTTATTTCTTTTCCATCGGAAACAAGGGTGACGTCAGTTCCATTTATCGAGTCCGTCAGATGGCAAGGTGGCACACAAGATAATCAAAACCACTTTCGTTAGGATCGATTTCATCCATATTTGTTGATAAATTGGCACTAAATTAAAGCATTTTACTGTGAAATGTCATTTGGCTAAAACTCATTAAAGTACTTACGCGATAATTCTGCCATTGCGTGCTCATTAATACTGCCCAAATTCCCATCCAGGATAAGTGGCTTTTGGCATCTTTGGCAAGCAAAGCTGACCGACACTCTTTCATCATCGCCATCGTCTTTCGGTGATGGTTCTTTTAAAAAAAAATTGTTTCATTGATAGGCGTGTTTTTTTGAGCTTCGATCTCAGCAAAGCAAAGCAAAGTAGGATTTTCAGCACGCAATTACAACAACTACATTCCACTTGACACTTCGAGATTCGCAATAGTTGTTGTAATTAGCGTGCTGAAAAGCCTACTTTACTTTGCTTTGCTGAGATCGAAGCTCAAAAAAACTCGGCTGATTTTATATAAACAACGTTGAGGCGTAGAACAGGATTTGACTGCTGCCAGGCGGACTTGTAGATGATATTTCTATTAGCTTTTCCCAGTAGACGTTTCTACTCCTAGAACCAAGTTATAGTAAACGCATTTTTTGTCCTTTTGCTGCACAAGGATCGGTCGACTTGAGCTTCAGTTATTAAATCCATTACACAAACTTTTAATAAATGCACGAAATCGAAAACTAATGTGGTATTCGTTTGGGCTTCTTCAGATTTGCCCTCAGATTCCAGATTTCGTGTGGCTAATCGAACATAAAACTTGCTCTTGCTCTTTTTTGTGTTGATATTCGTGCGATTTGAATATGTGTAGTCTTCGACACTTTTCTAAGCGATTTCCATTCACTAGTTAAATTTTGTATTAAAACATTAGAAATATTTGTCCCGATTGATTTCTAAATATTTATATATAAATAATTTACAAAAATAGATTCACTCGATGCAATGCCTTTCTTTGCTGGAGAAAAAATTCACTAAAAAAGTAAACAAACTCCATCAGTTGTCAAACTCAAACGCACTTGTATTGGTAAATCTGAGAAAATATCTAGATTCGCAAAAGTGCTCTGAAATCTGAAAAAGATTGTTTTTTCCTGTACCAAACGAACATAAAAATTGCTCTGAGAGCAAAAAAAGTGCTCTGAGAGCGCCCAATCGATTACCACATAAAACAAATAACGCATGTGTCAAGTCAATTGAGCTTGACAACAGTGGTGAATCTGTTGTGTCAGTGTCAGTTTCAACCGTGGTGGGCTGTGACAATCGTGACTGTGTTCAGAGTACAGCTTTTTTTTAAAAGAATTATTGCAACTCAAATTTGGTGAATAAGTATATTCTTATCTCAGTACATTTTCATCAATTTTAATATTAGTATTCATAACATTCTGTAGGTATTTCTGTTCAACCAAAGTACTCATTCACGTTTATTGTTCCATTATAATATCAAAAGATACGACCTATAAATATATTAATGTATTCTTTAATACGAGACATGTAAAAATAAAACCAATGCAAATACGTATGCTCTATTTTAAATAATTTAAACTAACGGAGAAACTCATAATTTATACTTAATAACAGCAACGACATAAATCTTTGTATTTATAAATTATAACTAAAATTCAGAAGTATACTAAGCAACATTATGTGATAGAATATTCTACTCGATTTATTAACTGCCTCCCGAATGTTCGCTAAAAATGTTTTTATGTGTTTATTATTCTTCAGAACTGTTCATCTTTCTTTTATGTCAAATAAATATACAATTATTTTTTAAAATTGATCACTATCCACACAAAATTTAGTTTTAATAATTATTTTCAAATTTAACGGACAAAATTTGATGAACGCAGCCAGCAACTTTGCCCACAGCGGAAGTGACTGGCAAGCCACTTTGCCCACAGCGGAAGTGGTCAAGTTTAGGTGCCAGTGTGTTGGTGAGCTGAAATTTTTGAAGTTTCGTGACATTTGTCAATACGATTTTCTATGTAACAATACTAAAGCTAAGATTAGACTGTATGCCAATTAAGCATATGAATGCCAAAAGTCAAATGACCAGATTAGCTGTCAAATAAACAAAATGCCACAATTATCAAAACTCTATATTAGACTATATGACTAAAATTACCAATACGGTCATATTTGCCTCGATTGTCATTTAAAGGCATTTGTTATTTATTACCCAATGTTGTAGAAGGGTAATGATGTAGAGAAAAACAAATCAAAAAAGTTGAAGTTGGAAATTTATTTAGCACAAAACAAACAGAAAGCAAACAATTTTTACACAAACAAAATTTCACAACAGGAAAAAAGTATACACACAACCACAATGAGGGACAAGAACAAGACCACTAATTAAACTTAAAAAAATTGCGATGAAGACAATTAAATAATTTACGCAAATGATATAGATTCAATAATCCACAAAAAAAGATAAAGAAAACAAATCCCAATCCTACGAGCTCATCAAACACCGATGACAACAAAATAATACTTAAAAAATGCCAGCAATGCCATAACGAAATTTCGAAAAAGTGCATATGGGCATATAGGGCTTTATGCTGGCATTCGTGCTTATTGTCCCATTACACTATATGCTATTTTGGCATTTTTATCTGTCAAAATCAGTCTGGTCGTTTGTGGCATTCAGGTCATTAGAGCATATGAGATATGCCCATTACACTGTATGACCATATTTTGACAGGAGAACTGTCAGAAATTGGCATTTTATGACCACTTGGCATACAGTCTAATCTTACCTTAACGCACCTAAACTTTGCCACCCCATGGTAATGTAGCTTGTAGGCAAGTAACGGAAAAACGGCCGAAGTTGGTGGTCTCAGTATTGTCTCTGATTTATAGTACTGCATTTCGAAATAATTTTATATAAAAACTCGATCCCATACGCGTTAAATAAATAATTCAGTTAAAAAAGAAATCCTTCCAATGATAAACAATTCGTAACCGACGCTGTGTGTCATAAACATTGGTGTTAGTGAAAGTATGTGTAAAATCTGAGGAAAAATTGAGATTTTTCAAAAGTGATCTGAGATGAAAAAAAAATTGATTTTTTGTCAAATCGAAAACGACATAAGATAGCCCATCTGTGAAGGGATGGGCTTCGCGAAATATATTGGGCTCCTTTATGTTGTATTCGATTGGACTTCTTCAGATTCGTTTCTCAGATCTCAGATTTCACGTGGCTAATCGAATATAAAAACGTCACTTGCTCTTTTTTGTGTTGATATTCGTGCGATTGGAATTTGTGAAGCATTCGACTCGAAAT
Source organism: Cheilosia vernalis (assembly GCA_949126925.1). Lineage (NCBI taxonomy): Eukaryota > Metazoa > Arthropoda > Insecta > Diptera > Syrphidae > Cheilosia > Cheilosia vernalis. Next base: position 100,683,035 of record OX421358.1, on the reverse strand, counting down.
TTGCAAACGGTTGATTGTTTCGAAAATAGCACATTACATAAATAACTAAAAAATATGGAATCATCCGATACAAATGCCTTTCGTTATAGGTAGGTAGTTGAAAAATTTTACGACAACAACTAACAACTCTGGGAAAATCCAGATTCGCAAGTTTTTTAATCCGAAAAAGTATGTTTTTTCCCACTAATCGAACATAAAAAGTTACTTAGAACAAAAAAAAAGTACTCTTGACTCTAGAAGTTCGACCGAAGGTACCCAACCATATAAATGTTTTTTTCTGCATTCTTCACGCATTGAAACTCTGGTGACATATAACTTTTTACGATCAACCCTTTTGACAGCAGCCGACAGTTTACGATCTTAAAAAGTGCACGCTCTACCATCCAAAATTCGTTTAAATGTTATTTGCTTCATCAAAAAATTATAAATTTCAACAATGTTAATAAAATCAAATACCCTTCAGTACTGCAAAAAAATTCGCTTAAACATCTTAAGTCGCAAATATAGCACTCAAGTGAATGACATACGAAATATCGGCATTTTAGCTCACATCGATGCCGGTAAGTTTGCATAATTCCGTGAAAAGCTGAAGAAAATAAAGATTACTTTAATAAACTTTGTTAAAGGAAAAACTACAACAACCGAGCGAATGCTTTTCTACTCGGGAAAAACACGATCACTAGGCGAGGTACATCGTGGCAACACCATCACGGATTACTTAAGTCAAGAACGTGAGCGGGGTATAACGATTTGCAGCTCTGCGGTTTCATTCACATGGAATAAAACCAAGTATGAAACACCTTTGGCGCTCCCCTTACTAACAATAGAATTTCCCGTAGAATGAACCTACTTGACACGCCTGGTCATATCGATTTTACAATGGAAGTAGAACAGTCTTTGTTTGCTGTCGATGGCGTTATAATCGTCCTAGACGGAACCGCTGGCGTTGAAGCACAAACGCTGACCGTTTGGTCACAAGCGGATAAGCACAAACTTCCAAAGATGATATTCGTCAATAAAATGGATCGGCCGGATGCAAATTTTGATGCCTCTATACAGGACATTAAATCTAAGTTGGATGTTAAACCAATTTGCTTGCAGTATCCACAGAAGGATTCCAAGGGGAACCTAAGTATTTATAAACACTCATAAGTTTGCTGAAAATTTACTAACCTCGATAGTATTTCCAGGCATTATAGACCTAGTTACTCTTAATCGAATGACATGGAATCTGGAGACACTCGGCCGAAAATTTCTAATCGAACCTTTAACTGATGGATTGTTAGACGAAGCTGTAAGCCGCAGAAATGTATTAATTGATGATCTCTCTGCAATCGATGATGAACTAGCTGAAACTGTGATAAACGCCGAAAGCTTTGACAAAGTGTCGAACGATTTGGTGTGGGCGTCAATACGACGGGCGACCTGCAGTCAAAAAATATCTCCAGTTCTACTGGGGTCTGCATACAAGAACATTGGGATACAGCCGTTAATGGACTCAGTTGTTCGTTTTTTGCCTGCCCCGCATGAACGGAATCAATTATTCGATTGTTTCGGGTAAGTAGTATATAGACGAAACACAATTCCGTACCTTACCATACCTATAAGTGTGATAATCACCAATACAAGAATTTCAGAACCGACTTTGCCGGGAAGGTGTTCAAAATTGTGCACGATAAGCAACGTGGCCCGCTAACCTTAATCCGAGTGTTGCGTGGCACAATGAAAAAGGGAATGCGTCTAATTACCACAAGTGCGTCGGGTGAGGTTTTACAAAAAATCTACGAACCCTTAGCCGACGAATACAGGGAAATAAATGAAGTGACCAGCGGTGATGTTGGCGTTTGCAGTGGATTAAAGGTAACACCAAGTAGTGACTTAATCTAACCTAGTTTATGTAACGAATATGCCTCCTAGAGCACAGTGACTGGCGACCTGCTCACTTCGAATACATCCTCGCTTAAGCATGCCCAGACTAAGCTGCAGAAAATGCTTGGTAAATCCAATCCAGATGAGTCAGAAGAAAATGCGGAACTCATCAATGAGATGCTCTCGCTGGATCCACAAATACCCGATGCTGTGTATTTCTGTTCCATCGAACCACCTAGCCTCAGCTCACAGAATGCCATGGAAACTGCTCTAAGACAGTTGCAGCGTGAAGATCCCAGCTTGCGAGTCACTCACGATGAGACCACGGGACAAACGGTGTTGGGAGGTAGCAGTGAATAGATCACAAGATGCCTATGATTCCCAGTTGTTTTTCTAGGCATGGGTGAACTCCATATGGACATTGTAAAGTCTCGAATTCTAACTGAATATAAGATTGACGTGGATTTGGGGCCATTGCAGATAGCCTATAAGGAGACAATTGAGTCGCCTACAATGGATACACTTACGTTTGAAAAAGAAATTGCTGGTTCGAAGCAAGGTGTTACAATCACTTTGGAACTGGTAAATGATCAAAAGGAGACATTTGGGTACAGACTACCAGTACTTGCCTTATCATAGTAACTCTATTTCTTTATTTAGTCTAAGTAAATCTCAGGAGAACATGGCCAACCTCAATACACTGCGACCCCGTGTATTGCAAGTTATTAAGAAGGGCGCCTTATCAGCTTTGGAGAGAGGTCCACGCGTTGGTGGCCAAGTGGTTGAGACCCAAATTAGACTACTTAATGCTACCATAGCTCGGGGCACTGCCGATTCATTTCTAATGGCAGCAACTGCACAATGTGTTCAAAAGGTAGGTGAGTGCTTCCATTGCATATCAGACTAGTTAAGCTGTCATCTCTTTAGGTGCTCAAAAACTGTGGAACTCGACTCTTAGAGCCCGTCATGGCTATTCAAATAATAGTGCCTTCAGAAAGAGTATCAACTGTACTTGCCGATTTATCACGGCGCAGAGCTAAAATCAATGACGTTAAACCAAAGGGAGAAAGGAACAAGGTAGTTTGTTATTTCTTATCGAAGTATTTGTTATGGTACATGATCAAAGTTTTTTCATTATTTCAGTTGATTGATGTGGAAGCCCCTTTGGCTGAACTGTCGGGGTATACCAGTGTTATAAGAACAATTACCTCGGGAACTGCCAGTATGACCATGCAACCGTGTGGATATTCCAATATGAATGCACAGGATGAAATTGTGGCAATACGTAGGGCGCAAGGATTGGAGTAGTTTTATAAAGAACTTTCATAAATAAATTGTTTATTTTTTAATATGGCCTTTGTTTTAACAGTTTTTTTTATGCAAAATTGACGTTATTGAAGTTTTTGAAAAATTGCAACAATCATCAAACTGGATAAAGCTAAGAATCTAATAGTCTTAGGCGATATTAATATACACATACTAAATGTTTCAGATTCGGATCGTGAAAATTATATGCTCCTTCTGGCTTCGTATGGTCTTAAAAGTTTAGTGAATGTACCAACTCGCATAACTGACTCAACCAATACCTGTATCGACCATATTTTTCTCCGCCTACATAAGGATAACAATTCTTTTTTCTTCAGTGAAGTGCATGATTATAAAATCACTGATCATCACTTATGTCTACTTAAATACCATGTGGGTATCGCATCTAGGAAAACTAACGTGAACAGGATAAAGACTCGAGTCGACTAGCAAGATCTTTGCGAAAAACTCAGGTACGAATTTTGGGAACCAGTTTTTTCTGAGAATGATCCTTCTGTGTCATACGATAGTAGGTTCGTTCGCGTACGCGGTTTGAATCAAACGTAATCGGTATAAATCGATCGCAATCGCACAAAGTCTATCCACGTACTCATCAAAAATGACAGAAAAAGAGAAAATTAGCAAAATAACGAGTAACGAGCAGTTCCTCTCTTGGCTCGAAACAGCTCAGACAATTTCAACGGGTTAGTACTGATAAATATGCCAAATCCACAAAGTTCACATAATTCAAAATCCGTCAAACGTCATGCGCTGAAATAAAATGTGCGAAAATAAAGAAAATACGGTGGTGGTCTAATGTTCTCCTAGAACATTTAATTTGTTGCAAAATGGTAAATATTAAATAAACGAATTTTTGAAAACCCAACTGTCGTGACAAGATCCAGGAAACAAAGATGTAAGTGGCTCGAAGTAGCTAGAAATCTATACACGTACTTTGGAGTCAATTTTTCGCTCTCTGAGAGAATTACGCTCAATTTTTTTAGTTTGACAGATGTAGTGCTCAGCTCGGGAAAGTACGCGAATAGACCTAGTTTTATATTTATTTTATCAAATCATATATTAATGTGGTAATCGATTGGGCGCTCTCAGAGCACTTTTTTTGCTCTCAGAGCAATTTTTATGTTCGTTTGGTACAGGAAAAAGCAATCTTTTTCAGATTTCAGAGCACTTTTGCGAATCTAGATATTTTCTCAGATTTACCAATACAAGTGCGTTTGAGTTTGACAACTGATGGAGTTTGTTTACATTTTTAGTGAATTTTTTCTCCAGCAAAGAAAGGCATTGCATCGGGTGAATCTATTTGTGTAAATTATTTATGTATATATATTTAGAAATCAATCGGAACAGCTATTTCTAATGTTTTAATACAAAATTTAACTAGTGAATGGAAATCGCTTAGAAAAGTGTCGAAGACTACACATATTCAAATCGCACGAATATCAACACAAAAAAGAGCAAGAGCAAGTTTTATGTTCGATTAGCCACACGAAATCTGGAATCTGAGAGCAAATATGAAGAAGCCCAAACGAATACCACATAATAGTGCAACTTCCGTTGTAAATATTAGCCAGCTCAATACATTCTTAAAACCCTGGATGACATTGAGACTATTAAATCACATAAAACGTAAAAATGAGTTCGCAAAAAAATGTAAAAAACATCCATACAATACAAGTCCAAAAATGTATAACACTAAATTGTGCAAAAGAAGTAAGAGTTTGGTCGCACAAGCACGTGCCACTTACTACGCCAATCGTTTAAGACAATCCAGAGGAGATTCTAAGAAAGAACGGAGTTTAGTAAATAGCATATTAGATAGGAAAAAAAGGTCAAATGATATTCCGCATATAGAGATCGAAAATTCAATGATATCTGATCCACGCTCAATTGCAAACCATTTTAATCAATTTTTTGTCAATGTCTCTGAGACTTTGGAACCTTTTGAGTCTCCTTCCAGTAGTTGCAACTGTAATATTGCATCGGGCTTAGCCGAAGAAGTAATGCAAAGCAATAGCTTCAGGTTTCACCAGATAACATCTTACGAAATTTTTAAAACAATCATGTCCTTGCAAAACAAAAATACATGCACCAGTGATGGTATCTCTGCCATACTATTGAAAAAAATTGCGTGGGAAATTGTCGATGTTTTGTGTTATCTCTTCAACCTCAGTGTTAGCAGCGGTAAGTTTCCCACGTCTCTAAAAAAGGCAGAAGTTATTCCGTTGTTTAAACGAGGGAATCGCAAATGTATAAGCGACTACAGACCGATTTCCCTACTTCCTACGATGTCTAAAATTTTTTAAAAATTGAAATCAAGAATAATCTCGTTCTTAAACCAAAATAATTTTTTATTTGGTAGACCAATATGGTCTTAGGGCAGGTAGATCCACGGAAGACGCCATCTTAAAAGTCTGTTGCGATCTGTTTAATGGTAGGTATTAACAAAAGTCAATCAACTATGGCTCTCTTCATTGACATGACCAAAGCATTTGACATGGTAGATCTGCAAATATTACTGGATAAGCTATATAGGGCTGGTTTTAGAGGTATGACTCATGAATGGTTAGGGTCATATTTGGTGGAAAGGGAACAAAGAGTTTTCGTAAATGGGTCTTACAGTCTATAACTCAATCTTAAAAATGGTGTACCACAAGGGTCCGTGCTAGGTCCCATAATGTTCCTTATCTACATTAACTCTCTTTTCATTCAAAGCTTTCATGGCAATCGTACTGCATTTGCAGATGACATTGCTTTCACGTACACTGACCTTACGCTCCATGAATGCGTCTCAAAAGTTAGCTCAGATCTTCAATTACTTCGGGTCTGGTTTAATGCCCACAAGCTTCTTATCAGTCAAAAAACAAAAATAATGAACTTCAAGCTATCACAAGATGTCTTAGAAAATTTCGAGTTCATTTTTCACTCAAGCATTTGTCTGAAATTTAGCTTACCACTTTATACCTGTGGGAGGCACAACTTCAACGTAAACGGACAATGTACAACTAGTTGTTTCAAAGTTGAATTATTTGATTCCTACAAATATCTCGGTGTGTTCATTGACAACAAACTTAATTGGAATTGGAAGGTCCTAACTCAAAATTTAAAATCTTATATGGCGTTAACACGTAAAATGTATCATTTAAAACCATACTGCTCGCAAAGAGTTCTCTCTATGTTCTATTACGGATTAGTTCATTCGAAACTCCAATATGGAATCGTTAGCTGGGGAGGTGCATACATGAATACTTTAAGACCACTATTGATTGCCCAAAAGCATATAATTCGAATTATGTGTATGTGAAAGTTGGCCTCTTTTTATCAATTTGCGAATATTTCCACTGAGAAATCTCTACGTTTTTAAGGTACTGAAAGAGTTTTTTAAACGAAGCGGTAATGTTCCTTCTAGAAATTCTTCAATCTACAGCTTACGAGTTAATAACATGGCTTTATTTGACATTCCACGCGTGCACAAATCCCATTTTAAGAACTTTTACTTAGTTTCCTCGATTAGAATGTTTAATAAACTCCCTTTATCCATACGATCAAAACAAAACTTTCACTCATTCTTGAAATCACTTAAAGACTATCTTTTTACTGTGAACCCTCTTAACCTGGAGATAATTATGAAGTAAAAACTTACTACAAAAAAGGCAATAAGATTCTTCACATACTTTAAATTTTTCTCAATGTCTGTCCTTAACAAAAGATCAACTGATGGTACCCCACGTCAGTTATTCCTTTGTATGCAAAATGTTTTTTTTTTTTTTTTATAAGCTATCATTCAACACTAACTGTTAAGTTAAGAATGATAATGAATTTATTATAGTCACTTTATATTATTAAGCAGAATTACTATTGTAAACTAGTTTATAGTGATAATGAATAAATAAAATAAAATAAATAAAAAAAAATAATAATAAAAATTCAAGTTTTTTTTGCCTCTACACTCTTCTAGAGGGAGGGGTTAATGGGGATGTCCGGGTGAAACTGCGGCGATGGTTTCTTTTCATCGATACCATAGGCCAGGGATTGCGAACCTTTTGGGAGCGTCGTGCCATTTTAAAAAAATAAATAATTTGAAGTGATTTTGGCGTGCCATCATAGAACATTGATCTAGTTTTGTAGTGACTACTAGGAACAAAAATAAATAATTTTACACTGCTCAGCATTTTTTTCGTGAACATATTAACTAATTTGAATGAAACTAACTATTTTGTCATTTTAAGCACCGCCTACAAACCCCGGAGAAGACAAAAAGAGATTTTAAAAATTACAGAATTTGGATTGAATGAGAGGCAAAACAGGAAAGAACTTTACTCGGTGTAGACAGCTAAAAATGCTGTCGCTCAAAGGTGCATTCGGATTTCTCAATTGGTGAAGTGCCAATAATATGCCATTGGTTCGCCATCGCTGCCATATGTCGTCGTTACTTACTGTCGACTGCATAAGGTACGGAATATTGTTACGATAAAATTGTACCTCAATTTAAAAAAAAAATCACTTAACAAAAACTACATCTAGTATCATCAAACTAATCCTTTGCTCATAGACTTGTTTGCCTTTGTTTGAAATTTTATGTTTTTTTTTTTTTTTCAATTTGTGTTCGTCCAGCCAATTTTCTCCCGGAACTAAAATCCCAAAAATATATCTTAAGCATAATGGCATTTTCAACGCAGAAAGATTTTCTTCACATTGCCTATATGAACGAACGGCCCGAAGCAAAATGCATACCAATGGAAGGAGTCAGACTCAAAACTTATGCCTCAACAACGGATCAACGTGCATGGTCTATGAGCAAGGATAAGCAAGCTCAGTACCTTACTGATTTAGTGGCGTGTAGAACAGTACGTAAAGTGTTCAAAGTCTGTGCAATGCTAATAACTATAATTCCGTTAGTATCCTCATGAGAGTGGAACAGGGGATGGCCCCATCTTAAATGCCCCAAAAGAATCACTAAGGAGCGGTAAGATAAGTGAACCACACGATGTCATTAATAAGAGCGATGTTTCACGCCATAAAAACGAAGTAAGCTGGTTTTTTTTTTTTAAACCAAAATCTTAGCTATCTTCTGTTGTTAGAGATGATAGCCTAATCCATGCAGCCTTGAGATCATCTTTTTCCGCTAAGAGGTCTTCAAATTGTGTCATTTTTTCAATGGGTGCATGGATTAGGCTATCATCTCTAACAACAGGAGATAAGATTTTGGTTTATTGGGTTAATTAATACATTAAAAAAAAACAGCTAGTCGAAAAACTGTCACAAAGCGTTAAATCGGAAACAAGCACAGATAACACGTATCTTCAAAGCGATTTAAATAATCTGCGGAAGGATAAGGAAGTGTCTCTGCTTAGAACTACGGAAGATGAGCAACTTCAGAGTGGAAATGAAGCAGGTGCAAAACTAACCGACATAGATGCAGAGAACGTGACCAAAATATTGGCGGAACGAAATGCACTCAGAGAAAAGTGTCAGCACTTTGCTGGCATTGAGAGAAAAATTGTTCAATGGAAGCGCGATGCAGAGCAATTACAATCCATGCGTTGTGCTGTAAAGAAAAGAGATGAGGAAATTGAAGATTGTTACGAAGAAATCGAGGACCTCCGATATAAATTAGATAGAATGGATAAATGCCTTAAAGGGAAGGAGCAGACAATTGAGTACTGGAAAGTAAGTCGGCCTATTTTTCACATATACTTTGAGAGATTAAACAATGAAGTTGGCAATAACTTTGGCGACTTTCCTCGGTTTGAAAAAGAGAAATAGTTGGTTGAGAGCTCTTTTTAAACTAGGTTAGTAGGTAAGGTCAAATTGCAACGCACAGGCTCTGTACTCGATTCGAGGATTCGCCAGCACGCAATGTTACCGTCGTATCAGTTATACGCAACGGAAACCTTAGGTTACCACGTTAAGGATTTTTTTTAACGGCAAGAGCTAGTCCCTCGCATATCCGTTTCCGTTGCACGATATAGGAATTTTTTGGAGAATTATTCCACCGACCAACTTCAAACTTGACGTATATCGTATAATGTAACTGTATTAATAGGTCCGTTCGTGTACTTTATGCCGAATTTACAATGTCGCGTTGAAGCATAGAAAAATGAAAAATGTCAAATCTCTAAAATCGAGAGAGAATTCTCTCAATTTCAAGAGAAGTACCTGATCGTTTTTCTTACAAAAAGGTTAAGAAATGTCATGTTTGGTATAACAATTGTAAAATGCAGCATCTACAAAAATTACTCTTCTGGTGATTCTGAGGAGAGAATTTCGCTTCTGGATTTGAAGTCAGAATCCACTCAAGAAGCACTCACACAAGTGTAGTTTGTTTTTTTTATACAAGTCAACTGACGGCTGCCGTAGATTATTTTTTGGCATTTCACCAATACTCTTGTGGATTCAATCAGAAGCAGTTTTCTTTGTTCCATTGGACTACAGAATGAGTGGATCCCCGAGTGAAACCAATGGAAAACGACATTAGTTGGCAGTTTCATTTTTCAGCAAGTCGAAATTCGGCGAGTAGAAGATTACGAAAAAATGAAAAGAGGGGAAATGGATTTCTCTCTCATTTTTTAAAATTTTCTCAGTACGTGGTCGCATTTGCACAGTTTCTTAGCAAATTTTAAATAATTTTACGTTTGCCAAAAAGTACCCGAACGAACCTAATCATAGACAAATAAATGTACCTACTTCATGTCCGAAACGTACCGATAAGTACATCTCTAGGCGTATACAAGTTATTCATCATCATAGGCTACCGGAACCTTTAAATCCCCGTTATTTTTCCATTTCAGGAAGAAAATCGAAAAATGCAAAAAGAAATTTGCAAGTTCAAGTACGACTTGAGCCAAGTACCACAGCTACAAGGGCAAGTACAATGTCTTAGCGAAAAACTCTACGAAACGAATTGTATCATTGAACAATATGACTTGCAGTTCCAACATTTATTGGTAAATTTCTAACCTAATTCTAATATTTATATTATGTAAGAACAAGAACATTTTTTTTGTAATAATATTTCACTATCAAAGTACAAAATAATTAGGTACAAACAGGGCGGTTGTCAAATCTAAAGTCTGAGTGCGGAAAACTTATGTTGAATCTTTTAGTGAGTAAAAACGAACTATAGACCTTCGTATAATCAACTGTTATTTTTTATTAGAATTTTAAAATTGATCTGGATCCGTATTTTCAACAATTGTATATCTCAGTTTTGAGAGCAATGGATGGATAAATTTCTTAAGACAATTTGAGATGTCAATAACCGTATATTGAAAAGCATTGTATTGTACTTTGTCTGCGTAAATATTAAATAAAAAAAAAGTTCTTATAAATAACTGCTTGATTTGGATTAATCCATCACGTACAACACTATTGCTTATGTTTTTTTTTTTTTTTTTTTGAAGAAAATAAACATTCCATGGCTGTTTCAACATTTAAATGTTTTATTCGTTTAGGCTGAAATCGAAAATCTACAAAAGAATGGTTCAGTAGATATTCGAAGCCTACAAGACGTGGACAGTCAAACTCATAATGAACACATTGAAGAGCTCGCAGCGACAACAAGAGCAACGCTCGATCAGATTTCTAAAGAACTTGAAACTCGACAAGTATTAGAAGCCGATTTGGCTCAGTGTCGAAACGAACTAGAAACAGTTCGACAAGAGAGTCAAAAGCAAATGGCAACGGCAAGTGCTGAGCTCAATGCCAAAGAACTTGAGAATAATGAGCTCAAGGAAAGCTTGCAAGAAACCACATTAGCTGTAAGGCACAGCTACAGCAGACTTAACCTTGAAACAAGGCAAGGCGAGAATTGCGCGACCCAAGTTGAGCGTCTAGAGGGAATTATAATGGAGTTGAAATCTCAACATGAAATTGAAAAGGAGTCTTTTGAGCAAAAATCTACTGAACTACTACAAGATTTGAAAGCGAAACAGAACGAACTACAGAGTGAGGTCGACGCTCTTAAACAGTCTCTCAATTCTATAGAGAACGAAAAGCGGCAGTTGCAGACTCGTAACGATGATTTAAGTAAGACATTGGTGGAATGTCAGAACAAAATGAAAGCTCAAAGAGATCAACTCGACAAGTTGGACATAAAAACAATTGGCCTAAAATCCGAATTGCGATCCTCGAAAGCCAATCTTAAAGAAGTCGGGATCTTGGTTAAAGATATCAGCAGTGTTCAAGAGCGTAATGAAAATCTAAAATCGGTTCTGGACGCTGCTGATAACTCCCAAGTACTTAAACAAGAGATTGAAAATCTTAAAAAGCAATTAGAAGAGGAAAAAACAAAGAGCGGTAACATAGCGCAGCAGAATAAGCAGCTACAGAGCGCATTAAATGAAGCAAAGAACGTTATTCGATCGCAAAAAGTTGCGGCTCCTAGCGTACAAAAACCAAAAAGTAGTAGAACAGACACAGGTGCTGCCCATTCTCAAGGGTCAGCAAGTGAACCAAAGGAAAGCCGTGGTGGTACTGATGCAATAACTCCGGGTGGGAATGGAGCAGAAACAATTCGTAGATCTGCTGCAAGTCCAACAGGTGCTGCTGTATCCTCCAAACAAGGAAAACCTTCAGAAAAGAAAAATAACTCGAAAATAGCCCACATTCAAAAGATACATGAAGCTCAACGGAACGCTGACCGGAGCAAATATGAAAAGGAGATCGATGGACACCGCCTGTCAAATGAAGTTCTGCGAAAATCAATCACAAAGTTGACTACTCAAATGCAGAGTAAATCGGCCTCGGACTTTGATCGAGAGTTCAGAACGATTCTTGATAATTTCATGCATGAGACTTGTATGTGGCGTTGCGAGAAAAACTGTCAAAAACTAACGAAGCTACAAGATATTTGTAAAAAAATAGTGGAAATTGGTATTGACCATTTAACCCACAGGGAACTTCTGTATTTGCATCAACAAATATCTGAGGCGGCTTTAAGACTGAGGCCATCCGCATTGAACACAGGAAGGGAGCTTAAGTGTTGCAAGTGTTCTGGAGATATTTGCTATGCTCCAACGATCCCCAAAGAGAATGAGAAAGTTCTTCTAGAAAAATGTAAGTTGAGATTGTTATTAATTCCGAATCATGGAACCATATCCATTTATCCAAATGCAAAACTGCTAAGAAGGATTTAATTTTAAGCATTCTAACTTACATTTTTGTTATAAATACATTCTAATAGTGGCAATTCTGGAACGTGACATTCAAAGTGCTAGAGATAACTTGCGTCAAATCAAGGAGGAACAAGACACATGGTCGACAGACACTGACCAAATTGAGCTTGAGACAATGAGGTAACAGCTTGATAAACCTTTTTCCACACATCCTAATCTTTGTATTATTTCAGGCCTCACACCTTTCGGCTTAACAATGAAATCAGAAATGTAAAAGAATTCCTATTTTCTTATTATAATGTATATGTGCTTAAATGGATGTTTTCTTTTACAGTCTTCGGGTAGAGCCAGACCATCTAGATACTACGCAATTCAAGAGGAATTCGAAGTTCCAACTAAAGACAAATGTGGATCTTGAAATGGTCGGTTGGGGCTTAGACGTTTAGTTTATTTTAGATTTTTTTTATGTGCACAATTTGGCAAGATCTAACTTAATAAAGTTAATCCGTTTTTATTAAAAACAGACAAAGTATACATAGTTTTCGTAATACTATAAATAATGATACTTAGGTTCTAGAAAAATTCAAATGTTAATCAATCTGTTGTATTATGCATTCGCCAAGGTACCTATAGTATAATTAATTCCTGCGTTCACGTCTCGATTCCAACAAGTACGACAGTTTTGACAATACTGTGTGGAGATTTTGATGTTTTATCTTCGCAGAAACATTTTGCACACAACTTTGTAGTTCGAAACTCGTTTACAAATAAAATATCTGCCTTTCTCCTCCTAAGTGCCTCGATAATTTTGTATTCACTTACTTACTTAGGTGGCGCTACAGTTCGGGGTGAACCAGGGCCTCAACCAACAAGCCTCTCCAGCTGGCCCGGTCCTCAGCCAACTGCCTCCAGTTGCGCACTCCAAGTTGGTTGAGGTCGTTTTCCACTTGTGCGCGCCACCTTAGGCGAGGTCTTCCTCTACTGCGTTGACCCTCTGGGTTGGAATCGAAAACTCTGCGGGCCGGAACGTTGATGTCCATTCGCTCTACATGTCCTAGCCATCTCAAACGTCCAATGCGCAGTTTTTTGACTAGGTCGATGTCGCTGTACAGCTCGTAAATTTCTTCGTTGAATCGTCTCCTCCAAAACCCGTCAACGCAGATGGGACCGAATATCTTACGAAGAATTTTTCTCTCGAATCGATCAAGGATATCTTCATCCGCTTTGGAAATAGTCCATGCTTCAGATCCGTACAGCAGGACTAGTCTTTCGGGAGAGGGCCTTACTACACAGTTGCCTTCTCAGCCCAAAGAAACAGCGGTTGGCAAGAGTTATTCTCCGTTTGATTTCTGATGAGATGTAATTTTCAGATGTTATAGCTGTTTGTATTTGGACTTCGTATATACCCACGCATGGGGGAATTTGAAGCAATCTTCGTAGAGCCGATGCATATCAACGTTTTTTCTTTGACATTTGGAACTATTTGTTTCGCAATAGTATGACTTGTTTTCTCAGCACAAATGAATTTTTGTAGTTTCAGGCGTGTGACTTTTCTCTGGGCGTATAATTTTTGTTTCTCTGCAAATATTGAAAGCTGGTATTCTGTATACTGTTCAAAAGTTTCTGAATATGGTGATATTTGAGAGTCTTCTACGACATTTTTTGTATATTTCCGCAATTTTTGTATATTTCCGCAATTTTTGCTTACGAGAATGATATCCAGACATGTTGTGGTATGTAGAACTTTTCAATTTAACTGGTACACCATTACGAACACCGCCGAATAAAAGTCTTAAACCAGGGGTGGAATTCTGTAAGACGATTTGCGATAGTTGATAGTCGCAATCACATTTTTTGCTCTACGTAAGGTGATTATCACTGTGACTATCGTTTTTTTGCGATCGTTTTCGTGTGACACCTTATTATGTATCATTTTCAGATAAATTGCACACATTTTTGTTGATTTCGGTTTCACGAATAGTGAAAATGTTTACTTCGTTACAATTATTTATTCATTCGAGAGATTATGAAGAAGATAGAAATTATCCCAAGTAACAATTTGACTTCGGTAAGGCTCAAATTTGTAATTTCTGTAGGCAACCATTTCGATAGGGTTTCTATAGTATTTGTTTACCGAAGTAGACCGATTTCGAAGCAATTGCTTCCAAAATAACTTCTGTACGTCCTTTGCGAAGCATACAAGCAGGCTTTATAGAGGGATATGAAATTAAGTTTCGTTAAGATCTCTATAAGACCTCTGAAAATGAGTGAGGAGATGGTGGGAAGTGTATTGCTTCGGTAAAGCTTGTGGTTGGAAGTAGAAGCTTCGCTAGAGCTTCTCACAGAAGGCATTATAGAAGCAATGAAATGTCATGCAACTAACGACTTGCGATTGGAAGTCTTAACGAAATTCTGAAATGTATCAAGTAGTTGAGATTTACCACTGCTACATTATTATGACGAATTAGCCTAGGGGTAGTTTATTGAAGTACTACGCGGCAGGACTCATGTTCGATTCTCAGTGCGACCCGTTGTAAGTAAAATATAAATTATATACGGGGGAGTAGAGTATTCACTGAACGAAAATTACAAAGAGTCAATTTTAGTAGATAGAAGATAATGTTCATTAATACAAAAAAAAAAAACAAAATAAGAAATTAAAAAAGTTGAAGAATAAAAAAAAATATTTTTCTTTTCTTTTTGTAAAGCTTCTATAAGATTTCTATAAGGTTTCCATAAAGTTTCTATAAGGCCTCTATAAGGTTTCAGTAATGCCCTACTTGTATAAAGTGCGCCAAATTTGTTTCTTATAGGTCTTATGCAGTTAATATTGCGGGAGGGGAAATAGCTTCGATAGCGCCTTACCGAAGTAAAATTGTTACTTGGGATTCCAATGTGCGCGGTGAATAAATAAATTCGAACGATACGAACTATCGTATAAAGGAAGCGATTTTCTAATTTTTTCGTATTCTGGGTCCAATATATATTTTGATTTCTTTGTTCTTATCAAATGATAATAAAAAGAATGAAATTTTACAGGTTCAAAACTGCCACTCCTCCATTGTTTCATTAAACAGAAATGAATATATCTCGAGACTTCCACAAAAAGCGAGGACATTTCCTTTACATCTTTTTGAATTTGTTCAAATGTGTGTTCATTTTTACAAACTCCCCTTAATGCTCTTTTAACTACGACAGTTTCAAAATTCTCACTGTTTGTATTATCGTCTTTACGTTTATACATTTTAAATTATACCTACCATTAGAAATGTAGAATAAAATCAGTTATAACTTATAATATACATTTTGAAACGGTTAAATGAACAGCAATAAGTTTGAAAACTTTGTTATAACGTGAACTATTTTTATTTGTATAAAGTACCTACCAAGTAGATTTTTCATTTAAAATGCGCGGGTCTTAAAGGGTTAATTATTTCTCAGCATCGCCTTTCTTTAATTGTTTCTCACCAACAAAAAATCGGCGTCAGGGTCAAAGATAATGGAAATATATAACTTTCCAGTGGAAAGGCGGATGCCTACCAGAGATCAATGAATAAAAGAGATGGCTATCTTTCGTACGTCTATCCCCCCAAAACCCATTTGTTTACATTGTTGTTTTTGTAATTTCAACCTCCGTCTGTGAATACGTGTCACCAACAAAAAAGCATGCTGCTGATGCCTACAACAAAGATAATGGAATACAGAGATATATATCTTTCCAGTGGAAGGCCGGCTGCCTACAAGCTGTTTTCCAGAAAAATTCATGAAGTCACACACACCTGCTCATTTCTATTATAGTATATGTGAGTTCATGAATTGGACTTTGATGCAAGAATTAGGTATTCTCTATTGTGTATTTCACTATTTTTTTCATTTTAATCCACACCTCCACAAAAACCAAACAAATTAAAAGCAAAACACAAAATAATTAAACGCCGCGATACTCATAAAAGCAAGATGATTCGCGGTCGTCCATTAGCAGCATGCTTTTTTGTTGGTGACACGTATTCACAGACGGAGGTTGAAATTACAAAAACAACAATGTAAACAAATGGGTTTTGGGGGGATAGACGTACGAAAGATAGCCATCTCTTTTATTCATTGATCTCTGGCCTACAAGCTGTTTTCCAGAAAAATTCATGAAGTCACACACACCTGCTCATTTCTATTATAGTATATGTGAGTTCACGAATAGGACTTTAATGCAAGAATTCGGTATTCTCTGTTGTGTATTTCACTATTTTTCTCAATTCATTCTTTAATTTTTAGCTAAGCAATTTAATGGTCTTAAAATTTCAAAATCAACCGCTTACATAGTTTCGTTCAGGTTTCGTTCAGTTTTTTTTTAAGTACTAAATAATAAAGTACCAAACGTCGGCATCGTCGACATATCATACGTCATCGTATTCGGCTAGCGGCAAGCACATGTTCTACAAACGTCAAAATCTTCTTAAAAATTAATGCATTTAGCTAGCCGCACAGCGGTCTAAAAAATTTATAAATGGACGGAGTATTAAGTATTTTTCAAGGTATAGCTGCGACTGAGGGCGACTATCTAGAAGTATACCTCAAAGCCATCAATGAACATCAGAGTTTTCGCCTAAAAGTGAGTACGAACTGCAAAACATCGCATTGGGTCTAGAAACATTTTGTCTGCACTAGGGTTCCAATAGCAGTGATCCAGTAGTTCAACACATAACATCGGTTCTCAGCAAACCGGCTACCCGATTCGAAGGATTGATACTTTTAAATAGTTATCTTCAGCAATGCCCTATCGAAGTTTTGGAACAAAAAGGAGTCCTCTGGATGACACTGGCGTTGAAGTCGTGCAATTCAAAAGAAGCAGACAACGTTGGCAACTTGGTATACGTGGTATTGAGTAAGTTCGACATGAAAACAATAATACACAGAGGGAATCCTAAATTTGTTAATTTTTCAGAAACTCTGGCCAAACAAAGTGTGGAGATTGCCGATATTTCCAAGGCATTTACCAGTAATTTCCTAAGTAAAATTTACGATTCCCTGAGTACAACAATTCCATATGCATACCACTCTGCGTTAGAGTGTGTAGAGACTTGCCTTCGTTTGTACCCGGGACCGAGTGGTCCATCTAGGGCATCTATAGAGAAATTTCTTCTAAAATTTACAGATGCCACAGATGAATCTATAGTCTTGTGGAGCGGTAAATGTTTGCATTTGCTGCAACAGGTAATGCCGAATGTTTAAGAACCTAAATTATTCTAATATGTGCGTACTTAGGTCCGTGGCGGTGGGCTACAGGGGACTAGTCACAAGGCTGCCTGGCAGAGTTATCAAATGAAATTACTGGGTAGTCTGCATAGTGTTATGGACTTGGCATTTGCAAATTGTACTGAAGTGTTCGATGATACGGTAGAGAAAGAACAACTAAACATCGTTAACTTACAACTGAGTGATGAGCCCGTTAAAAGAGCCATGCAGCTCTATATTCGGTTTAGGAATTTAGTCAAATACCTTGTGACAGCATTGCAGTAAGTCTTGAGCCAAAAGTGTGAAAAAGCTACTTTATAATTGAACTATTTGCAGTCAACCGTTTCCAGTCTCAAAAGCAGTAGCACCGAAGAAGATTCTTAATCTCATCGCGCGAGGATTAAATGTAACTTGCCCTATGCTTGAGAAAAATAAAATATTCGACAATTTGGCTATAGGCGCTCTCCTACCCAAGATGCAAACTTTCTTGTTTGAGTTACTGGAGGCTACCATAAAGACGTGAGTTACTATTGGGATTTTTTTGCAATTTTGAGAGACCTCTCTGATAGGCTTCTGTAGCTCACATCGCAACAGATATGTCGTAGATGAATTTCTAATAACAAGTGCAATTGCAGTTTAAAGTCAAATTTGGCTATGTATCACTCCATGATCTTGGGTTTTGTGTTTGACACACTAAAATGGACGTCATCGAAAAAATCGACCGGTCAGCAGAAGCCGTACTCGTAAGTATAAGCATTTACGTTGGTAAGATGTGTAACTCACCACCTACATCCTCCTTAGAATGCTGAGAACAGCAGCTTATAAGGCTCTAACACTTTGGTGCAATACTCTGAAACATGGGAGCAGATGCGAAATTGTCGCCGAAGGCATACTCGAAGAGATAGTCTTCGATATAAGTCCCTTCGAAAACGCGTTTACCCTTAAAGTAAGATCATGCGCTGTTTAAAGAATCTGAGTACAATAAACTGATTTATTTGTTTAGGTTCTAAGTGGTGCCAAAAAACACATGTCAAAGAAGGCCAGACGTCAGTTGCACAAAGCGCAAAACGAGCAGTCAAACTTGGCACAGACGCATTCAAATGCAAGTGAATCGCAGGTGAAAAAGCAAATATTCAGCGATCATGGCAATCAAAATCTATGCATCGCTGCGTTGCAGTGTTTTCGGAGTGTGATGCTTTCTGCTGGCTGTTTTCTTAAGCCTACTTTAGTCAAGGTGAGATCATTGAATAACTTGTGCGAATTTCTTTTTACCGAAGTATACCCGTTTTAGTCCACCCATTTGAAGATCGTAAGTATCTGCCTATTGTTGTCTGATGTGACACCTAAAAATGATCATCTATATGGCAGTTATCGCTGCCGTTTCGAAGTTTACCACGCACTGCAAAGCCTGATTCTAGCCCCTCACCATCTATGTCCCCCACCAACGCAAATGACGGTGAAACTCCTACAGACGGCGCATATTCGAGACTCTAGCGCAGTAGTTCGAGAGGCTTGTTCCATGTTTTTGAACAGCATAGAAAAGATCATTCATCCGCAGAAGGAGAGTTTGATTTTCCCACCCGATATTCGGGAAATTAGAAACGCATTTCACAAAGTCGGCAAAGAAAAACTATTAGCTGGAGATGTGCTTGATAATGATGAAGAGAAAGACGATCAGTCTTCTGATGACGAAGATGCAGCTTCCACCGATGAAGAAATGACAGTTTTGGAGAGGGAAGCAAACAAAACTCCTGAGGCAGTAGAAGCACTAATTGACCAGCCCAGCTCCATTGATCTTACATTGGATGACCTGCGCATGAGGGATCCAATCCATTTAGATTCGTCCAATGATTCTGTTGAATTTATTCCTGAAGCGCAAACAATTACTCACGACAAGCCAACTCAATTCCGTTTAGATGAAGACGTTATTGAATTGCCAAAGTCCCCTGAGATGACTTTGCGTGTCGAAGAAGAGGAAGAGGATGAAATTTCTCACGAAGAACTGCAAAAAGAACAAACAGCGATGGCCCAACCAGGTAAAGTAAACACCGAAGTTGTAAGCGTGCACAAGAATAGTCAAGAGGACGATGTACCCACGTCACCAAAAAGGCCGAGAATCGAGGAAAGCAAACCAATTGCTAATAGCACCACCGCAGAAAGACAGGCTGGTGTTGATGAGGAAATTGACATAAATGGAACAAGTTTCGAAGAGATAGCAGCGTCGTTCGTCGATGAGTTGAATTAGGTTCCCTCTATAGTTATAAAGTGCCTCCTTTTTTTTTGTGAACGAAGAGTTTAATTTCGAATGGAAATAAATTTTGATAACGTGTGTCCATTATGTGTGAGTTTATATTTAAGTGTCAGGGGTTGAATTACCTCATCCGTGATCGATTAATACGTGACTGAATTTTTTATTGTTTTGCGTGTAAAACCCCTAAATTCAATTGGCCTTACCAATAATCAACTTTAGTCTGGCACTTTACGAAAAGACTCCACACTTTCCAAAATCCCTTTACCAATAAACAAATATAGTTGCCAGACTATCGCTAACTGTAGGGTTAAATGTTAGTGTTGTTGAGAAAGCCATGTTTATCTCGGGCATGGTAGCTAAATAAAGCCCGACCATCCAAAATCACGGTATTAAATTTCGTAATAGGAGAGAATTTAATACGATTTTGTTCAGCCTGAGCGTTTACAATTATTAATTAATTTTAGTAAATTGTGAATGTTTTCTAATTTTATTCATTGCAATACAACAATGCAAATGGTTTTAAGGTCTAACAATAACAAATTTATACAAATCTATGCAAAATATTGAAAAATATTGCTTTTTTGTTTTATTTCTAAACACGTGAAGCATATATTTTTCTCTGTTTTATCTTGTTTAACCGCTAGTTATTGCTTTTTGATTGGTTTTCCATTGTAAATAGTTTGCGAGTAAGGAAATTAATTTAATATAAGTTTGGGATAATACTTCCAAGACTTTCTTGACAGTCGTGGCAAACAGAAAAAAATATCTTCTTACCTAAGTTTGGACGGCTCATACAATTTTTCAACAATTCTCAGTACCTTGGGCGAATCAGGGATATATTTTGTTGCATTCACATCCTGGCTGAATTCCAAAACGTCGAAAATATGCGCATTGTGAATGCACACTGCTTTTCTGATGCCAGGTTATGAATGCTTTCGCGCTGCTTTGCATTTGTTATGCTTTGCAATTTTTGACGTTTTGGAACGACTTTGATGCAAACTATCGTAAAATGTCTCAAACACCAACAATGTCCAAACTATTAGTAACATCCATCGTTTTTAACAGCTTAATAAACAATGTTGGTTCGTACAATGCCAACACGTTTAAGCATATTCTTTATTTAAGAAGGAAGCAGTTTACTCGGAGAATGTCGTTGCTTTCTTCAATTAAACAAATAAAAAGAAATGTACCGAAGTGTAGAAATTATTTAAATGTTATAGAATCAAACATTTATTACATTTTATTAACTTACGACTCCGGCGATGAATCCATTCTATTTGGCGGCTTAAACTGAAAGTCAAATGTCATTTGCATCATAATCATTCACGATGCTCTGTTTGCTTTTGTTTGCGCAGTTGATGCATTCACAATGCGTTTTAGAAAAGTATGCATTGCATCATAGTAATCCGTTTGCGTTTTGGAACGCTTGATTAAGCAGTAATAAAGAAGTACTGCGTTTTGGAATTCAGCCCCTATTAAAACTCTTTGCAAAAGGAGTTTGTTTACCGAGAATGAGGATCTCTAATGAGACAATGGTTGGCGTGAAAAGGTTCCCTTCGCGGAAAATATAGTTATAAAAATAGAATTATCAGAACTCAGCAAAATACATGCAAAATAACAAGTTAATTAACTTCTGGGGGTGCAAATACAGCCTAACAGGTAGTACGAGAATATGCGTTTTATATTTTTCAGTTCGAATTTCAACTTTTGTCGGTTTCTAAGAGTTTCCCGAATTAAGTAATATATAAGCCATACAATTTTTTGTTGAAGGATTTTATTCTAAAAGAAGGAATACATAAATTGCAATTAAATTTGCCCAACACATATCTTTCCAATGCTCTTTGAGACTTATTATAAGCAAAAAACAAAACACAAAATAGGAAATGCACAAAATATCCGCTGATCTGTCAAATATCATATGCAAATCAGTAATGCCCTATCGTTCGATCAGACACAATTTTCAGTACTTTTATGGTACGCTTTCCATTGTTTTATAATACTACCTCGCGATTTCTTTATGAGTGCATTTGTGTCGTAATAAAATCCCTTTCAAATTATTCAATAAACAAAGCACAGTTTATTTGAATGGTTTCATTTATTCGTAGGCTGACGATGCAAATCAAAACTTATTAGTGGTCTAAACATCACAATTGCATTGTTAGTAAGAGAATATTTTTGAAAATAGAAATAATATCTGGCTCATTCATTTCAGAATAAATAACAATCGCACGTAGGAAGCGTGTTAAGAACTTATCGCTTCCGGGCTTGAAAATAAATACAATTTAACCTATAAAAAATTGTATGGCTTATATATTACTTAATTCGGGAAACTCTTAGAAACCGACAAAAGTTGAAATTCGAACTGAAAAATATAAAACGCATATTCTCGTACTACCTGTTAGGCTGTATTTGCACCCCCAGAAGTTAATTAACTTGTTATTTTGCATGTATTTTGCTGAGTTCTGATAATTCTATTTTTATAACTATATTTTCCGCGAAGGGAACCTTTTCTCGCCAACCATTGTCTCATTAGAGATCCTCATTCTCGGTAAACAAGCTCCTTTTGCAAAGAGTTTGAAAAGGATTTGGTTGCAACAAAATATCTACCTGTGTCGCCTAAGGCACTGAGAATTGTTGCAAAAAGGTACCTACAAGCCGTCCAAACTTTGGTAAGAAGATATTTTATTCTGTTTGTGACGACTGTCAAGAAAGTCTTGGAATTATCCCAAACTTATACAAAATTTATTTTTTACTAAGCAAATAACTAGGAAAACCAATCAAAAAGCAACAGAAAGAAAAACACAGAAATATACGTTTCACATGTTTAGAAATAAAATAAAAACACAATATTTTTCAATATTTTGCATACATTTGTACAAATTTGTGTGTGATAGACTTAAAAACCATTTGCATTGTTGTATTACAACGAATAAAATTAGAAAGCATTCACAATTTACTAAAATTAATTAATAATTGTAAACGCTCAGGCTGAACAACATCGTATTAAATTCTCTCCTATTACGAAATTTACTATAGTGATTTTGGATGGTTGGGCCACACTTGTCTTCAAAATGACATAAGGGAGGATTTATTTAGCTAATGCCCGAGATAAACATGGCTTTCTCAACACCATTTAACTTTACAGTTAGCGATAGTCTGGCAACTATATTTGTTTATTGGTAAAGGGATTTTGGAAAGTGTGGAGTCTTTTCGTAAAGTGCCAGACTAAAGTTGATTATTGGTAAGGCCGATTTTTAATAAAGCTGACATCTAACTAGTTGTCGACATTAGTGATTGATTATTGGTAAGGCCGAATGAAGTGAGCTCCATTTTCATATTCTTCCCTTGATTTACAGATCTCATAAAACCAAAAAGTGCTTCGCCGTGTGTTGCTCGGTTACGGATCAACAGCAAATTAACGATTAAAAAAAAAACACGTTGTTTTTTCCCGTTTCATTTAATTGAAAACTATGTAAAAATGCATATTTAACAAGTTCCAGTTTAAATTGATAAGTAATAATTAATAATTATTATATAATAATAATCAGAAGCCTCAAATTGTAATGACAATTTTCGTTTGTTTATTATCTCATACTAATACTGCCACTGCCGATGTAGCTGTCGATTCGCTGCAGGTTCCTTGGCACCGAACATCAGTGCTAAGTACTATAACTGGTATAAGTTTCTATTATGATGACTTTAAATCGAATAAAAGGACTAATGATGCTTTGCAATAATCGTTAATATATCTGATAAGTTTAATCATAAGATTTATAGAGGAAGAAGAAAATAACCTAGAAAATTATTGCTTAGAATACTTTAAAGCGCCAGGTTTAGACACAGAGAGTGGTGTCCTTTAGAATGTCCACGACGTGAGTGATGCTACTGATGGCACAGCGTAAGCCCAACGCGGAAGTTTGGCCAGCAGATTCGCGAACGCAGGCGTATGTTCTTTGTGGTATTCCCAGTGAAAGGTGACCAACGAGATGTCCACCAGAGATCGTTCATGATTATCACCTGTGGTCTGAGGTGAATATACAGTTTATTGTGGTACACTAGGGCAGAGTAGGATGTGGTTTTACCTTAAAGTCCATTGTGATGTTTATGGGGCCTGACTCCAAGCCGTGAGTGATCTTTACGAAATGTGATTTCTGTTTATTGTAAATTGTTGCCTCAGGCACATGATCTAGCAGATTCCAACTATGGAGTGTAACTGACTCCTTTGGACGAATTAGCAGCGATAACTGGTAGCTACCGGCCAACAAAAACTTCAGGCGATGTACTTTTGAAGAGATTCTCTCGCGACTGATGAATTTTAACGTTGCAACTTCTCGAATTAAAGGAGCTGGACCAGGCACCCAAAAGCCACTATAGTAGAAAAACGATTTAAGCCAAAGGGATACATGCTTTGTCGCCTTAACTCACCCATTTTGCAACTGACGAGATGACAAAAATGGCAGACCACAAAAGACTTCATTTTTACAAAGAATGTTTTCGTCATGTGGAATTGGCATTTCGGGCATCGAAAGACTTTCAATAGTTTTCCGACAATTTCGATCCATATCGCTCATCCAGAAACCCGAGTCCGTATATCGAATGTTGCCTTCCTTATCGTACAGTGTACGTACTGTATGCTGAAAGTGAATGATATCAAGTCAACGTTAAGTTATGTAAGAAAAACCCGTTTTCTTACCGTTATATAATGTCTTTGTACAGCTGGAGCTCCACCCCTATCGTCTCGATACGGAAACCCAAAGTGGGTAAATGAAATAAAATAGAATCGCGTGATCACGTAAACAGCAAACAGCGATATCAGCAAAGTTTTGCATCTCTTCAGAAGTATAACGAGCGGGGTTATATAGCTTGTGGCAAAGAACGTTAGTGACCCGCAGATCATTGCAATCATTATGTCAGGGTTCTTGTGCCCACCCGAACGGCCTGATGTTGGTATAAACATTCCCACAACTATATGGTAAAAGTGCGTGGCCCAGAGCACGACAAACACTTGACCAATTAAGTGAACATATAGCCAACTGCGGACTGATTTAGTTTTGAGTCTTACTTCTTATTAAAGAAAATTTGTATACGACTTACTGGAGTTTTGATATCCTAGAAAGCCGATAGCAAGATTTGTTAGCAATGTCAGCAGCAGGGGCACAATCAGAGCGTACGCCGTCCGAATTCCTGCACCAGTGAGGGCAGCAGCAAGCAAAGACCAAAAGAGACTTGTTCCTGTGAGACGAGCTTGCGTTTGCAGGGCCAGACTCAATGGAGCCTATGAAGGAAGAAATAAAATGCTTAAATGTTGAAATGGCATTCAAAAAGGATTCTCTGATTACTACAGTAGTTAATTTACACCTCGCTGCCAGACTGATGTAAAGAACTGGTTTATACTCGTATGCTGATTTCGATTTCCACTGTCCAGTTGATAGTTCCAATTAGACTTAAGGTTTGATTTCATACCGTTGCCTTTTTGTATACCTTTTTGACACCTCCAATAATAAGTAAACAAAATCGTCTTACCTTAGTGTTTCGACTCAATATCAAATGAACCAGACATTCAAAGAATACAGTAGCTAAGCCGTAAGTTGGTATG
This sequence comes from Cheilosia vernalis, assembly GCA_949126925.1. Classification (NCBI taxonomy): domain Eukaryota; kingdom Metazoa; phylum Arthropoda; class Insecta; order Diptera; family Syrphidae; genus Cheilosia; species Cheilosia vernalis. Next base: position 100,657,651 of record OX421358.1, on the reverse strand, counting down.
CACAGAAATGTGTTTGAGTACCTGGAAAAAAAATATATAAATCAAAATCGTCCTAGTTTTCGAATGATCACAACTCGTCTTCGTACCATGACATTGATTTGCCCATCAAATCCAAATCATACGCGATTGCATAGCAAATGGCTAGTGCTCCCACCAAGCTGATTACATTGATCAGGAATCCCAAGAATATTTCAAAACGTAAATGCTTCTTGTTGATTCCTATGGAAACAATTGAACAGATCTAAACAAATCAACAACAAAAGTATTTGTTACCTCGGGTTGCCTTTGACAAAAACAGATATGGCAGCAAGACAGCAAATGTAACAACAACATAATTAAAAATATTTGCAAATTCCACCGAGTAGGAAACAAAAAAGAATCCAAGGACATCGAAAAATACCTCATCACCTTCAGCGAGTCTCTGAAAATGACAATATTTGTGAATCAGTTAGAATATTAGGGAAACTGTTCTTACATTGGCGTTTCCCAGTTCCTCCCAGTTGATAATGAACTTTGTTAGTTCTAAGATATTTTCGCCAGTGTGCTGCAGAACACTTCGCGTAATATAGTCAATATGATCGTACTTCGTGTGGTACCTGTAGCCATTGATAACATGAGCAAAATCCAACCCAGGAATGTTGCCGAAATCACGAAAGATTCGAAAGTCCGTGTCCGATGGAATCAGCCCTGAGTGGAATACTTCTTCGGCGCTTGCCTGAGCATTGGGATATGGCACTGCTCGGCCGTACATCTGGTGAAAGCAATTTGTTTTTGTTTCGTTTGCGTTGGAAATGTATAAGAAGTACCTTGACCAGCCATGGTTTTTTGGGTCCAGTTTGAAAGAGCATCTCCTTACCACCCGATCCGACAGACTCAAGGTTGATAAATGCTGAAAGGAAAACATTTGGCAACAGGAACAACGGACAGTGGATAGTTACTCACCTCGAATGTCCTTAGCCCACTTGTGCTGTGTAATAAAGCCATGGGAAGCTTTCAATCCGGTCTCTTCAGCACCGTTGAACAGGAAGATGATAGAATGTTTGTTGAGTATGCTGCCTCTAGAGAAAACTCGAAGAATTTCTAACATAATAACGCAGCTAGCTGCATCATCACTGGCACCTTGAGAATTTTTTTTTTTTAATTAAAAAGCTCTGTGCGAGTATCGTCACGTGTTTACCTGGACTTCCAGCAACAGAGTCGAAATGACAATTTATCAACAGTGAATGATTGCCCTGTGTTGAGCTCTCGCCATGTAGTTTGACAACCACATTCTGCACATTTCTATAAACCGTGGTCATACTGTGCGGTTTAAAATCAATCCAGAATGCACCGCTAACAGTCTGAAATCGATGACTTACACTGACAAATTTACATTACGCTTAAACGGTCATACTTTACCTGCACATCCAATTCAATTCGCTGATTTCGGTTTGCCATCTGCTTAATATATGATATCTCCCTTCGTAGGAAATCCACAGCCAGTACTTCGTTACTATATGCACCAGTCGGTCGTGGCCCAAAGCTGGTGAGAATCTTCAGATCTTTCCATGCTCTTTCGGCTATAAACGAGTTCGGTTGCTGCATTAGTTGCGAGTTGCCGAGGCCTCTGGGCAAATTTTCATAGTAATTGTACTTGCTGAGTGCCCCCAAGGCAAGTATTGCAATAATGACTACAGCACCCCATACCTCTGGAATATGATGAACACTCCGTTTGCCATAGGCTAGCGAAAAAAAAAAAATTATAATCGATACCAGAAAAATATAAAGTTAACAAATGTCTCACCGGATTCAAAAATATTGGAGCCCTTATCGCGCCGACAATCCTTGTTTATTGTTGAACGGATTATTTTTTATTTAATTCATTATACTGTTCTGTGGTATTGCAATTAATTTACCTTATACGCACCATCGAGCACTCGCATCGTTGAAGCAAAGAATTCGTGTTTTTTTTTTCGGTTCTATAATAATCAATATTTTTTCTTTGATTGGCCTGTTAAGAGCTGAGAAATAGTTTCTGCTACCGCTGCGAGCTGCAACCTACCTCAGGTGACTACCGATATAATAATAAATTCATATCTTATCTGCTGGAATCAAGTATTCAAAAATTAGCTCCTTTAATCCGATTTATAACTTTAGATTTAGATTAATTAGCCGGCACTTGGTGATAAAAATATGCACCTGCACGGCACGACTGAAAAAATCGAAAAACAACAAAGAACAAATCCATAATAAATGACAGACAACTGGCATTTCGTAAACAATGGAGACGACGTTTTGTGAACCAAATGGAAATGGAATTCAGGCAATGCACTGTAGCCAACATAAATAAAAACAAGGAAACGGAAATCACAAATTGAGTAGGTATAGGTTTTCAACGGTAAAATTTAGCTTTGTTTAAAAAATACTCAGCGCCGTATAAAAACCAGAGACAATATTTTTATTGTACGCTCAACTTGATGTAGTTGTTGGAATTGCGTGTTGAAAATCATACTTGACTTTGCTTTGCTGAGATGGAAGCTCAAAAGAACAGCCCTATTATTTCATGATTCTTAAAAACGTTACGGTTGAGTGGATACCAGAAGCACTACTATATTCATTGACACACAATCGGTAAGGGACTGCAACAACTTGAAATCTACCCCATTTGCTGTAATATTTCTTAGCTTGTAGATAAACACATAAAAGTCTTTATGGATCAATTAGCTATGGACAATGCAAAATAATTAAAAAAAAAACACGATTTACAATTACCTTTATTTTTAACTTTCTCCATTACGTACCTAGTAAGAGAAAGATATTGGTTTCGTACAAAATTTCAAACTCGAGATTTTAATCAATTCTGATATTACGATGATAGAGGAACTCAGAAAAGTGGGTCGCAAAATTCTGTCCGGTCTGTCCGTCTGTCCGTCCTTCCACACGGGCCTACAGTCTAAACGGCTTCCCGGATTACGTTCAAACCTCGGATTTGGAGTTTTTGGGCTTACAGTTACCTCAATATTAATGGTACTTCCCATACAACATTTTCGTACCAGTTTGATTTGATCGAAAACGGCTCTAACGATTTCAACCAAAATCGATATTTAAGCTTAGGTAGGTGAGGTTACCATGACTGCATACCCAGTTTTTGGCTAAAAATTCGAACAACGGAACTTTTGAAATTTCGACATATCTCGAAAACGGTCTATACGATTGTAGCAAAAATTAATTTCTAAGGTTATGTGGTCATTTATAACTTAAAAGCAACCTCAGTTTTTCTCTATATTATCGTACAATGGATTTATGAAAAGAGTAATTTTTTAAAAATATAGTTTTGTCTAGTTAACTTAAAACGGCAATAACGATTTTGACCAAAATGCAAACTTAGAGTCAAATTGATGTTTTCAAAACTATTGTGTCCTTAATTTTCAATTCGAAGCACCAAAAACGCTAATTTTAGAAACTGCTCATATCTCGAAAACCCCATCTTCGATTTCGATAAAATATCAAAAACGAAGTATTTCTATAATCCGGAACAATATCATACAGTCAGTTGTATTTTTCCAAATAAACATTGCAATATTTGCAACTGTTATGTCTGGATAGTTTTACAAAAACAAAAACTTCATTTGCACAGCACACACGAGCATCGGGATATTCAATTTATAGCTACTAATGCAAATTCACAAACGCCTGAATTATTACATAATCTTTCTAAAGATATCGGTCTATCACAATCAAAATTAAAAACATATCCTTAGGTCAAAAACAAAAACTGCTACTAGGTACGCTTGTCCTGTACTCAAAAATTAAGTGAGGAGTAAGACCTTATAAAATAGTACAGTAGACGCTTGCGACATTGCCAGTTACTGAGAGCTTTAACCTTTAAGAACTTATATTGTTATTTTATATAACTGCCATATGAGATGAATATCCAAAAGAGAATTTTGTTTTCTTTTGTCTAGTATCGAGAAAGTTTCGTTCGACCCAGTCGTGCACTTTATTTTCTTTTACCGATATGTCAGCTTTGTAGAACGGCTCTGTCAAAGAAACTCTTACGTAGGTAGTTTCTTTGACAGAGCCAAATAGAATAACCAGATGTATGGCGCAGACGAAGTTGTTATTAGCGATGCCAAATGTAATAAGAACGTCTCAGATTTCAATAAAATACCACTCATTTATGCAAGCGAATAATCTATTCAGCCAAATCTATAATTTTTATTGGTCGATTACAAATACTAGTTCATACAAAAACATCTTACATTTAAATATAAACATACCTATATTTCTGCAGCAACGTAGGTACTTATCATATATTTCCAAAATAGGCATTTTAATAAATTCAAATAAACGTTATCGGTAGTCAAAATGCTCTTATATCAAAAAATAAAAACAAAAAAATAATAAGAGAAAAAAAAAAACTAAGAAAAACGTCAAACTATAAACACCGCTTAAGGCATTAAAAGCCAATTTAGCCTCCTAAAGTAATATTTCACTTAAGCCTAACTTCTTACAGTACTTGCAAAAATTTATAAATAAAAATTCCTCACAACAGTAGGTACCCACTATCCAGTACTTTACAATTTGATTGCATTATTTTATCCCACTCAATACTCTAGTCTCTAGTGCACTGTTCTCTCTTACACAATCTAGGGCTGTAACGAGTCCTGTGGCTATTTTTATGACATTTTTTGTCTCTCTCTAAAGCATATGTACAACATACAATTTTATTGGTTTATTCATCTTACAAATGACTAAAATTCAATTTCTATACAACTGACAGTTTCTAGTGCCGTAGGGACAATTTAACTACTTAACGGTATTGAACCTATGCATCGGCGTTAACTAAAAGATCTAAATAATCGATCGATATAATTGCAAATTGCGGTTTTATCTTAAAGTGTTGGATTGCGACGACTTCTCGGCGTCAAGCACATAGCAAACGTATCGGGTGGAACTGCTACACAGGCTGGATAAGTTTTGATTGCATTTACATCACTGCAGGAGATGTCATACTTTTGCATAATGTTGGCCAGCATGATCAAGCCAAAACCTTTGACAAGATTCTGTCCAATACAGGTCCTCTTACCGATACTGAAGGGTAGGAAGTGTGGTATATTCTTGCGGATTTGAAACTTCGGCACATGACTTGACTGCAGCGGATTGAGCTTAGCTTGCACTGGTACTGGTTCCATAAACCTTTCTGGCCTAAATTTATCTGGTTCATCCCAATACCGTTCACCAGTATTCAGTTCATAATTATTTATGAACACTATTGTGCCCTTAGTGACACCATACCCGGCTATGGCAACATCTTCCGTGGCAACATGCGGCACGATCGGTGATGAGCAAAAACGTAGAACTTCGAAAATGGTAGCCACCGTATACGGCATATTTTCCTTATCCATCAAGTTGACTTTTCTCTTTCCATTTTCGGTAATACCGTCAATTTCTTGTTGAATCTTATGACCAACTTCCGGATTGCGAAGGATATTCGCCAGAGCAAGTGTCACTAGATTTCCCACTGCCGAATGACCTCCCACAAAATCTTCCAACATGAAAATAATCGTCTCCCGATCGACATCACCGTCTTCGGCTAGTACCTTAAGAAGAGCATCTGTGAAATCTCGTTCGGGTTCGTCCATATCAATATGTCTTTCACGTTCATTGATAATGCGTTCTAATATGAATCGCCGAATGGATTGCGACCAATTGACGATCTTTTTCATGTGTCCAGAATAGAATGGTGACAACCACGGCAGAAAGTCAACGGCATATCCTTGGTTTATCTCCCAAAAGATTTCGTCAAAGCAACGTACGATTTGTTGGTATTTTACATCATCATAGTCGAATCGAATGGAACACATATACTGAATGAACATGTTGGCACATGTCTGTTGAATTAAGGGCTTAAATTCGAATTCTTCGCCAGGCACTACAACTTTATCAAGACGATTCATAAACTCCTGCATCTCGAAGCCACCTACTTCGCTCATTTTCGAAAAGTATGACGACGTATCGCGCGGTGAGCAATGTTTGCGGGCCATATTACGACGCTTTTGCTGAAGGTTAGACCAATCACACAAAGCCAGTGCTGAAAAGAAATGGAGAGAGAGAGAAACATATGATAAATTAGTATTATTGCAATGATGGCTCAAATAATAGCTTAAACTTAAATCGAATCGAGAAATTTTACAAACGCCCGACGGTAAACAGTAAGGCAACTTTATTTGTAGCACCAGGCTTTGTCTTTTAAATATACTGAATGAAAGAATGCAGGTTTTCGTCCTCCTCTCGGGTACAGTTTAGTAAGGTAATGTCGTTTTCGATTTGGCAAACAAATACTCTTTTTTTATATTTAGATTGCTTTTATTCCCGATTTGGCAAACAATTTTTTTTTTATCTGAAGCACTTTTGACAAATCCCGATTTTTTTTTCTCAGATTTACACATGCTTTCATTAACACCAATGTGTATATGACACAGGTTGGCGGTTACGAATTGTTTATCGTTGGAGTGATTGGAATTATTCGTTTTACGCCTATGGAAATGAGTTCTTACATTTCGAAACGGTATTAAAAATGTGTGAAAATCAATTGAAATGGATTTCCAGTGCAAGTGAAAAAATGCTGTTTTTTTTCGGCCAACTGCAATACACACAAGAACCAATAAAATTCGGTTTTCATGTTCGATTTGGCAGAAGAAATCTGAAATCTCAGATCAACATCTGACAAGCCAAATCGAAATTGACATATAAGTGATTTTATTGTTAAATCCACACCAAAGGCGTCAAATAATGAATCACAAAATGCTATTCAGTCACTGCTGTTCACTATACCCGTGTAGGTACCACTTTACGATAGCAGTATATTATATTTGACATGATTAATAATTCAGCAATCCAGTCATTTGGCAAATCGGAATATACAATCATAAAATCCTTGTTTATTGTAAAATTCCTACACGATCTATATATACATGGTTTCAATTTCGGCTTATGTCCCTGTCCGTATTCTATAATGTTCCACGGTACGAATGGTTATGGTTAAGCCCTAGTTATAGCAATTGGTACGTAAGGCCCCAGTTATAGCCATACGTAAAATGCAACCGTAAAAATTTTCTTTTGCTTTTTTAGAACACCTAATCCTAATGGTTGAACTCAATCTTGGTCTTAAAATGTTGATTATGAATTATAAAGTTAGTCTATCAAAAAAAAATTAGCAAATGATCTTTAAATTTTCTAGAAACATAATTTATACATTTTTCCGTACGAAAAATTTTTTCCGATCCACTTCTCAGTCAATTCCACAACAAAAACCCAGATCATTCCACTGACGTATTTCATTTCTTTACTGTTCCATCTATCAGGATTTTTTTTTCTGATGGAATCCAATCAGTGGTGATTGATTTGTTGTATTTGTTTTCATAGGGAAACATTTTTCTGACAGAATTTTCGCTATAACCGCACAAACGAAAAAAAAAAATCATTTTCATACTGTTCCCACTTTTTCTGTCGCATTTTACGTATGGCTATAACTGAGGCCTAAAATGCAACCGAAAATGTTGGAACAGTATAAAAATGAGCTTCTTTTACGTTTACACGGTGATACCAACAATTCTGCCAACAAAATGTATCCCTGCGAAAACAATTACAACAAATCAACCACCCCTGATTGGATTCCATCAGAAAAAAAATTCCTGATGGATGGAACAGTAAAGAAATGAAATATTTCTGTGGAATGATCTGGTTTTTTGTTGTGAAATTGACTGAGAAGTAGATCGGAAAAAGTTGTTCGCACCTACGTAAAAATGAATAAATTATTATTCTAGAAAATTTAAAGACCAGCCGGAACAGTTGTGGCTAAAATGATCAATCAAAAATGTTAAACACATGAATTTCTTAATAGCGAACAAATTTAGTACAAAATGTTTATGATACTGTAATTACAGCTATACTTTTTCTTTCCTGGGTGTCAATTTAAGAAGTTTTGAAACTGTTAAGAGTTATTAACTAAAACAAACTACGTACCTACACAAATCGTTATCATTTTACTTTATAATTTAAAAGAAAAATCTAACAATTGCAATGATTTAAAAGTGAACACCACCATAGATTTCATAACATATTGTGGGCTGAATAATATACAAAAATTTCTATGTAGGGATGTCGAAATCGCTCCTACCTACTACCAGTTCATATTACACTGCCTTCCCAGTAGGCTCAATGTATATACAGAGTCCCTATCCCTACCTGCGATATAACAGACAGGTAAATAAAATACGGGATTCATTATCAATTCTACACACCGATCAATCCTTATGGAGTAGGGGAACGTTTTTTTTTTTTAATAGGGATTGCTTCTGGACGGTATTTATATTGCTCAAAGGAATATTGTATCTTTCATAGACAAATCGTACGGTATAATTCGTCTATCAACCATTCTGTATAGTATCTTTAATTGATAGAGACCAAGGCCAAGGCGAGACACAATGCATGGCTTTCCATTTCCCCTTACCGACTTCTAACCCGACGGACCAGAAATAGCCATATTATTTTATTTTCAAATTCAAAAACTTTGAAGTTCATGATCGCAGCTACAAAAGGAAAAGAGAGGATCAACCAAAAACACACTCTCGCTTATTATTATGCAATTATGCGTGCAATACGAGTATGTACGCCTGCACTATTCGTGTGAACGCGCAACATCGCCTCCGTTTCCATTTCTTTGCCTTTAAAGTGTCTGAACACCCACAGAATATCAATGCACGCGAGCAGTAACAGTTACCGAGTTATTTTTATTATTCAAAATCAAGAACTGCTCCTTCAAAAAAAAAAAAAAAAAAAACACTCCACTGTATTTGTGGTAAAGGAGAATAAGTGTACAAAACAAAAACAAGAATCACCCCCAACACAGCAGTAAACTATTCAAAGAACGATTTACATGGGATCGTTAAAAGTCTCTGAATTCTGAAGATGGGGAGACACTTCTTTAGTGTTGAATGCATCTAGAAGACATGCCCTGATTTTCCAATAAAGCCAACAAAAGCGAAACAGACCACTTCCAGAGTTGTTCTTTTGAGAGGCGTCTGTAGGTATACCTCACCATGATCACTTAACCGAGTTTACTTCTTGTTGCTGCACCACCAGCAACAAACAACACATTCAAGGTCATTTTTGTTTGTTGTCCATAATTTGAGTAGCACTATCCAGTTGTGGCAATGAAATTATGTAAGTGATAAGCCATACTGTCTACAGTGAATTGCAGTTAAATGGAGAGATGTACATGTTTTTTCTGTATGTTTATGTAATGTTCATATTGAATTAGAGGGTTCCGAGGATTTGTGTCTTCTCTTATTTCTTTTGTATCAATTGAATTAATGGGTAATCTCTTCATTGAGCCTTATGTGTTGGATTCTTAAATGGTACTGGGACATTGTCTGGAAAGGCCGACAATCGGACAGTCGTTTCAAATTAAATGAATAATTGATGGTAGCCTCCGTTGCCACTTCCAGTGTGTTGAGAATATGAGCCACGCTGGTTAAATTGAATCGTGTCACCAACTGTACATTTTTTTTACCAATAAAAGGAGTTTTTTTTTTTTTTTTTTGTTACTTTTCTTGTTGATACTCAATGTTATAATAGATATTGGAAATAAATTTATTTTTCTGCTGACGTTGCTTGTCACACTTTCTTTTGTACCTGGCTGGAGTACAAATTGCTATAATCAATTTCTGGTGTGCAATGAATACAATTTGTTTCTGAAAAACATTTGCATAAAATTGAAATACTTTTTGGAGATAAATAAAAAGTAAACAAATTTGGCATTCCGAAAAAAATGTACCAATTTCTTTTTCGCTGTAAATGAAACTGTTTCATGGAATTTGTCGGTGAGAGTTTTGCATTTTGAAAAGCAATTCAACTGAAATGGTCGACTTTTTGTTTCAAGTTAAGTGTTAGTTTGACATTTGAGTTGGTTTAGGTGGTAAGTCACAAAACTTCCTACTTTGACAGCCTAATGACATCGTATTGTATGGGAACCTATAATTATGTTGTGACATATCAACACGGGGTAAGATGAAACTAAGAAAATAACGCCATAATATACTTTCCGCATTTATGTATAGTAGGTATTATTCATATAAGAATGTCTGTCATTGTCATGCATATCTTTCTACATTATTCACAAGCGAGCATGTTCATATTAGGCCTATGATGAACTGTCAGGTGAAGAATTTTATTTAGTGCCGAAAACATTTTGAAAGCATTATAGGTAGGAATAAATAATTTTGTTCGTATCTTTTATATAGCTGTAATCATCAAATATTAATCAAAAGTCACTACACAAAATCAAGATTCAATTAAGTTTTTTTTGGTACAGAAAAGGAAGCACAATTCGAAATACGGACTTTGATGAAATGAAAATATGCATTTTCATACCTACGACAGATAGGAAATTAAACTACATAATCTTTTCAAAATATTTCTGATGTTCGCCGCCGCTTTTAAACATGGAAATATTCATTACACATACATACACCCATACAATGAAAGTCATCAAAACCCCTCGTGCATCATATAAGTCACCCAAATCTTCCAAAAATGACAGTGAAACCAAAGCTAATTATTTTATACATACTTTCAGAACAAAACAAAAAAAACGCAAAACAAAAAATGTCAAGGTACTTACATTTATTCCTATCGCCCCCGAACAGCGTTTGGAATCGTAAAAAGTCTGGTCGTCCACCAAAATATTTTCCATTCTGATTAAGCACCTCACGAATTAGTTCCAAATTGTTAACGACCAAACATCGTGTGGTGCCCAGTGTCAGTGTATAAATATCACCAAATTGTTTAGCCAATTCGGTGAATCCTTGAAATGGCACTGCATATTGTCCTAACAATGCTAGATTGCCTAAAATTGGCCATGGCATTGGCCCTGGCGCTTGTTTCAAGAGCTCTGTTGTGACTTTAGGCAGTATTTGCACTGCCGCCGTTGGTATGTTGGGGCCACCACTTTTTAATGTTGCTGTTGTTGATTTTTTATTGGATTGTTCTGCTTTGGTTATTCGAACTTTACAAACACATTTGTACACAACACGCAGATACAGATATAGGACAATCGTGAAGATTGATCCGACAAGGATACCGGTTATCAGTCCCATTTTTATTTGTATAAATATTTGTTTTTAAATTTTTATATATTTGAATTGTTGTTCACTATTTTTTCACGAGCTTTGAATAAAACGTTTGTAAAGGATCCAACGCACAAGCACTGAATGCAAGATCACAAGAACGAACACAAGAAGTGTAACAATATTGTTGAATAAAACTCTCAAATCGCGAGATGGAAAGTTTCTTACTTATTGAAGTCTAAATCACGAGGGTATCGCAACATGAACTGAACACTTTTCATTATCGTAGTTCGCTTTTATATTCACCAACCAAGTATGGCTTAGATTTGTTTGGGACCGCGTGCACGCTGCTGTTTGAGACCGACATCGAAACCCAAGACCGCACTGTGAGATGCAGATACACATTGGGTTGGTTGGTTCGGCTGCGTGACACCAGGATAAGTTCGACTTCGAACATTTGAAGCCGTTGTTAAGAACGACGAGAAAGATGACGATGATCGTGGATTGCTTGTGGATGATCACTAGAGAATACGAGATCTATACGGATGCATTGCTGGTTTATGCTTTGGAAGCACTGGATTTATTGTGCGCATCTATGATATCGATGTGCGTTCGTATCTATCTGTTTAGTTGGGATTGGGAGATATGGGATTGGCGATTATCATGTTTTTCTTAGAGCACCAAACACTTCCTCTCATATTACGCTCTTCGCTCTCGTTTTAGATTCGAGATAGCACGTGCTAGCTTAGGCTCACGCATGGTCGTTTGGTCCGTCCGTGATAATGGTTGTTGTGTTGTGTATTCGGACTGTACGGTGGCTTGTTGCTTGTATCTTTGGGCAACATTTGTATAAATAAATTTGTTTTGTAGCGTATTTACCGATCTGATCTTGTGGTTTAAACCGTTTAAATTATTGACTTTGAAATGGCGGCCATTTGTAGACCAACATTTAGTACAAAAACCAAAATTGTTTGACGATGATGCGAAGATGAATATTACATTATTCATTCATGCAGCAGGGAATGGTTTCCATCATCATATAGTGCCAGCCACAAGGGATGGAAAAAAAGATAATTTTTTGTATATTTTTTTTTATCGAGAACTAGTTTAGTTTGGTCTGGATGTTCGTTTTTATAAAGATGTTTCAAGTGGTTTCAATTGATGGGATAACGATGGTAGTAGGTAAGAGTTATGAATGGAGAGAGGACATGTTTTCATTAGAAGGAAACCTGTTGTGACTGGAAGAGATCCATTTAGGTTCTAAAGTAGTATAAACTTTGCAAGACATCGAACCAATTTAAGTGTTTTTTTTTTTTTTTTTTTGCTTTATAGCTCTGCTTGTGGACCCCAAACTCAATGGTGTATTGTATAGCTCGTGCGTAAGAGTACTGAGCTAATGTGTCTGTGTGAACGTCCTCTGCGAAGCTGATGTTGAAGTAAATGTCTTCCATGATGTGCAACGTAATCGCGGGTCGTCGCTCCATCAGAGGGTGCTGCATACTTTGATAATTGCTATTCTGTCGTACGCAGGACATTTCCATAGGTTAGGTTAGGTAAATGGGTAGGTAGGGTAGGATGAGCCCTGCAATACCTCACTTAGGTCCTTTCCATAAGTAACCTCTGTTTACATTCAGGTACCTACCACACCACATGAATGGACTTTAATATGAAAAGCTAATGCATTTAGTTCCACCTCTTCTATAATATTTTTGATTGGTGTTTAGCTCCCCGTGCGTGTAAGTAGATGAAGATTGCACCTTAGGTTAATATTCATTTGAGCTGAAAAATCGACAGAGGCAGCAAGGTACACTTGAAGCTTTGAACGGAAACATTCTATAATCTTCCTACTTAAGTTGCCGGTGTAGGTTATGTACCTACATATGTGCATAGGACGTTTCTCAACTATGATTCTTCTACGACCTTCTTCATCTGTTGATTTAGGTTGTGGGAAACTAGAACTCGATGGTTTGTTTGCTCATTGATAGAAATTAAACTGATATGAGGAAACCTCATGCTGGTTCGACCTACTTTTTTTTTTGCGCGTAGACGTTGCATCGACATATCTCAAAAGAGCAATTCAAGATGTCCTACAAGCAGCGTTGCCGCTGGGAATAAAAAGGGGCCTAGCCGAAAAAAGGGGTCACCACATATAAAATACTAATAAAAAAGAAGAAACATAAACCATTTAATTTTAAGAAACAAAAAAAAAACAAATTTATTCATCACGAAACACTTCTTTTCCTATGTTTTCATTCTTTTTCGTTCAATAAAGAATAGAATCTTACTTAAACTGAAAAACTTGCCATTTTGATTATTTTTCAAAAAGTGGGGGCCAAGGGTCCTGTGCCTCAAAAAGACTGACTCTACTTAATTTTATTTGTACAACAATGGTAAAACAGTCAACAAACACAAAAACATAGGCGAGAGTTGACTGTACATAGTTTTAAGTTTATTGCGTGAACTATTTATGAAGAACTATACAACAATGGTGAAGCTAGAAAAATAACAAAATTGAGACATTTAAAATATTTAAAATATAAACTGTCAGTAGAAATCCGAACTTCCCCATTTACCTCCAATTTTATAGTGGCTAGGTATCTAAAATTAAATTTTCGGTAAATATTTGCGTTTGACAGTTGTCAATAGATTAGAAATGTTACTTGGACCCAAAAGTTAATTTAATATGGCTCAAGTGGTTCTTTATTTTGTAATAAACTTTATTAGACTGGGAAATTATTATACCATACCCATCAGCGTACTCTTGTACGCTTTTTGACCACAGAAGTGGCATGGGGATGTAGCTCAGTGGTAGAGCGCTCGCTTCGCATGTGAGAAGTCCCGGGTTCAAACCCCGGCATCTCCATAAGAGAAATTGTTTTTTTTTCCTAATACTACGACTAAGGAAACACTTCATCACTGAATGATGCATCATTTAGGCATGAACGGTTTGCACCTATCCAGTATCAATCAGTTCGATAACTGACACACTAGGTCCAATTATTTTCTTTGTTGAGTTCTTTAACAAGTAAATTTGATTTATAAATCACAAGTTATTGTAATCACTATCAATGCTGATTAAGGGGGGCATACATAATTCAACTTCCAACTAGTTACGCATAATGATGAATGGCAAATAAATCTAGGAACATACACAGTTTTTATGCAAACAAGTCATCGCTGTGCTTATGTTGCTGTGTAGATCGTGATTGATTGGGCTGGCCCAGGGGTAGTCGCGTGCTATTACTATTGTAGAGAAAATGAGTTTATCCCTTATAGTCTAGTAGGTACCCTGTTCTTTAAAAATGTAGTCAACTGAATTGGTATTAAATTTAGGTACATATTTTGATTTAATTATCTATATTTCCTAGTCGTAGGATGTTGCAAACAAGTTGATATTATGTCTCCCGTCAAAATGATATTCCAAAAAAATAATCCCCTCTATTATTTTGCTTCTTACATCACATGCATATAGCTGTCACTTCGGTGAATGTATCTCTATCATTTCTCAAGTATTTATGAGAGCTCCACTATTTGTCTCACTAAAGGGTCTAAGTGACAATTTTATTATTTCGAGATATAACAAAAAAACACAATGCATCAGAATCCAATTTGTAGGTATATTGCCTTGAAAAGCCACCGAGAGAGACAACTTTATTTGTACGTGGGTAAACTTTTAAAAGAAAAAGTCACTTGGACCCATTTGGATATTATTAGGCTTGGCACTTAGATCGTATTTTCGTAAAAATATGGAATTTGTATTTTTTGGCACTTAGACCCTTTAGATTTCCCTTTATTTCAAAATCAATGCTTTATTTTCAAATGTAGTGGGTGGGTATAGATTTTTTGATTGAAATTTTGAATTGCGTGGTAACGTTTACGTATAAGATTAAGCGAGCCACTGAGAAGCAGAAAAGTCAAGTCATAAGGTAAAAGTCAATCCATCTATTTTCCATGGTTTAATTTAATAGAAAAAAACACTAGTATTCAATTTGTGATTGAAAAATTCAATCCCCTCCTTATCTAGCAGATAACGAGCCCGATAAGTCATCTCTTATTAACTTACCTGAAAAAATACCTATACAATAAACACAACTTTCGGATTACCTACTCATACCTCCCCTCCTGTCGCTGTCAGCTGCAATACACAATCAGAACAAAGTTAATGGCTGAACAGAAATTTATTACTCAGCCAATCCAAACTAATTTGCCTCAGACACTTTAGTCTATGGAATGCAGTTCGAGAATTGTTTGAACGACGCACACGACACGACGCGACGTCAAACGTGTCATTCATAAATTCGATACCAACTAGCACGCGTATCGATAACATAATTTTTCATTCATAAAAGTACTTAGCTAACTACAACAAAAAATCTGAAACTCAGTAGTGACGCAGTCTACTTGTTGACAGGTAGGTAGAAAAGGGAAAAAGCAACGAATAAATAAATAATAATCTCTGATTATCGATCACAATCACAAAGGCATGAAGAAAGAAACATAATAATAAATGCAAAAATCAAAACAATAATCAAATCAAAATCCAAACAAATTTATCAACTCAATTATTAAGCATACGATCGTGCCGAAGTCTCGTGTCGACGAGAGTGCATGTGCAGGCGCTAATGACGTTTGCGCATGCACTTAGCTTATCCTTTTACACGGAGTCTCCACGTGCAATTTCATTTGCATGCAATTTTTCATGAAATGACAGATTGCACGTGGAGACCATAAATTTCACGAAGAAACCAATTTCATGAAAAGTATTTCACAGCTCATTTCATGGTATCGATTTGATGAAATGGGCTGCAATTTCTGTGCAGTTTGACACTTGTTTTTTCATTTCCACTATGACTGAGTGGCGAATGGTCTCTTGTAGCGCTGAAACTACGTATTGGAATAAAAGGAGAAGTATAACCAGACAAGAATATGTTAGATGGGGAAAAGAGAAAGCAAATTCCACGGCCTAATGCGAGAACGCAACGATGTGCCCTGCTCAGTGACATTTCAACGAATGAAATTTCATGATATGAAATGCCCACCCTACATTTCTTTGCATACTGGTCGTTCTTGCAATGCAATTTCAAATTTGACAGATTGCTGAAAGAAAAATGTGGAGACACCGCGTGCTAACCTAAAAGGTTAAGACTTGAGAGAGACGCTCCACTTCACCATTGATGGCAATTTCGACATGCATTCGAATTTCGAATTATGACATGAGTCTGCTTCTGCTGCCGACCAGGTTGATCGGTGATCGATGCACTGATGCCATTGAGTCTCATGTGATTTTAACGAAGGAAATTTGTTTAATGGCAAAAAATGGAAAAATAAAACTTGATTTGGTGTCTTTTTGTGCTTTTACAGTTTTGGGTTAAATAGTTTTTATATCTTTTATATTTTATGAAATCATAGTTAAACTGGTGGAGGATTTATTTCTCAAGTTCGGCGTTGGTTAACTAAAGTTATAATATACTTTGTCGTTAGTGTATTCGCATTACACTGCGGTTCACGACTCACCAGTTGAACAATGATACCAAGTTAGTCGATTGAAACAGCATTCGTGAAGACACTTATCGATCGCATACGGGAAGCCAGCTAACTTTGCATGTCCTAACCATGTTAGACGACTAGTTCACGGTTGTCTTACCTGGTCGTCACCGCTGATGGTATAACACTTCACTAAACTAAAAACATATGACTTAGCGTTGGCACATAATTGAACCCTGCTTTACCAATCCTACAAGAAAGCTCATCACTTCGGACTATCATTGTTGAGTCGTGAATAAAACCTTGACATTTGTATGATCAAGAATTCAGCTTTACTATAACGAAAAACTGCGGAAGGACATCCACATTCTACATTCTATTACACTAGCGATTTAAAGATTTCTGTCTTGTAACAAGATTAATATATTATTGCATCAAGCACCAAAGTATACGTAGAGGTAAATTTAAAAATAAAGTGCACGACTGGGTCGCACGAAACTTTCTTGTTTAGTGCGAGTCTGACTGACTTTCAGAGTCTTCAGCAAATCGAAAATTGAGGACACAATAGTTTTGAAAACATCCATTCGACTCTAAGTTTGCATTATGGTCAAAATCGTTATAGCCGTTTTCCGGTAAACAGACAAATTTTTTTTTTTCAAAATTTCTTTTTTCAAAAATCCATTGTTTGATAATTTAGAGAAAAACTGAAGTTATAAATGAACACATTACCTTAGAAATTAATTTTTGTTACAATCGTATAGACCGTTTTCGAGATACCTACAGCTACATATGTCGAAATTTCAAAAGTACCGTTGTTCGAATTATTAGCCAAAAACTGGTTACGCAGTCATGGTAATCTCACCTACTAAAGCTTAAATATCAATTTTGGTTGAAATCGGTAGAGCCGTTTTCGATCAAATCAAACCGGTAGGTATAACAATTTTATATGGGAAGTACCTGATATCTGGTCTCCATTCCCGCTAGATCATTCTGGGAGGAGGGAGCATTCCTGGTTGATGAATCGATCCACTTCTTCACAGATGACTCGAAAACTGCGGAAGGTGTTGGTGGTGGTGTCTTCTCCGACAGACTAAACCTTCTCTCCTTCCGTCTTCCTGATCACTATAGCGTTTTTCAGGCGGAAATAATGGCGATAAAAGAAGTCTTGTCTTGGCTGAAAGAAAACGTGATATCTGCTAAAGATATCCGTATCTTCTCGGATAGTGAAGCCCAAGACTGTCGTTCGTCTCTCAGAGAGATGGCGGAGCAGTTCAATACTCACCTTTGCTGGTTGCCGGGGCACAGAGACATCTCAGTTAACTGTAAGGCTGATGAACTCGCCAAACACGGAACTACACTACCTATGCCTCCATTTACGGTTTCCATAGGTATTCCGATCGCTACTTGCAAACTCATAATAAAGCTGGATGCTATCAATAGAACAAATCTTAGGTGGACAACCGGTTCGACGTGTCTAGCGAGAAAACAGACCTGGCCAAAGCTGGATCTTAAACGCTCTAGAGTCTAGATACTTGATCTCCTTTGATTGGAAGCATATCAGTGATGCAATAGGTGTCATCACAGGACACTGTCTCATAGGCAGGCATCCAACAAGGATTGGCGTATTTTCAAACGAATTTTGCAGAAGCTGTCTTGACGAGGAGGAGGAAGAAACCATACTCCATCTCCTCTGTTCCTATCCGGCTCTTGTACAAGGACGAAAACTCCATTTGGGAGCGTTCTACTATAATGATCTGAACGATCTAAAAAACATAGACATTCACAATCTCCTTCGCTTCATAAGAAGCTCCAATTGGTTCAACAAGTGGGAAGAATTGAATTTTAGATTCGTGTGGTACCACAAGGGACCTTATAATGGTCTAAGTGTGTCGGCTAGCCGGCAGCCACTTCAACTTCACCTAATATTATATTACTCAGAACTGTTTATATTCTCGACTTTGACAGTTCTCATACGAAACCAATACTTGCTCTTGTAGGTCGAAGCAAAAATGAGTCCAATCACTGCTATAGGAGGATAAAAGTTAAAGATCTAGTGATCAGCTGCTCGGCGTTGACTTTTGTGCGAAACCGCACGTACCTACATGCAATTATAGAAATTGCATATACCTACATTGTCGCGAGCAGATTGATCTTAAATCAACATATACAGCCATCCGTATATCTGTTTACAGTTTGCACTCAGTGGGCCATGGAAGAAGTGCCATGTGAGTAAGGCAAACACAATTTGACAACCGGGGTGATAATATCAAATGAGTTATTGCCTTACAGTTGCAAGTAAAATGAACTAGTTTTTTGGTGGTCTCGACATTTTGACTCCATAGTCCATAGTTGATATCTAGGTGAAATAGTTATGCAGTTGGCCAAGTAAACAGAATGATATGTTAGTTATGCAAAATCTAAATACTCACCACCAGGCATCAGCGGGTAATATCTATGTCTTATTTAAAACCGATTAACGTTGACACATAAGGTCCGCCAGCATAATGCGTATAGTGAAAGTACGATTGCACTTAGGTACTTGTACATATGTTCAATCATATTTGCTGTCCTTTGTTTATTAAAATTAAGATTTGAATGCCCATAAGGTACGATTGGTGTCTTCACATAAAAATAAAATAAAATACGTAAATCAGCAGGAAAAGACGCGAAACTTCAGAAAAGACGTCTCACCAATCAAGGTGATGAACATTAAGATTGGTGAGACGCCATTTTGAAGATTTCGGCAAGTTGAGCTAGACTAAACGCTTTCGATAAGTCTGATATCTGACAATTGACACAAAGCCATGTTGAGCAGTATAGTAACATAATGTCTGTTCCTTTACTTTAAAATCTTACGAATTTTCACGAATTGTTACGAATTTTTACTCAATGCCGTTCCTTAACTCGAAAAATTCGTAAAAGAGAGCGTTGTCGAGAGAGCAAGATGTTACCCCTCCACTGAGAATCTTACGAATTCTTACTCAACAAATTTCTTGGTGTAAGAAATTTGAAGGGCTGTCAGTCACCAAACAATTAACAGCTGATTTGAAATTTCTTGTCATATTTGACATTCTTGCGTTCTATTAAAATGGTATCAACATGCGGCAAAATAAATATTGAATGTTCTCCCCGAACATTCCATCGTATTGAAAATATTCTTTACCACTGCAATTTATGGAATTATATATCTGTCATATTGTCATTTTTCATAGTTTACTACAAAAGCGTTCCCTAACTTTTTCGTAAGTGTCTCTCTCTGTGAGAGAATTTATCCCCACCACTCCCATTTTAATTGTCTTTCCCATTCTTACTACAAAAGTTAGGGAACAGACCTAGTAACGCTTGACGATAAAAATGATTTTCCGTTATATAGAAATATGGGAGATACCCCTCCAGAGTTAAAGCTGAATGAAGAATCAGGTTAAGATGAACTTGCCACATTACCAAGGGAGTCCTAAACATATCGGACATTAGATCTCTCATATGAAAAAATTATTCTGACACTAAGAGTTGCGTTCAGATGTTTGGATGAAACAGTTTCCACCCGTTTAAAAACAGGAGAGCCATCAAAACCAGCTGACCGCAATGGGCACCAAAGTTTCTCTACAATATCCAAGCGAAAAAATGTGGTTTGCTATTCGAATGCAGGCTAAGTTTCAAACTCATGTCAACAAGAATAGCCGCATAATAATATATCCACAGATTGGAACACGCCCTTCTACGCTGAATATCTAGATTGTATAGATGACCCAAACGATATTGAGAACATACGAAATCTGCAGGTGCCAAAAAGATTGAATATAATGCCGATCTTTGGGCTACACCAACAAGCCGTATATTGATGATCAGAGGCGACAGCTAGCTTCGGTTTATATCATTCATATATCGAACTCGTAACACAAACTCAACTGTAGTGAATGAAGGCGATATAGGTTTACTCATTAATCAAGCTCAGCTTACGGAAACAAATGTCAAATGTTTTGATGTTATTGTAAAAATTTCGCTAAGAAATCGAGCTTCGCAAAAATGCTCTGACCTCTGACTCTGAAAAAAGTGTGTGTTTTTTTTTGCGGCTAATAGAAATGACAGCTAGTTGATTTCGAGATCGATTTTGTTTTGTAAAGTTCATGTACCTACGTACCTACTTCGACATCGAAACAATGAACGAGTGTATAACAGTACTGAGTCCAAGACTACAAAAACACTTTAATTGAATGATACCTACATAACTGGCCTTATTTTTTATAATAATCATTTTCAACCTTCTTGTTATATATTTTGTGGGCCACAGTATGCAATTTGTATGGAAAATTTCGCCATTCATGTGATTCTTATGTCGTTTTCTATCGGGTAAAAATCAATATTTTTGTTGATCTAAACCACTTTTCATGATCCATTCTAGATATTTTTTCAAATCTACTAATATACAGCTGTTTCACGTAATTTCAGAAGTTTGCTTTGAAAACAAAAATGAGCACAATTTCGTGAAAACCAAAATAGCAAGACATAAAAATAGCCATGTATATAATTTTGAAGGAATTATCATCTTCATCGTTTCCTTGTCATCTGAAGACTACTAATCATAAAAAAAAACTCAATTTATATCTAAAACAGCGCAAACATTTTTCAAGTCGATATCCATTTGTGATTTTTGCAAAAACAAAAGCAATTTGAACAGCTGATTTTACTGTCAAATAACGCACTCATCCATTTACAAAGGAGAGCAATAGGTTTGTTTGACGTGGGCCCTACTGCGCACTGGGTTAACCCTAAAAAAATAATAATGTGTTTGATATATCACTGAACTCGCCCTGGTACTGAAAACCTGGGCTCTAATCGCGTAACTTTTGAAACGATAGTCGTCGAAACGATTGAACACAACGATATCGTTTTTAGTTTGCTTCATATAATACCATGTTCCCACCAAACTGAAATCGCGAGATTTCGATGAACTTTTACCGAAACCTTGTAAGTCGTTCCCACCGAGTTGAAGTGATTTCATAAGTCAAAAACTGTCAAATTTAAAGTGGCTGTCAAAACAGCTGTTTGTTGACGCAAAATAATAATACCAAAAATGAGTTCTGAACAAATTAAGGAAATAATTGCAGCATTTATAGGCGATTTCGCAGTACAAAGAAATCAACTCAGGACAATGCTAAATGTACAAGTTCTTAGACTCTTACAATTTCGATTCTTCTTTTATATTTTTTTGATTGTTGTGGCGTTTCATATTTTGACATCTGCAAATGAACACAAAATAAACCAAAGTTCACTATAAAGGCTTGTTCGATTTGATAACCTCTCACGGATGGATGAACTCAGAGGGATTTCAAATAGATTTCGCTGAAATCGCGAGATTTCGGTATCTCAAAAATATATGGCGAAATCTCGGAGATTTGGAAAGATTTTACGAAACCTCGGGGTTTCGTTTGGTGGGAACATGGTATAACATCATCGTCAGATCGTTCAATCGAATCGTTCATCGTTTTCATTTTGAACAGTTTGAACATGACTGTAAACAAACTCTGACAGCAAAGAAATAAAAAAAAAATTATGGAATTTTTTTTTTTTTTCTTGAACGTGTTTATTTTTCTTTGTTTGTTTATATTAATTGGAATATAATGGAGAAATGAATAAGTAGTAAGGAATAAGGAATCTTTTAGTATAAAAAAAACAAGTGAAATTTTAAGTGAAAGTGCCCAATGGACTTTGGAGTGAAATTCCAAACCATATATTGGATGACGAAGTGCCTACGAACGTGTAGGAATATGCTAAAGTGTGCGCAGTTGTGGTAGAGCAGCAGATTTTGTGTGTTTTCGAAATAAAGATAAATGTATTTATTAAAACAATTAAAGCGCAAATAAATTTCTTGCATTTTTTTGGAACAGATGAGAGTTTTTATTGCTTAGGATCGAGTTGCAAAAATAACAACAAATAAATGAAACTCAACCATTTCTTTTTTGCAAGGAATGCATTCTTTTACAACTCGGGTAAAAGCGAGTGCCTCCAAAAAGAACATAAGTGTGTATTCCTTTAAATATTTGCTCATACTACTCTCTAAAACTGATATTTCCTAATTAAAACTAGAAAAATGTACCACAAACGATGAAACGACTGCAAAATAGCTATCGTTCAATCGAATCGTTTCGACGAGGGTATTTGAAGTTTGAATAAGTAGCGTGAATCAACAAAAAACGATGATCGTCCAATCGTTTCGACGATGATCGTTTTTTTGTTGTTACATGAAGTAGAAGTATCGTCGAGACGTTATCGTTCTATCGCGTAAGCACAAAACGATCGAACGACATCGTCTCGACGATACTTCTATTTCGTGTAACAACCAAACAACGATAATCGTCGAAACGATTGGACGATCATCGTTTTTGTTGCTTCACGTTTCCAATTCAAACGTCAAATACCCTCGTCGAAACGATTCGATTGAACGATGCCTATTTTGCAATCGTTTCATCGTTTTTGGTCCATATTTTCAGTTTTGAATAGGGAATTTCAGTTTTGAAGAAAAGTATAGCAAAATATTTAAAGGAAAAGACACTTATGTTCTCTTTGAAGGCGACTCAATCTTATCCGAGTTGTAAAAGAAATGCTTATTGCACTTTAGTTTCATTTATTTTATTTTTTCTTTACAATAAATTGAGCAAATAAAAATTCTCCTACACACACACACACTTTTGCTTATTGTTTTAATTCTTCCTAGCCTCTTCGTCGACAGCACCTTATCCAATAGAATGGTTTTGATAATTCACTTTCACATTTGACTCTGCTTGGCGATTAGTATTTACTTGCATTGATGTGTTATAAATTCCTTCATCCTTACAACCTAATCATTTCTGCAATGACACCTAGAAAAAATACACAACTTCAAGAAAAAAAAAAAAAAACAATTTCCATACATTTTTTGATTGTTTAGGTGTCAGAGTTTGTTTACAGTCATGTTCAAACTGTTCAAAATGAAAACGAGGAACGATTCGATTGAACGATACGACGATGAGGTTACATGAAGCAAACTGAAAACGATATCGTTCTGTTCAATCGTTTCGACGACTATCGTTTGATAAATTACGCGATGAGAGCCCTGTGTTTGACATGACTTCTAGGGCGCCCTAGTTGTGCCCTCAACTGACTCCAGTTATTTTGTCGGGGCAAGAACTCAGGGCTCTAATCGCGTAAGCACAAAACGATCGAACGCTATCGTCTCGACGATACTTCTACTTCGTGTAACAACCAAAAATGATAATCGTCGAAACGATTGGACGATCATCGTTTTTTGTTGCTTCACGTTACTAATTCAAGCGTCAAATACTCTCGTCGAAACGATTCGATTGAACGACAGCTATTTTGCAATCGTTTCATCGTTTTTGGTCCATATTTTCAGTTTTGAATAGGGAATTTCAGTTTTGGAGAAAAGTATAGCAAAATATTTAAAGGAAAACACACTTATGTTCTCTTTGGAGGTTACTCGCTCTTATCCGAGTTGTGAAAGAATGAAATCCTTGCAAAAAAAAGAAATGGGTTGAGTTTTGTTTTGTATTTTTTGTCTTGCAACTGGATCCTAAGCAATAAAAATTCTCATCTGTTCCAAAAAATGCAAGAAATTTATTGGCGTTTTGATTGATTTAATAAATACAAATCTATATTTCGAAAAACAATAATTCTTCTGCCCTACCACACCTGTGCACACTTTAGCATATTCCATTGGGCTATATGGTTGGTTCCTACACACTTTTGGCTATCTGTGTATATGCGTACACTTTCACTTAACATTTCACTTGCCTTATTCCTTACTACCTCTCCATCTGCATTAAATGCCTTTATTCACTCGAAGTGAATAAAATGGGCCAAAATCAATGTCAATCAATAAAAAAACACAGAAAAATAAACAAATTCAAGAAAAAAAAACTATTTCCATACATTTTTTTGATTTTTTAGCTGTCAGAGTTTGTTTACAGTCATGTTCAAACTGTTCAAAATGAAAACGATGAACGATTCGATTGAACGATCCGACGATGATGTTATATGAAGCAAACTAAAAACGATATCGTTGTGTTCAATCGTTTCGACGACTATCGTTTCAAAAGTTACGCGATGAGAGCCCAGTGCTGAGTTGCGCTGTCATTTCGTTTATTTAAATATTGCTATGAAGACAAATAGAATTGTTTGAAAACAACAACGTTTATGAACTAAAACTTTATATTATAGGTATAAATGGAATGAAAAAAAATTGGAATCGATGCTGCATACATTTTAAAATGCATCGTCTATATTGACGAATGGAAAAGTTTTCCTGCGACACCTGGTGGAGAAAAAAGGAATATGTAGAGACCTATAGAATTTTGACGTCTGTTTGTTTTGCAAGGGACTAGGATAAGGAATACGTGTGTTTACGTGTAAGAAAAGTAATTAATTATCAATTAAAACGTTAACCAACTAATTGAAAACAAACTTAATTTGCAAGTCGAAGTACTACTTGTCCGAAATTTGCATAGTGTGAGTCAATTCATCTGGTAAAACTAGCACAAAAGTCTGTTCAAAGTGTTCAAAGTAGTGTTGAATGTAATGCAAACAAGTAATAAAATTGCTTTTGTTTATATATTTTGGTTGATTTTAATCTTATAAAATGTGTGCTAATTATGATTTTTGCAGCCAGCTTAGAAGTTTCCATGCTAGCCTAGCCACGTCAAACAAACCAAGTGGTCATAAAATGCCAATTTCTGACAGTTCTCCTGTCAAAATGTGGTCATACAGTGTAATGGGCATATCTCATATGCTCTAATGACCTGAATGCCACACATGAAGAGGGGGATTTTGACAAATAAAAATGCCCAAATAGCATATAGTGTAATCGGCCAATAAGCACGAATGCCAGCACAAACCATTATATGCCCATATGCACTTTCTTGAAATTTCGCTGTGGCATTGCTGGCATTTTTGATGGAACAAGTAGGTAGGGGGAAAACGGGTGACTTGAACATATGGTAGACTTGAGCCACTCTCAATAATTTGCTCAAATTCCATTGAAATCTAACAAGTGTAAGTGTATGCGATGCAAACAGTGACGAGCTAATTGCACACAAAAAGAATTCTAAATCATCAGCTGTCTCTGGTTGGTGGAAGAGAAAAGGTGTTTTGCAGTGCCAATAGTAAAAAAAAATTTTTTTCTTTTTTCTCTATAAAATTGCTCTGTAAGGCGTTAAATAAATCAATTTGATGTTACCTAATAGTATTGATATTCTACATTTTAAATATTAGTATGATACCATTCTAGTTTGTATATAACAAAAATTATGAATATAAATTTGTTAAAAAATGCGAACGGGAGACTTGAGACAGTTTCTAAAGGGAGAGTTGATCAGTGGCTCAAATCTCCATTTGCTCTGATGAAATGTTATGTAAGTGTTTTAAAGCCTTGTATTTAATTTTAATAATAAAAAAAAATAATTTAAATAAAAAACTCAAAGAAATAAACCTTGTTATAGGTTATTTAAGTTATTGATTTATTTTCGTTATGTTTCTGAAGTTTAGTTTTTGTTTACCTTTTTTTACTTTTTATATGCTAAGAAACTGAAGTATCTAAACCACTAAAACAATAAAAATAATATAATCACATTGAAAGTGGATAAATTATTCGTTTTATTGTTTTTCTCGTAGGATTTGAGTATGTTCAACTCTCCCCGAAGGGGTGTTCAAGTCTCCCGGTGGTGCGGGAGACTTGAGCCGAAAATCTGTTTTCAAACATTTGGCATTTGCCAAAAATTTCTTGCGTTTATTATAAGTTTAAGACACCGTTTTTAAAATAGATAAATGTAGCTATAAGAAAATCCATTTAACAGGTGGCTGTGATTGATAAACAAATTTTTATTAACGATCTAACAAAAAGTGGCTCAAGTCTCCCGCTTTCCCCCTACCTATTATTTTGTTGTCATCGGTGTTTGATGAGTTCGTAGAATTGGGATTTGTTTTGATTTTCTTTCTCTTTTTTTGTGGATTATTGAATCTATCATTTGCGTAAATTATTTAACTGTCTTTTCTTTGTAATTTTTTTAAGTTTAATTGGTGGTCTTGTTCTTGTCCCTAATTGTGGTTGTGTAAATACTTTTTTCCTATTGTGAAATTTTGTTTGTGTAAAAATTGTTTGCTTTCCGTTTTTTTTTGTGCTACTAATAAATTTCCAACTTCAACTTTTTTGATTTGTTTTTCTCTACAGCATTAGCCTTCTACAACATTGGGTAATAAATAACAAATGCCTTAAATGACCATCGAGGCAAATATGACCTTGACCATATTGGTAATTTTTGTCATATAGTCTAATATAGAGTTTTGATAATTGTGGCATTTTGTTAATTTGACAGCCAATCTGGTCATTTGCCTTTTGGCATTCATATGCTGATTTGGCATACAGTCTAATCTTAGCTTGATTCGCGTAAAATCTGAGATCTGAAAAAGATTTCTGGTGGTCCCAATAGAAAATTTCGGAGACTACCTACACCATCTGACAAAAATATGCGCAGCCTCCGACTGCTAATTAGTTATACTGGAAAGTGTTTTTTTCTTTTTTTCAATCTTTTTAAATCTTTTTTTACAGTCTTTTTTTTATATTTTTATATTTATTTGTTTAGCCTATGACACTCCGGGAATACCAATTTAATGACACCTCACTCTTCAAAATCGGTCAAGCCTTTTTGGCTACAGGGCGTCACTACAGGAACGTACATAAGATACATGCGAAACACATAACCATCCCGCTCCCTGTGTCGTCCAGTCGGGTAAAAAATGGCAATTGCGTAGGTAGCGTCATCAGTGTAGATAACTCATTTGAGTCCTGCCCTTGAAATTCGAACGTGATGTCTTCCGTTTCAGAAAAAAGAAAACTCATCAACACCACAGCCAACCACCTTATAAATATATTGTGCAGGCACTAAAATAGAATATTCGCAAAGTTCATTTGAATATCTTCGAACATGTTGCCCACTTCATTGTCAACAAAGGTCAAATTGTATTACGCATCCAATCAAATATGTATTTATATCGATCCTTGAGTGCGTCTTGACAATAATAAAGCGCAAATTATTGTTATCTACAAGCTGTGAATATGTGTTTAGACTTCCAAACTCCAGTGCTCGTAATTTATTCGCCTTTCCTTTCCGGTTTCACTTGTATATGCTGCTCAAAATGCTTCAATTTCTGTATCGTCTGACTTCGCACTAGGAAGAAAAGCAACCGGTCCGATTTTGCGCGCAAATTATTAGCGAAAATGATTCGGTTTGCGCCAAAATTAAAGGATTCTCAACGGCGGTTGGGGTATTATTCCACTTGGTATGCAAATGGCAAAAGCTATTTATGTTTTGAACTTGACCCAGTAACGTTATTTCTTTTAAATTACGACCGACTATTGTTTGGTAGTTTCAATCTGGTATCAATAATGATGTGCGAAGCACTTGCTAGTTGATATCGATTCGGTGGTGACTGGCGGCGGCGCTAACTGCCAGATAGCAGTCGCGTCAACAGCATACATGGGATTTTTTTGGTGGTAGGCCGTGTTCAATTGTTATTTTGAACGGAACGTCGCGTCGTTCGTGCGACTACCTACCAAGCATACGTAAAATGTTCGCCCTGTTATTTGATTCGGTTTATGGTGATGTTATCGTGCGATAAGATTAATGTGGTGATAATCACCTCTGGCTGGATGGATTTTTGTTTTCTGTATTCCTGGGTGATCGATCGGAACCTTGCCCAGTTTTTGCTGCGAAAATACTTTAAGGTCTGGTATAGGTAGGTAACATTATGTATTTAGTTGAGGAAGCAAACTTATGTTTTCCATAAGTTGACAAGGCTTTATGTTTTATTTCAAAAGTGCAAAACTGAAGCGAGGTCTTTCTAAACTACGTTGTTACTCTAATCTTTTTTTTAAATATTTGTGAGTAGTAGAACTTGAAACGAAGTGCCGCCAATCTTGATTCGAGATTCAATCGAATCGAATGAACTCCTCACATTTTTATTTTCGACAGTAGCCTTATGTTTCTATATTAATTGCTTCAATGAATAAATAAATAGCTTTCCTCGTTTGTGTTATGTTGTTTTCCATTGGGACCAGCGGAAATTTTTTTCAGATCTCAGGTTTACGCGGCTCATTGAACATCAGTGCCGTAGGCAGGATTTTGTTTCCGGGGGGGCTAGCTTCCAAATCTTAGGAGGAATTCTTTAAACAAAAAACTAAGGGTAAGGATTTCCCTTACTTGAATTTTATTTAACGAAAGCTATCAAAATCAAGACAAACGAACAATTTTATTTTTAATTTAACCTACATAAGTTGGCCTAAAATTAACACCTAAGTTTTAAGAACCTTAGCTTTACAAAACCAAAAGGCTTCAAGTAAATAACTATGATATGATAATAGGTGTGTTTTTTGACCTTCGATCTCAGCAAAGCAAAGTAAAGTGGGATTTTAAGCACGCAATTACAACAACTACGTTCTACTTGACACTTTGCAACTCGCAATAGATGTTGTAATTGCGTGCTAAAAATACTTTACTTTGCTTTGCCTAAACACGCCTAACATTGGCAGAAAAAGTCGACATGATGGATAAAACTTTAATAGGCTCCGTCGTAATAGATTTGTATTTGTGTTGTGGATTAAAGCAATGCTAATGAACAGGACGCTGATTGCCGAGGCGGACTGTGGCAAATGTGTCATGACAGGGGTAAACAGGGGCTGCCCTCAAGGTGGTGTTCTGTCTCCCCTTTTATGGTGTATGGCAGTTGACTCTCTGCTAACGGCTCTCAATCTTCCTGGAACCTACACACAGGCCTACGCGGATGATGTCGCCGTTCTGTCTGTCGGTTCCGACCTAGGGACTGTCTGCTCTCAGGCGCAGAGATCCTTGGGCTTAATCGATGATTGGTGCGCAAGTAAGCGCTTTCAGTAAATCCTCTTAAAACTACGGTTGTTCTCTTCACGAGAAGGAGGAATGTCACTGGTCTGACTCAGCTTGTGCTAAAAGGCGTCACTATCCCGATCTCCAATGAAGTCAAATATCTGGGAGTAATCCTCGATAGTAAGCTTCTTTGGTCCAAGCATGTTGAATCAAAAACCGATAAAGCACTGTCAACTTTCTGGCAGTGCAAAGGCGCTTTTGGCAAGACATGAGGCTTATCTCCTAAAAGGGTCCTTTGGATCTATACGGCAATGGTAAGACCACTTCTCTCATATGCATCGGTTGTATGGTGGAACAGGCTTTCGCGGAAACGTGTTACTGCCTCTTTTGCCAAACTTCAAAGAACGGTCTGTCTTGGATGCACAGGGGCCTTCCCTAGCACTCCGGGCTCTGCTCTAGATGCTATGATGAACCTCCCCCCTCTTGATATTTTTATCATGGGGTGTACGCTGAAAACCATCGCTCGATTAAAGAGAGGTGGTTTTTGGTACCACGCGCATTGGAGTTTTGAAGAACTTGTGCGAGAATTATCCTTTGACTCCTGTCTTATGGATATGCCCTCTGACGCAATGACACCAGAAATCCTACTGCGACAAAACTACCAAGTCAACTTTCCTCAGGCGACGGAATGGCTTCGGCCAGACTCTGAGCCAGGAAAAGAATGCCATCGTATATTCACGGACGGCTCCAGGACCGAACAAGGATCTGGTTCTGGGGTCTTTGTGGAAAGCGAGAACATTAGACTACACTACCCATTAGGTAACTATGCGTCTGTCTTCCAAGCGGAGATTTTCGCTATCCTCATGGCCATGCGCTATATTGTGACAAACAGGTGGAGGGCTAGAAGCATATGCGTTTGCAGCGATAGCCAAGCTGCATTAAAAGCACTGCTCAACCCTCTTACCTCGTCTAAATTAGTGCTTGAACTCAAGCTATCTCTGAACCTAGTCGGTAGGCTAAACTCAGTGAATCTTGTTTGGGTCCCAGGTCACACTGGCATCCATGGAAATGAGATCGCTGATGAGCTTGCCAGGCTGGGATCAGAAGAAGCTCTCTCAGGACCTGAGCCGGCGTTGGGTCTGTCCGCATCTGCAGTTAGGTCATCCATTGATACTTGGGTTTCTCGTGAACACGAGCGTCGGTGGCGTGACTGTGCGGGGTGTAGACAGGCCAAACGACTGCGTCCGGACATCTGTAAAAGGTCTGCGTCTTTCCTTCTGTCTCTCAGGAGAATTGACTGCAGACTGCTTGTGGGTGTCCTTTCGGGCCACCAAGCTTTTGCCAAACATTTGAATGTGTTGGGCTTGAGCGATACCACCATCTGTCCTGCGTGTGGAGAGGACGACGATAAAGCGGAACACTTCCTCTGTAATTGTCCTGCCTTTGCTCGCAACAGATGGCGGATCTTTGGGGCTGATGTGGTGAGTGCCGAACATCTAAGCTCTTCATCACTGAAGCTCCTTCTAATCTTTCTTCGAAAGACGGGAAAACTAAGTACAGTAATGTAAGGTGTCCGTTTTGGCAGTACAATGGACCAGTAGTTGTGTCTGAGTGCTCCATCGGATAGTAACAACCTCCGACAAAATTTAATTAAAAATTTAATAGATTTGTACTATGAATTCCAAAAAAAGCATTAAAACGTTAAGTGGTAACAAAAATATCAGGTAGGTACCTCAAATTCAAAGTTCGTGAAAAGTGACCCGACCTATCCCCGAATTTGATTATACAGGGTGTATTTTTTTAATAATTTTTGATTAAATGAAAAAGATTGGATCTTATATTGATAAATGCTCTATTTAATGTCGGCTATTATGCATGGAATACAATATCAGGTAAATGTCCGCCTCTGTTAGTCTCACAAACGCGAGCCCTTTTGAGCACATTTTTCATTACATGCTCACACATTTCACGCGGTAGGTATTACATTAATTTCATCACGAATATTTTGTTTGAGCTGCTCAAGCGTTTCTGGTTTGTTTGCATAAACCTTGCTTTTCAGATATCCCCACAAAAATAAGTCCGGAGCAGTCAAATCAGTCGACCGTGGAAGCCAATCAACATCACCATTTTTCTGAAATAACTTGTTGTGGAAAGAGGTCTCGCAGTAATTCCATTGTAATTACATATTAAACATATTAATCAAGCCCAAAGCATGAAGTTGAAGTTAAAAGTTTTCAAAAGTTGTTCTTTGAAGACCAAGCTCCTGAGCACGGCCTCGAATTGAGGTTGATGGATTGTTTTGAACACTTCCTTGAGCAGTTCAGCCGATCATGCAGTACGTTGTGGCCCATGCTTGGGCCTATCACCTACAGACCCTCTTTCTTCGAAATCATTCACTACACGATAAATAGCGCGTTTTGTTGGCACGCTGTTTCTCCCACATCGTCACAGTAATCGATGATTGACTTTAATAAAATGTTTTAACGATTAAACCAGGTTGGTATATCGAATATTTTTACATAATAAATTTGCCACGTGTCTACTTCACCACTGCCAAATATGAACTGTCAAGACTAATGTTTACCAAATGGCGGAAAATCAAAGTAGTAAACCTTCCCGGCGGACACCCTGTTTTTTACTCCTACTTATTTTTGTAAGATTTGTCCGTATTTACTATGACGGGATCTGTGGTTGATAATGTATTCAAAAACAATAAGTTACTTACTACAATAATTGTCGACATGTTTTGGTTCAAAAAAAAAGTAATGAAGCTTTGGCCTTTCATTTTTCTTAAAATTTTACAAAAAACATATACGTATTACGATGCTTTGAAAAATATTTTCCGCAAGCTGAAAGTTATTTCAAATCATATGTAATATATATTTGTAACGCGCATATCACTATTTCCATTTAATTGTGTTTTTTATTTATATTCTGAGATCATATAATTTATTGTTATTTCTATTTTGCAATTTTTTGGCTATCCTAAATCAAAGAAACTGTAGGTATCAAGAATAGTCTAGTTTCAGCCCCTCAAGCCCCCCACCTGGCTACGTGCCTGTAAACTAACGTTCACAATGACCAAGAATTCGCTGTCGCCGAAATTGATGCGAGAATGCAAAATCAACATTTGGGATGAATGCATGACGGCGCATAAGCGAGCTTTGGAGGCAGTTGACCGAACGCCTGAAATCGTCATCTTTGTGGCGGCCTGTCAAGATGTTGAAATTGGTCATGAACATGATTGGCGCTGAATTCTCTAGAAAACTGTTGGCGTTTGGTAATGGCCTGTTGATGTTTCGACTGTTCCCTGCAAATTTTTGGGAGTTCACATCGTCGAAGGAAGAACTCATCAGTAATCACAAAAGTGTTAACGCGGCACTGCACAAAATTATAAAAATCTCGATTGTATAAGTAAACGTGCAATACTAGCAGCGAAAAATAAGATCGTGAATAGCTTGAATTTCATTATTCGCTTGACGTGCCAGGAACTCCGCCGCATAATTTACAGCTGAATGTTGGATCGATCATAGGTATAATCATGTTGCAGAATCTTAAACATCAGAAACTGTTGTCCGTCGAGAAACTGATGATGTGATTCAAGTGACGATCATCAAGGGCAAATTCAAAGAAGAAGTTCTTATTCCCACGAACTCCGATTATTCCGCCTAATCCTCCATTTCAATTCAAGCGGTTGAGTTCTCCCGAATTTTCCTGCTTTTCGCACGATCAGCGTGTTGGCAAACCGTCTTCATTGGTTGTTTACCATATCGCTCTCTACTGAATTCGATTCCATTCAACAATAAATCACATTGCAATTTGAAAATTTACTATCACTCTGGAGTTTATCTGAAGGCGTTACATTGGGGCGATACGAAGTTCGCCGGGTCCGCTAGTTTTATTATAATTGGAATAGGAAACTATTCTAGTTTCTTCTTCTAAACACGATGCGATGGAGAAGATACAATCAGAAAAAAACTAAAATTAATTTCTATTGAAATCGAAAGTATTGCCATGTCGCAGTTGAACTAAAATCTTGGAATAGGCGTGTATTCGATAACAGTTGTTGCAGACTTTAGAAGAACAGGGTTTTGTCATTTGCTATTTTATTGGAAACCGCAGATCCCCTGTTCGACAGGAGTGACGGCCTGCAACATTTGACATTACTGGAAAAATGCAGTGATCTAATGCTTGTAAGCTTCTGTCTGGGTTGTAATGGTGACAAAACGAAATGTGCTGCCATCGAGAAATGACTTCCAATATCAGCATTTCATTCTACATCAAGATTGACAGTTACACGTAAAGGCTGTTACGCAGTTCAAGTGAAATCCAATTTTTCATACAAATTTTTCACTGCGAAATATCAAAATGAATTTTAAAAATGAAAATTTCACTAGGCGGTACGCAGTTCGAGTGGAAAATATCGCTTCCAAAACTGAGTCGTAGGTGGCGATACTAAAATCTCTCCGCAGCGATTTCACTTGGTTTTTATTGTCCGTCGCATTAATTTTTTGACATTTCAGCGTGAAAAATGATTCGTAGGATGCGGTTTAGAAATTTATTGGAATTTCAGATGTTTCCTTAAGAGAATAATAAGTGTTTCGCACTTATAAAATTGTTTTTTCTTTGAATATAGTGCAATAATGTTAAGTGTACAAATATTTGGTGGCATGGATGACCTTCTCCATAAGCAGGGTGCCTCAAGAATATTTTTCTACCCAGTTTTGTTCAATAAGCAATACCAGCAGATGATATTTAAAAATATGTGTAATTTCCATGCACTGTTAATTATTTAAATTTGACGACTGTCCTTTTTATTTTACAAATCAGGCATTATTTGCCAAATTGAAAACTATTAAAATTGTCATGAACAAAATACGAACCATTTTTTTTTTGTGTTTTTGGAGGTTCGTCGCTGGAAGGGAAAATCATCGAAAGTCATTCGAGAACTAGTAGGTACACGAGAGACGAGAGATGCTTCGACAATAGGATCTAAAACACCTCCCGAGAGCAATGACTTTTGCCAACCGAATGTGAATGTGCCTAGCCCGAGGGGGGAAGTAATCAATATTTTTGAGTGGTCTTTGAATACAGATTTGCTACTTGTGATTGCATGTGAATTCGTTTGAATACACTGTGATACACTGTGATTCACCATGAATACGCACAGAAAAGTACCTTGAATACACCTGGCCTAGCCATTCGACTAATCGAAAGATCCCTCGTTTGTAGAATTTCTGAACTTTTTTGTTAGAAAATGTATTGACTTAGCTAATTTTTATAGATCAACATGTTTTATCCGCCTTAATCTCCTGATTACACTGCCTGTATTTATAAATTCGGTTGTTTCTAAGCTAACGTGGTTGAGAAACGTTGTGCATTTAAGGAACTTGTTCGACTTCTTTCTATACTGATTCAATATCTAGAATTCTAGATCAACGTTGTGCATTGAATATGACTTTGTTCCTTTGTAATATTTTTGAAAGACTTTAATTTTTTAGAAATACGGTTGGAGCGGTCATACCCACAACTGGTGCCCGTAGGTCCATACTGTTTGCAGAATTTGGTTTTATGGCAATAACTTATTGTTATTGTGGTCGATCACGGATGAATGTCTTCCAATAGGTCAATACATTTTACTGTAGGTATCACATTATTCACAAAAAGTGAAGTTTCAAATTTGTTTCTTCCAGCTGTTTTCTTGAACTGCCACAAAACAATTTTTTTTTGAGCTCAGTCACCCTGCATAAATTTCTCCAACTAAAATCTCCAACAAAATATTTCACTCTCTATTTCGCAGCACTTTTTGGAGAGGAGTGAAAATTTCACTTCACTCCATCAGCGTACCAGCCTTAACTTCGAAGTAGTTTAATGTCGTTTTCCATTGGGATTTTCGGAACATGAACCGAGATTTTTCTTCCTTCGCATTTGTGGTAGTGCGTGTTTGAAAAGTCAGCTGTTTTTAAATTCTAATTTATGCTTATGAAAATCCACTCAATTTAGGTTGATATTCATTGCGGCAGTCAAATGTAATTTTTTCTCTAATTTTCACTTGTCTTCAAATACGTAGTTAATAACACACTTTAAAGTTTGACAAAAGATAAATGTTTTGGTGTTAGTGTAAGTAGGTGTGGATCTTGCTCAGCTCAGCTATCGAGGTTCGCAAATTTGCTCTGACTTCGTTTTTTTTTTGCGGCCAATGGAAAACGACATAAGACATTGCTCTGCGTAGGTAATAAAAAAATAATAATATTGAGAACGACTGTTGTACAGCTGTTTTGAAGATAAATATGTAGATATTGTAGATATGTCTGAGGACACTTTATTATAAGTAGGTATTCAATCGCAGCTTCTTCGAGCGTTGAAACATAATCAAAAAAAAAAGGCCTCTCTCTTAGAACCATCAAGATGAGTTATTACCTATATTAATTTTTCCTTCCATTCCGTATCTGAATGGCTAAATAAGAAGCTTTCAAATTACATTTATACTTGTGGATGATCGTTAAAATTTTGCTGAGGTATTGTAGGTTAGGTAGCGCAAATAAAACTTTTCCCAAATTTAGAATGTACTTTATTTAAGACGGCCTTAACCTTAACAAAGTATCCCCAACCATCTCGGTTCCTGCCTGTCTGCCTTTAGTTCCGTAAAAAAAAGTCTCCAACACTGTGCACACTTAAGGTGGGCGTGGGGTGTTGTATTTCTGTATTGTACCTCGGAGTTTCTGGCCTAATGGCTTGTCAGGGTATTGTCCGATGTTGTTCCGAGTATCTACATGTCAAGTGTTTTTATCGTCGACTTTATGCCTCTCAAGAAAGGTTATCGTTTCCTCTATAGAGATTTTTCGGTCCCTGCCCTGATATCTTCATGCAGAGTTTGACAATTCTTAACTGTTCACCCAGCTAGAGATCTGGTGCACCAGCGTAAACAAAGCCGTGGTGGTATGATGGACATTTAAATGTTACATATTGTTTAAATACGTACATATACCGTATTAAGAAGTGAATCTATCATCATAACTTTGCTACATACTCGAGCCCTTAGGGACCAGCTTTCGTATGTGCTTATCCCATTCGAATAGTACAAATGTCTATATCTATATGTATTGGCGACCAACTAACTACCAAACAACTAACTAAGTTGCAGACAACATTTCATTCAATTGTTGCATCAAATTCGCCACTCTCGATTTCTTTCAATCATACATTTCTGACTCATAATGCAGAAACAACTAAAATTCGGATTTCCATATTAGTTGGTCAACAACAGGTGGTACCTAAGCCACAGGCTCATAGCCGAACAAGTTCATACAACGAATCGCCATTCAACTTTTCATTGAAAGTTTCGACAACAAAAATTTCTATTCACCCAAGTCCTACTTTTCCCCCAACAAACGTGTAAAAAAAAAAATTAACTAATCTTACCTCAGTCAAACCAAAAAATGAAAAGTAAAAAAAGGAACACGAAAACAATCCTAATGCATAGACAAAACAACCAGTTTGGTCAGTTTTCTCCGCCATTGCATGTCCGTCCACCATTATTAAATCATTTAAATTGTCATTAACAAATTATCGCAGTTTTGGCAACACTGTTGCCGTGCCAAATTAAACATCGAAATAGATTCACCACTAGTAGGTACTTCACTGTGCAGTTGCGCTTTCGTGTGAGCCGGTAATGGATCACGAGGTCTAACTAAAGGCGGGGGGACGGGGCTTCACTTCCCCCTCCCAACTCACCTTCGAGGATTGTGAAAAATGCACTCTCGGAATAGGAGGTTAATTTGTATAGAGATCTGCAGCAGTCATACCACATCGAGGAGGACCATCTAACGTATGGTACGTTCGGGACAGGTTTAGTAGCACGGGACACTAATTCTCCGCTAGCGTTATAAAACCAAATTTTCCATTCAGTGGGTAACGTAGCCGAAGCGCTCCCAGGGAAAATTTTCTTTTCTATGCTATGCCTACGCGCCGTGCTTCACTGACATTGCAATGCGGAAGCGATGTAACCGGTGTACCGGTCGGTGCGGTGGTGGCTGGGTTGTATGATACTCGTGGATGGTGGAACTGTGCTGGAGATAGTTAAAGAGTTCGCATCCATACAATGGGTGGACCCCTAGCGCTCCTGTCTGGTTTCGCTGCAACAGTAGATTCAGATTTGATGATGATGCGGCCGGTTTTATGGTCCCAGGTCCCGCACCAACCGACAGTCGTTTGGCCAGGCATGGCTTTGATGGTTGGCTATGTAATACATAGAAGCGAAGTTCGAGTTCGAGTTTTATGGTGAGCGGTTTCGCTTTGGCTTTGATAATAATTCTTAGCGGTTAATGTCGGTGAGGGGAGCCGAAACTGGATTAGAAAAATAAAATATGTCCACCACTGCTGCGGGGTTTTGTTGATATAGGTGTTTGAAGTTTGATGCAGGTATAGCTGCACTGGTGAGGCATTGATTTTGCTTCGTGCCAAAGCATCTTGCGCATTCGTGAACAGCGCACCATCGCTTGCAATAGATTTGGCGTAATTGGAGACCAGTTATTGCTTTGGCCTCATTTCGAAAATGCAACAAAAATAAACGAATAAGACGATATAAAATGAAATTGGCACGAGCCGGGTGGCAAGCAAGACAAAGTAAAAATGGAAATTTCTATCTGGATTGCAATTGCGGAAATGACATAATTCGTAGATTTATGATGACTCTCGGTCGGCCTGATGAGCTGCACGTGTGCTTGAGTAGGATAGATGAATAATAAGGGCTGCTCAAACTATAAACAACTTATTTGTGAGTGTTTTTTTAATATGGTATTCGATTATGCTCCTTCAGATTCGTGCTCAGATTTCAGATTTGGTGCGTGTCTAATAGAACATAAAAATGTCACAACATGATCTTTTGTGTGTTGATATTAGAGCGATTCGAATATATGTGTAGCCTTTGATACTTTTCTACTCATTTTCCCTTCACTGGTTAAATTCTGTGTTGAAACATTCGAAATTTGCTTCCCAACTGATTTCTAAAAATTTGCACTTAAATAATTAACAAAAATAGATCCACGATCTAACGAGATTTTTCTTTCTTCTTTGCATTTGTGGTGGTGCGTTCTTTAAAAGTCAGTTGTTCTTAAATTGTAAGTTGTGTTTATAAAAATCCATTTAATTTATGTTAATATTCATTGCAGCTGCCAAATGTAGATTTTTCTCTATTTTTCTCTAAAATAGCACAATTTAAAGTTTGACAAATGAAAAATGTTTTGGTGTTAGTGTAAGTAGGTGTGAACCTCGCTTAGAAATCGTGAGGCTTAAATGTCAACTAATATATCACTTATAAGATCCATTGACAATCAGTGCAAGAGTACTAGTATTGTGTATACGACTGCGACCAACCTATTGATCAGAGACAAGCCAACTTTAAGCAAATTCTACCGTCTTAACCCTTAAATGCATAGTGACCCATATCTGGCACAATCCATTCTTTCGCCTATATATTTGCATGTAAAGACAAAATTGAAGTTAGCTCATCGAGTGACATATTTGGCACATACGAAAAACACAAGGATACCATTTTTATTGGGGTACCGCATTAGAATATTCCAAGAAAAACATATCAATGAGTATAGGTTATTTCAGTTTGAGTTCGTCAGTAGAAATCGGTTGATTGCAGAACGTGTTGTGCATTTTGTGTTATTAATTGGTGAATGTAGAAATTGTTTTCAACTGAAATAATACTGCATAAAGAGGTAAAAAAATAAAATGGTCCACAGCAACTTTGCAATTGGTTGTAATAAGAACTAAATTGTTTGTGCCAAATATAGCACATCATGCAATAATGTGTACCATAATATGATTTTAGATGTTCGGTATTTCTAATGCTACTGGTAGCAAAAAATCCGTTTCTGACGAAGAAGTCTGCAAAATGTTAGCAAAAATACCTAGTAGCAGTACAGATTCTAGGTAGGTACCTATGGAAAGCTACGCATATGACGCAGATGATCCTTTCTCCCGAATGATGCGAAAATGAAAAAAATTGCTTAGTTCGAATCCGTTGAATACGTGGCCAATTTCCAAGGTATCGAATATCCAATTTACTTTGGAAAGACAACAAAAGCGTGAACAACCTTTGTAGGTTCTGATCCAGTTACAAAAATTAACAGGTTCGATCAAAAAACAAAAGAAAATATCTCAATAAAGTGTCCTGCTGCTATAACCACCCCATGGAACGTGTCGATTTAATGGACATCTAAATTGGACGATCGAAGATATCAATGAAATCCAAAAAATGGTACATGTGTCTTTTTCATCATATAATCGATAAAGCCGTCATCAATTCTTGGCTTACCTATGTAAAAAAAAAACATGGATGGATTCCGAATTGAGCTGTCGAAATCTTTGTGCAATATTGGAATGAGCTCCAGCATCCCAACTAAATTGGGAAGGGCTTCAGGAAGTCCATCTGTTGAATTTTAACATGCCGCAAATTCCATACCAAGCAAGGAGGTTAGACATGATGCAATCAATCATATGCCCATTTGGAACAATGTACGCCAAATATGCAAATTTTCAAGTTTATACCTAGTATTACCTATATGGATTATTTATGTTTTTGTTTTCTGTCAGTCCTTTTCTTTTGAAACAAAACTAAACGACGGCAAAATGGATTTTATATGGTTTCATTATTTTGTTTGTTATATCGACTGTCAAATGCTATATGAAATAAATTGTATTTTAATCCAATTGTCCAATATTTTGTAACGTCCTTAATGCATAGTGTGCCATATATGTCACAAATGCATTTTAACAAATTACTATTAGGTACTAAAAATATATTTTTTGAAAAACTATTTATATTATAGAATGTTAAATAACTCCATTTCTATCATTAAACATTTTTTGTTTAAATTTTTGAAAAATCATGCATTTAAGGGTTAAAAGTTCTAGACAAGCATCAGTTCATTATTGTTTACAATAAAAACTCGTTTTGGCAAGAGGTCTGTTAGATTACTTTTAAGTCTTACGAGTTTTTACGAATTTTTACTCAATGGGTCGGCTTTTACTCAGGAGAAATGTCAAAATCGAAACATTTGCTACGTATGAATAAAAAACAATTTGAGTTAAAATTTATCAGGCAAAGCAAATGCTATGCAAATTCTGAGTCTGTTATTTAGTTGACTCTTTGCCCCTTTGCTAAATATTTTGTACGCACATTTTTAATATAAAACAATCTAATTGTGAATAGTTAAGTTTAATTCTGTTTGTAGAGGAAAACCAACGAAATACCTACCTATGGAAAAAGTTTGTTTCGTTTCAAGCGAAGTATGGACTGTGGATATTGGTTAATATTTCCTTCAGATGAAAATATTTAGACAGAGTCATTTCAAAGGTATAGCGGCGATCCGGCTTTTAGGTTGAGAGTTCAAAAAACCTCTCGTTAATAATTCATATTTCTTCTTTAACTAATTGTCTAGTGTGTAAACAAATAAATATTTCCAACAATATCGGATACAATTCCCGGCACCTGAAGAATAAATGAAGCATCATAAGCTTTTTGGCAAACAAATATCTAATTTGCAGGTGGAATTTGATCTATGAACTGCATTTATATCCCTAACTCGAAAAATTTGTAAATGAGAGCGTCATCAAGAGAGTAAGATATGACCCCTCCACTAATGTCGTTTGCCATTGGTTTTACTCGGGGATCCATTCATTCTGTACTCTGTAGCAGAGATGGCAGAGTAGTTTACATGAGGTAATCTACTCAATTAACTACGCGTAGTATATCGAGTAAACTACACGCCTGATTTGTTTCATTTGCTACCTGTATTTATGTACTTAGAAAAAGTTAAATTTCAATAGAAAATAAAGCGAAACATATTTGGAATTTTTCAGTTTATCAGTTTGACGGTTGGAATTGACAACGCTAACTACATTTTGAAAGCTAGCGCTACATTTACTACATTTAACAACGTTAACTACTTAACTACCTCACTTACGTAGCAGACGTAACAAATGTAGTAATTCAAAATGCCATTTCTGCCATCTCTGCTCTGTAGTCCAATGGAACAAGAAAACTGCTTCTGATTGAATCCACAACAGTATTGGTGAAATGCCAAAAAATAATCTACGGCAGCCGTCAGTTGACTTGTATAAAATACACAAACTTCACTTGTGTGAGTGCTTCTTGAGTGGATTCTGACTTCAAATCCAGAAGCGAAATTCTCTCCTCAGAATCACCAGAAGAGTATTTTTTGTGCCAATGGAACGGTTTCAGAAGTGATTTTTTCGATTCCGGACTCTCCGGGACGCTTCTTTTTGCCCAATGGAAAACGACATAAATAATCTACGGCAGCTGTCAGCTAACTTGTACAAAATACACAGACTACACTATTGTGTGAGTACTTCTTGAATGGATTCTGACTTCAAATCGAGCGAAATGCCAATGGAACGGTTTCAGAAGTGATTTTTTCCGTACTTACTCTCCAGGACGCTTATTTCTGCCCATTGGAAAACAACATGACAATCTTACGAATTTTTGCTCAACAAATTTCTTCGTGTAAGAAGCTGTAAAGCTGTCAGTCACCTTACAATTATTAACAGCTTATTTGAGTTGTGTCATCCCATTTGGCATATTATGCGTTCAATTGTCTTGATTTTTTTTTGCGTATTAAAATGGTATCAATAGGAGGCACAATTGTATTGAATGTTCTACTCAAGATTATTTTCGATTTGGATAGTGGCAACAAAATGCTTTCTTGCTGTAAAAAGAAATAGTCTGCTCCAGGTCATTTTTAATGCAGCATAGCTTTTTCCTATTCTTGAATGATTGTAGTTTAATCCTAGGTATCTAAAAACTTTTTCACATACTCGGATTTATCAAAAAGAAGTTCCGAATCACTTTCATATCTAATTTTGTTAGAACTAGCATATTCGTCGAATTTATTTTATAGGTATTTTAACGAGTTTTCGTATAGCTTTTTTCAATATTTGATATGTGAATCTGACATTTTTCATAGATTACTACAAAACAGGCGTTCCAAAACTTTTTCGTAAGTTTCTCTCTCTGTGACAGAACTTATCCCCACGACTTATATTTTGCCAGTCTTTTCCATTATTTCTACAAAAGTAAAGGAACAGAGGAACAGACCTAAGATGTCTCTTAACATCAAAAACCCTCACTGTCATAATTGACATATCATTTGCATTCTGCACTCCGTTAGCGCCCTAATCGGATCACCAGTTACTTATTACGAATTTGCGTTGGCCTATTTTGTTCTATTCACATCACTGGCGAGAAGATTCAAGAAGGCACCCATCAGGACAGCTATTGACAATTATTAAGTTTCTCTCAGACTCGATGACATTTGAGCAATTGGAAATAGCTAGCCGCTAATGGTTATTTCGTCCTTAAACGTACTTAATAATAATGATGATTTTCATCAACAATGACACGTTTTCCACAGATCGTACGAGTCTTTGTCCGCCTTGACTTGACGGTACCCAACAAATAAATCTTAAAAAAAAATTAGGTCGAATTCTTGTATCCGTTAAACCAATTCAAATTCAAATACTCGTACCACAATCTGACTCATTCTACACAAATAAATGAGAAGACAGATTTTTTTCAGAAAAAAATGAGAGCACTCTTGATAATTCCAATTTTGTACAGGCAATCATTCAATGGCATGCCGTTACAGTTAGGAGTTCCAACTTCCAAAACAAACAACAAGCATGACTCGTTTGGGTGCACGTACACCAAAGAGCCTAACAACTTGCGTTGACAAGAAAACAAAAATACTTTCCAGCAAATGAAAAGAAAATCAATTTCGTCCGATGATGAAATCGTTTTCGCTTATTACCGAGGTGGGACACACACGTCCCCAACAACACGTATGCAACAACCTAAATTCGGGCAAGTAACCATCATCCGCCTTTACTGTTCTACCTACCATACCATCGAAAAACAACGAGCGCATACATTATAAAAAATGTCAACATGTTTTGACCAAACGGCAAACGGGATCAACATCAACATATTCCATTTCAATCTCT
The DNA here is from genome assembly GCA_949126925.1 of Cheilosia vernalis. Classification (NCBI taxonomy): domain Eukaryota; kingdom Metazoa; phylum Arthropoda; class Insecta; order Diptera; family Syrphidae; genus Cheilosia; species Cheilosia vernalis. Next base: position 100,614,132 of record OX421358.1, on the reverse strand, counting down.
TTCCGTTCTTTGAATTTCTGCGCACGCGTCCATCGTTAGGAGTGCCGTTATTATTCTAGAAGCTTCCATCTTTCCCCATTTCCTTGCCATAACCCAGAGGCAAATGACCAAAAGATCAGAATCCATTTTATTTTGGTCATGCCGTTTGATTTATTATTGCAATGTCAATTATTCGTGTGAAGAAAACGTTCGGCGTGCGCACGATCGACGCTATTCGAAGCAGACGTGAAACACCGTTACGAAGATATATACAAGTTATCAGTTCCTATTACAGAAGCCGACTGGGTTGTGCTTGTGTGCTGTTACAGTAAGTCGTATATTATACTAATCGAAAGGCAAAACATCAGCGCCACGATGAAACCCGATTATGACTCGTGACTTGTAGACGCGTACACTACTATTAGCGCCGATCGCCCGCTAATGTCGTACTCACCGCTGCCTAGGATTCACCTACCGGTAGCGTGTGCGTATCAAACATGGCCTATGGAGCAGTGGATTTTTTTTTTTTCGTAATTGAATATACCTGCCATATTGATCAATGGAACATGGAATTAGAACAGCCCGGCTCATTAGGCTGCTTGATGTGTTGCACTAGAATTATGTTCTCATGACTTAAGAGCTTTTTAAAAACGTCAAATTATGTAAACATACCCGTAGGAAGTGTCATTATGTTGTTTTGATTATATTTTACTTTTTTTGAGCCTAAAGTGAAACGATCGCACGAAGAAGACAGTAGTGCTTATGCTTAGCATGTTTCATTTTTATTGGTTTACTTGTGGGAAGAGAGCGAAAGCACCGTAATTCACATAACGTATTCGAAGACGGTAGTATAGTAATACGGGGTTCTAAGTGGGTTATTGCGCATTTGTTTTTCGGCGAAGGTACGATGAAAGGTAAAAGGAAGAGTTTGTTTTTGTTTTCTGTTCGCAAGTTTGGTAAGTTCTTTCGAGTAGGTACAGTTACTTCATGGAATTGCAACATTCCTCAGAAGAAACGTGAAAGATAGCAAATCATGTCAAGTCATTTGGAATCGTGGGAATATTACGTATTCATTGCACGTGTGTTAAATACTTTGGGAAATGTTATAACTAGTTCCAAGCTAATGAAATTTGAAAACCTTTGATTTGGTTTAGGTTTAATCTAAAAATTAATCTATGAATATTATCAGTATGAACTTATGAAAGGGTTACGAACTGGAATTTGAACGGTTTGACAACCACCTATTTGCTGAAAACAGTTAGCGCAAAGCAATTTTTGGGCTAACTGATTTTGTTTCCTTTGGTAGCTCTCTTTTTTTTTAAATAAATGTTTGACATTAACCATTTGCGCTTTAGGTAGAAAATTTTTTGTGAGAATCTAGGTCTAGGGAACAGTTGCTAAAGCCTTTTTTTTTATTCATAATAATTTTTTTAATTTAATACTTAAAATGTATTTGGCAACCCTATTTTCATCTATATATCTATAAAAATGGATCTTGGTTTGTTCGGATGCTTAAAACTCGAAAACGACTGGACCAAATTGGATACTTCCTTCTGCGGATTTGTTCGTAATTGCTCCGCGAAGGTTTAGGAAAAAAGAAAAATTGAAAAATTCTCGACAGGTGGCGCTGTAGGCGGTCATTCCATTTGATAGCACAGTGAAAACACATTTTGCACGGGCGAAGCCGGGGGGTACAGCTAGTGATTTATATAAATTACGAACCGAAAACAATTTCTTTGCCAAGCCTTTTTTTTAGATTAAAAATCAGCTCTCTGAATTTTGGCTTTTTGGACCTTTAAATTGCATAGCTCCACTTGAGGTATGTCGGTTCTCTCCAACTGAATGCAAATTCGTTTATTATTTATAATGGGTAAATATAATTTATTCTAATCAAATGCCTGTGTGAAAAACTCCGGCAATATTCTTACGTATTCAGCTGAATTACGTAAAAGACCCACTATTTCCATATTATTGATAGCCAAGCCGCCATCAAAGCCATCAATTCGGCTACCATATCCTCCAAGCTGGTGCAGGAGTGCCGGAACGAGCGAGCCTGGGCGAACGTTTCAGTGTCACACTTCTCTGGGTACCGGGGCATAGTGACATAATAGGCAACGAGCGCGCAAATGAGCTTGCCAGGCGGGGGTCAGTTCTACACGTCTCACACGCGGCAAGGGTCCATGTTCCACTAGGAGAGGTAAAGGGACAAATTCATTCACATTTCCTGCAGAAAGCCAATCTCCAATGGAGGGGTTTGACCAACTGCGTCATATCAAGAAAGATATGGCCCACATACGACCAAAATAGAACAAGAAACCTGCTAAATAGAACCCGCCCAGATATTGCCAGAGTCACGGCAATAATTTGTTTGTTTATTTATTTAAGTCTACCATTTTACAATTTACAGACTATATAATTACATAATTTTTAAAAAACAAAAAAACTCTTAAAATAAGAGAAAAAAGAATTTAATTAAAGGAAAAAAATTTAATAAAAAAAAAGAGAGTGAAGAGAAGAGAAAAGAAAAAAAAAAGAGTGAAGAGAAAAAAAAATTAATTTTAAAAATTTATCGAAAAAAAAATAAAAAATAAAGGGCATTGGCCAATTGGCGACCATGCGGCCAAACTTGGGATCCCCAACAACCCTCATTGCCGCAGTTGCGGAAATACAAATGAGAAAGAAACTCTGCCATTTTCTCTGCAAATGTCCGGCACTAGCAAGAGCCAGATTGCGGACACTGAACCAACCTTTTTTTGACGACCTTAGCGACTTTTCGGGTAAAGGGATATTAGATATAATCCGTTTCCTCAACTCCACAGGTTGGATATAAGTATATAATGCATTACACCCCTTTAAAACCATCACAAACTAGGTCACACGAGTCGTGGTAACAAAAAGGCACATCATAGTGCTACTTGGGTTCAAAGATGGACCGCCACTTCTACCTACCTACCTACCTATTTCCGTAAAATCCTTTGAAGGAGTACGCTTCTTTGCATTCTGTAAAAAGGTGTAAATAACTCATACGAACCTGCAACAAATAAAACACAAACATTTTTGGTCTTCAAATATATGCATCTCTATATTTTGTTTGTTTATTTTTAACACTTTTTAAAAATACTGATTAATATAGTGATAATGAATTGTAGTAAAATAAAACTCCACTTACTCAATATTAAAAATAATGTAAAACGTTTAAAAATATTAAAAAAAAAAACAAAAACTTATTATAATAATTGCCTACTGTAAAATGAATAAATAAATTTTAAACTGTATATCCAATTTTAAACAAAAAAAAAACGTATCTTCTTCCAAAAAGTAAACGTGAATACAAGGCTCATTGCAAAATATAAGCTTACGAAAAAAAAAAAAACATACTGAGTATAATCTTGCAAAGCTGCATATATAATATACTTCGAAGTTTATGTTAATTCAATTTTGCTTGGGAAAAACTATTGTTTATAATTTTCATTGCTGACGATTCGATAATTTAACATACATATTTTGTTTTCCAATTACGAATGTGAGATATTCGATAGAATTCAATTGTTAATTGTTGTTTTTCTTTTCGTTTACTTGCATTCGGTCGTTCTCTGTGTCTCCTATTACTTATATCTTCGTTTTTCTCTTATCAATAACATATTAATTGTCTTTTTATTTACGTTGACATTCAACAAACTTCAGATTTATTTTCTTACCATTTTAATTGGCCAAACAGCTGATTTTACGTTTATTTTAAATGAGAATGATATTTATAAATATATTAGTTTAAGTTTTTCTTTTATCATTCTTGCAATTAATTTAAGTAAAATGTCATTTGTTGCATTTCGTTAATAACTTTAGTGGTACTTTAGACCGCATCAGCCGGACTTTGGAATTCAGAGAGTGCGTGAATTGGATTCTGAACCTTCTTCTGGGATCCTTTCCGGACTTTGGCGCGCACCTCTTCGGGTTTCTCTGGTCGGACGAGTGGTTTCTTCTCTGGGGCTTTCATCTTCCATACGACAATCGGTGACTGAAAATTATAGTGACGAATGTGGTTATACAGATTTTTTTTTACTAAAATATGTTTTAAAATTCATCGTATCAGAATCAGAGTCAGAGAACAAAGAAAGAATAAGTACAAATAAATGTCAACTGTTAAGATAAAGGCTCTGACTCTGACTCTGTCTAAAGAAAACACACAGAAATCATGATCAACGATTATGGATATAAATTCAAAATGTGGAATGATGTACGTTTTATGTGGAACTTATTATGTACAAAAACAGGGTGTCATTTAATCTTGGTATTCAAAATGAATGTCTTTTAATTTTTCATATATATATATTGTATTGCATCAATGACATCGGCGAATCATCAACACCCGGACTTGAACAGAATGAGGCCGACCATGACAACGATGCATACGACGAGTATGAATCCGAGAAGCCAACTACAATTTATGCAAAATAGATTTAAGGAAGATTAAGATTTGAGTTGTTTTAAATACAAACTGTTCACCACCGTTTGTTGTCAACTTGTATATAAAAAAAGTTTAACAAAAGTAAATTTAATTACAATCGGACACTGTCTAACTCGGCTCCTATTTAAACTGTTATCTTATAACATTTGAAATCAACCGATTGGTTGACAGTCTTCGCTAGCGAACGTAATCGATGCAACACCAGGTCTCTCAAGCAATAGCGTCCACGTCAAAAGGAGAAATGAACATTAATGCACATTTTATTCACCCGAAGTTGAACATTGTTATATGAAAAACTCCCCGAGTTGTGTTCAACTTCGAGTGAATAAAATGGGCCTAAAAGCAGCAACACAAACAAACAATGCCGGCTCAAGTTATCTGATCGTCTTCATAACAAAATTTCATTCCTGCTTTTTGTATAAACTTAAGCGGACGAGGCTGTTTAATAAGCCAGATGAATAATTTTCTACTGCTAGATGACTAGTATTGATTTAAATAAATGGTAAGAGTCCAAGCAAATGGTTAGGGTAGGTGTTCATTATTTGAAGTTTAACATTAACACAAGATGTCGATGGTCAACCAGCGCACAATGAGATATATTTAGGTTCTGAATGACTAACCCCTGTCAGAAGGATATATACATATATAGAAAGAAAGTAATGATGTTCATTGCGCGATATGCCATTTAAATATCAGGTCAACGAGTTGTTATAAGGTTGGAATAACAATACAAATTTAAAACAAATATTTGTGGAATAAAAACTCGACACAGGTTTCCGCTTGCATTTCGAGCGATGATATCCAATCAGTAAACAACTCATGGTAAATTGATTTGAAAATGGAAAACGCACTAATATTGATTTGTTGACTACAAACACCAACATCAGGTTTTAATGAATGCGACAATTTCTAGGTCACAGTCTTGGCTACCGATAAGCATATTTCTTATCATGTCAAATAACTATTATCTATACACACACATGAGCTTGTTCTTCCGAAGGATACTCCAATCGAGGAAGTCGAGCAGTTTAACAACCGAAGGAGCTTTATTTCATCTGATGGCATCACCGTGTTACTTGCAATGGTCCAGTTAAGGTCTTAAATAACATGTAATTTTCGTCATTATCGGAAATTGGGCGGCCAATAATTGGTCCCACTATTCTCTCGGTTTCGAAGCGTAGTTTTAAAAGTCCATACTTCATACGGTTCCCCTAACTCTTATTGATGTCAACTTCTTCACCTCGAAAAAACTTGGTTTTGTTTATTTAATACTCGCGCTGTAGTTCTCGATAAGACATTTGCCAGGTGCTGACAATCGCTAGACAAATAGTGAGGAACATGCGTTGAACAAAAAAATTTAACTGGCAAATGTCAAGCTTGTAGTCTTACACTTGAAAGTAATGTATGTGCTTTTCTTTTTAGTCGATATTTTGGCACCAACTTCGAATCGAATTAAGTGACTAACTCAGTAGAAACTTCAAGTATAGAGAGTGCAATTTAAATAGAGAAAAGTGTATTTGCTGTTGTATTGTAGAACTATTTACAGTAATCTAATTCCGTGTCTAGGTATTAGCATATTATAATAAAAACGAAACAAAAACATGCACATTGAGGTTAACATTTTGAGACATTTCATTATTTTTAAGACCAATTGAATGATGGGGAATTTTGAACAAAACATCTCGGCTTTTCGAAAAACAAAAACCAAACCAACGGTGCACAAGAAAACAGAAGAAATTTGATTAACAACTTCACACCACATTCGTTTTTTACCACCTCAGCGCAATACTCACGTAATTCTGTTACAAGTTTTTGTTTTAAATTTGTTTTTTTTTTGTTTGTTTAATCCATAAATGAAATTTTTTTCAAACAATAAGAATACAAGAGTAGATTAGTTAAGTTACTTTTTAGATTTCTATTTGATAGAGTTGACAGGAATTTTGTCATATATAAGAAAAATGAATAAAAAAATAAAAGCAACTAAACGAAAAATTTCAAAATAACGTGTACCAAAGGAAAAGACAACTTACCGCAACAGTACCCTGTCGAGTGTATTTTGTTGAGGCCACATACGAGTATTTAACCGTCAGAACAACAGCATTCATAAGATTTTTGGCCGCCTGTATGAGAGAAGTGGCACTGTCCAACTGAACGAAAATGTACATACGAAAAAATAATTCTCCAGTGTTCATTAGATTGTTTCGCAATAACTTACCCCAGAGACAATAAGTTCTCCGCTGATATTTTGAACGTCGGCTTTGACCTTTGACGTGATTTGGATTTGATGGCAATACAGAGCAATACGTTGCAAATAGGCGAGCAGATCTTTTTTGGTGCTACTCTCGGGGCATTGTTCGGCTATTTCGCGTGTTAGCTTGTCTAATTTGGTGCCCGCTTCGGAGATTTTCTTGGCCGCATTAATGACGTCCATGGTGGTCTTTAATGGGCCACGACCACTACAAGATGGAAAATATTTTTATTATAAAAAAAGGCAAAATAGTGACGAAGGCTTGATCAACTTACCGAGTAAAATCTGTCATTTCCATCATAATCATGCACATGTGTTTGGCCAGGAAAATGATATCGTTGCCGGTGTCATCCCATTTGGCAACTTCCGAATCAAAGGTGAGTTTTTCTCGTCGGAAAAGCTCCACTTGCTGGGCAATCTTTTGCTTATCCTCTTCTGTCATTTTGCGCATTGCTTCCTGAAGGGCGAACACATCGAATTTAGGTAATGAAATAGAACTTTTCTGGTTTACTTACTCTTGCAGTGCAAATGCCACTAATATCGGGATATTCGTCGACAGTCTGATCGCCGGTATGGGCACTCGCTAAAGCAAAATAAATAAATTTGTTAGATTGTGGGTGAATGTTGGACAGATTATAAAATACACCACTTTCAAATCGACCGTTTGACGAAAAGATGTGAGATATACTTCGATGTTGAAATAGTAGAGTTTCCGACCAAGTGCATGCATGAAGCGACGCGACGGGGCGCTGTCGGATTTGCGACATAGTCGATTTTTACTTTAGTCCAGGAGGACAAACTAATCAGATTGAATAAACGGTGTTGTCTTAAGTCCATAAGGCAGATAAATTACGTGAGCTACTAAAACGTGTTCCGAGCTGAAGTCAGTGACTAATGCAGGGATCTGAAAAAAAATTGTAGCGGATATCTGCCACGAAAAGTTAAAACTCAGCCGTTCGGAATACAGTTGCAGGTCCATTATATTAGGAACTAGAATGCAAAAAACATCGGTCACGTGGACAACAAAGGGGTGGCAGAACTAGCAGCCGGTTTGGTATTACCCAAAGAATTACATTAGATACAATATTCCGAATTGTTATACGAGCAAGTATTTGGAAGGAAACAACGCTGCTGCAGTGATGGAAAATAAGAAGTCTGTCTACTGTCAAACGCCTTTATTTTTATCAACGACTTCCTATCCCAAACAAAATTTTTACTGACGATCAAATATGTGGTGTATATTATTTTTGAAAGAAGGTACTTAAAAATAGAAAAAATTCACATAAATATGTGAATAAACAGTACGTACATTTTTTGTTAGTATTTTACAAAAGCAAGTGCAGCACTACAATGAAGTGTTAGGTACAAAACTAATGTTTCTATTTCTATACAAAAAGCGACACAAAAACATAACACTCCGTTTCACTGAATTGATGTTGCTCTTTTTGCAGTCCTTACCTGTTTGCAATTGGTTATCCGGAAATTGTTACTACTTCGAGTAAATACAAGATAAAACTAATAAGGTCATTCAGAAAAATCGCAGGAAACCGTCCGGAACCATGTGAGTAAACAATGGGTGAAAGAAGCTAGGTCTAGGTCCCATAGGCTTAGCTGCTTACAAACTTGGTGTGCATTAGACGACATGCATGTTTAATCCAAAAGTCCAAATCGACTTAGCGTACATTTTAAAAGGGATAGATCTAAGACACGTACTGACTCAATGTTTAAGAGCTGCATCCTTGAAACGCACGCAAAACAATTCTAATATCGCGTTGTTTTGAAGTGGGCGTTTTTTAGTGCAGTCTTTTCTGCCATGACAACAGAATATTATTTTAGTTTGGTCCTCATACTATTGCAACCATAAAAAAAAACGGATACCGTGAATCTCGCATGCCTTTTGAACATTTTTAACATTGATTGACATTTTGGACACCGATTGTTATTAAGGTAAACAATAGCCAGACAATCATCGCCTCCGAAATTGGTATGCCAAGTAACGACGACAAAACATCAAAGAGCACAGCCCACCGGCAATTAATACCACAATGAAAATTTACACATACCATCACACAGTCCATGCTGTGAAGATCAGCGGGGTTTTGTATGTTGTGAGGCAACATTTTTAATTAACTCAAAAAGCTACAAACGTTGCCGTGGATACAATTATACTCAACACGGTTGCACAATTTGATTGAATTGAATTTCACATCATCCCCCGTTTCATTTAGTGCGCTGCGGTTTAGATTATGGTGAGCATGGACAAAGAGCGCCACGCTTATGAAGTGATGTGGTCATTGTTGTGAGTGCGAGTGTCCTGTTCAAGCTGGTTGAATTGTTTTCAAAGGATAGTCTCTAATGACGTTGTTGTCATAGTTATTAAATTTAATTCCAATGCAAATTATAGAGCACATTTTATCATTTCACCGACAGTGATTAGAATGACTGATAAATTAAAGGAAGTATGTACTAAGCGGGAATCCAGAGGGCAAAATGAAAGAGGTAGTGGGGCGATGTGAAGGGATTATTGTAGAGAGAACACTAAAAGTTAGTCTTTCTGATTGTTTAACGCTATAATTATAATTTCGATTAAGTAGTCACCTCGACTACGTGGGTCTAGGAGGTGGCAACCGCACGTTCGTTGTGCTTCTTGATTTGGCTCCAAGGGAGCATTTGTTTGAATTTTGTACATAATTACATACTTAAACAACGGCCAGAACGAACTTGAATTTTATCTTTTAATTCTAATCACAGTATCTAAAAGAATTCGCCAAATATGTATTTGTACATGCCCTTAAAAAGGTTTGCAGACAATAATAGCGATTTCTTTTAATTTTGTTTTATTTTTATTTATTCATTTCAATCAAATAAGAACATCCGCTGTTCTCGCCAGATTAGATACTTAATGCAAAAAATTATACTTAAAAATTACCACCAAAGCCTAACAACAGGATTAGTTTATTCCTAAATGATTCTCTACTAATATTAAAATCAATAACATCACAATATTTATTAGATTCCCTAAGGCATCTAGAAACTGGTTCATTGTAACCATAGTTAACCCTATGATAGTGTATATGAAATAAAAAGCGATTCCTAAGAACTCTCACAGGAGCATAAAACCCAACTAATGATAAAAGAAAAGGGCAATCGATATGACCATCTATCAAATCGCGAATGAACATTACGGAAAAATATTGCCTCCGTCTGAAAAGAGGTAAGATACCAAATAACTTGCACCTCGTCTCGCAAGATGGCATTTCAATATTCCATCGCAGTCTACGAACAGTTACTCTAGTAAAACGCCTTTGGATCTTCTCAATTCTAAAAGAATGTACCTACTTCGGAAAATGGATTCCATACTATACTGCAGTATTCAAGATGTGATCTGACAAATGCAAAAAATAGACATTTAAGAGTATGAGCATCTTGAAAGTCTTTCGAATTCCGCAATAAAAAACCAAGCAATGTGCTGCGAAAGCTAAGTTTTATGTCAAAAATAACTCCAAGATCTTTTTTGGAGCAGATAATGGACAAAGGGGTATTGTCGATTGCGTACGTAAAGGGAATTGGAGAGTGGTGACGATAAAAAGAAAGGCTTTGACATTTAGAGACATTGATATGAAGGTCATTGTCATTACACCAAATGGAAAGACGATTAAGGTCATCTTGTAGAAGAATACAGTCTTGAACTGAACGTATTTGTCGGAAGATCTTCAAATCGTCGGTAAACATAAGACACTGGGAACTCAAAAACAAGTTAGGGATGTCATTAATAAACAAAAGGAAGAGTAGGGGGCCCAGATGATTACCTTGAGGTACTGCAGAGGTAACATAAATTGGTGAACATACTGGATACGATCGATTAAGTAGGAATGAATCTACTTGAGGATATTGGAGTGAAATCCAAAGGTAGTAAGTTTGGAAATTAATGTTCTATGGTTAACGCGATCAAATGCCTTGGCAAAGTCTGTATAAATTACATCACATTGTAAGCCATTCTCAAGGTAATTCAAGGCAGTATTACAAAAAATGGAGAGATTTGTAGTAGTGGATCTGCCTGTAACGAATCCATGCTGAGACGGAGAGATAAATCTTTTTAAGAGAGGTGTAAGTTTGTCACACACTAGTTTTTCAAACAACTTAGGAATAGAAGAAATTTTGCAGATTGGACGATAGTTGGTAATATCATGCTTCGATCCAGATTTATATATGGGCGTTAAAAACGACCTCTTCCAATCTTTCAAAAAAAATTCCAGACTGGACAGATAAATTAAATACTAAACACAAAGGTACAGAAAACGCTGAGGGGCACTTTTGAAGTAGAATTGGCGGGATGCCATCCAAACCCGAATTTTCCTCTAGTTTCAATGAAGAAAGAGCTATTTGAACTTCAGCGATTGAAAACTCAAAGTTGTTTATATTTACGACATCACAGGACATTGAGTTGTTAAATAAGACTCTAGGTGTGGTAGTACCACAAGAATAAACCGACTGAAAGTGGTTAGCGAACATGTTACAAATGGTTGACAAATCAGATGAGGTTACATTATTAAGACGCATACATTTGGGAATACCGTTAGATTGTTTTTTGCTATTAATAAAGCTCCAAAGCGTTTATTATTGGTTTCCAAACTAGATTCAACGGAAAGAATATACTGTCTATAAAGAAACTTATTTAAAACATCGAATTCTTTTTGAAGCGTCCGATAAACTTTCAGAAGTTCCGGGTCGTTATTTCTATTACGAAGGCGTTTATAGGCCTTATGTTTTCTATTATTTAGGTTTATGATTCTGTCATTAAATCAAATGAGCTCGTTACCCTTGACAGACTTAACTTTCGGTGTAAACAAAACAATTGCCGTTTTCACAGATTTGATAAATATATTAAAAGAATTATTCAAGTTACAATTATTGTTAAAAATATCTGACCAATTTATACTATCTAAATAGGTTGCGGTGTTGCTGAAATTAGCTTTGGCATAATTATACTTGAAATTAGTGTCACCGGAACCCGGTTTGAAAAACTCATAAAATTCAAACTGCATTGCTAGAGCTACATGGAAAACAGAATTACGAAAAAGTGGGACCATGGAGCTGTTGATACTAATGTCAAGTTCGGAATCAACGAATACCAAATCGAGAACATTATCAAATTCATTAGGAAAATGATTTATCTGGCAAAGGTCAAGCTGAGCAAGAGTATCAACGACTTCACGCTCATAGTCTAACTTAACGTTAAATGGGAGAAGTCTAGAATCATCACAATCAAACGACCAAATTAAGTTTGGCAAGTTAAAGTCTCCTAGAAGGATAACGTGCTGATGATCTTTTAATTTATTTAAGATAAAGGAACAATTATCAATATGAGCTTTAAACACCCAAAAGTGTTGTCAGGCTGTTAACAATAAATTATAAATTCAGTGGATTTGTACACTTCCAAAGTTCCACCGTCCAATAACAGTGATTGGAAAAAAAATCGTAGCTTACTGCTCGAATTGACTGTAAATCCACTGAACGTTTGTGTCACCGGCAGCTGCTTTGTGCAATTACAGATGATACAAAATCTAAAGCATGTCTGATAAGAAAGAAAATTCAACTCTACGCACAACGCATGCACCAACAAAACAACTTTACAAAACCAAAATGAAAAGAAAAGAAAAGAAAAGAAAACAAAACAAAACAAAACTCATACATCGACTACGCGTTTCCAGGGTCATATCTTCGACTGGTTCGAATTCAGTATCTGTATCTAAATCTTCTGAGCTCTGTAAAAATAAAGTAGCAAGCAAAATGGATGCAAACAAAAAGAAAAAAAAAACACAAAATTGGTTAAAACAGTGTGGAGAAGCATATAAACAGATATAAATAAACAACAATGAGTGTGTGTGTATTGTAAGAGATATTATTAACAAAATGCTGTGAACGAGTAGAAAAAAAAAAGAAGAAAACCAGGCAAGCATTGTACACAAAATGCAGGATGTAAGTATGATGCAGTAGTCCTGGGATGAGAATAATCTTTCTTACATTTACTTCTGGTCTCGGTTGTGTAGTGTTCATCGAATTCAACGTCTTCTGGGTCGAGATCCTCTTCATCCTTTCGTTTGCATTTGATAATAATTTTATTAAAAACAAGTATGCGATATTCATATTTTTTTTAAAAGACAGACGGACAACGCAGTTGAAATAAAAATAAATCTTTAACTTACCCTGTTCATTAGGACGGCGCGACGAATTTCTCGCACACCATCATACACCAGCCGAGATGCATCAATGAAATCGTTCTCATCGACATCTTTGTTTGAATTGGAGGCGAGTGCTTCGACAGCAACATCGACCCTTTGATCGAATTTAGACATGACTGCAATGAAAGAAATGAAATCATAAAAGCAGAGTTTTTATGTTTGAATTCTCCTAAACGCACCTTGTTCTCTCAAGACCTTGACAGCTTCCAGCACCCGCTTGGTGTAAATACACGGCTCATAATTATCCATTTCGGCTTCAACTACATTGCACACTCTGGCCGATCGTCCCTGGATAGCCCCAGCGGTATTTCTTAGATCCTGCGCATCGCCTACTTGCAGTGCCATTACACACTTGTTGACGTCTTCAAGAATATGATTCTCGGAAACAGCCAAGAAATCGTCAATGGTTGTAATATCATCTACAGCTTCGGTGAGAATTCGAACTTGCACCTCCCAGGCTTGACGATAGGCGGACATATTCTCCTGGGCAACTTTTGAATTTGGGCGTACAGTTAAGATCGAAGCCGCGTTTATGACCTGTGGGCATAGACTTTCGATTTGTGCAGCAGCAAAGCGAACCATCTTAACGCCATCTTCATTGTTTGACATGCTGCAGACGAGATTTGCTACTTCTACTAGCTTCTCAGCATGCTTGGTGAAGATATCTGCCTTTTCGCGAACTTTTTTCTCATTGCCAGATTTGGCGGCTTCAATCAAATCAATCAGCGGTGTTGTGGTCTCCAAGAAAGAATCAGACACATGGTCAACGACTGCTTTGCGCAGTTGACGACGCAGATCTCGGGTTTTGCGACACATTTGATCGATGGCTCTATCCAAACCGGGACTATTGTCTTTTTGACCCATCTGTAAAGTATATGCGTGTTGATATGATATTATAATGAGGGAACAATTTGTTTATTTTTTTAAGTTAGAGGGGTGTAAAACGAAATAGCAAACGTGATGATGAAAATGGTTCAGGGAGCGTTGTGATGTTTTGTTAAATAGCAGCATTTTGTTTAAATACTTTCATATCTTTCTATGGGATCGCCTAATGATACTCGCAACGAGGAACTATTTTACTAAAACTGCGGAAGCTATAGTCCCTAATGCTCGTAATACAATCGATTATTGTTTCGAGAAACGCGCAAACACATTGTTGCGTCAATGTGATATCAAATGTCATTGGCATAACTCCCGGAATGAGCGATCTTTTTGGGAATATTATAGTTGGAATATTTTCTTCCTAACAATATCAGCTTTACAGCGACATCGAGCTTTTCACCATGGCAAGGACAAGAAATCACATGCATTTGACAACGACTTGAATCAAACGGAATTGCGCAATTTTACTCGATTGTATAAAGACCAGCTTAAGACCGATTATGATTAAAGCACGCGAATACATAGTTACTACAGAAAAATGCTAAATTATAAACTAGCAGCAAGATTAAGAAGTCACACAAGAAAATGCTGCAGCGCAAAACAAGGGCAGCTAGGGAAGAGCCAGGAGAAGGGAGGAGAAAAAGACCCTGCGTAGAAAGAAGAGAGCCTACGCAGTATCCCAGCTCAAGGAAATCGAAGAGTCTCGTGATCGCAACAACATCCGGAGGTTCTATAAGAAAGCCAAGCAACTGGTTGCTGGCTTCAAAACCGGAACACAGGCTCTTCGAGAGAGCGAAGGAAACCTAGTCACCGAAGCGCCGGGAATAGTAGATGTATTTAAGCAGCATTTCCAGCATTTGCTTAATGGGCATCATGTTGAGAGAGTGGTAGGGCAAGAAGATAACCCGCGTCCAGCCAATGAAGAACCTATTCCACCACCCAGTATAAAAGAGGTTGGCTTAGCTATAAAAAAGCTTAAGAACAACAAAGCCGCAGGCTCGGATGGCTTGCCAGCGGAGCTCTTTAAATACGGAGGTGATGTTTTGGTAGGGCGCATGCACCAAATCATCAACCAAGTATGGATGGAAGAAAACATGCCCGATGACTGGACTATCAGCTCCATAATGCCCTATCTACAAAAAAGGCGATCCTATGTCTTGCAAGAACTATCGAGCCATATCCCTGCTTAATGTCGCGTATAAGATCCTATCAAACGTACTGTGTGAACGTCTTAAACCGTTCTGCAACACACTAATCGGCACGTACCAGTGTGGCTTCCGGCCCGGCAGATCGACTATAGACCAAATTTTCACACTGAGGCAAATCCTGGAAAAGACCAACGAATTTCAAGTCGAGACACACCATCTATTCATCGACTTCAAGGCCGCGTATGATAGTATACATCGTCAGGAGCTGTATATGGCGATGGCCGAATTCGGAATCCCGTCAAAATTGATTCAGTTGTGTCGCGTGACACTCGAAAACACGCGTTGCAACGTGCAATTTGGAAACAGCTCCTCCGAACTATTCCAAACATGCACCGGATTTCGGCAAGGGGACGCGCTATCATGCGACTTCTTCAATCTCGTACTGGAGCAGATAGTGCGTAGGGCAGGTGTCAACACGGAAGGCACTATCTTCAACAGATCCGTCCAGCTGCTGGGGTATGCAGACGATATTGACATCATCGGGCGGTCACAGCGCTCCGTGATAGAAGCTTTTACGGCGATTGAAGAACAGGCGAAATCTGTTGGTCTTGAAGTAAACGAGGACAAGACTAAGTACATGCTATCAACAAACAAACAAACATCTGTCCACCGCCTAGGACAAAACGTCACTTTTGATAGCAACAATTTCGAGGTAGTTAAGGAGTTCATCTACCTCGGAGTAAACATGAACTCCACGAATGACATCCTAGTGGAGATACGACGGAGAATTACCCTCGGAAACAGCTGCTACTTCGGTTTGACAAAACAATTGGGTTCAAAACTCCTAGCTCGAGGGACGAAATGTATGCTTTACAAAACCCTTATACTGTCAGTTCTGCTCTACGGCGCCGAGTGCTGGACGATAAGCAGGAAGGGAGAGCTAATACTGGGTTCCTTCGAAAGAAAAATTCTTCGGCGGATCTTTGGTCCTGTGTGCGAGGAGGGCGAATGGAGGAGAAGATATAACCGCGAACTCTATGAGCTGTATCAAGATGTGGATGTAGTCCAAAAAGCCAAAATACGTCGACTACATTGGCTCGGCCACATCGAACGATTGGACAATAATGCTCCAGCTAAGAGGATCTTCGAATCCCAGCCCCCAGGTTCGAGAAGACAAGGAAGACCGAACCTCCGGTTCAAAGACCAAGCCATTGCGGATGCCAGAGCGCTTGGTCTGGACAACTGCAAGCAGTGTGCCCGGGATCGTAGAGGATGGAAGGCTGCAGTGTCTCAGGCAGAGACTCTAAACGGGTCGGGAGCCCGTTAAGTAAGATAGATAGATATTTATTTATTTGGCACATGGAGCCATTAAGAAGTAAGGTTTAGCTCTTACGTTGCTTGCACGATAGATCTTGAAAAAATAATACGTTCGTTGTATCCATTAGGTGGACAGAGACTGAAACGATAGACAGATGTTTAAAAGAGAATAGCATGGATTATGTCGTTGCATCTCCCCCTGAAGACCTGTGTGGATATAATCTGCTAACCTTATTTCGATAGCATCACGACGGAAAGTTATTTATTAATATAGGAGTCATGCGAACTACTGATATGTGCTATGCAGGGAAGAAACTGGAACGAACTACAACTAACGGGTTTAAATGGTCAATGAGGATTGATGGAGGACAAGCAAATATAATCTTTTCAAATTAGAGACGGAGAATGACTATCCGATGGGGACACATCAATCGAAAACGGCTTTCACTCGTTAATACATGGAATTAGAGTTATATCTTCAGAGAAGCACACTAATAAGTCGGATTTCAAGTTTCTTATTTCATCAAAACACTTTTCAATAAGCGGACATTTTTGTAAAAAGCTCTAGCTCTAAAATGGTAAGTAAATGAAAACAAAAATTCGCACACGCACACACAGAGAGCACAACTCTGCGTACATACCAACTTTTTTGTTTTCGCTGCTATTAACTGTATTAAAATAATAAAACAAAAATTATATTCGCAAAAATAAAATCACAGAACCACCCTCAAATGCATTCTTACATTAGCCATGTATTCGGAGAGTAGATCCTGCAGGGCTTGACGCACAGCATTGCATTCGGCAACAATTCTCTCACGACGTTCGTCGCGTGTACAGTCAGCATCAGCCATCAGAGCAGCTGCACTAATGATGCTTTCCAAGCGCTCCTCCAACAGTTGCCGAGAGCGTTTCTCGCTATATGTCATCGGATCCATAATGATGCCTTCGTCGAAATCATCCAATGCAGCCGCCAATTCTCCAGCTCCACTATAAATATCAGTGGGTTGCGACGATTTACCCTGGGCAACATCACTGATCGTGTTGACAGCATCGCAAACTTGCTTAAGTATAAAATCCCGATTGACCTTGGCCAAATCCAGCTCTGGATGACGAACATAAACTTTGGATGCAGTCAGCAGCATTGTTGAGTGTTTCTTGAGCATTGCTCGTGCTGCTGCCAAATCATCACGCAATTGTGGATCTTTAAGCTCTTGTTGACGCTTAGCAGCTTGCTTAATCAATTCACCAGCATTTCGACCAAATTGCTGGAAAAATGAAAGACAATCACAAACTAGGTCGACACGAATAGTGTGTTCGAATGGACTTACCCTCATGTTGTTCATTAGCTCATCCTGACTCGAGGCATTCTTTAGTTTATTCAAATCGTCCTCGACTACGTGCAAGGACTTCAGAAGCAAGTGCACATCAACCATATCGGCTAAAATCAAAAGTCGCGTAACAGCTGACAGAAGGTTACGAGCTGCCCGAACCATATTGCCACGTTTCAACGAACTGCAAGGATCCTCGGAGAATTCTCGTGCAGCAATGCTCATAGCATCGCCAGTCTTGCGGACCTCATCGACAGCTGCCAACATTTCCTGGGTAATGTCGGGATTTTCGTAGGCGATTTGCTCCCCCTTTTGAATGAAGTTCTCGGTTGCCTTCTCGACAGCAGCCACCAATGCGCTGGCGCGCTTGGATTTACCTGAAAATAAGGACAAATAACAATTATGTAAGTGGGGTATTTGTCAGTAGGATTTAGTTGCCTGTTTGGTGTATTTTTTAAATGGATTTTGGATGCCTACTACTCCCCCACGTATGTTCACTTGAAGTTCGGGCTTTTGAAAACAATACATACAGGTTCGCTCTTTCTTTGAAACACTTTAAAAGTTACAGTGGCAAAGTGATACCCACAAGATGTAAGAATGTCTCTAGGATCTTAAAATAAAACACGAGCAGATATACATTTTGTGAGGTAACCGCGACATAAAGCGCTCCGTAATTGCGTTGTTCTTTACAAAAGGTTTGCCCTGTTTGGCTTTTGTCGACGTTGAATTCAATTACGTTAAGGTTTAATAAAGTGCCTTCAAGATGTAGCGTAATGCGAACCAATAAATAAAGCGAAAATTGAACAGTTGCTTATCAACGTTTAAGGGATCAGCAATTGTGTAAGTGTTCTCCAAGTGATTAGGTCTGCGATATAAGAATACAAACCAAAATCAAATACGATACGGCGTTAAGCTAGAAGGCGTGGGCAGACATAGGGACTACGATTCATGAGCGTTACATGGACACGGACTGGAGAAACACCAAGTGTCATTAATTGTATGGAACAACAACGTTAATGAGGAAGCTGAAAGTATCCTACACCTAAGAGAAACAGTCCGTTCGATGATAAATGTGTTTGCCGTAAAATATAACTGAAAACAAGGACAGCGGAGGAAGTATATCCAGTTAGAAGAGGATCCTGCACATAATAAGAGGATGCTTCTCAGCTTAAAGTGACCGAAACTAAATTTGAAGTTTTTACTAGGAAAGGTAAGTAACAGAGAAGGAGTCCTAATAACCGAATCACAGGAATATAAGTAGTCAAATGGGTATCGTTTATAGATATATAACGAAGGGACGCAGCCGCCGAAGAAACAGTAAATCCGTACAGTTATAGGTTCTCTCAGCAATACTTTATACAAAGGCTTAATATGAACAAGACCGGCGGCTCTAACAGTTTACCAAATTTCAATAAATGTCTTGAAGTAAACGAGGACAAGATCGAATACATGCTATCGACAAACTAACTAACAACGGGAGACGGAAACCCAAAACAGAGCGCTTGGCTGGTCTAGAACTAGAAGCAAAATTTAAATGATCGACGGGGATGAAAGACTGCATTCAAGTATAGGTATTATTTGACATTGATGGCAAGAATATAGAAGGCATATACATACCTATGAATCATGGCCACCAAAGAAACTCTTTGGTAGGGAGATTTAATATCTCACTAATCCATCCATGGCCAAGCGATCCACGACAATCCTAATAGGGCGGAATTACAATCTGACTATTCAACACTCACTAGTGCAACGCTAAGTGAATTAAAACGTGAAATCGAATCCCTAAAACCTAAGAAAGCTCCTGGTTATGATTTGATGACCGGAGAAGTTCTGAAAGTTCTACCAAGGAAAGCATTAATTAAGCTTCTTCATATTATAAATGGCGCGCTCAGACTAAAACACGTGCCGAGTCAATGGAAAGCCGCGGAGGTCATAATGGTTTTAAAACCAGGAAAACCGCCAAATGAAGTAAAATCGTATAGACCGATTTCCCTTCTTCCGGTCATTTCCAAAGTCTCCGAGAGAATATTGCTTAGGCGCCTACAGCTGGTTATTGAAGACAATAATCTTATCCCTGACCACCAGTTTGGGTTCAGAACCAAGCATTCGACGATTGACCAAGTACATAGAACTACTGACGTAATCGAGAAAGCATTTGAAGAAAAAAAGATTTGCTCAAGCGTATTCCTTGACGTCTCACAAGCCTTTGATAAGGTGTGGCACGACGGCTTGAAATTTTAATTACGACAAGTTCTCCGCCCGCAAGCATATATGATATTCTAGAATCATATCTCGGGAATAGACTCTTCCGTGTTAGAAATGGAAACGAATACTCGGATCTAAAAGAAATTTCGGCCGGGGTACCGCAAGGAAGCGTCCTTGGCCCGCTTCTCTATTTGTTATATACTCGCGATATACCAAGGGAAGATGGCACTACCCTTGCTACGTTCGCCGACGACAAAGCTATCCTAGCTGTAGGTAATACAATCGAAGAAGCGACTACAAAACTGCAAGCCGCAGTGAATAAGGTAAATGAGTGGACAAGGAACTGGCGGATCGCCCTCAACGAAACTAAGTCTGTTCACGTGAATTTCACCTATAAGAAAACTAATGACTTGCCAATTTTTCTAAACTTGGCCCGAATACCCTTTGCAAACGAGGCCAAATAGCTGGGAATGACACTCGACGCAAAGCTGAAATGGAATTCTCACGTGAAAATGAAACGTAAAGAACTCGATATCAAATATAGAGAAATGTACTGGTTACTCGGAAAACATTCCCAGCTCAGTACTGAGAACAAACGGCTTTTATACAAGCAAGTGCTAAATCCGGTGTGGACCTACGGTATACAACTTTGGGGTTGTACCAAGAAAACAAATGCCAATATTTTACAAACTTTTCAAAATAAAGTGCTTAGAGAAATTGTACAAGCACCATGGTATATTCGAAATGACGATATCCATAGGGATCTCGGAATTCCAACAATCGAAGCTGAAACTAGAAGCTTCGCGAGAAAGCATAGAAACCGACTAATCGGACATATCAACAATACAGTCCGACAAATCTTGGACGAGAGCAATTTATTGCGCCGACTACAAAGAACGAAACCGTTCGACTTGGCAAGATAAGATTAACGGCGCAGGGTCATAAGTCCACAGGCCAAAAGTCCACAATGGACTTTTGACCCACTTAGGTGGGTTATAAGTCCACAAATCAATTGTGGACTTATAACCCACCCAGGTGAGCCAAAAGTTCACACAAAATTCTTGTGAATTTTTGACTCACTGATTGTGGACTTATGGCTCACGGATGAAGAAGGTGAAGAAGAGGACAACGAGCTTGAAAGCGAAGCTAAAAATTCTAGTAATGACCTCATTTGCGGTGTTTGCCTCCAAAACCCACAAGACACACTTCTCCAGCATTGCAATCATTTTAAGATTGCGCTTTCAAACTATGAATTCCGTATGGGGGGGCATGCTGCCCCCCTGCAACCCCCCTGCTTAGGTTTACTGATGGATTACGGGGTGGATGCAAGGTTCTTCTTATTACTCAAATTTTGTTGGCGTTATTGCACTTTGTGGGAGTGAAATAAGACCAACTGTTGGAAGTTATACTTATTACACTATTTAAGAGCGAAATAAGGTACATTTTTAGAAGTTGGTCTTATTTCACGGCATCTATCAAACATTCCCATACTTTTTGAGTTGTTAAAACAACTCTTTTTGTCATATGGATAATTGTGGACTTATGGCCTACTTCCATTTTAAAATTGTGAACCTATGGCCCAAATTATTGTGAACTTTTGGCTCGTCTGGGTGGGTCATAAGTCC
Organism: Cheilosia vernalis; assembly: GCA_949126925.1. Lineage (NCBI taxonomy): Eukaryota > Metazoa > Arthropoda > Insecta > Diptera > Syrphidae > Cheilosia > Cheilosia vernalis. The sequence goes on along the minus strand of OX421358.1, from coordinate 100,592,690 downwards.
ACAATTGATTTGTGGACTTATAACCCACATAGATGGGTCAAAAGTCCATTGTGGACTTTTGGCCTGTGGACTTATGACCCTGCGCCAAGATTAACCGCGTCTAATTTGCTAACACGCAGGATCTTTCATTGGAAAGTAACCTGTCAAAAGTTGTTATTTAATGATAGAAAAATTGCTTGATAAGTTATATCTTAGTTGCAGTATCTAACAATCTTTAGAAGGGTGGTGTTTTTAGTCAGTAAAAATCTGACACTACCATGAGAACGCGCTTGCTATTCTCATAGTGTCTTTGGAAGATTTTCACCTACCCTCGGGGGAAAAAAAAAACTAATCCATACAAGGTTTAGGCAGCTAAAGTGGACCCTCCACGTTACTCGATCTTTCGACACCGACTGTGAATCGGACGTTGCCCAGAGGGCCTCATATATTCTACCGTAATTTAGCTTTAAAACATATCCTGTGTATTTGCAGTAAAGTTGGATGAAATGCCCATGCGGGTGAATTGTCCCACAGATTAGTTATATGGGTATGAACAAATGGCCATGGATGACCCGTTTCCTGATGATGGGGTATATTATACGGCCAAAATTTTCAAAGGCATGAATTGCAGGCAGACCAAACAAGTTCGGCCAGAAGCGTTACGGTTCTATGGCGCGATAGGCAGCCATGCAATGGAACCGGTTCGAGCAATTTGTAATATTGGTGGGCCGACCAGGAAATATATGGTATCCAACTTACTGACTGAGTTATCGCAGTCGGATGTTGGATGGACGTCGATGGCGTAGAATACGTTCTGCGACCCAGAAGGTAAGTAAGCAAACACACAACTGCAAAAGCCGCCGAAGGTTAACGTGCTTGCCAACCATATACATACTGCCTACAGGATACCTCAAATTTCCCAATTAAACCATACAATTGACCTCAAATTAAGATCGAGATCCCCACCAGAAACAGGTACCTACTGAAAGACAATGCACCACTTGAGACAATGCCTCAACATTTAAGTAGAACATTTCACAGTGCACACAAACATATATAATAAGGCAAATTCACCGCCGCCCGTATAGGATATGTGCGATAAAGAAACATTTTTATCGCACCATTCTCCAAAGACACGACACACAAGTACGCTTTGATTGCAAAAACATCCAGTCGGCGATGCCGCCCATCGTTTACCTCTTACCTATTGTAACCATAGTATACCTATACAGACGTACAAAGTACCTTCCTGCTGAGATCAAGTTAAGCCCTGCTTTTGTCTGACTGCTTGTCTTTGATCTGGTAATTTGAAAGGCCTAAGAGCACTTGAATAAATTTCCAAACCGTTAGTCACTTGCTTTGGTAACACCTTACACATGCATACCTGTACACAAAACAGATATTTATATAGAGTTGCAATAACAAAGTGCTATATATGTAGATATATTGTTCACATTTCAACCCCTCATACACTAATTTGGCCAGCACTTATTTGCATAAATATAAACTTTTCATACCAGCCAGATATACAGAATTCCGCACATGAAAAACCAAAGTCAACCACTATAATCAGCCTACAAAGCTTTGACAAAACATTTTCTCATTAACTTTTGCCATCAGCAACCCAATGTAGTCTCTCGTTAGAAAAACAAAATAACACAGAAAACCACCAACCGGAATATGCACTAAAATTTCAATTAAACTTCGAAAATAGTTGTGTTGTCTCTCTGGGTTGTCATTATTCGTATTACCTTCGTCAGTAAGATCTGCATATTGCAAATAATGCTCCATGCTAATTATTAAACAGCGAGACATCAAAAAGCGCGCACCACCGTTCGTCGCCGCCAACCGACAGTACTAAATTACAATATAATTCAATCTTTTGTTTTTCCTCTACTGTGTGTGTCGAAATTTCGAAATGAAAATCGGTTTAACTCGTACAAAGCTTTTCATCCAGCACACTTTGGTGTAGTACACGTCGTTCGACCGTATAGATAGCTCACTTTCGGTTACACCGCGCGCGCCATCCAGTTTTTCATCAAACAACAACTGTGAACCAACGGGAATGAAATGATGTCTAATACTGTGCTCTCTATTTGTCTACGGTGACATCCTACGTTTCAGGGAACCACCATCATCATCATCATCAGCAGCAGTATCATCTCGTGTATATGTCGCACAGACAAACACTTATGCAACCGGAGCAGATTCATAGGTATTCCTGTACTCATCACTTGTGTACGCGTGTGTGTGTGTGTGTTAATATTTAAAACTTTTCCTTTCATCCTTGCCACCCGAACCCAATCTTAACCCTCAACAACATCCATCCATCCGCCAGCGCAACCACCCTCTCGTTTTGGTGCTCTCTTTCTCTCTGCCGCTACCCGCTTGCTAGAGCGTTCGCTCACAAAAGAAACCTCTTAAAAGCCACTTTCCGAAAGATCAAAGCAGATCAAAGGAAGCTCCCATTCATGTCGGACTGGCGTGAGGACGAGCAACAAGGGCAACAATGGTAGTGTTGTGAGGGCGGCAGCAGCAGCAGCGGTGGTGGTGGTAGAAACAAAATAATTAAATTAAAAACATCAATGGACCATTTTCCATCAAAGAAAACGGCGAGATATTCTCCTCTCCTTACTTAGGCGTCATCGAATCACTACGTATGCCGTAGCCGTATACCTACGTGTCCGCTCAGTAATGTCTCTTGCTTGGTGCCGCTCTGCCAGAACGGACAGGGAAATTTCGAGAATTCATCTTTGTGTGAAGGTTATCTGTCAGTCAGTTTACTATAAGTAGTAACCCAAAAGGAACAAAACAGTTATATCTCGAGAGTTGTATCTGTTTGTGGGTGGAAGGTCACTACGAGTAGATGTGCACATTCGGCTCGTTGGGAATCATCATGACAACCCTTTCGACTTTGTTCACAATCACGAGAATTTGTTTTGCCTTTGAAGAGTCCAAGTGAATGTTGTTGTTTGTTTTTTTTCCTCCCAGAGATGAAAGTGGTTGCCACTGTTAATAGATATTTAGATATTCATTTGAAGGTGTCCCATTTGACAAACGAAATTAGCACATAAAGTGCTCGAAATCGGAATAGGAGGCAGACCAGCATTTTTGGAATTTTTCACAGAAAGAGGTTCCGTTTTGAGTGAGTCTTTCTCTGTTGTAGACCAAACATAAACATAACACAAAGAGTAAGAACGCATTCCATAAATTCCTGGTGTGACAACTGCTGAGGTTTGCACAAACAGAAACAAAATTTCATATTTTCAGGGTTTGTTGCTTAGTCAAAAGGAAACCATGATTTCCAAAAGAACAGATACATTTAAAATGTTCAGCACAACACTATTATAGTGGTCAGCGAGCCATAGCCAATGCTTTGTTTGTTATAATAATTATATCGTGCGAAAAATCAAAATTTGCTTCAGAAATGACACTTTTTTCTTTCACCGGGCCTTTTTTGCGACTTTTCAGAACTCAAATGAAATGAGATCTTACAACAGTCGGGTAAAAATAGGCATAAAAAGGAGTTGATTCATGTACAACCAATGTTTAAATAAGTTTTATATGTTTTTTTAATTTAGTCATAATGCGAGATATACCTAACTCACTCCTGTCTGTTAGATGAGTAGGGGGTGATGTGCTTGCTAACAAAAAGATTAATGTCCCCTTATTTACATATACTTTGACTGCTTAACTGTTTGGGGTGAACCAAGGGCTCCACTTAGCCCGGTCCAATTGCCTCATGTTTTGCCAATACAGAAAACTGAACTGGTTATATTCACAAACAAAAGGAAAATACCACAGTTTGTCACACCTTCTGTTGACGGTATACCCCTCAGAATATCTGACAGTGCAAAATACTTGGGACTTATACTGGATAAAAAACTGAACTGAAAATTGAACACATACGAACGAATCAAAAAGGCCACAGTTGCCTACTACTCCTGCAGCAGAATTTTTGGAAAAACTTTGGGGACCATCCCCCAAAATTAAACTGTGGTTGTACACGGCTATAGTAAGACCTATATTGTCCTATGGCAGCCTTGTATGGTGGCCGGCAATAAACAAATCCACCTACCTAAAGGCCATTACGAAAGTACAAAGACTAGCGTGTATTGGTACCACCAGTGCAATGAGGACAACTCCTACAGCAGGTCTTGAGGCTATCCTCAATCTGCTGCCGCTGGACATTTTTATACAACTTTCAGCCGCCATTAGTGCCTTAAGAATAAGCCAATCAGTTAACTGGAAACTGAATGAAACGGGTCATTCGTCGATCCTTAAGAAATATTTTGGCTATGTTTTTAACACGGACTACATCACGCCATACTTAGAGTTCACAAGACCATTCTCGAGCGTCTATCCCAGCAGGGAAGAATGGAGAGACGGAATAGTGCCTAACACGCAATCCGTAGCCGTTTTTACGGACGGATCTAAAATGGAAACCGGGGTGGGGTCAGGTGTCTTCTCCGAGTCATTGGGTATCTCAAAATCGATACGCCTTCCCGACCACAGCAGTGTCTTCCAAGCAGAGGTCCTTGCAGTGACTACAGCGGCCCGTGAGTCTGTGGTAAGGGCAATACCGCCTGAAGGTATTACCTTCTTTATCGACAGCCAGGCAGCAATAAAAGCATTAACTGCAACTTTAATTAAATCAAAGCTTGTGAAATGCTGTCGAGAAGAGCTCAAGGCTCTTGGCGCTCAGCATAAGGTATTGCTCTGCTGGGTTCCGGGACATGAAGGTATTCCAGGCAACGAGAAAGCAGACGAATTAGCCAGACAAGGTTCAGCAGCTGTACTAGAACAAGCCGATCCCTCTGTGAATATCCCGCCTTGCTCACTCAAGCTTGAAGCAGGGAGAAAAGCCACAAGGGAGGCGAACGCTAGGTGGACCACACTAGAAACTTGTCATACTACAAGAATGTTATGGCCAAGCTTCAATGAAGCAAGAACCGAGAGTATAATACGAAAGGATAAAAAATCCCTCTCCATCCTCGTAGGAATCCTAACGGGGCACAACACTCTGCGGTATCACATGAAGAAACTACGCTTGACGGAAGAAGAACTTTGTAGAGGCTGCGGTGATGAGGAAGCTCTTGAGGACACAACCCACTTTTCCTATGCCACTGCCCGAGCCTCCAACACAATAGGCACAAATTCCTAGGGAGACACTTCTTTCACGACATAGACGAGCTATCTAGCACACCAGTAGACAAGATAATGAGCTTCATCAAATCCACAGGATGGTTTGTATCCAACGGCACAGTGAGTAATTGATCACAAATATTTATGGATAGGGTCAACATGGGTAAGGGACAACCCTTTCCCCCAATGGGCATCACAATGGGTCAACATTGACCTGAGTGTGGCACGGAGTACTCCACGCCAACCCGCCTACCTAACCTAACCTTGCCAATACAAAATGGTTGAGGTCCTTCTCAACTTTTGAGCGTTATTAAGGCAAGTTCTTAATCTGCTTCGTTGACCCTCTTCATTAGAATCAATGACTCTGCGACGTTGAGTGAGTCGTCTCCTCAATATGTGAATATGCCAAAAACTCAGATGTTCTCATAGGTGGCACCATATGAAATTCTACTAAAAGGTTGCCTAGTATTATTTTTATTATTATAATTTATTAGCAAGTAATTAAAATTACAGGATAATACTAAAAATATCGAGCTTAGCTGTAGAGACTATTGGCTCTATATTGTGTTTAACTTAGATGACAATATTCGCTTTTGTAATGAAATTATAAATCATTTCAATATTTGCGAGGCTGGGGTTTTTGAGCATTTCGTATATGGACTTATTTGTAAAAAGATTATTGATAATAGGTTTAAAAACGAAGCAATTTTCTAGAACATGTGTTAAATATCCATGGTGGTTTTGCAGGTCTTGGTAAGAAGAAGGTATTGATGAGAAGCTGAGGTGTGTCCAAGTCGTAGTCGTATGAAGTTAGATATTTTCTGTTTAGGAATGGTTGTGGGGTAGACAGGGATGAGTTTCTCTGGGTTCACTTTCTTGTAGTGATGGGGGTATAGGCTCCATCAGTCGTTTTTGATACGAGTTTTTGTGGCCTTTTGAATAAGTTTTATCAAATCTAGTTTGGTGTAGACGTTGAAGCAATATACCGGAGCGTTTTTGGCAGAGTTAGCTGTAGTATCTGCGTTTTCATTAGGTAGGCGCAGTGGCTTAGTGGTTAGTGTGTTGGACTACTAAGCGAGGGGTCCAGGTTCGAATCCCGCAAAAACTCAAATTCCAACTCAGGGTTTTTTCACTGCGCCACCTCTCGCGAACGTCTGACAAACATCCGAGAGTATAACTGTCTTAAAAGAGCTTCCAATTAGCCGTTTGGAATCGGCATAAAATTGTAGATCCCTTCCATTCGTTCCAAAAATGAAATCTCACACAAAACGAATGGTTGTGAGAAGCTAGGCTGGGTTCGCGGCCATAGGAACATCGAAGGGAATGAGAAGGCCGATGAACTTGCCAGATTTGGCTCAGCTCTGTGCATGTCTCATGCGGTGCCGTGAAATAACGCCGAGCGAAATAATGCCGAATTCTAAAATTCTTTAGGAACTCACGCAGCCAAGCTTGGCATCCCCCACAATACCCACTGCCGTAGCTGTGCTGACACTAACAAGAGTGAAACGGTGTTCCATCTCTTTTGTGAGTGTCCGGCCCTAGCCAAAAACCAGACGCAGTGCACTAGGTCATCCCTTTTTTGATGACCTTTCGGCCATACAAAGCATCCACTTCCACAAGATTATCAAATTCCTCAACTCCACAGGCTGGTTTTGAGCTCTTTTCATTTCAGGTTCCGTTAGTTGTGGTTTCAAAACGGCGCTCAATGCGCTACTTGTTTTTCCCTCATCGGGAAATACAGCCACCTAAACCAACCAACCAGAGGCTAGGCCTAGGGTCCCTACGGACCTGTTGCGCCAAAAATTATTATTATTATTATTATCTGCGTTTTCATTACACTGGATCTCGACATGCCCAGGAGTCCACATCAGCTTGAATCATTTTTGGTGATTTTATGAGTTGATATCTGATTTTTGATATAAGTTCGGTGATGTTTTTTTTTTTATGGCGTTAAGGACCGATATGCTATCAGAAGGAACATATGATATGTTTACCTCGGCGATTTATTACTGTCTCTGTAGCTCGAAGGATGGCGAAAGCTTCTGGTGTAAATGTAGTGGCGAATTCAGGTAAGTTGCCAATACTGACAATGGATCCATTTTCGAGAGTCACGGCAAATGATGTGTTATTCGTAGTTTTCTAGTTGTCTAGTAGTTTTTACATGTTTTATTAACCTTTGTCGGTTGTTTCCGGAGCAGCATATCTCAAGTTACTTATACCATGTTCTCACCAACGTGATTTAGCTCATGTGATTTATAAATCACGAAAGGCGTCTCCACCGAATTTTACGTGATTTAGTTTGAAATCCAGCAGAAAGAATTTGTCCACTTCGGAGAGGGTAGTTTTTTTTTCGTTGTTTTTCTTTTGTTATCACACCTCTGCCAAAAATAAAACAATTTATGATTGTTGTACTTATTAAAAATACCAAAATACACCGAAACACGAAGAAAATTGAATTTGGGATAATATTTTTGACATTTGTGTTTTTTTTTTTTTATTTATTGAATAACATTGAATTGAATTGAAAGCACTGCAGGTATGTTCGATTTTATTTTGTGTGGATTTGCGATGACAGATACGAAATTAAAAATTAAACACGTCTAAATCACGTAATTAGTAATCACGAAAATGTATCGTAAATCACGTAATTTATATGATGATTTAGCTAAATCAAGTGGATTTAGCTAAATCACGTTGGTGGGAATATGGTATTAGACAAATTCGCATTAAAGAGCTGCTTCTTCTCTTTATAGGTATCAATAGTATTATGAAATGTCATTATCGCATTATTTTCCAGTCGCACTTAATGCGTCTGCTATAATATCAAGACATTGCAAGTGAGGTTAGGGTAGGTTAAGGCCCATTTTACTCACTCGAAGTTGAACACAACTTGGGGATTTTTATATGGAAAACTGCCAAGTTGTGTTCAAAAGTTGTGAATAAAATGGGCCTAAAAGAGCATGAGGTTACCTACTACATTTATGGAAAGATAGGCTGCTATACATTTTCTGCATTTTCTGCTAAAGTAGGAAGGCGTAGGATTATAATTTCTAGTTTTTCGTGTAAGATATTTATAATGATACTCAAATAGCAGATTTAGTTCATGATTGAGTGACTTTCGATCTGTGTGGACGTGTTTCAGAAGTGCTTATAGATAATTGGTTTATACGGAGTTTACTTGTGAACCATTCGACTTATTGAAGTTGAATTTATTGCATTCATTACAAAAACGCATTTATTGCATCCATCATAACAGAAATAAATTGTGTAAAAATAAATGAAATACAAACAGTTTAAAAGAAAAAATTAATATCGAACAAAACAGCAGCGGTAAATCCGTTTGAGTTGAAAACATAAACAGAGACCACAATATTGAATGCAGTGTATGTCACCCACACAAAAGCATTGATATGAGTGGCCGGTGCAAAGAGTGCGAAGGATCCCTGAAAGGTGGAACTTATTTATTTAGTGTGTGTAGAGACTATATAAACACTATGTTTACAAAAGTCGGGGAATTGGCAAATGCTATACAAGAAAACAAACAACAATTGGAGAATCAAAACGTGAACATTGAAAAAATATTATACAACGTAAACAAACTAAGTGAAGAAAAAGAAACAGTGTTGAGTGAAGTTAAGAAAGCATGTTGTAGTGAAAAGCAAAATGCTAGTATTGAACAAATTTTACATAACGTAAACAAACTAAGTGAAGAAAAAGAATTAGTGCTAAGTGAAGTAAGAAAAGCATGTAACAGTGAGACAACGATATCATATGCCGAGTCTGTAAGAAGAGATCAACCTGTTATGATAAAACCTAGGAAAGTTCAAAAAAATACAAAAACAAAAGAAGATCTCAAGGAAAAAATTGATCCCTCATCACTCGCATTAAAAGTGAATAAGGTTGTAAATAAGAAAGATGGAGCTATTCTCATCAGCTGTGACGATGATATTTCACGAAAAATAATAGAAAAGGAAGTGAAAGAAAAGTTAGGAAGTGAATATGAAGTTTCGGTGCCGAATTTGCAAAATCCATGTATAAAGATATGCGGACTGAATGAAAAGTTGAGTGAAGAAGAACTTTTATCAGCTATTAAAAAACAAAATGATATCAACTGTGACCTTAAGTGTTTAAAAATGTACTGTGTTAAAAAAGAACAAAAAACAAGTTATAGTGCTTTAATATCCATAGAAACAGAAGGATATAGAAATATTATTGAGAAAAAACGTATTAATATAGGTTGGGACAGATGTGTAGTATACGATTTTATTTCAATTAAACGGTGTTATAAATGTTGGGGATATAACCACAAAGCAAAGGACTGTAGAAATGAAATAGTGTGTGCGAAATGTAGTGATAACCACGATGCAAAGAGCTGTACGAGTGTGTCATTTAAATGTAAGAACTGTATTTTAGCGAACTCTAGATTGGGTTTGAACTTGGACACAAAACATGATTGTAGAAGTGATGAGTGTAAAGTGTATAAAAAGAAAATTGAGATTCAAAAAAATAAAACTTCTTTCTAGCAATCAAAATCTGTGCGGGTTTGTTACCTTAATATATGTGGTTTTTTAAACAATCTTGCGGAGTTACAAGTCATAATCAATACAAATGATTTTGAAGCATTAGTGTTAACAGAAACGCATGTGACTAAAGAAGTTCAGAATAGTGAATTAAATCTTGATGACTTTTCGTTGGTCGACAGGTGTGACACAGAATCAACTCATACGGGTGGTGTTTTAATATATACTCGAAGTGATCTTAGAGCCTCAAATGTCAACAAATTTGTTAAAAACATGGAGCTATGGTGGTCAGTAAACACATTTCATTTTACCAGCTACTCGTGTGTTATTGTTGGTATGTACAGATCCCCAAGTTCAAGCACTAGATATTTTTGTGATGAATTTGCAAGACTGATGGATGAACTATATGATTTAAATAAAGATATTGTAGTAATCGGTGATTTTAATATTGATTGGCTATCCCCTAATAGTAACTATAAAAAGGAGATTGAACAACTAATAAAAGATAATGCATGTATGCAAATCATAGACGAACCAACTAGAATTACGCGGAATTCAAGCACATTAATCGATTTTGTTGTAACAAACAGTACGACGGTTAAAGCAAAAACTGTAAAAGATCTAAAAATAAGTGATCATGAAACTATTGTGATTGATATAATTTGTGATAAAAAAAAGAAGCAGAAGAAGATATTTCCCTATTTCAAATACAGACAAAGTTTGTTTGGGCAAGTTTTAGAAAGTAATTTTATAAATTGGCGAAATATACATGATATAAATTTATTAGCTGAGGAATTTTTAAATAAAGTAAATAAAAGTGTTTCTGTGTTTGTTACAAACAAAATTGCAAAATCTATTGGAAACGAGTGGTTCAACAATTTTTTAAATAATCTTAAGAATGAAAAAATTTTAAAATATTCAAAAGCAGTATTAAGTGGTTTAGACGATGACTGGAAAAATTATACTACCATAAGAAATCGATATAAAAGTGAAATATCTAAACGTAAAAGTGAATTCGTAATGTCAAAAATATCTGGTTCATTGGATCAAAAAACAATGTGGAAAAACTTAAAACACTATGTATTAAAAAAAGACAAAAGCGAAATAAAAAATGTTTTATTCGGTTCCGAAATGTGTAAAGAAAATAAAATGATAGCAACAAAATTCAATAGTTTCTTTGTTCGAAGTATAGTCGAAATAATAAACACAATTCCCTTAACTCCTTTTGTGAACCAGGTACAAGAAGTGGAAAGTGTGTTCAAATTTAATAATGTTTCGTTACATGATTTGAAACAAGCTCTAAAAGATATTAAAAACAAACGCGATTTTCAATTTATGAGCCCCAGTATCTACTTAGACCAATTCGAATTACTTGGTCCAATTTTGTGTAAAATAATTAACAGTTCTCTGTCTACAAGCAAGTTTCCTGACTCCTGGAAAGAATCATTAGTTACCCCAATAGAAAAAATTGTTAATACAGTGAAATGCGAAGAGTTTAGACCCGTTAATGCTATGCCATTGTGTGAAAAGATCTTTGAAAAAGTGATATTTAAACAACTTTATCAGTATTTCGAAAGTAAAAACTTAATAATGGACCTACAATCCGGTTTTCGAAAGGGCTACTCGTGTGAAACTGCCATCAATATAGTTGTTACATCGTGGAAAGAGGAAATAGCTAAAAAGAGAAGTGTTTATTGTGTTTTTTTGGATTTAAAACGTGCATTTGAGACTGTAAGTAGAGACATTTTACTAATGAAAATTAATAAATATGGAGTTAGAGATAAAGAATTGTTGTGGTTTGAGTCGTATTTAAAAAATCGAAAACAGAGAGTTAAAGTAAACGGAGAAATATCTGACACAATTGAAGTAGACTACGGTGTTCCACAAGGGTCTGTATTGGGGACTCTTTTGTTCACTTTATATATAAATGACATCAAAAGCATTGTAAAACACAGTAAATTGGCTTTATTCGCGGATGATGCAGTTGTATATATCTCAAGTAATAGTGATATAGACAGTAAAAACAAAATACAAGAAGACTTAGACTCTATAAATCAGTGGCTTATGCAAAACAAATTGAAGTTGAACATTGAAAAAACAAAACTAATGGTGCTAAACGAGAAAAGAGATGACAACGAAATCAAGATTGCTGGTGTTTTAATTGATAAAATACAAGAAATAAAATATTTGGGAGTAGTTTTAGACCAAAAATTATCATTTGGAAGTCATGTTGAGTACATTTGTAAAAAAATTGCCAAAAAAATAGGATTTATGAAAAGAATAAGGAGTCAAATTTCAACAATAAGTGCAATAAAAATATATAATGTCATTGTTAAACCACATTTCGAGTATTGTTCCACCATTTTGTTTTTATGTAATGAGAGTAAGATTTTAAGACTGCAAAGATTACAAAACAAAGCCATGCGATGTATTTTAAAGTGCAATAGATATATGTCAATCCGTTTTATGTTGAACTCGTTAAAGTGGCTATCTGTCAAACAAAGAATTGTTATGAATGTTTTAGTGTTTGTATTCAAAATTGTAAACAATCTAATGCCAAAATATTTATTTGACTATATAAAATTTATAAGAGACTTACAACCATATTCCCTAAGAAACAGGAATGACCTTCGACTTCCTAATTTTCTTAATGTAAATACCCAGAATTCCCTTATATATAAAGGATTCAAATTATTCAACAGCTTAAACACTCAAACTAAAAATGAAACTAACTTAAACACATATAAAAGAAATGTTATCGAATTTGTTAAATCACAGTATTAGTATATGTATTCATAATTATTATTTATATAAAAAAAAAAAAAAATCAATTATGTAAAAAATAATATAACTTATTGAAAATGTAAATAGTTTAAACTAAACTAAATAAACTAAACTAAACTAAACTAATCTACAGTGCGAACGCCCTATTGTTTAGGTAGTCAGTTAAACAGTTGTTGACCGGTCGTTCATTAGCTGTATTATCGAAAGCTTATATCGTTTATTGTACACTTCAACTTCTTGATTACAGTATTGTAACTTGCTAGATGCGTCATAGAAAACTTGCTGCTGTAAACGCGTTCTACATAAATTCAAACACTCTAATTAAGCTTTTGTCGATCAGCACCTTAGTGCGTTTTAGTCAGCTTATTGCGTGACCCTTCATTGCCAGTACATATACATTTCTTTGTTAACTTTTTGCATGCCAATACAGGCCATGTTACATCTCAAATCCATTTCCCTTTGTACCATCGTTGTCCAGTCAACGATACATGAAAAATTGCAAAATCTCAATTTCAGTACCTACCGCCCTTAACAACAAGGTTAACATCTACCTTTTATAGAAAACAATTTTGTAACTCATAATATTCATATGGCCGTTGCAACTGTTTGAATCACTGCTGTAGCTTGCATATTTTATTTATTGAAAAAAAAAAAAAAAAAAAAAAAAAAAAAAAAACTGTGCAAGAAAAAAATACCCAGAGGACAAAACAAATATCCGAAACATGTACGAGAGACATGAACAGGAAACTTCTGGGCATAGGTAAATAAGACTTGTACTCATATATACCTACATTGTCATGCTATAAAAAAAAACTAATCCAGTTCATCTAATAACTCTTTGATCATACATCCTTTGAAATTACATGCGGATGGATGTACGTATACGTAAGTACTCCCTCACCCTCACGAAAGGGAGGGAAATGTGCCTTTGATTTTGTTTCTTTTCTTGTTTTCGTTAAATCTTCTCTGTGAAACAATAACCCTTGGGAATGATAATGAGTCAAAAGAGTGCAGCAAGCTGTATCACGAGTCTTAAACAATAATAAAATACCATGACAATGGAAATCCATCTCCTTTGACAATGTCCTTTTCAAATAAAATAAAATGTATTTGTAAATTGTCTTGCAAATCCTTTAGAGCTGGATTTTTTTTCTCATGTTAGTAATTAGATAAATAGGTAACTTTTAAACGTAGGTTTGAATACTTCTGTAATGCGAAAGTATAGAAAGCTGGAACATGTTCAGAGTGGCTTACTATTCAAGCATGAGTTTTAATAATTGACCTTTATAGGTATATTACAATACATTTTGACCATTTAAGGTAGTTGTTGGAAACCTTTGGGCTGTGTGTCAGAACTTTGGCTATTGTGACACTCTTAGAGCACTTTTTTTTTTTTGCTCTAGGTGACTTTCTATGTGCAACACGAAAAAAATAAAAACAATCTTTTTCCGAATAAACAGAACACTTTTGCGAATCTGATTTTTGTCCTCAATTCAAGTGCGGTTGAGTTTGGCAACTAAGTGCAGTTTGTTTATGTTTTCGTAAAACTTTTCAACGTAGGTATTGCATCGGGTGGATCTATTTTTGTTGCACGAGCGATCGATCAGTCCGACGTGTTCTAGTTGAAGCCAGGACAAGTTGTTAGTCACATAAATTTGATACATGCTGGACCTTACCAATAATCATTTTTAGTTTCGACTCTAAGTTTAAGTACCTAGTTCACAGTGGCTATATTTATTTCCATACAAAATTTCACAATAATTGTAAGCTTCCGTAAAATAATAAAAGACTAGAATTTGTTATTTGTACGGCACCGGCGCGCTGTGTATATTTTGTTTCACGATTAACAGTCGACGGTGTAAGCCTAAGATTTATCTAACTTAGTACCTACTAATCGATCTGAAGAGTTTTCAGTTATTTATACTTGGATGAATTTAAAGAATTATAAATCTTAGTAGTTATTGGGCATCAGAAGGGTTTATAAAACTAAAACCGAAGATAGGTCCTCCATCTATTGCATGTAGGGAACCATAGAAGATGTAACGGGCTACTCTATATTCTCTACAAATACCTCTGAAAGTCAGAGAAGTTCAACTTTATGGAAATTATTAGGTCGGCATTTTTTTTTTTTTGACACTCTTCATGCACCTATAATTGTGGTGGCTTTCAGTTTGCAAATGGAAAAAATAATACTGACATTGTGCTGGCACTCTGGCAGATGCCCTTATATTCTTGATTCCAGTAAAATTGTTTTTTTCATTGTTTCTTTCATGACCCGTATGCTTGCTATGCATTTATATATATATATAAATAAAATAAACCATCCACACCTAAAAGAGCGAACCTAACATTTTTCACATTGTTCAGACGATCGATGACTAATCTGTAAAAAATCAAGGTAGACAACAGCGGGTCAACGGGGCCATCAAAGTTCTATAATTTCTACACCGCCCTATGCGTCTGCACCGCAGTTCGTTCTCATTGTAAATCCGTTCAAGTATACATAGTTGGACATACCTTTCTTCTTTTTGCTGGGGCCCTTTGTGTTCACCAAAGTGGTGACCTGCAACACCAATGGCTCGAGTGTTTTCTCCACCGACATTGTGCGAATTTCCAAATTCTTGGGGTCCCATTTCATTGCAATCTGTCCGAAATCTGTTAATGTCCCCATTATTTCACTTTTTATTTGCTGAAAATACAATTTTTTTTCTTCACACTATTGTACACGAATCAAGTGTCAACGCCTTTTGACAATTGAGCAATAGTTCACTTTTGCACTTGAAATTCTCACATAAAATCAATTTTAACTGAAAAGATTACACTTTATGTCGATCACGGCACTGTTTAATAAAATTTTCCGATAAATTTAAAAACGAATTTTGCAACAATTTAATGGAAATTGAAAAATTTTCGCAAATGAGAAATCGCGTCACGAAATGCAATGGGTACTGTTTTTTTTAAATATGGCGTCTTCTTGAAAGATTGCATTGCTATCTCTTTCTTTCGTGTTTGTTGATAATATAAAATGAACCGAGCTGGAATTGAAGTGGAACATGAATGATTGTGTTGTTTTTCTATGGGTACGTAGATGGCGCTGATGAACAGTCTGTTATTTTTTTGTAAATTTCGCATTTGGGCTGTAGCTGCTATTTTAAATCTTTACAAAATCATTGGTTTCATTTTGTGCTTGAAAGATATTTGAAGTAGGTATGTAATTATCGGTATGTTACTATCTCTCACTTAAAGTACATTGGATATAATGTGGTTTTGTAATTTTTATTCCAGCCCATAAGTTGTTGGTACCTATTTAGATCAAAGTTCTTGAATTTAGTTATATGAACTACAAAGCTTTTATGTCGTGCATGACGCTGCCAAAGAGTGCAAATGGAGAAGTGAATAATTTACAGCAACACCTCTAAACTGCAATAAATTTGGTGCCATTTTGTAGTACTTATAAAACAATAGTTCGAAAAAATAAATACTGTTCTATTAAAAGTAGATTCAAGTGATGTTTTTGAATTTAACTTCTAGATCGACTATTTTAGTAATTTATCCGTTTCATCAAAATAATTATTACCAAACCGATTTAGCTCAATAATTATTCTGTTACTAATGTTTTATGTAGGTATATTAGGCGTATTTCCTTGAGCTCCGATCCCATCAGCAAAGCTAAGTAAACTACGTGGTTTTAGGGTTAAAATCAATAGTGGGGTCCGCACTATTGTTGTAAACCATGGGGATCCGTGATGATTCATCTTCTTTGCATAATATTGTTTTGAAAATTGTTAAACTGACATTCAGTAAGTATGTAAGTATGTACTCAGTCCAAATCTCTCTGCTAGCTTTGAGATTCTTCTTTTATTCTTTACTTCAGCTAGTAAACTTCGACTTTCATTCCATTCAAAAAGTCTAAAAATGACTATTCTCACAGAGACACCATCTCCCTCCATGTAGGTAATAAAAGATAAATTAAAATAAAAGTGAAAAGAAATCATTTGATTTTGATAAAAAATAATTTATTTTTCATGTAAAAATTAGATCGGAATTTTGTGTATTAAACGTTCCATATAAGAGGCCACCCCAAATTACATCAGTAGTGTGAAAATAGTGTAAATACAAAATATATAATTATCTAAAGTCGTTTTACCAGTTCCATAGGTATACACCAAACTGGGACTTGTTTACAATTTTTATTTTTATTTTTAAAACTTCATTCCCATGTCTCTTGCTTTAAGGAATTATGTATTTTCAGTTGAGTTGTATTCATAGCAAGATCATTTATTTATTTTTTTTTTTGTACAAAAAGATTGTTGCTAATAGTATTCAGTCTTATAAAGATAACAGTTAATATCATGTTGAAATAATCAAAACTAACACATAAAAAGGAAGGCTTAGTGAAAGAAGATCCACTAAAACTATGTTAATATTTTTTTTTAAATAATTTTCATTTAACCATAGTATATAGTTTGCGCCTATACTTTCTGTTTTATAAAACAAAAATTCTTTACTAATTTAATAAAAATATATATATATGTATATAATAAGCAGTACAAATTAAATTACTAGCGAGATAGCTCCGTACAATCTATGAGATAAAAGAAATAAACATTAACCTATGAGAATTTCGCGATAAGATTTTTTTTTATTCTTAATGTAAGCCAAACCAAGCCAGTAACCATTTTTTTAAGATAGAAAACTAAACTTTATCTTATATGCAATATTCCCATAAATTGAGCATGTTTTGAGATACCTAGAAATCTACAACTAACTTCAGATCGAACATTTCACTCACTTAACAAAACTTTCTCTCAGTGTGAAGACCAGTGGAAACGTTTTGGTTGGAAGTGCTACACACGCTGGAATAGTCTTTATCGAGTCCAAGTCATTTGAGTGGAGATTATATTTCTGAAGGATATTTGCCAACATGATGAAGCCAAAACCACGAACAAGGTTCTGTCCAATGCAAGTGCGTTTGCCAATGCTGAATGGAAGAAAGTGTGGGATGTTCTTTTTCAGGCGACGCACCGAATTTGCTTCTAAATTGTTGTTCTCTGTTTTGCTATCGATATCTTTTGCTACTGGTGTGGAGTTTATTTCTACATCTAGTCCCGAGTCTGAAGATTCGGAAATCTTTCGTTTACTAATCGCCTGTTGAGGGATCTTTTCGACGAACCTTTCGGGATCGAACTGCTCCGGATGGTCCCAGTATTTCGAGCTCGTATTCAGTTCATAGTTATTGATGAAAACGACAGTACCGGCGGTCACTCCGTAACCAGACACAACGGTATCCTCTGTGGCTACATGTGGCACTATTGGTGACGAAGAGTATCTCAGAGTCTCATAGATTGTTGCCATAGTATAGGGCATAACTTCCATGTCCATTAAGTTAACGTACCGTTTGCCGCCCTCAGTGATGTGATCGACTTCTTCTTGGATTTTCAATGCTATTTGTGGATTCTTAACAACATAGGCCAATGACAACATCACTAAATTTCCAACGGCCGAATGTCCACCCAGGAAGTCCTCTAACATAAAAATGATCGTGTCTCTTGAGACATTTTTGTCCTCAACCAGACTTTTAAGCAGAGCATCGGTGAAATCACGTTCCGGTTCATCCAAATCGATGTTGCGTTCGCGATCGTTGATCACACGCTCAAGAATGAATTTGCGAATACCCGTCGACCAGTCGATGATCCTCTTGATGTGCTTCTTGTAGAAGGGAGCCAACCATGGAAGGAAATCAACAGCATATCCTTGATTGATTTCCCAGAAGATTTCATCGAAGAACAAGACGATATTCTGGAATTCGGTGTCCTCGTAGTCGAAACGCACTGAGCACATGTACTGGCTGAACATATTGGCGCAAGTTTGCTGAATGGTCTGTTTGATTTCGAATTCCTTGCCGGGTGTGATTCGTTCGTTGAGTACATCCATGAACTCCTGCATTTCAATGCAACCCACATCGCTCATCTTTGTGAAGTATGAGGAGGAGTCGCGTGGCGAGCAGTGACGACGAGCCAGATTGCGACGCTTTTGTTGCAGTTGAGACCAGTCGCAGAGTGCGAGCGCTGAAAACGATAAGAAATGGAGGATTTGGTTAGGCAGGGTTTTTTTTTTTTTCTAAAGAAGCAAGATCAATTGTGTAGTACTTAATACATTCTAAACGAGTGGATAGATTTTACAAGGTAACGATTGTGAAATGGTTTTTTCGACTACAACGTATTTGGACCGTGTAGAGATTAATATTTGCTTATATATTGTTCTGTCGAGTGTTCTTTATTGAATGATAAATATCTCTATTATTTTTATACAATATAATAACTACCTACTATAAACCATTCGTATTAAAAACTCAAGTGCTAATACTACAGTATTATACACTACAGACCGCAAGCTAAGAATAATTATTAGGAAACGTCCAGTCTAACATTTTCTTATATTAACCCAATGAATTTCGTTCGAGAAGTTGAAAGTGTGGATTTATAATTCTTGTTCACAATTTCGTTTTTTAATTGTCTAGGATTTGATAGTCATGCATGATCTGGAATAGGATCAGCATTTTTTTTTTTTTGATGGTTAGATTTTGACATTAATATTGAGTTATTCTAACGCAAATGCAACGATCATGTTTTTCACGTGAACATTTTTATTAATTTTTTTTTTTATTAATTATATCCCTCGCCCAGTTGGCTGACACTGCGACCTGAAAGATCTATTGTATCAATTGGGGAGAGGTTATTCTAAGAGACTAGTGACCTCCCCGATGAAGGTCAATAAGTCCTTAGTAGCAGATTGCGTTATGTCTGCTGGCGAACGAGTCTCTCGATTAAAGACACGTTTTCTTAACCAATGAAGAGCCGGGCATTCACAGAGGATGTGTTCGGAGGATTCGACATCCACATTCACGTGAACATACCAAACGTATGAAAATTCCCACGCTAAAACCTAAAACCTAAAAATAATTATTTTCAAAATAATCAGATTTTTTTTTTTAAATAATTATAGTTTATTTAAGAAACTTAATCGATTGAACAAATTAATGTTTAATATAAGGCTTTTGTGAGAGCTTTGAAAAAAGTTTTCTTAAAATGTATGCTGCACCACTCTTTCTTTAACGTTCTCTCAATTCGACTGCGAAAAGTAAAATACTAAAAAAATTCATTCAATGTAAAAAATATATCTCTGCAAAATTGTGGGTACCAAAAAAACTAACATGTCACAGCTTAGCCAGCACATTTCTTAAACATTTTAAATTCAAAAACAAGAACCGTTTGCAAAAAAAGAGCCTGACTAGCAAAAAAAAAAAAAAAAGCACACTAGGTATAGTTTGAGAAATATAGAGAACAATAATTTCCATTTCCAATATAGGTATAGGTACTTACAATTATTCCGATCACCGCCAAACAATTTATGGTATCGCAAAAAGTCCGGACGTCCACCGAAAAATTTGCCATTCTGATTCAGCACTTCTCTAATAAGTTCTAAGTTGTTCACCACCAAACAGCGGGTTGTGCCCAGAGTCAACGAGTACGCATCACCAAACTGTTTTGAAAGCGCAGTCAATCCCTCAAATGGCACATCATATTTAGCCATCATTGTCAAATTTCCCAACACTGGCCAAGGCATCGGTCCTGGCGCTTGTTTATATTCCTTGATCGTTGTCTCATTACTCCGGAACGATTGACCCTTGCCAGGCAGTGAGGTTGTAATGACTCTAGCCTTCCGGACACATTCGTAGATCACCCTTAAGTAAGCACCGAGTAATATGATCACAATGATAAACGACAGAATGTCAAAAACTGTCAATTCCATGATAAATGTATTTTTCCGATTATCGTAGCTGACGCTCGTTTGGTTTAATTTGGAGAATAAAAACAACACAAAAAAAAAAAAAAAATGCACTGTTTACAGATCGTTCAGGGGGGCCGGGCCGGTTCAATAAAAAAATGTTCAGTGTAAAAAATTCTTGCAACTTGACACTTTCTTCCAGATGTTCACTAAAGATACTCTCCAGATATTAAGTGTGGTAGTAGTTCTCACTTTGAAGCGCAGCTAAAACCAAACCCTATCGTATCAAGTAGGAAGGCTGACAGACCAACTGACAAACTATGGTAGGCTGACGGTTTTCCGTGCCTTTTCCAAGTTACCAAAAATTCTTAACTGAACAGTTTAGGTTCTTGGTGAAGGCTTTTATAGGTGAGAGAAGGCGCACTTTACTTTACTTCATTATACTGTACAGCGACCACACTACGACAAACATCGAACGACGACGACGGCGACGACGACGACGACGACGACGATGATGATGACGATGATGACGACAACAGCAACGACACGAGCCAGCCCAGAACAGAAGCTAAGAAGAAGCCGAAGCCGAAGCCGAAGCAGAACAAAAACAAAAAGAAGCATCAATCGGCGGCAAGCGAGCGATCCCACTGACCAGTTTCACATGGTTTTGGTTTAATTTCCTTTTTTTCTTTTCCTGAGTATTAGTATTTTCATTTTGATAGTAGGTAGAAGCGTAGAAGTACGAGTACACGCTCTCCGCTGAGGTGTACTTCTACAGTTCTACTTGGTACACTTCGCCGGCAATGTGTATCGTGGCTGCGCACATTTACATTTGCCGCTTACGTTTGCTGCTGGGTGGTTGTGGTTGCTTTCTTGTTTCCCGCAACGACAATTTTTTCATCTAACGCCCGCCGTATGATGAGCATCAATCCGTTGGAGGCGCTTATAGTCAATTAGATGCTCCATCTACTTCCGATTCCGCACTAGATAATGCGCTCTGTCTTGATAGGGATGACTGATTTTTTTTTTTTTTTTTTTTTTTTTGATTGTGATCACCACTCAGATGAGTAATAGATGCAGAAACGAGTACTCGTAGATATATACTTATACAAAGGTCCGTCTGTGAATTGTTGTGAAAGTATTTAGCACGAACTTTTATTTTCGCGTTAATATTTTTCATTTTCATATTCATTTGCATTTGCATTTTCCAGGGAAAATAAATCACCAATAGAGAGAAAAAAAAAAAAACAAATAGTGGAAAGCGTGCGCTGGAATAGGATGGAAAGAACTGCTGCAAATCACGGTCGGGTGGCTTTCCTGGCAGTGTGTTTTCTATTGCCGACTGTTAATCTGGTTAATCTGGAAATTTTAGTCAGATTATGTTATAGATAGTGGTTAGATGTACTTGTACATGTAATAGATCGGTAACTTGGGGTTCGTGACTGTCTTAGCGCGGTTATTGTTCTGGTGAGCAGATTTTATGGGAGCTTTAACCGCAGTGAGAACTCTGATGCATTGAAATATGACGTGCTGGTGAATCCATGCTGCTTATATACTGCTCTATATCAATGTAGTAAAGGAATGGTGGGTGTTCGTGCGGAAGGTTTAATGGAACCATCTTAGGGATTGTTATAGAAAACAGCCTTCGGCCCTAATTTATGTGGGTGCGTAATGATTCCTAGATCCTTGCACTCGACTTGCCTTTCAAGATCAACTATATTTACCATTTATGTACACATGAATATATCTGTTGGTCTTCTCGAAGTCATTGGTTCTGTATGTTTTTTTTTTTTAAGGGCCGACGGCCTTCTACCACATCGCGTGTGTGGACTCTATTGCATGTTTGTTTTAACTGAAGTTTCTCACCGTAAGCTCTGTCGTCACTTCAAGTAGTCGGGTCACTGTCATGGCTATAGGTTTTTGAACTGTTGGCATACAAAGATATTCGTTGCAGATAATTGTTGTTGTCAAAGCGATGACGCGCTCTCGTCTCGTTACGAGAAACTGAGTCGGATAGGGTAGAGAATCTGTTTTATGTTCTTCGTAAGGGATGCTGGTTCAGGGCCGGTACCACATTTTCTTTTTGGTCAATATAGAAGAGTTATTATCGACTATTTTTGTTATGTTTGAGGAGACTGAACTAGACTGTAACTTTACCACTGAGTTACTAGCTTTGCACGCCTTCCGTCTGAAAGAAGATAATTTACAAAGTTACGTGATTTGTATACCGTCGGGAAGTGGTTTTCCACAATTGATTGAAAGAGTGTCTACAGGTAAGGCCAGATCAATCTACGTCGAGAAAACATCTTTTAAAGCCATTTGGACAGTGCAAGCGAACTTAATTTTTGATCACTAGATATAGGGCCTTTTGCTGGGACCAACACGTCGAAAGCCTGGTTTTTCTATCGGGAACGTTTTATCGTTTGAAGAGCATTGCAATAATTAAAAGAACGTTTTTCCACAGAGCGCATTAAGGCTGACACCGAAAGAGTGGTTTAGACTAGAAGTAAAATAAATCGTATACACCCAAAGGCGGATCCAGGATTTATTTCTGGGAGGGGCACAAAAGCCAGATAGGTGATGAGTCTACCCCATAGTAGGTATTGCATTTGAATTTGTCTTTGGGATTCATTCTTTATCAAAGGCATACAAAAATAACAAAGAATAAAAAACACTTTTTATAATGTTTTAATAATGAAAAATTATATGGTTAATAATGACAGTTTTTTTTTTTATGTTTTCTGCTGAAGATATCCAGAACTTCTTCAGGGTTCATCTATGAAGCAATGTCTTGATGGATATGCATTACACCGCGTCTCTACGAGTCTGAATTATGTCAGACTTTTAAGTCAGAAGTCTTGTCCGCCATTGTTGCATTGCTTTGGTTGGGCAAATTGTGTTACGACATTTCATTTCACAAGATGCCATCAACGAAGAAACAAGTGAAGGTGGCTCTTGCTTTGAAAGCATTAATAGACCTAGAAAAATTGGAAAATCAGATGTTAGCCGAAAACAAAAGAAAGCACAGATTATGGGTACATCCGTTTCTTCAGAAGAGAGAGCTAGACGATTTGGAAGCGCATTTGTTAAAAGATGTTTTGTGGGACAATGCATAGGATATTTAGGTATGAAAATAACAATTTTAAATTATACTAGATGCCGTCATAGAAAGCGATTGGTTCCAAATTGCCAAGAATTTTGACAAATTCTGTGACTTTGCTCATACACTGGGATAGACGGAAAACATATCCTTAAAGGCCAAGTTACTTTGACGCCATATTTCTTCACTTTGCGAAAATCTAAAATCAGCCATAATTGCATCCGCGCACATGTATTACCGAGAATTACCAAAACAAAATGATTTTTTGCTGTCAAACGCTGGTCTAGACTTCAAATGTCAAATTTCAGTCAGAAGATCTGTCTGCAGAGATGGCAGGAAAAAAAGTCAGACTGAAAAGTCTAGATTTCTGCCGTGTCCACAAAATCGCGGTCTACACGAGACACATTGTTGTCGTGACTGAAGTCTTGACTGAAATTATGTCTCGTGGAGACGCGGTGTTAAGGCTAGTCCATTCGGGCGATCTACTCTCATATTGCTGTGAAGATATGTCTTTAACCGGCGTAAGGTGGAGAAAAATCTTTCGGCAGTTCTGGTTGTCATAGGAAATGTGCACAATAATTGACAAAGGGTTCTTATGTTTGGCAGAGCCGTTGCTTTTTTATAAGCTTCTGCTGGTGACTTAGGAATATTTTCTTTCATCGGTTACCAAATTTGTAACTCTCCCTTCAAAACTAAAATACAAGGTAGATCCTCTTTATATACTTCACCGCCTGGCAAAACTGAGATAGTAACTTTTGCAGCTGAGCTCTAGGAAACCTAGACGACATTTCATTTAATAAATAAACTAGAAAAGGTATATACATACTTTCACGCTTGTGCCACAAGATTCCCATGTGTTTCTAGGTAGCGCAGACAGATTTGGGTAATTTTTCGTCTTGATTTCCATGGAAAAGCGATTTTTATTTCGCACATACATAGGCACACTTCGCCTGTTTTGACTATGGAATGAGCAAGCAGTAATAATGCAGTGCTCTGGGGGGGCCCGTGCCCCTGTGCCAACCCCCCCCCCCCATACCCTGGATCCGCCCTTGTATACACCATCTCTTCCGATTTGGAAGTGATGGTTGAGGAAAACATATAGATGTGCATTTTCCTATAGTGAAAACCAAAGTCTGATGGTTGGAGCTTAAAGGTCTACTCCGTCTTATTTAAAGTCATTGGCAAATGGGAAATAGGCCTTTGAGCTAATATATCTACATATATAAAAATACTCGTAATTCATCAACTGAGAACGTCTTGGCCGATTTGGCTCAATTTTCAGTTGTTCGTTTTATTACTAAGAGAAGGTTTGTACGAAAGAAAATTTTGTTAACACCCTCCGGAAAAGTCGGGGAATTGGAAAAATTAAAAATTGATGTTTTGTATGGAATTTTATGTGGGATTGTTACCGAATGGCTTTTCGAATGGAAAAATAGAAAATTCTTAGTAAAAAGGTCTTAATTTTGGAACAGATTTTTTTTTTGCCGAAATTTTGCATTTTACTGTATTATTTGGATTTTTTGACGACGTATGCCTATGATCGGGATGAGCTGGCCGAAAGAGTCCGAACAAATGTGCTGCAGTTGAGTGCCGAGCAGAAGAACGTGTATACCTACGATTCGCAGATGAAGGTTGTTGACCATGCAACGGGAGGCATTTACTTTGTCGATGGTCACGGTGGGAAATGAAAGGCATTCGTCATTTCGTTGATTCTGCCACCCCACCTGTATAAAAGTGCGCCAAATTTGTTTCCTGAGGCCTTATATGCAGTTAGTATTTCGGGAGGGGAAACAGCATCGATAGCGCCTTACCGAAGTAAAATTGTTACTTAGGCGGTCAAGATCTCAAATTGCGTTGGCTGTCGCATCCTCTGGCATTGCTGTCACATTGTCGAAAGGCGGTCGAACTGCACATTCCGCTTTGAAGCTGCCGATGAATCTTCTCACGGTTGACTAGCCAACGTGCTTCCACTGCCTAAAACTATAAAAATCTCGAATGGATTAGTGAGCGTGCAATACTAGCAGCGAAGAATAAGGACGTCGATAGCTTAAATTTCATTATTCAAAATCAAATCGCGTGACCGACCGCCGAAGCGACCAACTATCCGAGGGAATTTTCGAACTCGACTGATGTGCCAGGAACTCCGCCGCATAATTTTTACAGCTGAACGTGGGATCGATCATAATCGTGATCGTGTTGCGGAATCTGAATCATCTGAAATTGTGCAACGGTACGCGGTTGTCCGTCGAGAAACTGAAGAACAATGTGATTCCAATTAGCCATCATCAAGGGCAATTTCAAAGAAGACGAAGTCCTTATCCCACGAATTCCGATTATTCCAACTGATCTTCCATTTCAATTCAAGCGGATTCAATCAATAAATCGCAAGGTCGATCGTTGGAAGTCTGCTGGATAAATCTCGAATTTCTCTGTTTTTCGTACGGTCAGCTGTGCGTTGCCTGTTCGCGTGTTGGTAAACCGTCTTCGTTGCTTGTTTTTGCACCGGAAAACAAATCGAAAAACATTGTTTATCATATCGCTCTCTACTGATTTCGATTCCATTCGAATAAATTACATTGAAATTTGAACTATCTGTGTTTTATTATCACTCTGGAGTTTGCCTGAAGGCGTTAAATTGGGACGAAGTTCGCCGGGTGCGCTAGTAACAAATAAAAATCAGCATAGCAAAAAGTTTGCACCAACTGACAGAAAAAGTATTACAATTCAACTGTCAGGTGAGCACAAAAAGGCCTATAAAAGGTCTCATCATTTACCAACTAAATGTGATGAGTCTAAATTTTCGTACCTTGAAGAGCGCATTCAAATCGGGACAATTGCACCCCAAACTCCTGATCCTGGCATGAAGAGTTTTCGAAACTTCCAGTCTGAACAAATTTTGTTTTCGAAAAACAAAGATCGTATTCCAATTGTCAGTTTAGTCCGCCGCACGGTGATCTATATAATTGCATGTGTATTTAATGGTATCTACCTATGTTTATACTATACCTATACGATACCTACCTCAATTCGATAAATCGGCTGTTTGCTATCCCCTCCACATAACCCATATCGGGTACGACGTCTAGTAACTATTTCATTTAAATAATCCCAGGCCAACTGAAACTTGGACAAAACTATTTGAAAACCTATGTAAACGTGTCGAGGGTTTTAAGTTCCCCTTCTTGGGAAAATCTTGTCATTCGGTTAATTAATTCAACAAATTAGTAACGAGTCTGATCGTGTCGCGTCAACTATTACTATAATGTACAACATTCAAGTCGTTGTCAACAGACCTACTATTCCACACCATCACCGGCCGATAGCGGGAATAGTTTCAGTTTCATTTACTTTCGAGCATATGCCGACTGTGTGGACTATTCCATACGTCATCCAACAGAATCAGGAAACACACGATTACCGTTCAACGTTTTTCACCATCCAACGATCGAGCTCGCAAAAGAAAAACAGTGAATGAAAATAGAAAATCGTGAAGTAATTACCAACACAGGGCGCATACTCTGCCGAATTTACAGTGGAGTAGTGTGTGGACATACGTAAACGAATTTACGTATATTATTATTATATAACAATTTGGTCATATTAAACCACAGTCCTCTGCGTCTGGTTGTTCTTGATATTCTTCACGTCTGGTGGCCTATAAGCGAGCAGTATGGACTGTGATCGTGTGTTGAGACAAGTTGGCCAGTTTCCTTTCAAAATATCTGCCAAAGGTGGAGTGCGGAATAATAATTGAGGATTATGTGTCTCAGACTTGGGTATTTTGAGTGTGCGTCTACACATTTTTATATTTGACTTTTTTTTTTCGTCATTGACAGGGCTGAATATAACTCAGACGGTTAATTTGGTTTTTAAATTCGTCTAAGAATAGGCAAATGGTAAAACATTACTGAAAATTTGAATTTCTTAAGACGTTTTGAAAGGATACGCTCAGCATGCTAATTGGCTATATTTTTAACTCCCCCGAAAAAAAAGAACTTGATTGTTACTGAGGTGAGGCAAATATTTAAAAATGGTTGTAATATTATTCACGGGCTGTGAACTACTTGTAGCAATGTCTTCATAACGTATTTGGGCAATCATAACAGGAAACGTAAAGTGCGAACGCTTAATAAAATATGACGCAACTTGAGAATGTTTTTTTTTCCTTGTGTTTTGTGCATTGGCTTAGCGGTTAGTGCGTGTTGAACTACTAATAGAGGGGCCCAGGGTCGATTCCCTAAAAAAAAACCACAAATTCCAACTTAAGGTTTTTTTTATACTGCTTACAGTTAGTGGTTACAGTTACACCTCCACAATAGACGGCTGAAGTAGTAGTTGTTTCGCACCAGACTCCAAAATGACAGTGTTAACATACCTATTTTCTTCTTGTTAAGTTTCATTCATGATGCTCACGAGCTGACTTCAGAAGCCCACGCTTAGTACGCTGCTCGAGCTAAGCTCTCTCCGAAATTCAGCTGAGCTAAATTTAAGCTAATCCCTTTAGCCGAGTAGTACGCAGCTTAAGCTAAAAACAAACTTTTGTTTCAGAATATATACTTCATGTTTCTGTCAAAACTTAGCGCGCCCCTTTAACGGTTTGGCACATTTTCTCAAGCTAAATTTTACCAGATTGTTGTATTCTGCTGCGTTTTTGTGTTATGGAAAAGTAAGCAGGGATGAGCCTTTTTCGACGAGGACAAGGAGTACCTACTTATCGAATCTGAAATGGTTGAATTAAGAGAGAATTAAATTTCGATGGTTGTTTTCTCAAAGAACAACTGTTTTCTGTGATACTTATCCACAGCGTACTTCATGTCAAAATATAGCTAGGATTTTAGCTAATGCTTGGAGAGCTGGTAATATGCTTTCCACACCGAGCCCAAAAGCGGGTTTTCGCCAAAACACACGAAAACTTCATCGAAAACAGAAGTTTTCCCATACATATTTTAGTTTACAGGAAAACACCACGAAAACACGACTTCCAATCGTTGGGTTGTTGGAACAAACACAACTTTTGCAATATCCATCAAATTCAGCAAAATGGCTGACCGAACAAATGTCACAACTCACTTAACCGCAAAAGTTTGCACCGAAGTTTAACGACTAGTGTCTCACAGCTGATTGAAACGTCAAACGTCAAACTAGTTGGTGATCGATGTGAATGCATAGACGAGTTTTCGAGGAAAACACGGTTTTGGGCTTGGTGTGAAAAGTATATAAGACTCAGTTTAGCTCGAGTAGAGTACTAAGCTTAAGAATGGAATAGTACCTATATTATTTGTTTGTGTCAATATCTATGGAAATTTTCTTTTTGGTTTTTTAACGTTTTAGTTGAAGTATTTCGTGTACACTCTCCTACAGTCGTTAAACATTATTTCCAATGCAAGCAGTTTTTCTCCCATACTAACTAATTGTTCACTAAAATCAGCTTCTAAAAGGTAAATGCCACCAATATTATATATTGGGACAACCAAATAATACGATTTTGAGGACTTAATCCAGTGCCAGATGTAACCAGTTAAAAAAACGTTAACTAAGAACCTAAAGCTGTTAAAGTACAATAAAGACAAAAGCACACCAATTGATTCACCATAAAATACTTTTTTCTCATCCACCCAATAGTATTTGCACAATGGAACCATCTTCTCAAGGATAATAAATATCTACAGTCACAAACCGTTGCAAATATAAGCGTAAAATCTTTTCTTATTAGCAACGCGTTGCTGCAGTTTTTTTTTTTTTTTTCATAATTAGCAAGCACTAAAGAGGTTATGACTACTCATATAATAGTTTTGTTTAACGAAACCTAATGTGTTCGATATAGCACCCAACTCGCCCTGGTACTGAAAACCTGTGTTTGACATGACTTCTAGGGCACCCTAGTCTCTGCTCTGAACTAACCCCAGCTAGTTTGTCGGGGCAAGAATTCAGTGCTGAGTTTAGCTGTCATTTAGGACGGGCATTAGGGAAATGAAGACTGATTAAACAGGAGATAGTTTTAAATGCCTGCAAATTGGAACAAGGATATATAAAATTGAGATTGGTAAGTCAGTCCACATTCGTGCTGTACACCTTGTAAACGAGTCTCTATATTTCGTAGTACGACCGAAAATAGGCTTAAGGGTGAACATATATGTGAATTCCTTACATGGTGAGTTTTACGGTTGAATTGTTGAGGTGGAGGAATACAGTTGGCAGTTTCATTAGAGCAATGATTGGTAAAATAACGACAAGTGAGACCAACGCAACATTTCTAAATTTGAACGCTTTTCTACTTCGTTTGTAACGGGTGATTTTTTAAGAGGTTTAGAACTTAAAAAAAAAACACAAAAAACACAAAAAATTTGAAAAAATGAATGAAATATTTATTTGAATCGATAGTTTGAACCTTGCAATTTAATGTTTAAAGATAATTTCATGCAAATGTTGACCGCGGCTGCGTCTCAGGTAGCCCATGCGCTGAGTCCAATTTTGGCATACTCTTTCACACATATCGGCCGGTATCTCACGAATGAATGCATGGATGTTGGCTTCCAGTGCGTCAATCGAAGCGGGCTTGTCCCTATACACATTAGCCTTGACATACCCCCACAAAAAATAATCTAATGGTGTCAAATCGCACGATCTAGGCGGCCAATTGACCGGCCCGAAACGTGAAATTATCTGTTCACCAAACTCGCCTCGCAATTGCGCCATTGTTTCGCGTGCTGTGTGGCATGTGGCACCGTCTTGTTGAAACCACATATCATGCAAGTCAAGAACTTCCATTTCGGGCAAAAAAAAGTTTGTTATCATCGCTCGGTAGCGTTCACCATTGACAGCAACGCTGCGATTCGCATCATCTTTGAAGAAATATGGCCCAATAATGCCGCCGGCCCATAAACCGCACCAAACAGTGGCTTTTTCGGGATGCATTGGTAGCTGTTGCAATGCTTCTGGCTGATCTTCACTACAAATGCGGCAATTTTGCTTATTTACGTACCCATTCAACCAAAAATGAGCCTCATCGCTGAACACAATTTTTCGAAAAAAGCGCGCGATGAACATTTCGAACCGAGCACGAATTTTGATAGTAAAATTCAATAATTTGCAAGCGTTGTTCATTTGTAAGATCCATGGTTAAATTGCAAACCAAACTGAAGCTGTTTGACAGTGACACAAGGTACTAAACACACGTCAGCTGTCAAAACCGGTGTTGCCAAAACCAAACCAGCTAAAAAATCACCCGTTATATGGTCATCCCCACTAAGTGTCATGAACATACACCGAGCAACAGAATCATTTAACTTTCGGTGATGCAAATGCCATTCATGGGTGGCTGTAGATTCCGCTTTAGAGACAGTAGACAGCATTCTGTTTAAGAAGAACTGAATTCCACTCTACTAGCTGAACCCCATTTGGTAATGCTGTCATGGTCGGGATTTAATGAGCTTAGCATACGTTTGCCTTTCAAGTTCTACCGTCGAAGAACAGGGGATTGACGTGAATCCAGACACGAGTATAAAAAACTGTCAGTAATGTCAACAGTGAAGGAATAAATTACATTATAAGTTTTAGACAGAAGATTATTTATGAAAATGAGAGAGAGAATGAGAACAAGCGTTTGTAACCATCTTGAAACCATCCAAAACAACCCGAATTAAACCTTCAGGAAGGTAGTTCCTAATCTATTGAATAAGAGCAGGTGCATCGACCTCATTAGTACGCAAAAGAGCACTCTGTCAAGCGCAACAATCTGCGTTTAACTATATGGAGAGATGAAGAGATTGGTTCAATTTCTCGGTGAGATAAGCCATCAAATCACCAGTGGATATATTGCCACAGAAAAAAAACTGCCGGTCATAGAGGAGCTTCTGTGATTCAACATATTTCATAAGCTGACGATTTACGAATAGACGTAAGTGCTATGGGTCGGTAATTGGTGGGAGAAGAAGAATCGCCTTTTTATTTTGAGACGGAATGGACAAATGATGTGTCATTGTTAATGAGCTTTGGGATCGATCAACAGGCCGAATTCTTTATGTTCTTAATAAATGACCAAACGTTTTTACTACCTATGAGACATTGTATAGTATTTTATTCTTCAACTTTTGGTCATAGACAAATTGGCACTTTATTGAATCAATTTAATTGGTTTGACGACGCAATTTAATATGATTTCTCTATCATTTCTTTACCGCTATGATTTATCTCTCATTTTGTCCACAATTAAGGAATGTGGTCAACCTTTGAAGTGCGAGATTATCAACCGTCCAAATTGGCACTTAATAGAGGGCATTGCAGTCATTTCTGGGGCTTGTTTGAACTTTTTCCGATTTTCCTCAGATGGATCGGCTATATGTACGAGTACGACCGAAAATTTAACTCTCTTCACCCGAATAGCCCGTTTACAGCTCGAGACGTACCACGCGTTTTCTTTCGGTTTGATATTCTTTATCCTAACGAATATAGGATTTCATGCAGCGGCATCCACGTCGTTATCGAGGAATCATATAACGACCAAATAAGGCTTCTAAAGAAGTTGTTTAGCCCGCCCAAGTTGACTCTATAGTATTGCCATACAGTTCTTTTCGCAGCTTTTTCTTTAGCTTTTTGGTCGGAGTACGAGATGTAAGCTGATAAAGTGCAGAGTGATCACACGAGCCTTCAATAGAGTATTTATTCAAGTTGGAGGTAAGAAACTAGTCCAATGTGTTAACATTTTGAACGTCATCAGGTAGGAATACGTGTTTGGCTAATTTGCGAACCAAACAATTTGATTTCCTTTTTTTTTTTGTATGCAACGTCTTATTGCAACTGACAGATAGTGCAAATCCTTTGGTATGCAGCAGGCTAAAAATCAATGAGCAGTCGTGCTGTAGGATAGCAGATATTCCTTATCAAATTGTCTATATAGCCAAAGTGCTTTATATTTGTTTTGCTCACTTTATTAAAATAAAACAAAACAAAATAAAAGTCGGTATTCTTAAGTTATAAACAGACCAAGGCTGTTTGTGTGACCCTATACCGACTGGACGGTTTAATCACTCGATTATAAATTACATGAAATAGGTGCGATTGGAGAAGACGTTTCTCGGATGAAAGAAATGGCACGACTGTCGTGTCTCCTCTAAATATCAAAAGAAATATCGTAAATAGAATTTTTTAAGTAGGTTAACATTAAAGTCTTATCGTCGTTTTCAAGGTCAGAAATTCAGAACAACAATAATGCATTAAATAGATACAGACCTCCTGTAGTATCGTATAATTCATATCATATATGTATGGGAATAGTGAACGAGTTTTGTCTCTTCAATCGTAATCGTTACCTTCATTGACTGTCCTTGAGGCTTAAATAACTTCTTTACCACGACAAAGCAGGCTGTGTGTTTTGTTTTTTCTTTTTCCTTTTTTTTCTCAGAATAGGTTACGTATTTAGGCGCCAAATCTGATATACCTAATTATTATGTGGTCCTTGTTGTTATATTCTTACTTAATATGAGAAAAGTACGAATAAAATTTTGAGTGGATGGTAACTTTTTTTTTTTAATTTGGGTGAGAACATAAATTAAGCAAAATGTTTACAGAACCTTAATGGGTGGCTTCTCACAACCAATATTTTCTTAAAGTTGTTATTTTTGGAGCGAATGGAATGGAAAAATCAGATAAAACATTAACAATTTTTATACAGATCATACAGAAATATATGACGTATTTATTGCACTCCAGTTACTTCACATAATCTCCCTGTGATTCTACCGAATGGTTCTCTAGAAATATTTCCAAATTTTTCTGTAGTAAAAAGCTGTTCACATCCAAACCAGGTTCCAGGCAGTCCCTATTTTTATTCTGTTTCCCCCTAGCTATTCTAATACGTAAATTTGTTACTTCTTTTTCAAATTCAGATCATGGTTAACATAATAATAACGTGTGCTTTGGATAATAATTTCGATTTGGATTTCTTTTTATATTTATATCTTAACATTATTAGCTTTTATTATATTTTTTCTGAATGTTTTTTTTTTTTTTCTTCCTGAAATCATGTTCTTTCTTTTTAACCAGTTGATAACAAATATATTAAATATGCTAAATTGAATGTGGAAAGTCCCACACGTTCCTTTGTCCAGTAAAAGTTCAACTCCCAAAAGAGTTGGTAAGATTTCTTTTTATTTTTATTTTTATCTACTCCACAAAAAGGTTCGCTAAAATTCTATGAGCAAAGTAAATTCAATAAATTACTTTATGCAAATCATTGAAGTAAAAACGATACAAAAATCCTAATCAAGCAGCCCAAGAGAATCGCAATAAAGTTCTTTTTTTATGTTACCATCTTCTTTGATAAGGGAAAAACAAAAAAAAAAAACCTTAAAATATTTAGAGGAGTGGACAATTATTGTGCACAACTTATAGCGGGAAAGTATTTATAGTTGTATTATTTTTTAAGGGCAGCAATTATATAAAATTTGAATTATAAAATGACAATTATTAAAGATTCAGGTTAAGTCAATTACACCATTAAAGAAGTACAACTAACAGTTCATCCTTCTGATATACTCACAATTACATACAGAATTGACATATATTTAAGAGTTTAAGTATAACTGCTCTAAGAAATCTGCTCAGTTCACTCGATTCCGCATATAATTGTTAGGTAGGTATACAAGGATATACTTCTGTCTTCGGTGTTTGAATTTCTTGATAGGAAGAAGTAGTATCCCAACTGCAAAGCGTATTGTATTCGACGAAAAATTAATGTAAAAATATCGAATCAATTCAGTGCAAGTTACCTACTGAACGAAAAAAAAGAAGCAGGTCAGAGGCGTAGGTATACTACTTACTTGGAAGCGAAAACAGTTTTATTAGGCTTGGTTTTGTGAGCTTCGATCTCAGCAAAGCAAAGTAAAGTAGGATTTTCAGCACGCTAATTACAACAACTACGCTATACTTGACACTTCGATACTCGCAATGGTTGTTGGAATTGCATGCTGAAAATCCTACTTTACTTTGCTTTGCTGAGATTGAAGCTAAAAAAAACACGGCTATTGAATAATAATCTGAATATGAATATGGTATAGTTTGTACTTAAATGAAATGAGAAAAATGAATATGACGGGAAACAATGAATTGAATGCTTATTGCAACAAATAATGCAATAGAAATACATTAATTTAAATCAATGTTCAGCTTCTTGTACAAATTTGATATCATCAACAATAGGTGTGTTTTTTTTTTAGCTTCGATCTCCTCAGAAAGTAGGATTTTCAGTAGCAACTATTGCGTGTCTCGAAGTGTCAAGTATGTCAAATGACATCGAAGCTCAAAAAACAGGCCTAATGACGGAAACGGATAGAAAAAGCAAATTGCCAATAGGCCTGTTTTATTGAACATATATCTCTTCAAAAATAAATAGGTAGAAGAACGCTTGACACCACTCAGAGTGATATTCATGATAAAGTATTTTAATCATTTTTAGTTTCCAGGCTAAATTCTTCGAACTCACAATGGTGAAATTTTCCATACAAAATTGCATATTGTGACCTACAAAATATATAAGCTGAAGGTTAAAAATGGTTATTGGTAAGGCCCATTATATGTATCTAATTTCACAGTTATTCTATTAACCGGTCATTGAGAGAGAATGGCGCTGGTTTTAAAAAGAGTTATCTACAGCTGTCCAACTTTAATATTGAACTGAAACAATAACTCCACATCAATCTTATTGATTTAACAGGTATATAATAAATGAATAAATAGTTGGCGCAACAGGTCCGTATGGACCCTAGGCGTAGAGTTTTTTATTTTTTGAACGAATGGAAGGGTTCTACAATCTTATGCCGATTCCAAACGGCTAATTGAGAAGCTCTTTCAAGACAGTTAGTTATACTCTCGGATGTTTGTCAGACATTCAGTGCAGTGGAAAAAAAAAAAAAACAATGGAGCTTGGGATTCGAACCTGGGGCCCCTCGCTTAGTAGTCCAACACACTAACCACTACAGGGTGGTATAATATCTTACTATAATTGTTTTGTTTGACAATTTCCACAACTCGAATTCATGTTGACGATGTACTTCTGCATAAATATTAACGGTATTTCGCAATTAACATTATTTGTTTGTTTCTGCATTACCTACCTAAGAGAACATGCAAATTTTCAACTCGAAAAGAAAGAAACAATATATGTATAGGTAAGTACCTACCGAATTTTATTACACCATAACATCATTACTGGCTTACTTAAGAAAACAGTCACAAACAATGACATCAGTGAAAAGAAATACGAAAGTAATGCATGTCTAACTACTTATTCATTCCGAACTCTCGCTGTCTATAGGGACTCGTATTTCTTGCCAGTTTTCCGTTCCCATGGTATGTCAAACATTAAACCGAAATCTCATCTTCATTATCGATGCAGTACCTGTAAATTTCGATTAGAATCCAGTGTTCCCCTATTAAGCCTTTCATGTTGTCAACGGGGAGAATTACAAATGTAATTGCACGTGTCACTGACGATAGACGTAATATATGCCCCCGTCCACCAGCCACAACTTACTTTGTTTGAACTTGAAATAGTAACAATAATCGAATCACATCCATTTAGGCTTGTCCATTTCGCGCTGTGTCGTCTTCATGGTCGACGCCATCGTTATCATTGCCATCGAACTGTCACTTCAACGTAGGCAGATTTTAAAATCCCGATCGAAATCATTTTGTGCAAATTTGTGGGCGATCAAAGTCAAGAAGTTCGGGAGCAGTAAGTAGCATAAAATAAATAAATTATGCAAAACTCTCGGAAACGACAAACGAATGACAGCCGCAGCAACAGCCTCAAAGCAGACAAAATTTGATTTAATGCTTGTCAGGTACCTATCACTTCAATGTTTTTTCACTAGGTATGTTTTTTTTTTTTTTTTCTTTTTTTCTTTTGCAGTTCTTTTGCGTAAGCCTATTGAAGCGTCATCTTTTGTAAATGATATAGGCACCAAAATAAATTTCAGACCTTTTTGCAATGCGATTTTATTATGTCATTGGCTAGGTGCGATCAGTTTTATACTGTCTTTATCGGTTTAGACTCTTTGCTCAAAATTCCCGTTGCTTTTGGTTAATAAACAGATAGATACCTATCTCTTCCGTGGAACGTTTTAAAGGAGAAGGAGAATTGAAATCGAATCTGACATGTTTGACGATTTATTTTCTTATTGATATTAGCATAACATCTGTATTCTGTATAGGAATGAAAGTTCTAGCCCAAAATGTATATGTATACCACGCCTTTGACACAAGGTATCGAGACGAGACACGTATGTTAGCTTAAATTGTCGACGGCAATTGAAGATGTCTGCACAAATTCACTTGTTCAAGTTTTACTACTCTAATGGGAAAGACAGCGTTTACTATTTTGCCAAAGCCGGTCAGACCTCGTCCGTGAGACAATAAAATTCAGAGCAAACGTCTACGAAATCTAGCATTAGACTTCGAATTCTGACACATTTAAACGGATGTCAAAGAAATAATTCGAGTTAATGGTTTTTGATTTAGATATAGGTAGATTGCATGTGGGCTGTATGTAAACATTGAATTGACAAGGCACATTTTGCATGTGTGCTTAGAAAATCATATTATTTTGCTTAAAAATATTAAAGCATTAACGTTTTACATGCTTTTGAGGTGTCAAATAAAATAAAAGCCTAATTCTCATCTTGCTATTTAATGCAGCTGGTTTTATTGTCACTAATCACTTTCAGGCTAAAGGTAAATGCTTCTTCAAATGTGAAATGATCAACACTGTTAGGTATTTAATTCAATTCCTAGAATGCCAAATTTAGTCAAGAAGGAACTTGAGAACTTCAATCCAAAAGCATTGTGTATTCAAATCTATTTTCACAATAACAGAAATTCATTTAAAAAAAAATTATTAAAATAGGTCATAGCTAAAGTTTAAAGCTTATATAATTGTTACCTACACTTTCATGTGCGAATTATGAAAGACAAAATTACCTTAATCTGAATTCCGCGTCTTTTAAATACAAAATCTGGCCGAACTTTTACTGTTGGTTGAACGTATCCCACTTCCATATCGTTCACACATATTTTGCGTAGCAAATTGTAATAAGGGTGGTAAAGGCTGGTAACCTTAATCGCTTATCAATTCCTACCAGTGGCCCCTGACAATAGGTAATTTATTGAATAATTCTTTACGTTGTGTTTTTTGAAAAAAAAAAAAAAACTTAAGAATCACTTTACTTGAAATCTTAGCTATACCAAACTGATAGCCAATCCTTCGCACTTTTATATGTATTATTCTTGGAAAGACTTATTACTGTTATTACAAACGTATTTTTTCTTCAAACGACTTTTTGCTGTGAAACTAATTCTATATTTTTTTTCCAGATTTAGACAACAATTATAACTAAATATGGTTTCCTCTTATTTCTCGAATTGTGCTGCAGATCGTCCCTGAGCTCGCATTTTCTTAAGTCAGCCACATTTAAGAGCTGTCACATAACAGTCATGAAATTCTTGAATTGATTTGTGGCCTACCCGCTACCCCCTTATAAACGTCAACAACATGATTGTGACCGATCAAGGACAATCAAAACTGAAACACAATATGACATCCAGCTGTCAGATTTACTAAAAGATTCTTGAATGTCCTCGTTCTTTGTTAGAAAAGTAAGGATTGCTTGTAAGTCGTGTGTTAGAAATCTATGCAACTTGATTAACAAAATATAAGAAAATTTGGGTTTGTATTAAAAATATTGCATCGCCGACAGAAAATCGATTCTTCCGACTTAATTACAATCAGGTTATCATATCCCTATAACAAACCAAGTGTGTTATTTAAACTAAACTAAAATTCTTTTTTGAGAAGTCATTTTGTATTTTTTTTTTCTGACTGGGTCGTTTTGGATTTTCATTCTGAAAAACTTCCAACATTTGTCGGGCTTTCCAATTTATTCGACAGGTCACCGTCAAAGCGTGTTCAACTTCAAATGCTTGCAACTTTCGATCGCTGTAAGCAAAATGGAAACGAAACATCATTTCGACAATTTAAAGGATCTAAATTTTTCAAAATAAAGTTCTACTGTCACACTTAAAAGTAAAACCATTTTCCATTCATATTGACCTTGAATTGTGACTTGCGGTACCTACACATTCCACGTGTTTCATGTGAACTTGCTGCTGATTTTTAACTTTTTTATTTTATCTTTTGTTCTTTAAAATAATTAGCATTTTGCGAGGGAACGGAATACATTTCCATATTCATTGTTGACAACTGAAGAGGAATCGATCTCGATTTATTTATTTTAAAATGAAGATGTTATACCATCTTCATTGAGAATACTTTAGGCGTTTGCAAAAGAAATAGGTGGCTGTCGAAAATCATATATATTCGTGCTTTTCAGACATCCTGCTGATTAAATTGATATTGAAATCAGATATATCTGTAAAGTGTATGGAGTGTTGGGAATGATTTGATTCAGATTAGGCTCAAATACGAAGAGATGACGTAAGAAGAATGAGAGAAATCTTTTGTTTTATTCGGGGATGAGACATCAAAATCGTATTAATGCAGGAAGTAGGTGATCACTGATTTTGAATAAATTCTGTTTCGCATTTTGTTAATCAGCAATCAGCACGTGGCAATAAAGGGTGTGGGAGGTTTTGTTTATTCAGGTGCCTTGATAGATTGGACGTTGTTAACTGTAGTGACTTTCAGATTCTCTCAATCTACGTAGATGGTCACATTGTGTAGGAAATTCATTCAGTTTTGGAGCTTCCCTTTCAACTCATCCCTGAACAAGTACTAGTTGCGTACGTACATACTTATCAATTCATACAATTCGTAGTTGTGTGGTATTTTATGTATGATTGAAGAAGGTATGACGTAGGTATAAGAGTAATGCCTGTATTCGAATGGAATTTGATTGAATGGGAGTATTCAAGATAGTTAGATAGGCAAATGGGCTTGGCCACAGCTTCACTTACACAAGCCGAAGTAATTGTCAGAGACAAAAAAGAACAGAAGTCAGCTGATCTTAAAGTTTCCATGAATCTTCGAAGCGGCTTACGTCAAGGTGCGATTGTGATGAGGTTGCCGCTCGTGACCATGACCATAATAGGAATAAGAACAAATTATCAGAAGTATAATACAAAACAAACTGTCTGAATATGTGCGAATATATACATAAAAGCTCACTATAGGATGTACAACAAGGATGCACAAAGGTGTAAAGGTGTTTCTCGAACCTTACCCAAGCCTATACAATTCTATAATTCTATAAGGCTTGATACGACATCTTCCCAAACTCTGACGAACTTTTCAGCAAGTTGCGCCACTTCTTTACCCACAAACTGTCTGTGTGCGCTTAAATCAAAGAGTTCATCTGTCAATCAGGAATATAATACTCAACTACTCTCCTTCACAAATTGACCGAATTTCTCTAAAAGAATCTTGGTCTCAGACTGCTCAGAATGCTCCTCTTTCTTATTCGGGAATGGGACACACGATGATAGTGACGTTTCACTGATCGGAAAAACTTTTATCTGATCACATTTCACCGACGAGTTGGTGAATACTTTGTGTATTCTGTGCTGCTGTGTAAAACCCGACCGGTCGGACATTTGCTCCATCATCGCCTCTTGAATAGCGTACCACTTTTAGAAATTTTCACTACAGTCATAAAGGTTAAACGTATCGTATTGAACATTGTTCAGAAGCGTGCTGTCACATTCTCAACACCGACTGTGAATCTAATACTGTACCATGTCCCATGCTCATCCCTGCGATTTTTTTCGGTTCTTGTTCATCGCCTTTTGGTAAAAACGTTTTAATCTCTGGTAGAATTT
Source organism: Cheilosia vernalis (assembly GCA_949126925.1). NCBI lineage: Eukaryota > Metazoa > Arthropoda > Insecta > Diptera > Syrphidae > Cheilosia > Cheilosia vernalis. The sequence goes on along the minus strand of OX421358.1, from coordinate 100,552,547 downwards.
CCCAGTATTATTTCTGCCATCAATACGAGTCCTATCGACCGATTGCTTTATGTGCTCCTTTATTCTCTGACAAGCCGCAGGTCCATTGACCTCACAAACACTTCACAGTGAAGATTGTTTACTAATCTAATTTAATTTTACATGTTGCCCAAGGGTACTATTTCTAAACAATAACTTTTTCTCGCTGACAATATATCACCCAAAGTGTATAATATGTCCCTATAAGGGATTTCAACGAAACATGCTAATTGAGACTGCATCAACAAATTGTGTGTTTTTTTTTTTTTTTTGTCTACAAATTGATGTAAATGTCTGTTGAATCTATAGAGCTAACAATCTCGAGCGCACAGAACGGTCACATCAGTAAATCGACTCCAACAGCAGTTTAAATATGCAATTCGTTGCGAAATTGGGCTAGCAAAAGTGAACATCCAAGAGTCCATCACGATATATGACATAGAATGCAATGAGCTGTCCGACTGCGGCTGCAGCCCTAAATGCAGATTTTTTTAGATTATAGAGAATCGGATGCATCGTCGTCGTGTCGCCGCGGATGTATAAATTTCGAATCTAAACCAGGAAATATTTAAATACGTGTATAAACAGACGTTAGATAATGGATTGACGGCGCGATTTAAAGATGCATGGGGTATTGCAATGCCCGTGTCGTGTCGGTCGGTCGGTATTCAATTGGTCTACAAATGCTAATCGCAAAATGGTTGCATATATGTAGTTGTACAAGGCGACCCAGCCAGCGAATCACGTTTTTATGGAAAATCAATGCGTTCCTAAAACGCGACCGTTATGGGCAGATTCACCTTTTAAGTTCATTAACAGAGCGAAGTGCGTTCCGTGTTGTTGCGTAGCTGATGGGCATGGCGATTGAAAATCAATGAATTTCGCATCCGTATCGGTTCGTTGATTGTATGAATGAATGAATGAAGTGACACTAAGAACTGTTAGATAAAAGTTAATGGTGGCTTTAATAATGGATAGTGGTTTCAGATATCCATTGGCGGTTTATTGTTTTGTCTTAGTTGATAATGATAATGGTTGGTTTATGAGTCTTTGATATTAGTTGGTTCCGTTAGAAATATGGAATTTTGATATTCGACATATTTGATTAGGTACCTATACCTATACATACCTAGTTTGAACGGTATTCGAAAAGGAGCAAAAATAACAGTCTATCGTGGTGTTTGACACACTCGAATTATGCATCTATCTGCCTACATTGTTGAAGCTAGTTTTAAGGTGTGTATGTGTAGTCCAGAGACGTAAGTTAAGTTGCAAATCTTTGTCAATACTCTTGCAGGTGCGAATTATAAACTCGATATAAATAATACAATTTGACACCGAACTAATTGCAGTAGTTTTTATTCTACTGAGGGATATGCGTAAACTATTTTGGCATCAACTGTCACCATTCTTTTTAATGAATTGAGAATAGAATAAGTTCAATATAACCGTAGTTAAGGTCAGATATTTTGGGTATATAAGTGGGAGGCAGCGTTGCCGCCGAAAAATTTCAAAAAGGGGAATTGAAAGGGGTCCGAGCCGAGAAAAAGGGGGTCACCACATAAAATACTAATAACAAAAAATAAAACAGATCAACAAAGTCATTTACTTTTAATAAAAAAAACTAATTTATTCATCACGAAACACTTCTTTTCATATGTTCAAAAAAAGAATGAAATCTTACTTCAACTGAATGAGAAGGGTTAATTTTGATCATTTTTCAAAAAGTAGGGGCCAAGGGTCCTCAGCCTCAAAAAGGGGCCAAACGGCAACGCTGGTGAGAGGATACCCATCAATAATTGTTTAGTGAAAAATTAGACTAGGAACATAATTATTTGCTAATGCATGATGGCCATTGAGAGCGGATCTTAACTACCTACATCTGCATGTGAAAGTAAAATGACTGAGTATGATCGCCGCCGTAGTTAGTTGAAGATTGAAAATTGAGGAGTGAAAAGCCCAGCGTTGTCATTTGTACTGCATTGCTATATTCTGCTTAACTGCATGTTGGAATGATTTTTTAATGTCGTATGTACCTACCTACTAAATCATTATTCTAAAGAATTAGTTTTTTTTTATCCGCACATACCTTTTAATATTATTTCCTTAACTTTATTGAAGAAAATAACTCTTAATTTATATACAATTGCTAGAAAATGTTTGGTTTTAGAGGTAAATTACCAAAAATGTGACTTGGCATCACTCTAAAGAGAATAGCTCGGATGGTTTCATTTGATATTGTACGAATATTTGAACATGCTTATTTTTCGGACCAATTCGATGGGCGGAAAGCAACACTTTTTTTGGCTTAGATGTATTTTTCACGGTAGATCTGCACACAGCTTTTGTTTTTAATCTCGAGATTTTTTCTGAGTTGCTTGAGTTTTAACGATGCATTATTCAATGCAAATGAATTTGAGCTTATGAACAACTATGAAGTAGTCGAGTTTCTTTAAATGTTTTTTTTTTCTATATTTTTTAAAATGTTTCATCTTACTTTGATATGACTTATTTTGCACAATAATTGTCTTAGCGATGGTTGAAAAAGCGAACCTGCTTTCGCTATGAACACGCACGTCAAATCAATTGGGCCAGTAAATTTAAACTTTGTATAGTTGATTACTAGAAGAATATGCGTCAGCGTTCTATGACATTGTTTTTATTGGCGTCAGTGGGCTGTCTGTTTTTAACGTTTTGAGTCCAAACTAATTGAATTCTTAAAAAAACTTCTACTCGTTTAAACGATAATGGATGTGTTACTTTCAACTGGGCAAAAGCGGCACTTGTTCTGGAAAACAGTTGTAGGGCTATACTAAAAGAGCGAATCGGTTTATGTTTTTCATTCTGGAATTCGGGAAAAACCAAAAAAAAAAAAAAAAAAAAATAGAGAAGTTTAATGGCATACGCATTTAACGTGACCAAAACACCGAGTAACAGAATACAGAACGCTTCGTTCGGAGATAAAGCTGTTCGACATTAAGGAGACACTCCAAAGCCATGATGCTGGTGTTACTTAATAACCAACCACTTCCAATATACATATGTATTGTAAAATACAACTATAGAAATATCCCATGTTATCGCAATCTCAAGCCATATGTTTAATCTGTGTTAAAAATAATTATTCTCGTTTTGTCTTGTGGTAGTATTGTGTTAAACACTCCAAAACCTTGCTGGTTAATTTGATTCTGCAATGATTTAACTACTTAATCGATTATTTTTTTGTTTCCCTTCAATGCATACGGTAGCATATCTGCATCATACATTCAAAAAAGCTGTCATAAGAGAGTGGCAGCCGATATCTCTTCGATTTGTTTGGTTTTCCAATTCCAGTTAGTTTCGCGATGATACTTTATTTTCACAAATGTGTTGGTAAGTGTATGAACGCAATAAAATGGAGCTTGAAGTCACAAGACCATGTGCTCTCATAATCTATAGAAGGGGTGTGTTTAATTTAATGTAAATATAAATAATAAAGTGTTTTAATGCACGTAAGTATTTTTTTTTTATTGTTTTTTACATGTTCGTCCTAATATATGTGCAAAAATAATTTTAAAATTTTGCAAAGAACAGATGTTTTTTTCATATTTTGCCTATGATGCATATCTGCAACACCATGCATTTAGGGTGTGTTTATTATGTCGTTGGGCATGAGAAGCAGTATCAATATTTAGGAGCTTTTTGACCTTGATTTTTCGCATGCATACTAGCCTTATCTTGACCTTGAACAGTACCGATATCAAAATGTGTAAGTGGGAGGGGAGGGGAAGTTGTCTTCATGATTGAGATCTCATATGCATACATACACTCTACTGTTGACCTTGAACGGTATCGATATCAAAATGTGTAGGTGGGAGGGGAAGGGAAGTTGTATTTGACCTTGAAGAACGCATACATACACACAAAAACATATATATATACACTATTATAGCCTTGAATATTGACCTTGAAACCAAAACTCACACACTGTACATAACCTTGAATATTGACCTTGAATGATGACCTTGAACGATGAGCCATTTTCGTGGGCCAGGATCCCCATAGCCCTACTACTTACATTTTAATATTTATCCATTTTTTTAACCAATATAAGTAACAGTTGCGAACGTCTGACAAACATCCGAGAGTATAACTGTCATGAAAGAGCTTCTCAATTAGCCGTTTGGAATCGGCATAAAATTGTAGATCCCTTCCATTCGTTCCAAAAATGAAAACTCACACAAAAACGAATGGTTGCGAGAAGCTAGGCCTAGGGTCCCTAGCCCTACGGACCTGTTGCGCCAAAAATTATTATTATTATTAAGTAACAGTTGCAAAAGAGCTCGAACTGAATTCTATACAATGAGCACGCAATTACATTTATGTGATTTTTTATGTTCCTGTTAGTTTCATATAAAATGAATTATTATTTATTGTTTTGTTTACACAATTTGTTCAATTCTTGTTTTTAAGCTAGCTATTTATTTAGAAAAATAAAAATAAGTTCACAGAATTTTTTTTTTGCGTCAACGTTTTTTTTATGAATTACATACCGCTTATGCATGGCGTTGCAGATATGCATCATATAGAAAATCCGATTTTCCGGAAAATCGGTTAACCGGATTTTTTTTTTATATTTTTTTTTTTGAGTTTAGATCGCTTATTTACATCAAATATATTTTTTTCGACCCAAAAAAAAAAAAAAAATCATGCATTGAAGGGTTAATTTTCCAGCGACAGACATTAGCAGAAAATGGCTTCTCGACGAAAACACGTAGATACATAAATCCATATTATTCGTGTTTTTTGAGCTTCGATCTCTGCAAAAGCAAAGTAAAGTAGGATTTTCAGCACGGAGTTGCAACAACTATTGCGAGTCTCGAGGTGTCAAGTAGAACGTAGTTGTTGTAATTGCGTGCTGGAAATCGTACTTTACCTTGCTTTGCTGAGATCGAAGCCTTAAAAAACACGCCCATTGTAGAATTTCATTGTCATTTTTGCGAAATTGTACAGTTTCGTTTCTCAGCGCCTAACTCTAGCATTGTACGACCTACTTAAATTGTAAGAATAAATTAATATTTCATATGAAAACTTGTTTGATTTTATGAATGGTTTCATCCGAAGTAATCATTTCTTTGCTGTTTGTGGCTTTTCCTGAGGATTATCAACACTCCAAATGGTAGGTAGGTAGGTCACAGCTTCACTTAGACCATCAGTTGGGTCCATTGTGTCCAGTTACGGGAACAATCCAGTGTGACCTGTTGAAAGAGAAAAATAAACCGCTTTTTATTTTGGATCCACATAGATTGGTATGAATCTCATGGGTTCCTAAAGCTCCGCCGTAGCATGATACTAAAGTATGTCCTTCGAGTAACCAATGATATGAAGTCTGTTTGTCTACTAGAACCACCTAGATTTGAGTATGAATCTCAGGAGCGCATTGATATCAACATTCTTTAAATCATCTAGGTCATCGAAGAAGTAACTGTTGAGAATCTTCTAGCTGCTGTTTTTAAGGGCTGGGCATTCGTAAAGTAGGTGACGAACAGATTCTATTTCTTCAACGTCCCTACAGCTTCTGCAAAAATCATTATGCAGTATCCCCAGCCGTTCCGCATGTACGCCTATTGCACAGTGTCCAGTAATGACCCCCGTGAGTATGCGTATATCTTTGCGGCTTAGTCTTATCATAGATTTAGATCTCTTTTTACTCAACTCTGGCCACAGTTGTTTTGTGTGTCTGCAGGTAATGAGATTTGTCCAGCGTAGGTTAGTTCTACTCCAGGATTCAATGTCAATCTTCCTTGCAAGCGTGCTGAGTGGAGTTATTACTGATTTTAAGGCTAAAGATGCATATGTTTTCGACCCGTTTCTTGCAAGCTCATCCGCCTGTTCATTACCTGGAATATCCATATGCCCTGGTACCCAGCATAAGGTCACCGCGTTGGCTTGTGATATTACGTCCAGATTTTTCCTGCAGTCACATACTGCCTTTGAATTCACCACGACTGACTCCATGGCTATTTTTGCCGCTTGGCTATCAGAGTAGATAGTGATTTGTTTACCGACAATGTGCCTTCTCTTAAGGTCTTTTGCCGCTTGGGAGATAGCGGCTACCTCTGCTTGAAAGACACTGCAATCATCGCTAGTTCTGAATGATTCTCTTAGGCCCAGTGCTTCGCTGAAGATGCCCGCGCCTGTACCGATGTCCATCTTAGAACCGTCGGTGTATAGGGCTAGCTCCTCTTCTACTGTTACCTCTTTGTTCTCCCATTCGCTTCTGTTTGGAATTGTAGTATTGAATCTCCTGTCAAAAACGATAGTGGGAGGTAGATAGTCTGTAGGCACCTTCTCCTTCGCCGCACTCCATTGGGATTCAATGGGTGCGTGCCCATAGGGTTTAGATGACCATAATCCAGACTCTCTTAGTCTAATTGCGGTTTTCACCGCCTTGTTGCTGCAGTAAATATCCAGAGGGATAAGGTTTAGCATCACCTCCATAGCTGCGGTGGGGGTGGTTCGTAAGGAACCCGTTATCCCGATGCATGCTGCCCTTTGTATTTTGGTTAAGCTCGAAAGATTGTATTTCTTCTCAATAGCCTTCCACCACACTGCTGTAACGTATGTTAGGATGGGCCGCACTATAGCTGTGTATAGCCAGTGCACCACGTGCGGCCTGAATCTCCATGTGTTGCCGAATGCTCTTCTGCAGGCATATAGTGCCACGTATGCCTTTTTGACGCGATCCTCTATGTTTTCCATCCAGCTGAGCTTGGAATCTAAGATTACTCCCAGATATCTTGCTGTTTTTGAAATTTCAAGGTCTACCCCTCCCATATCCTTGGGGGATTGAAGGCGGGATCGCCCTTTTTCTCGTAAACAGAATGATTTCCGTCTTTGATGGGTTCATTTCGAGTCCGCGGCCCGTGACCCAGTTATTGACCCACAGTAGAAGTGCGTAACTAAGTCTTTCGTTGAGAACTGGAGTCTAATTACCTGGAACCAGAATAACGACATTGTCTGCGTATGCGCTAACAATGAAGCGCTCACAATGAAGTTCATCAACTACGAGGAGCCATATGAGCGGAATACAAATACATAAATTTTGTTTATTGACGAATCCATTCAACAAAAAGCGAGCTCCATCGCTAAATAAAATTTGCTCATGAAAATTGACGTAGTGCGCGATACGTATATTTCGAAATGATTTAAAAAAAAAATTGCACGATTTGGAAGCGTTGTTCAGGCGTTAGTCTATCCATGTTGAAATGCCAAACCAAGCTAAAAATAAATCACTTGACAGCTGACAAAATGGCCGCCAGTTAAAATAGTGTAGGCCCAAGTTCTCACATTTTTTGTATTTTTAATTTTTGGGATAATTGTAAGGGATCTACAATTTGATGCCGAGTCTGGAGCACTAACTACAACCACTGAGCCTACGAAATGGTAAATTCTCAGGAGTGTAATTTTGCAAAATCAAAGTAGAGTTATATGGTATACGTCTTAACACCGACTTTATGTAAAACAGCTGACACAAACATAGGTTTTCGAATCCGGACGATCGCTTCGCTACCAAGGATTCATCCCCATTGAATCACCTCGTGTTAAAACTGCAACATCCTGCATAATAAACATTATTTGAGACATGTGTCTTGTACACCAATCTTTATTTCCTATTCCCTTTAAGCGCAATCAATTAAGTATTCACTGAACGATCCGCAATAGCTGCATACTTATACACACTCCCACTGCGCACAATAAAGATTTATTCAGTGTACCTATGTATAATATAAGCGCGCTAAGCTATCTCGACCATTACAGATTATTCAATTTTGATGGACAATTCGGACAAACAACAAACAGCCACAGATATAGGCACGAGTACAAGGAGTAAAACGGCCTAGCTGAGCACACTTCCAGTCCCAGAATCTCACTCATCACCACAGAAGCAGTTTCATATTCTTGGTTCTCTCTCCCATCTTCACAAAATCGGTGTCGTTTTCTTATTCTGGACGTGGCCAATTGAATATAATATAAAAACGCGATCATCACTCCGTAACACTACAGACTAAGGTACTCCTCTCAGATACTCGCTGTCACATTCTCCTTCGTTCGTTCTAGATACATACGCTACGCGTATCTACTGAACGCCAACGATCCACCAGCACGTAATAGTGAATGTAAACCGAAAACGGACTTGATATTGTTACGACCCCTTTGTTGGAGTTTTTTTTCTCCGATTTTTAGTCTGCAAAAGAATTCGATCTGGGCAGCAGCGTTCTAAGGGAAGGCTGTGCTTGAACAATTGAGTCCTCTCCAAACCCAAATTAGGGACATTATTTGGCCATCAGAATAGACGACCCACCATCAGCGATAACGAATCACAATCAGTTTGTTTGGATGACCCAAAGAGAGGCTTTCGACTGCATTTTAAGAGAGATAGAGAGAACGAGAAGCAGAAAGAGAGAGTGGGCCTGTAAGCCTATTGTAAAAGAGAGTGCAAAATAGAGCAATACCAGTGAAAGTGAATATTAACAGTTCTATAACTTTGAATTGGTGACATATTCGTCACAAAAGTGCAATTGTGTTGGTGTTGCCGCTGCAGAAAACCTAAGGTAAGTTGGCCACAAAAAGTGTCCACTAAGCGGTGCGTGTGCTAAATGTGTGAGATGTGATTGAGAGTTATGCGCTATTTTTTTGATGACACCTAAATAAATCGATGAATCGACTATGTAATGAAAGGTAACCTGAGCCCATCATACATTTTAGGCACGCAGTTTTGTTATTAACCGTCTTGTGCGATTATAAATCGAAAACTAGGTTGTAACTCCAAAAGAGAATTACAAATGCGTTTTTTTCGCGTTAAATTTTGTTCATATTTATGATTTCGAAATAAATTTCATATTGAAATTGACAATGAAAATATTGACAGTGCGACTTAAACGGGTGTTCAAGTAGATACCTACAAAACAGTGCAGGAGAAGTTAGCTTGATCATCATTTTTTTTATTGACCATGAATTAGGGCGCCATTCACACTGTCATTTGGCAATATTGTGGCGCGTTTTTTTTTTTATTATTAAACCATTATTGCTTGGCAATTGTAGGCTACCTACTACGCATTGGTTAGCTTTTTGTGTCGCTCCGAATGATGGCGTTTTGTTTGGTGTGGCACTGTTAACTTCTAGTACCTACTGCCGTTCATTCATTAATCGGATTTGGCGGTGAAACTTGTTGTTGTTGTAGGAAATGTAGCGTTGTTTGGCTTTGGTGTTTTTATGAACGGTTTTGCAATCAAAATTTTCTTATAGGTCATTCACCATGGGCGAGACAGGCGGATTGCCCAACAGTAAGCCGTGGCTTAAAAGTTTTCTAGAACAGAATCGAGCGATTTGGTGAATGATGTATGAATGAAAATTAATGAAGTGATTTTTTTTTGTAGCATTCATGTATGAACTTAATTTTTGCTGTTCATTTGTTGGCATGCGATTTATGCAGCCCAAGATTACATGTCGGACGTGTGTGTCAGACAATTAAAATCGAAATCCTCAGAAGAATTCTGCAAGAAATAAGCTGAGGACACAGTACAGTCGAGGTTATGAAATATGCTCTCAAAAGAGACCCACTTTACTAGGTAAATAGTCCAACAGCGTTTACTGTATGTACCTATTTTCGACCGCTAATTCTGATCATAGTCAGGAAATGACATAATGCAAAAAGTGAACATCGTTTCTCTTTGTTTGGGGTATGTTTTGGTGAAACAACATGCGTCTTTCACATTCATATTTTGTTTGGGAAAAAGAAACTGCATTTCTATGTCGCACTAGCGTGCAATGTTGACTGCTTTACATAATAAACTACAAACAAAAAAATTGGTCCAATCTGCACTATTACATCTTTCTCAAGAAATTCGCGTAGATTTTCTGAGCTCGATTTTTGCCAATTTTGATCTCATCGTTGAAGTACGAATATTGCGAACTGTTGATAGCTGTCAACTTAATTTTATTTATAAATATAGCTCAGCTATGAAAACATGTAGTTCTGTCGGGTAATTTTCCATTCTTAAAGTAACGCTCAAATGACAACTGTAGCGCTGTCTTCTTTTCTGTCATGGCAGCACTTCACCTCACAAATGGCCCAAAATTCAGATCAGAAAAAAGTGTCAAATTGTAACTTTAGTCGCACAACTGTCACGCTGCTTTTAGTCGAATAAAATTGAGCTGCAAGATGTACTTTACGAGACGATAGAGTTGTAGCTACATTGAAATCTTTAAAAAGTCACCTACGATTATACCCATACCTACTCATAATATACTGAAAAAGCGCGTATTACTCGAATTTAGCTTTAAATCGGTAAATAAAAGCAATTTCTGCTGCCATTGCGTTTTAGATTCATAACCGAGTTGACCTTATTCCGTTCTGTTGTCAGAATGCTTGAAAAGCATATTACAAATAAAATGCGTTAGGTCCGTTGATTTATTTAGCAGAATTCCGCACAACGTCAGATGTTATTCCCCAAATGCGAAAATGTAATTTGATATCTCGAACAATTCGCTTTAACGTTTCCTCAATTATTTTCGGTCTTCTCCATACATTATAATTCTGCCTCCTTATTCACTAATTCCGTTTACTCATCTCAAGTTCAGCACGTGAATGCCAAAATGTACAATGTACATAAATTCATATGCGGCAAGCAATTTAAATTCTTAAGTACGTAAGTAGACTTTTTTTTATTTTTTTTTATCATAATATATATCGCACGCATTTCCCATACACAATACATAGATATACTATGGTGTCAAATATCCTTGTTGTTATTTTTTGTTGTCGGCAAGAGCTCGTGTTCCACATGGAAGTGCAGGGAAATGCATTTTCCAACGTCTGCAGTTTTCTCATACCAAGGTCGCCATATGCTTCGTGTTGGACAAATTGATGTCCATTCCAAAAAAGTAAAATGACCGTTACATGCAGTGGTGCTGCATGCAATTATCTTAATTGAGTACGGTGGTCAGTGGTCACTTCTGGCAAAAGAACTCTTCTCAGTACTCGCAACGTAATCCATTACTCCCTTGTTATCGTTCGCACGTCACTTTCAAATTGTAATCTTCTCCATCACTCTCTACTGCCTCCTTTCCTTTCGCTTGTAGCAACGTTCCTCTTCCAAATCAAAGCAAGAGTGCATTCCTCCGCAAGATGGTTCTTAAAAGGGTCAATTGCCAACCAAAATTACATATTCAATTAACGTACACGTCAGTCCAAGCATTTTTAAAATGAAATTCTGAAGTATTCAAGTCATTCAAGTTCACTTACCCAATCATGTTACGAAATCAGTGAGTGAAAAAAATTAATCACGTTACTCTCGTAACATAAATCTTGCCGCCTTTACCTCCGCTCGTACAGTGTGCACGCGATCGCACCACGAAAAGGGAAATCTGCACCATCAACATCGCCGTCACGATCATGCATCAATTAAATGGTGTTGGAAGACTCCATCGACCACCTCTTGAGAATCGAATCGGAATTGCCGCTGTGCAGGCCAAAGAGCGCCAAGAATCAAAACACAAACAAACCATTCGATCAACCGGTCTTCACTTTTCCTTTTTGAAGTCCTTCCTTCTGCGTTCTGATAGCACGGGAAATCGGGAATAATTTCACTTCACTTTTTAATTCACTATCGATTCCGGGTTGTGAAACCGGTGCGGTGTTGCAATGCTTGGTCAGGACGCAGCGGCGGCTCTTATCTTTCGAAGTGTAATCGCGGACACCTTTCAGGAAATGCGGACAGGGCATATTATATAGGTAAATGTACACGTTCGAGGGCCCACTTGTACGCGGGCACTTGTGATGTAACCGGTTGGAATAATAATTCTTGCCATCAAACCGAACGAATCATTATTCATTTGATGGACGCATTGATTAAACATTCACATCTTCAACCAAAAAAAAATGTAAGTTCTTTTGCGGAATGGAAGGATGAAGGGGCCTGTTTACCTGCAGACGGTGTTGCACAAATTACAAACATTCCAAGAAAGGACAAGAGCCCAGATGCCCTGAGGCTTCGAAAGGCCGCTCATGTAGCGCGGGGCGCATGTAGAATGCACCAACTGCAGCAAGTTCTTTGACCTAAAGCCGAAGACGAACCGCACATTGCGAGATGGAGTTGTAGCGTACTACAGACTACGAAAGGGGCCGCAGGCGAATGAAGCTGCTTCTGCTGGTGTATCGGAGAAACGAAAACAAAATCAGGTCTTCAGTGTTACTTCCTTTATGTGGAAGGGAGTGTACAAGATCTGGGCAATAACCTTTGCTTCTTGTTTTTCTGCAACACAAATTGCATAAGGTGTATGTTATACCAATGGCGTGCACAGAGAGAAATATTTTGATCAGATTTATGTTCGATAATGAGCATTTTAGCCTGTAGTCAAACAAAGTCGTAATAATTATGATCTCAAGAAATTTAAAATCAAAAGTAAACATTTTATTCAAATCAAATAAGATTTACTAAAAATTCAAAGCAACACGCAAACTGCGAAAACGCTAACAAGCCTGATGATGCATTATTTTTGATCCGAAATTTGCACAGTTTACTATTTTAAGAGTAGAATGCTGAATTATGCCATCGGAATCGTTTTTTGCAGCGAACAGAACTATTCACATCAGAGCGAATTGCGAACTGCGAACAAGCGAATATTCGTATTTTCTGGCATTTTATTCACATGAAAAGCTTTTTATTCGCTAAGTTCGAAAGAATTTTTCATTCGTTTGGCTTGTGGATCTTGACTGGAGTTGAATGCCTCATTTTCAACAATCAAAGCAGAAAATCTTAAACGTAATCGTCAGTTCATTTGGTTATAATAATAATAATAATTTTTGGCACAACAGGTCCGTAGGGACCCTAGGCCTAGCTTCTCACAACCATTCGTTTTGTGTGAGGTTTCATTTTTGGAACGAATGGAAGGGATCTACAATTTTTTATGCCGATTCCAAACGGCTAATTGAGAAGCTCTTTCATGACAGTTATACTCTCGGCTGTTTGTCAGACGTTCGCGAGAGTGAAAAAACCCTGAGTTTTAATTTGGGTTTTTGCGGGATTCGAACCTCGCTTAGTAATCCAACACACTAACCACTAAGCCACTGCGCCTAGTTTATTTGGTTAGTTTTGCGAAATTTACTGAATCAAAAACATGTTTTGAAAAAATTTCAAAAAATTATTAATAGAGCGAACATATTTTAATATCACGTAATTTTACTAAGACTCCCAAGTTCGGCCGGTTTTCCGTCACCTGCCTACAAGCTATATTTTTATGGGATGGCAAATTTTCAGCACTCATTTACAACAACTAAGCTAGACTTGACATTTCGAGACTCGTAATAGTTGTTGTAATTGCGTGCTGAAAATCCGACTTTACTTTGCTTTGACGAGATCGAAGCTCAAGAAACATGCCTATTATTACATAGAAATTCGTATTGACAAATGTGACGTAACTTCAAAATTCCGGCTCACCAAAGTGCAAGGTTGCTGTCAGCGTTCATAGAATTTTATTCGTTCAATTTTAAATTATTCGTTACGTGAGGATTGCATTTTTTGTTTTTTAGGTATAAGTCTATAAGTGTATGTACTTTGGCTTAAAATATATATGAAAAATTATCAAAGTAGATTGATAAGATTTATTTTTCTTCAGGTACATATTTAAGAAAAATGTCTTCATAAAATCAAAAACGGAAATTACACAACAGCATTTTTTTCCCTAATATGTTTCTCATATAAAAAACATTTCATCTAGGTCTATATACTTACATTAACCAAACAAATTATATTATTCGCTTTTCAAAAATATGTAGGATAATTGAGCAATAGAATTCAGTAATGTTAAAATGTTGTATTCCAGAACTCTATCACATTTCCCTACAGTTGGCAGCCGTTGACAGCATTTATTTTATAGCTTTTGTATGTTTTTGCATGTCACACGGATTCTATATTGACATAAAACCGATAGAAAAAGAAAATGGCGAACTAACAAAAAATTGATGGGGCCAGTTGCAAGATAAATGCTAGTTGGGGGTCTCAGAATTCTCTCTGGTTTTTCTTATCCGAAACTATTGCAAAGGGGACCAGTATTTTGTTTCTTTAAAACACGTTCGCCGTCACTTTTATATGTGGGAAGTTACTTAGAAATGCACTTGTGGTAATTATGTTAGATACAATATTTGAGGTCTGTCAAGTAACAGAAATGTCTGAAATCGAAATGTAAATCGATTAAAAGGTTTCTTTTCTTAGACGACTGCTATACCACTTATATCCGACTATTGATTTGTCATACAAATGACGGCTATAGCCGTCTGACAATTAGAGCTGATGGGCAGTTAGGTACTGTCGACTTCTTCAAGTAGTTTCCAAACTGCTCTCTCTTTTTATTGCTTATCCATTCAAAATGTATATATATCTACTTCCTTCATCGAAACAGATGTTTTCCCATACATACATATTCCAGTTATCAAAACGAGTTGTTAGCACTCGTTTTCCACGAAAACGACTTCCACTCGTTGGGTTGTTGGAACAAACACACCTTTTGCAATAACCAGCAAATTCGGCAAAATGGCTGACCGTACAAAAAATGTCACAACTCACCACTTAAAATCATTTTCCACAATTAATTGATGTTCTAATATTACATATTTTTAAATGCATTAAACTCATTTTGTTTGTTAATTAATACGATCGAAATTTGTAACCACAAAAGTTTGAGCCGAAGTTTAACGACTATTGTCTCACAGCTGATTGAAACGTCAAAAGAAAACGAGTTGGTGGTCGGTGTGAATGCATCGACGAGTTTTCGAGGAAAACACGGTTTTGGGCTTGGTGTGGAAAGCCTATAAAAGTCAAGCCACACAAGGAAATGACAGGAATACTTTTTAGTGCGCATTCGTCTAGTTTACTAATGAAACAGGTCTTTTGCTGACTTTGTAATTTTTTTACGCATAAGCGTCACTTTCCAAATGTACATTTCGTAAATAAATGAACTGAGTGGCAAATAGCTGGTCAGTTGCATTTTGTTTGCGATGTTATCGCTACACATATACTTACACGTCCAAGGCATCCGTTGCCGTTTCATACAAATAAAAAACATCTATGAATATGGCAAGGATGAGGTTTAGAAAACTCATACATAAATGTAGATATCTATATGTCCAACTATTGGGAGGGATAGCAATCCTAAGGTAAAATTCGCATCGTAAAAGCACATCACAATGTCAAACAATTGTATCCTTCTATTGTTTAATACCTTAATGGCCAAGCGTGGATCTTTACTATGATCCTTTCTTAAAACAATTAATGCCAAGCCCCATTACAGCCAGCTTCAATTTGTTTTCGGTCTCAGCTCGGTCTTAGTGCTTACATGTCTCATGGCGTGAGCTTAAAATAACTTTAAACCTGAAAATGCAATCATCACATATGGTTTTGCTTTTAATGCTTATTCGACTAGGGTACACACAAACACTTGTACGAAACAAAAATGTCAACAGACATGCTGAACCGTTCAAATTCTTTTCTCTTAGGACAACTTGTCACCCCACAGACCCAAGTTCATATCCTACAGCCAAGGACAAAAGCCAACAGTCGTCTTATAAGTATTACAATCCCTTCGATAAGTCATTAATGCACTTTCAAAAGTTTTCCTTTTACCCACAACCACCAACTATACAGAAATTCCATCTTCTCCGTGTACCATCCTTTGGAACACCAACAATTCAGTTGCAGTTATTATTGAATTTTGAAAATGTTTTTGCATAAAAGGTAACCCGTTCTTTTGGTTTTTGGCAACATCTTAGTCGGGCAATTTATTTCCTCTTGGCTGCAGCACATTCGTTCGTCTTGACTCCGTTTGAGAAATAAGTTTCTGCCCACTAATTTAATTGCAAAATTCTCCTCTTTGGCAGTTGTCTGCAATTTTTTTTTTGTTCTCTTAATAAACTCTTCCTTTTCGGTGAAAGGAAAAATGACTGCATAAATACACCTTTAGGCTTTCAGGTTAATAGGTACACAAGGATTGCAGTGCCTTGGCAGTCGACAGAATGCAAGACTCTTTTGCAGAAAAGGTAAACGAATTTCAGTTTTCTGCCTTGCTTATGTTCCTATACGAGTATAAAACTGCTGAAATTAAATTTATTTTTCGGGCGAAAGGATGTTTTCTGCCTGCGACTTTGATACTTGTACTTCTATTTTGTTTTCTCTTCTTAGAATTAATGTCTGAAAGTGAAGGCACTCGTTTAATTAATGTTGCAGTAAGCAGATAACCACATTGAGCTCGACTAACCCATGGCCTGCTATCGTTCAACGCATGGAAACGGGTTGTGCGACTAATGATGGTGATTGAACACGTCGGTGAGATTAAATGATAACAACGAGGAAGTTGCAATTGTGACATTATTTTTTATAAATAAATCATCCGCGGCGCGCGCCGTCAAAATCCATATGCAGTATTATAACCAGTTCGTCTTCTTATACAAACTCGTCACGTGCATTCAACCAACTAGCATTTTGATGACTGGTTCGTGTATCGTGTTACTACCACCATTCATGGAGTATACCTGCTGTCAAGTTCTTGTGAATGGTGTAGGTATGGTGGGGTGGTATTGAACTTGAACTTGCACAATACCTACTAACTGTTTTGCGGTTGCAATAATAATTCATTAATGGTTGCTATGCTACCGTTGGTGTTGTTGTATATCTTGACGGACAATTATTGTGTGATAGGTTTTACTCACAATTCTTTGTACCTATTTCTATTCGCGTAAAAAAGAAGAAGTTTTATATGAACGAGTAAAAAAAAAAGGTTATTATGTAATAGCTATAGACCTATGCAGAAAAAAAAAACTGTTGAATGATGCCAGACATGCTCCTTCTTCAAAATTGAAGAAGACTAAAAAGGGAACATCCCTTCCTTGTCTAACATTAGCTGTTTTTTTTTTTAGGTGCAGGGGAATAAGTCCCCGGGAACTAAGTCCACTGAGGGACTTTGTTCCCACCTAGTTGGCAATAAAACCACTTTCTTGAAGCCGTGTCACTTACGACGTGCGAGTAGCATCATCCTAAAAATTTAAAAAAAATCAGTTCTGTATGCATTTAGATATATACATATATATCTTTAATTCGATTTTTTTTTTAAATTTTGTTTATTATAGGTATTTGGTATGTAGGTAATTTTATATATTTTACTCTGACCAGTTAAAAGTTTATTTCCTTTTTGTTAATCAAAATTTCAAAGTTCCTACTTGACTCTTTCATTTTACTTTGTTCTTAGTCGACAATGAGAATTTACTTCACGTTAAAAGGGAAATAAAACCGCTCTGAGTTTTCGGAATTTATTTTCCACCTTACATTGGAACTCCATTTCACGAAAGTGGTTTTAGTGCCTCAGTGGACTTAGTTCCCGGCGACTTATTTCATCGAGATTATTGTAGTAGGATTTTCCGGGCACAATTATATACTTTGCTGAAATCGAAGCTCAAAAAACATACCTATTATAAAAACCATTATTTGTCAAATATTAAAACTGAGGCTAAAAATAACCTGATGGTCGCAAATCGTTCAAATATTCACACTTTTTAAAATTTCGAAAAAAATCAACACCACCATTTCGTCAACTTAAGAGACCGATTTGACAGTACTAGTTCAATTTAAATATGCCGATCTAGCTGTGTATTACCTACGTTTAAAATAATTGAAAATCTTTAGTTGTAGGTTCAGCATTGCTGTTGATATAATTGTGTGCGTATAGGTACCTACCTGCCTATAATATTCAATTGGATTTTTCTTCAAGCCCAACCACAATGATAATAAGTTTATGTTTGAAGGCTTTACAAAATACAAATGTACTAGAATGCCTTAATCAAACTGCATTAGTTAACATGTTTTAATTTTGTTTCGTTAGGCTGATACAAAAAACCGACAGAAACTTTGCTTGCATAATTAAAACTCAAAAGTTGTTGGGGTTTTTTCAATTTGAAATAATTCTTTGTGAAATCTGTTTATCATGTCGAAAAAAGCCCATAATTAATATCCCCTGTATTTTCCATTTTATTTTATGTTTGGTTAAAAAAATGGTTTAAATTGAATAACAAGTTACGCATTGTTATAGTGTAGTTCGCCACAATGTCAGTGTCAAGTAAGAAGAACAATGAACCTAGTGTCAGGTAAAAAAATGTATAATTAGAACAGAGCAGATTTTATATGGTTGTTGCATAATTTTTTTAAAGAAATACTGAAAAGTATATAATAAAGTCCAAAAAACAAAATACAAGCATTGTATAATTGAAAAATTATGTTTATCAAACGTTATAGGAATTGTGTGCTTTTCAACAATATTTGAACAAAACACTACTATGCCATTTATAAAACAGCTTTGTTATACCTACCCTAAACGTTTTTGTGACTTTTGAACCAAGAAGCCAATCTATTGAAGTTGAACGCACTAGGCCCTAGTTATAGCCATACGTAAAATGCAACAGAAAAAGTTGGAACAGTATGGAAATGATTTTTTTTTTGTTTAGGCAGTCATAGCGAAAATTCTGTAAGAAAAATTTGTCCCCACGAAAACAATTACAACAAATCAACCACCCCTGATTGGATTCCATCAGGAAAAAAAATCCTGACAGAGATGTAGGTAACAGTAAAGAAGTGAAATAATTCAGTGGATTGATCTGATATTTTGGTGTGAATGGACTGAGAGTAGATTGGAAAAAGTTATTTCGTACGGAAAAATTAATAAATTATTATTCTAGAAAACTAGTTTTATAATTCAAAAGCAGCATTTTGCAACCAAGATTGAGTTCAATCAATATGATTACCTACGTGGTCTAAAAAAGCAAAAGAAAATGTTTACGTTTTCGTTTTACGTTTTCCGTAGGTATGGCTATAACTAGGGCCTAACTAGGGCCTTAACAGTATGCGAAGTTAATTTTCCCAATTCCGTGGTGATGTCCTGCTAATGTTTCTTTCTTTCAAAATAAATATAAAGCTTCATGAAATATTCAAGCATAGTCATAAAACCACTAACCATTTAACTCTCCTCTAAACCAACATACTCACTCAACAATATTTAAATTTTTCTGTATAACCAAAATGAAGTTCCTAAATAATGGCATGAATAAAAAAAATCAAATAGTTACAGTACGTCCAATTGTGTAGAAAATGGCATCTGGTATTTTCTGTCATATATTTTCAACAATATATCTGACATAGAATTTCAAGTAAAATACATTTTAAAAAGCTGGATTTGATTAAATAGATTTATGATTTGCTCGGGGTGTATTGACCCGATTTTTTTCGAGTATTTGCGATATTTATGCCAACTAAATGTATCCGTACCCCATGCGGAGGTAAAATTATGCATTTGGGTTCGGACGGTATGGCTACAGCTTGATGTTTACGTTTCGTGGCAGTCGAGTGGTGATTGTTTTAATTTTATTTATTTGTTTTTTCGTATATGCAAACTTAAACCCATTTCTTTTACTTTTCCCTTTAGTTTGGCATTTCTCTTGAACTTGATTAGAGCCACTTGGATGGTTACTTTGAATTCTGGAGCACATCTCCGAAATGGATTTCATACAATAATGCAAATCAAGTTCGAAATCGTTTAGCAAACCAAGTCTAAAAACATGCGGGCTTGGGAACGTTATGCATAAGAGTTTTGACCTTCTTTGATATAGGATTGAGATGGTGAGCTCAAAAGCAAATTAGACCTGAACAGACATGTCTACTATTTTTATTGGATAGCAACTTTTGTGGACTTTGGATTTGCCAATTTTTGGTAGTGTGAAGAAAAAAGTTTCCAATTTTTCCGGTACCTACTTGATTGATATCCACAAGCCGATAAAGAACTAGCGGAATGAGATAATGCGATATAGGAAACACCTGCAATCCATTGACTAGTGTCAATTATCTCACTATTAAACATTAATTGTAATCTCAGTCGATTAAGTTTGTATGGAGGTTGTTAAAGTTTGAACAAGCTATTTATATATTATTGGCAGCACCAAAGCGAACATTCGACCGGAAAGAACGTTATTATCAGTGAAATCGGACTTTTTGTAAAAATGATGGACGTTTTTGCTAAAATTAAAAATTGCTTAACCCAAGTTGAATTAATTAAATAATTTTCTTAAAATACAATTTTATGCATTTTTTCAATGACTGTACAAGAAATCCTACATTCTACGTCTGAGTTAAGTCAACACAAACACATTGGAATTGGATATGGAAACTAGCTTTTTTTCTGTATTCATGTCGGCTTACCTGGAGATATTATTTTATTTTATTTTTAAATTATTATTCCTTAAATAATCTGATTTTAACTTTCTGCATTAGGTACTTAGTAAGATAAAGACATTGCTTTCGTACAAAATTTCGAACTCGAGATGTTAAACAATTCTGACATTACGATGATAGAGAAACTGGAAAAAATGTGTCGCAAAATTCTGTCCGGTCTGTCCGTCCGTCTGTCTTACAGCCTAAACGGCTTTAAAGTTTGTGGGCTTACAGTTCCCATATAAAATGTCCGTACCAGTTTGATTTGATCGAAAACGATTTCAACCAAAATTGATATTTAAGCTTATGTAGGTGAGGTTACCATGACGGCATACCCAGTTTTTGGCTAAAAATTCGAACAACGGTACTTCTGAAATTTCGACATATCTCGAAAACGGTCTATACGATTGTAACAAAAATCAATTTCTAAGGTAATGTGGTTATTTATAACTTAAAAGCAAACTCAGTTTTTCTCTATATTTTCGTACAATGGATTTTTGAAAAAAAAAAGTATTTTTTTTTAAATTTAGTTTTTTTCAGTTTACCGGAAAACGGCAATAACGATTTTGACCAAAATGCAAACTTCGAGTCAAATTGATGTTTTCAAAATTATTGATTCCTTAGTTTTCAATTCAAAACACCGAAAACGCTAATTTAAAAAAAAAAAACTGTTCATATCTCGAAAACCGGATCTTCGATTTCGATAAAACTTTAAAAACAAAGTAATGCTTACATCCCGAACAATAACTTATAATCAGCTTTCAGCACAATAGTTAAGCAATAGTATTTCTTAAGCTAAACATTGCAATATTTAATACTGTTTTGTCTGCACAATCTTACAAAAACCACTGTAACGATTTTGACCAAAATACATATCGAAGATAACATAAGTATTCCAAATAAGATCCCGTACTTAGTTTTCTCCAAAAAATTCAAAGACATAAGTTTTTCAATTATTTCTCAAAAAATACTACAGAAATTACGATCTACGATATGATTTTGTAATAGGCTTAGTACCCACTTCTTCTTTTTCAACAATATTGCATATGCATCTTAAAATAATGCCAACTATTTGCCTTTTGGGCTTAAACAATAAGAAAATCAAACTTAATTTCACACAAAAGCATCGGAATACTAAATTTATAACTCCTAATTCAAATTCATAAATGCCTGAATTCTTACATATAGGTATATCGGTCTATCCAATCATTGAAAACTTTAATCATATTCCAGTAAAAACTAAAAACATATCCTAGTAGTTCATCAAAAACAGAAACTCCTACTAGGTACGCTTGTCGTGTACTTAAAAATCTTGCGAGGTGTAAGACCCTATAAAATAGTAGGTACATTAGGCGCTTATAACTCTCTAGCCAGAACTTACGACAATAATTGCCTGTTACTTAGAGCTTAAACTTCTTGTTTTCTTGATATAACTGTCATAATTATGAGATAAATATCCACAAGTGGATTTTGTTTTCTTTAATCTAGTATCGAGAAAGTTTTGTTCAACTCATTCGTGCACTTTGTTGTTTTTTCGGATTAGGTATGTGTGATATAATTTTAACTATAAAGATGGGAATGGGTCTATTTTTTGGACTCTTTTTATTTCACTTTCAATTAAATTAATACTCTGTGAGTCCAGTCTTCGGTTCGTCATACCTACTTGTCATCTTGAATCGGAGAATGGAATTTTAAGTACAATTTGGCTAGACCCGTTTTGTCCATTAGAGCCAATGCAATCGACGTTTTTTCTATCTGTTTTACCAAAACCGAAGTTGCAAAGGTTTTTGAAATTCTTCTCCATTGTATTGATGGTTTTACCCACAACAAACCGCGGAATCCTGTCTTGACATTTTCACAAATCATGCTATGAAAATAATCCGTGGATATACACATTTTCCGATATCTAGTGAAAACCTCGAAAAAACAACTTCCCTATTTGACAAGAGTGTTTATGAGATATGGACGGTAGATAGACACACAGTTATCATGTATGTGCTTTTGTAAATGGCAAAAATACTACCACTTAGAAAAGTGAAAATATTGCAAATAGTAGTTTAGTTGCACATAAATGTCCGATGATTGTTAAGTCTTATAGTTGCAGGTTGCATATGCGATATGAATGATAAGGTATAAGTGCCCTTCACAAAATGAATTAATAACAAGGTACGACTACGAGTGAATAAGTTTTGTTGACAAAATTCCATTGCTAACGTCTAATTTCCTTTATTTTACCACTTTATCAGCGGCACTGCTAATTGTTATCCATCGCATTTCGGACTCTGACTCACTGTGAAAACTCGTAACTACTCGTATCAAAGCTGTATATCTGAATATTGATGTGATTCACTAGTGAACCAATAGGGTTATGGTTCTCATATTTTGAAGCATGTATATGGAATTCCCACGTGGTACAAAATACGTTATCATCAAAGTCAACTATATAAGAGCTAAATGGTTGGCTAAAATCAATAGCTAAGTGATAAAGTCAATATACATAGATGTAGTAGTTGCAGAGAGAGCAAACGGCTGGGCCTGACATGAATGCGGCCTTAAATTGGTGTTGTTTTGCTCCTTATGAAAAATATTCGAAAAATATACGGAATCGAATTGTATTTACAGGAATGAAAAAGTTTTGGAAGTACATACCTACATGCAAAAGAAAATAAAGTGCACGACTTGGTCGCAAGAAACTTTCCCGTTTAGTGCGAGTCTGACTGACTTTCAGAGTCTTCAGCAAATCGAAAATTGAGGACACAAAAGTTTTGAAAACATCCATTTGACTCTAAGTATGCATTTTGGTCAAAATCGTTATTGCCGTTTTCCGGTAACCTGAAAAAAACTAAATTTTAAAAAATTATTTTTTTCGAAAATCCATTGCACGATAATGTAGAGAAAAACTGAGTTTGCTATTAAGTTGTAAATGACCACATTACCTTAGAAATTATTTTTTGTTACAATCGTATATAGCGGTTGAGATATGTCAAAATTTCAAAAGTACCGTTGTTCGAATTTTTAGCCAAAAACTGGGTAAGCAGTCCTGGTAACCTCACCTACTTAAGCTTAAATATCAATTTTGGTTGAAATCGTTAGAGCCGTTTTCGATCAAATCAAACTGGTACGAAAATGTTGTATGACAAGTACCATTAATATTGAGGTTACCTTGCAAAAAAAAAACACCTCCCGAGCTGTAAGCCCAAAAACTCCAAATCCGAGGTTTGATTTGAACGTAATCCGGGAAGCCGTTTAGGCTGTAGGCCTGTGGAAGGACGGACAGACCGGACATAATTTTGTGACCCACTTTTTTGAGTTCCTCTATAATCGTAATATCAGAATTGATTAAAATCTCGAGTTCGGAATTTTGTACGAAACCAATATCTTTCTCCTACTACGTAATGGAGACAGTTAGAAAAGGGGAAAGTTAAAAAATAAGAAGGAAATAATGTTTCTGTACGTGGTCGGCTCAAATCGAATGCAATCGATATAAATCGTTCGCTATCGCACAAAATGAAAGAGAGAACGTGTTCTCATCAAAAATGAGAGGAAAACAAAAGTTGCTGAATAATGAGTAGCGATCAGTTTCAGTTCATCTGTTGGCTCAAAACAGCTCAGAGGTCAGAGAATTTCAGGCTTCAAGTACTGATAAAGATAGAGGATACACGAACCATACTGATTTCCCCAACTTCGGCTGATTTTCCGTTACTTGGTTACAAGCTATATTATTTGCGTGGTGGCTAATATAAACGCGTTGACTCACGCAACAATCCACTTGCACCTAACACGTGCGAATTTTTACTGTGGGCAAAGCTGCTGGTAGCGTTCATGGAAAGTGGTTGTAGGAAAATAAAGTAATTACACATGAAATCGTTGCTAATGATATCGAAAAGCGGTAAACACATAACCACGTGTGTCCTAATATCCTCAAAATATCTCCTGAAGATGGTTCTATTTATGAAATAAATCATATTATTCGCCTTTTGACAATATATATAAAATCCGGCCAATATCGTTTAGTAGATAATGTTAAAATGTGGTATTTCAGTGGTGAACCCATAGAGTTGGCAGCATTTAATTCATTAATTGTGTACCTATATTTTTGCATGTCACACGGAGTCTATTGATATACCACCGATATAGGAAAACAAAATGGCGGAATTTTAACAAATTTACAGGGGACCAGCATTAAATATATAGTTGAAAAGGAATTAATTCAATATCCGACTTAAAAGTCAATCAAAAAGTGGTGTTCGGATTTGGTTGTTTTCTCTTCTTTTTTTTAAGAAACACCTAATACCTATATCCGTTGGGCCTTACCAATAATCATTTTTAACCTTCACACTAAATATTTTCTAGGTCACAATATGCAATTTTGTAGGGAAAACTTCGCCATTGTGAGTTCGAAAAATTTAACCTGGACACTAAAGATGATTATTAGTACCGCGGGTTGTGTTATTTTCGACACTATAACTCAAAAAAGAAAGTGGCTCAAATCACCTCGAAGTCTATAACTACACTACACAAACTTTGGAGTGATATTTTTCACTCTTTTTTAGTGTTTCGCTCAATTTTTTGAATTTAACAGATTTCAACTATACCTACGCGAATAGACGAGATGCAAATGTTGTTCTATAGATTATGTGGGCTGTGGGCATAATGACAAGCGCCTTATATCTTATATGAGATGCCTCTTTTGGAAACACAAGTTACTTCAGTCTGAGAGGATTTTGTTTGTTTCTTTGTTTTTGTACGTGCTGTAAAAAATCAGAAAATTCTTTATTCGAAATTGCTAGATTTCTTCCTCAGACCTCCCTTGGTATCGGTTTAGTTCATATGAACTAGAACTCTTGAACGATTGATAGTATAAACATCAGTTTTACAATGAAGTGTTATCTATCAGTCATATCGCTCTTATAATAATATTGAAACGTCACTGTGTTGCGGGCGAAAGAACCTAATAACATGACTACCTATCTTTTTGCTTGTTCATACAAAAGTTTTGGTTCTGAACTAGGTGCGAACTGATACAAGTTAAGGTTATATATAATGAACCTTTTTTTGCCGAGCCGTTAGTTGTGCTAATAGACTGCGGAAGTTAGTTAGTTCCGAAAACTTCTCGTTTGGGTATTTTTTTTTTACCTTGACAAACTAGTACTGACTTACCTATCTAGTTACGGCAGAATTGAGATTGTATCACTTTTTTTTAAATTTTGAAAATGGAGGTGAGAAATATTACAAAAAGCAATGATAGTTTTGCCGGTGAATCTTAATAAGTTTTCATTCATTAAAGATTAAAATTAACAAGCTAATGCAATCCATCGCGTGTGGCTAAAAATTAAGAAAATAGGTTGTCCTATGTCAATAGTAGAATTTAAAAAAATTCGTGAGTGTTGTTTTTTGCGATAAAAACATGCAATGACAACATATTTTTTAACTGTTACAACATTCATAAGCAGAACAACTCATCTCTAAAAAAAAGTTCGGACAGTTGTAGACTTCGTTTACATGGGGAGCGAACCTAATAGGTTATAGACATTTTCCATTTACCATGTGTTCAAAGTCTTTAATTTAAAATTTGTTTAATTTTAAATTTAAATATAGGTACGTGCTAAATTTCATGAAGTTTTAGTGAGGTCATTGGAGCCTAAACTCTAACATCAACTACCAAAATGATTTTCATACAGTCTGAACCAGCGTGAGAGAGAACACGATAATGATTTCGAAGAGATAGTTGCATACCTCTAACAATAGTGAATCTTAATTTAAAATAAGTTGTTTTTGATAGATTGAGTACTATCTGTTGAACTTTTCTGTCTAATCGATTTGAAGGGAATGCTGTTTTTGGCTAAATATTATATGTATAACGGATCAGTATGAACATACATTATGTATACCTACTCATTTACCTGTGAATTTGTGCTATGATTCTTTGGTCGTGTGTGTCGATATTTTAAATTTTTCTTCGACCTTTGGACGATTTGTGTCAATTTTGTTAAATTAGTTATGACAAAAATTGCCACTTTTTACACATACCTATGATGTTGTATTGGTATGACTAGAAGAAAAACAAGAAAATGATTTGATATTCGATTTGATGATAAAATATGACCTACCTACTTATGCTGTTATGATGATGCTCTCAAATATTTGTATTTATTGGCCCGGAACTTGAAAACTCCAGCTGATTAGTGGACATTACTACGTCTTACTAAAAAGAGTAAATCTATTGTATTTACTCCACATTTTTTTGAAGTATATCAACTCGAACTGGCGTCGTAAGATAAGAGAAAGATACCTACCTATATTGTCGTTAAAAAAAATCGAACTCGTGATTTACAAACTACGATGACAGGAAAAATCGAAAACCCAATTTCATACGCCTGAGTAGTAAAAGGCGCGACAATAGGTCAATTCGAGTACTTTCCAGAGCCAAGCAGGTAGGTACAAATTTGTAAAAATAAAAAAATTAGCCGAAGATCTCTCAGAGAGCTGAAAATTATACTCCAGTCAGGAACAGTGTTGCCATTCTGACCGGATTCCGGTCATATCTGACCGAAATCTCTTCATTCTGACCGGAGAAATTTGTGAAATCCGGTCAAACCGATTTTTAACCGGAACGGACACAATTTTTAACCAGAAAACCCTTTTTTGACCGGAAAAATAATATTGTTCGTTGATTAAACCTAAAGACATATTTCTATAACTTGAATGAAACTTGGCCATACTTAGGGAACACGCTCACAATTCAGCCTTGTTAATGGTGATATGATAACATAAGAAAAATAGGGACAAGCGAGATATAAAAAAATTATAATTTCTTAATAATTTGCAAATGTCAACAATTTGTTTCAATAATATTTATTTAGCAATATTTTGAAAGACTTAATTAGATTGAAGCTCCTTTTTCTGTTCGTTTTTTTATTAGGTTTCAGATTAGTTTAGAAAAATTAATAAACTACTTACCTACGTAATATTAGTTGCTTTTTGTTTTCTATTTTTAGTAAAAATATAACTATATCCTATTTTTGACCGAACTTCTGGTCAAAAATTCTTATTTTACCTTATGACCGGATTTGAAAAAATAGAAATCGGTCATTCGGTCAGATTTGACCGGATTCACTTTTTTTTAGTGGCAGCACTGGTCAGGAATACGTGAATAGACTTCGAGCTACTTTGAGCCACTTACATCTTTGACATCTTTGACATCTAATCCATACCACAAATAAATATATAACTTTCCTTTTTGCACTATATGAAACCTTCTGGGAGAGCATTTGATTTTCTTTATTTTCACAGTTCTTGTTTTTGTTTATTAAAACCAATTTTGAATTTGATTCATGTCAACTTTGTGCGTTTAACAATATTTATCAGTAGGTACTTACATGTTGTTATTCTCTGATCTGTTTCGAACCAACCGAGGAACTACTTGTTACTCGTTGTTTTACTAGTTTCCCTTTTTGACGTGATTACTTCTTTAGGCGCGTTGGGCTTTGGGCACTTTTGAGATGGGAAGAAACCAATAAACTCGCGAGTCGCGACACTGTAACGAGTAAAGCCGGAACCAGACTTGTGTGTTGTGGAGTGGTGTGTCGCTATCACTTCAATGTATTTCATATGCGTAGAAACATATTTTTCTCGTGTGTTGTGTTGCAGTGTGGCACGAATCGCTCCTGTTTCGATTGCGCCACACCACTCCACAACACACCACACGTTACAAGTCTGGTTCCGGCTTAAGGAGGAACGACACCGCGATTTATGTGTACAGACTTTGGGCTATTCCGTTTGATTTATATCGATGGAGTTCGATTTGAAGTTATTGCACATTAGTTTAGGCTATCAGTATGCTTTGTCTAGCTATGTGCGTACAGTTCGAAGCCATTATAAAAGTGATTATTAGTTAAGTTTGATTTTTTTCCGAAACATCTATATAGCAATTTGAACCAAAATTGTAATTTGAGACTTAGGTCTGGTTTTTAATGGATGTGTTTTAACGTGTTTTTCCCCAAAAAGCGAAAGTGATGGAAACAATTTTTTTTTTTTTATCCGAGGGTAGGTGAAAATCTTCCAAAGACACTATGAGAATAGCAAGCTTGTTCTCATAGTAGTGTCAGATTTTTACTGACTAAAAACACCACCCTTCTAAAGATTGTTAGATACTGCAACTAAGAGATAACTTATCAAGCAATTTTTCTATCATTAAATAACAACTTTTGACAGGTTACTTTTCAATGAAAGATCCAGCGTGTTCCGCAAATTAGACGCGGTTAATCTTATCTTGCCAAGTCGAACGGTTTCGTTCTCTGTAGTCGGCGCAATAAATTGCTCTCGTCCAAGATTTGTCGGACTGTATTGTTGATATGTCCGATTAGTCGGTTTCTATGCTTTCTCGCGAAGCTTCTAGTTTCAGCTTCGATTGTTGGAATTCCGAGATCCCTATGGATATCGTCGTTTCTAATAGTACATGGTGCTTGTACAATTTCTCTAAGCACTTTATTTTGAAAAGTTTGTAGAATGTTGGCATTTGTTTTCTTGGTACAACCCCAGAGTTGTATACCGTAGGTCCACACCGGCTTTAGCACTTGCTTGTATAAAAGCAGTTTGTTCTCAGTACTGAGCTGGGAATGTTTTCCGAGTAACCAGTACATTTCTCTTTATTTGATATCGAGTTCTTTACGTTTCATTTTCACGTCAGCTTTGCGTCGAGTGTCATTCCCAGGTATTTGGCCTCGTTTGCAAAGGGTATTCGGGCCAAGTTTAGAAAAATTGGCAAGTCATTAGTTTTCTTATAGGTGAAATTCACTTGAACAGAATTAGTTTCGTTGAGGGCGATCCGCCAGTTCCTTGAGAAGCGGACCAAGGAAGCTTCCTTGCGGTACCCCGGGCGAAATTTCTTTTAGCTCCGAGTATTCGTTGATGGAAACAATGACGATTTTTATTGCAAACAAACAATTTCCTTTTTTTTTTTTTTCAAAATATAAATATAGCTATTGTTAGAAGACGCATCTACCGTCTAAGTATAACGACCCAAGTCTACGTGGTTGAACTTAAATTTTGATTGCAACGAAATATTATATTAACCATTACGTTTGAACAGGTAGGTATACATGTTAACGTATAATCGACAGGGTCGCTACATTTGGATGTTTGATTTATTAACAACTTTTTGCTCTTTCCCAGCCCAGCCTAGTTCTGGCACTACACCTTAGTTATAGGAACATACCCAGGAGATTTTCAGACTGCCTCTATCATCTGTACTCTTCTGGTAATGAAGTCAGGAACTTCAAATTCGGAATATTTGCTAAGCTGATCAAAAACAGCCGTCTGACCGAATTTCAACCAAATTTTAGTCAGCAATCATTAAATAATTAAATTTCTCTCTTCATATGTATTTATTTCAGTATTGTTCCACTTTAAATATTTTGTATTAAACATTAATAAAGTAAGAACTTGGCGTAGTTTAAGATGTCTGTACTTTTCACGGTCGACTTGTAACATAGAGTTTTTTTTATATTTAAGAACTTGGCTCTTTTCTTAAACATTTACGTTTTTGGTCTGATCATTGTTTACACAATGTGCGCGTGACCTTAAAATATACGCAGATATCACAAAAGCATGTAATCTCAATCAAATTGTAGGTAGACCTCTTCATATAATCGTACTTAACCCGTGATTCATTGTCCAAAACTTCCTTATCAATATATTATTCATATATAATAAAGACACGACTCTATAGAATAGTTCCCACGGGGAAACACCAGTAACGTTAACACTCTTATCTCTATCTCTATGACGTTGTTTTTATCGATAAAAAAAAAGTCGAAAAACTTCAATCGAAGAAGGGTAAATCCGCTCAAAGTATGTTTGTTGTGTAGCTAATCATCTTTTTAATCCAAACAGAATTTTTATAGAGCTATTCAATTTAACGAACTTAATATCTTAGCCGACTTTGTGTTTCGAGTAGATCGGTTAGTTATCGTTTTGGTGGATTCAAAGTCTTGTCTATACATCCCTAAAACCATGCTCATTTATTTAATCAAAGAAGCTGATGAGAACTGCAATAACAAATGATTGGAATACAACGGGTAGGTTGCCAGCAATAATATCCAATGGCAAATACGAGCTTTACATTAGAACACGACTGAGTTATATCTCGTTAGAATCTCTATAATAATTATATTAGGTACATTGGGCTTTTTTAAGAACTAGGTTATGTAATGAAAATAAAAAAAAAAAAAACTTAGAAAATCCGTCAAATCATTGCTAGCAGTTGGTTTGAAACAAATTTGTCTCAAATTCTGTAAATACGCGCATTAGCCTTGTTTTATTATCAGCGTGATCTGATCCGAATCAGATACGGATCATAGACGAGTTGTGGCAACAGTTGCTTTCGAAAAAAAGACCATGCCACCAGCCATATTGCAAACCAGAGATGAATGAATAAAAGAGATGGTTATCTTTCGTACGTCTATCCCCCCAAAACCCATTTGTTTACATTGTTGTTTTTGTAATTTCAACCCCCGTCTGTGAATACGTGTGACCAACAAAAAAGCATGCTGCTAATGGACGACCGCGAATCATCTTGCTTTTATGAGTATCGCGGTGTTTAATTATTTTGTGTTTTGTTTTGAATTTGTTTGGTTTTTGTGGAGGTGTGGATTAAAATGAAAAAAATAGTGAAATACACAATAGAGAATACCGAATTCTTGCATTAAAGTCCAATTCATTAACTCACATATACTATAATAGAAATGAGCAGGCGTGTGTGACTTCATGAATTTTTCTGGAAAACAGCTTGTAGGCAGCCGCCCTTCCACTGGAAAGATATATATCTCTGTATTCCATTATCTTCGTTGCAAACATTCTGTACAACGACATTCCAGTTGCTTGTCGGGGGTGTTGCCATGCCTACGAGGGGAGTTCAATATATTCGCGGTATCGACATGAAGGAAAACACGAATTAAATTAAAAATATTTTTATTTTTCAATATAATCTTCTCTTACATTAATGCATTTATTACATCTTGAGATTAACTTTTCTATACCCTCAAAAAAATAGTTTTCATCTTTCTCTCCAAAATGTTCATTTATTGCAGTTTTGAGCTCCTCATCATCGGTAAATCGCTTACCACGAAGGTTTTTTTTAAAATCTGGGAACAATAATTAATCACTAGGGGCAAGGTCCGGACCATAGGCTGGATGTTGAATTTTTTCGAAACCACAATCCCGTACAACAGCCTTAGAAATCCTTGCCGTGTGCACCGGAGCATTGTGAGCGATGTGAGCATTCGAGGCACCCATCTTGCACTGACTTTGGAAAGATTTAGACAGTCATGAAGAATGATGTGTATGGTACCAATAGAAAGGTTCATCTTCATAGGTATCGTTTTAACCTTTACTCGGACATCCTCAAGTACAAGTTTCTCGACTTGTGTAATGTTTTCTCCGGTGCAGCCAGTTAGTGGGCAGCCTGAGCGAAGGTCGTCTTCAATGCTCTCCCTGTCCCTTTGAAATAAACTTGACCACTTTTGAACACTCGACAACGAAGGTGCAGAATCTCGAAAAACAGCCACCATCTCTTCGTGAATATTTTTTTTACTTTTTCCTTGTTTAGTAAGAAATTTTATCACAGCGCTGTTCTCAATTTTAGTGATCATCGCGACACCAGCCATTTCACCTTCGTTCAACGCAAAATAACTACAAAGCAAACTTATAATCACAGCCAAATGAAATTTTACAGTAAAACACTTGAATAACGGGGCTACTAAAATCACGAAATATTTTTTTCAAATCTTTGGAGTATCCCCCCCCATACCGCGAATATATTGAAATCCCCTCGTATCACTCAAATTAATTTTTGAAGGTGAGAGTGTTTAAAGTGTTTACAATCAGTTCGAAATAGGTATAATGAAAACCGCAGTTTACACATCTGGTCCGCTTAGATTGGAATAATTCTCAGACAAAGCATTATACTTTTCATAATAATACCATAGTTCTCTCTCTGCACAGACACAAAATACGTTTGATTGTTAAAATAAAATCGTCACTTCGCGTAAATTTAAAGTTATTTGTCCAAAAAACTCGGCGAAAACAGTTGCAGTTATAAAATAGTTTAAATTTATGTATGCAGCCTGCTAGTGTACATTTTTCATTAGATATTCCGAGATTTTCTGGACATTTGTAGGTACACCTGATTTGTACTTTATGTAAAAACAAAAAACAACTCTCACCTTTCTGCCGGAAAACTTGTGAAACAATTATTATTAACGAACTGCGACACATTTCATAAACATTTTTTGTTAAACATTTACTTAAAAAATTATGGAATATTTCGCTGGGCTTGTCATACCTGTACAGAATTAAAAAGCAAAATCTCCAAGGACGGAAAATTTATTGGATGTGAAAAAATACTTATTGATTTTTAGTGCTCGAAGAGTATTGAATTTTTTAGTCTGGCAACGTGACTGCGTGGCTATGGTTTACAGGCACACCAACATTCAAGAATGAAAAAAAACAACGCCAATCAGCGCTGCGAGCAATAGTAGAAATAATTTTCAGATCATGGTTATGATCTCGATGAGAAGGAGGATCATATTCTGTTGTTGTAATTGCATGTAAATCGATGATCTATATAGATCATGGCTGATAATAAAAAAGGGCTAATAGCCCTTTGTAGTGAATTCACCTTCAAACAACATATAGAAATATGGAAAACAAAACTAAAGGTAAATGAAAAAAATACAAAATTGGACCGAGCTTCACATCCATAATGCATCAACTGTTTGAAAAATTAAAATTTATAATCGCCAATGAACATTGGTGAAACAATACCCACTGCAGAATTATTGTCACTCCGAATTTGTTTATTTGTTTCACTTGCCACTTGTGTTCTAACTGTATCATAACGATGGCCGTATGTGGTATGGGTAGGTACCTATCTTTGCAAATCAAATGAACACCTTACGCTAATTGACGCAAATATCAAGATACCGCTATATTCAGTGTCGGTGGCAAGTTCTGACACCTATAATACAGAAATTCAAAATACGCACATAGCTGCAATTACCGTTAGTAAATCTTAAGCTGTTCCCCGATAGTGGAATACAATTGTCCTTGCAAATTAAAAGTCATGAGTGGTGTTTCCTGAAAAGGCTGATGTAGTATGTATTCATTTAAGAGATGGAAATTAAACCGGAAATATAAGAGCTGCGTACGAGCAGTGTTAAAATTTGAATTTGAAAATGATTGTTGCTTTAGGCAGAGGTGCAGATTTGTTTTACTTGGTTTGTGGAATATTTTCGAGTAAATTGAATGGCAATTGATGTTGTGAAGAAAGGAAGCCCCACTGCGGATTTATTTATGAGAACAAAAGTTCGACTGATTCATATTCAAGA
This sequence comes from Cheilosia vernalis, assembly GCA_949126925.1. NCBI lineage: Eukaryota > Metazoa > Arthropoda > Insecta > Diptera > Syrphidae > Cheilosia > Cheilosia vernalis. The sequence goes on along the minus strand of OX421358.1, from coordinate 100,518,856 downwards.
TGAGTGACTTTCGAGACTGCTCGTTGTTGATCTTCGGAACTCTGGAAAACATAAATTTGGAGTATACTGCTGCGCATATAGCCTCATTTAAATTGTAAAACTTGTTGACACTTACTGCAAGGGTGGATGGAATATTTTGTCATTTCTCTGTGCATTGCGATTTCCTCACCGAGCAAGGTTGAGGGTGAGGATGGCGCGAAATTGTTCAATTCCGAAAATATACACGAATCAAGTGGGGAAGGTAGCATAATTTTCAACTCGCACTTTATTGAGTTATTGTATTTTTAACTTCATTGTTTTATTAAAGAATGAACTTTATTTTTGCAGGCGATACAGAAGATGGTTTTTGGTAATGTGAACGCATCCCAAGTAGTGAATCAATTAATCGAACCGATGGAGGTGGCAATGGAGTCATTTAATTATTCATACGTTCTCTCAATATTGGGGGCAGCTTTCCTAGCAGCACTTTACTACTGTTTTTTCCACTTGCCCATTAATTGGAAGAAGGTAAGTCAATGGTTTTACCTGTTAAAAATTATTTTGCTTTTTTAAAATGACGGTTGTAGTTTTGAACTCGAGATTTGCAATGGCTTGGAACACTTTTTTAAAGCTCACATAAACAAAATGGAGAATATTAGTTCTGTATTTTAAGAGTCTAATTTGATCTAACTCCGTTTCCACAAAGAGAGGTGTTTTCCTCTCCAACGAAAAAAGACCTGGACAAAGTCCAATAAATTTCCTTAAGCTATTTGGGCTTATGTAGAACATCGAGCCGCTGGTTGCCAAATTGATCAAATGCCAGTTTGAATTCGATTCCACTTAAATATTTGTGACTATTTTGCTAACGTGCAAAAAGATTTCAGTATGAACTTGTACGATAGAGTGATTTATTTATTTACTTCCTAACGACTTCAACTACAATGGTTTCGGTGCATGATTTTTTAATTAGTTCGCTACATAAGTTGCCGTTGCCTCTTATGATCTATATCTACTTAAAGAGTTCATTTTATTTTGTAGGATTTTCCAACAAAATTTAACGATATTTTCCATTTCAGGGACTGGAAGATGTTAGCTTCGACCTGGCGCTGGGACGTGCCCGCAATGTGAGCTCAAAACTAAAGCGGGATGCTATCAATCGCATGCGACGCCTGCGTAAGATCGGCATCAACGAACTGCCACCTCCATTCCCGAACGGCTGGTATAACATCTCAGAATCCTCGGCTGTAAAAAAAGGTGAAGCCATCAGTGTCAGCTGTTTGGGGGAACAATTCGTCGTCTTTCGCACAGAATCGAATGAAGTTAACGTCCTCGATGCCTACTGTCCACATTTGGGTGCAAATCTCGGCGTTGGTGGAAAAGTTGTCGGCGACAACATTGAGTGTCCCTTCCATCAGTGGGCGTTCCGCGGGAGCGATGGCAAATGCGTTAATGTACCCTACAGCACCTGTGCCCCATCAGCTTCGAAAGTACGCAAATGGATATCAAAGGAAATGCATGATATTATCTTCATTTGGTATCATGCCGAGGGTGATGAACCCTGGGAACTGCCCGCAATAAAGGAGATTGACAATAACGAATATGCGTATCAAGGACGAAATGAGTTCATTGTGAGCTGTCATATTCAAGAAATACCCGAGAATGGAGCAGATCTTGCTCATTTCACGGCGATTCATAATCCAAGTGTTTTGGCAGGTGGAAATCCGGTTGAAAGCTCTCTAACCGGCGTTGGTACTCATCATTGGGATGCAATGTAAGTTTTAATTGTGTGCTGACTTTGTAATGTAAGTATTGTAATCATATATGCCCTCTTTTAGATGGAAAGGCTCAAAGTCCGACTACAAGCACATTTCTACACTGTCCCTGAACCACTCGTTGGAGATTTTACCCAAATTACGAGTGTGCAGTGTCGATGTTGTTGGCTTGCAGGTAGAAATTCACACGTGGGTCCAATGTTGACTGTAAATTATATTTAGTTGTTTGTATTCCTATGAAACAGATCGGACCAGCCTATGTTCAACTTTACATGAAGAGTGCTTTTGGACCATTGGTTGCTGTACAATCAGTGACACCACTTGAGCCACTTGTTCAGAAGGTCATCCATCGATTTTACGCCCCAAAAATCCTAGCACCGTTTGTGAAGATTGCTATTATTGCAGAGAGCATTATGGTAAGCGAGAGAATTAGCTCCACACATTCGGACAGGTTAAATAACATTTGGCAATTCCTTTGCGCAGGTCGAACGTGACATCAACATGTGGAACCACAAGATGTACCGAAGCAAACCACAACTGGTAAAGGAGGATCACTTGATCAAATCATTCCGCAGTTGGTATAGTCAGTTTTACTCGGACAACAGCAAGTCGTTTGCACATGCTCAGGAGAACTTGGACTGGTGAGAGGGATGCAACCATCGAGAAGAGGCTTTAAATTAAGATATTTTCCTGTTAGGTAACTAGAATTTAGATGCATGTAGTGATTAAGGTGCTCTTATAGATTAAGATACGAATGTATAATAAAATATGTATTTTGCTTCGTTTATAAAATTCAAAATTAAAATGCTTCAAATTGGCAGTGTTTCTTTCTTTAGCCATGCTAAGGTCAGGTTATCGTTTTCGTTCTGCAAAATGGGGGACAACGTCTCCCAGACCAGTTGGTGGTAGTCGTTAAGTAGCTTAACTTCCACATCAGTCAGCAGTTTCTTTTTGATCATTTTAGTTTGTTTGGGACACATTGTGATGGTTTTAAATGTCAGCGCACCACGACCAGCGAAATCATGCTGAACGTTGGCCGGAACTATTTGCACGATGTCCTCAATTCGAATGCCAAATTCACCGTCCTTATAGAAACCGGGCTCTGAGAAAAAATATCCATATTGGTTAAAATGATTTTGCTGGGAGACGATTCGAAACTCACCATTTGAAATGAACATGTTTTCTTGTAGACCTGGATCATCGGGCATTAGGCGAATACCAACGCCCATGGGGCCTTCATGTACATTTAGGAAATGTCCAACACCGTGGCCAGTTCCGTGACCGTAGTCCAAGCCAACGTCCCACAGAGCCTTCCTTGCGATAGTGTCGAGAACTTGACCCTGCAATTGGTGAACAAAATGAAGAAAGGGATGTTTACATGTTATCTGTGGGCTTCTTATACCTATTACACATATTGCAACGAGAAGCGTTAAAAAAAAACGAAGACGTACGGAAGTAATCAAACACATGAGCAGAATAAGTTAAAAAAAACATAAAAATCCGACGCACAACTCACCTTGACTTTGTTGGGAAAGACCGTCGACCCCAACGTCAGTTGGCCCTTCAGTACTCGCGTATAAGTTTCCTTTTGGAAATCGGTGGGTTCACCAAAATGGATTGTACGTGTAACATCAGTTGTTCCATCCCTAAGACAGTATTTAATTTAACAATTCAGTTCCTAGGCAGTGGTTATGCCATCCTACCTGTACTGCGCTCCAGAGTCGCATAGATACACCTCCTTGTTGCTAATTGGGCGATTAGTTTCCTGCGCTGGATGGTAATGTATCACAGAGCCATTTGGACCCGACGAGCTGATCGTGGTGAAACTTAGTCCCATGTAATGTTCCTTTTTGCTAAGAAAAAACAATAAGCACACATCCATTCGGACAGACAACATTTCTTACGATCGCAATTCTTCGAGTTTGTCAGCGCCCGAGATCTCATCCACAGGCTGATTTGCTTGAATCGCTGTCTCGAGCCAAGCAAAGTATTGACACAGCGCAATCCCATCTCGAATGTGGCTGTTGATAAATCCCTCGACTTCAGTTGGATTTTTGATTGCCTTCATCACAGCTATCGGAGTGATCTGAAGGGCAAGATGTTTTATACAAATTTAAGTGAACCCAGTCCGTCATACCTCTTGATGGCGCTTGGCCTTTGGAATCAGAGCGGTAAGAAAATAACTCGAGCTCATCGCAATCCACAGTTTTCCAGTTGAGTTGTTAACCTAACAGAAGCAAAATAATATAGGTACTTCATTCCCTTTTCAGTTGGGATAAACCACTTACAATCTCCAATAGACGCTCTTTAATCGACTCATAACGTTCAATAGTAATGTCCACCTTGTTGCTAATCAAGTGGTCAGTCCAATTGCTAGGCAGTTTCGATTCATCAATGAACAGGTGTAGCTTATCATGAGTGATGATAAGATACGAGAAGAATACTGGATTGTATTCAATGTCCGAGCCACGTAGATTAAGGAACCCTAAATAGTGAGGTTATAGAAATACATTCCAAAAACGAGGAATTGGGTATCATCTTACAAGCGATCTCATCGAGAGCACTGACAACCAAAGCATCAGTCTTTTTGTCCTTCATTTGCTTTTTCACCTCATTCCACTTAGAAACGATGGTGGCTCCAGAGAATTGGAGATCCAATGTGATTACGGGGTTTGTTGGACCGCTTGGCTGATTGTCCCAAACGGAATCGATTAGGTTGTCGTCTATAGGAACCAATGCACATTCTAGGAAAAGAAACACTTCTCAGTTCAAACTGCAGACATAACTCAAAATGTATACCGTTGCCATTAAGTTCCTTTTGAATTGGTTTCCACAGTCTATATGATAGGAGCTTAGGATCCACGCCAACTGTACATCCTTTTGGCAAATACTTGGCTAACCAAGTGCCAATTGATGGTGTTGCTGGAAGACCTACAAAAGACAACGGAATAGAAATACGCACTACACTTTGGATGGATTAGCACATACCATCCCTCATCAAGGTCCAATTGGAGTCTAATTGTTTCCCCGCTTGCTGATAGTACCTTCCGTCGGTCCAAAGCAAAGCTTTATCAGTCGTAATGACAGCCGTTCCAGCGGAGCCATCAAAACCACTGACAAAAGCCCGTCGCTCATCTCGCTGACAAATATACTCGCTCTGCATAAAGATAAAATTTAGTAGGTCAATATATAGCCTGGCAAAAGCGATTGCTTACTTGATGTGCATCATCAGAAGGTACGATGTACGCTGAAATAGCAGGCAACTGCTCACCGGGTTGTTGCATCAATTTTCGCAAATTTGCGAGAATTTGTGTTGTGTCTTTCATTGTTCTAGCGAAAAGTTGATTAGCTGCCGCCAGGTTGTAAGCTGGAGAAAACACTAATCAGAATCACTGGAAAAAATAAAACCCAACAATCAGTTAATAAATTTTTATTTACGAGACAAATAATAGCGCGATAAATGTGCTATCAATTGTTGATTATACGTTTATACCTGAAAGGATGGATTTGAGCCGCTGCTGATTGTGTGAAGATTGACTAGCGATTAAGACCAAATAATTGGATTATAGCTGTTAAATTAAGACGCCCTTTTGCTTTTAGATAACGAAAACGCTTAATGGAATGGAAGAGTTAAATTCACTAAAATAATAAGGCCGCCAATTTAGTTGCCAACTTCAGCAGGTGAATATGCATTTCATAATCAGCTGTCCTGTGAGTTGATTCGCGCCTTTTAATGATTTGCACGCCACCTGTGGGGCAATAGGAACATCTTAGTATTCTAGTAATTATTACAACCAAGTAGGCAACAATTACGTTAACCTCAGTTCTTGGAATTGCTGGCCGCCGGTAATTCGAACTGCTGGAGTTTGTTGTAATGACAGAGGCAGTGTGCCAATTTCGCAAGGTTGCTGTTGTTTTTGCCTCCAAATGTGTCGCTCGTTATAGCGTTACAACAAGAAAAATTCAGTAACAAAAAATAACGACTTTTGGAGTTTCATTTACTTATTTGCTTAATAAAATTATAGGACAGTAGGTTTTAAGTTTCTTTAATCAAGAGTCTTATGAAAACTGGAGTATTTATGGCTTCTGCGATAAAGGTTTCGATTATTTCGAAAACACAGTGCTATATCCAAAATCCCACAACCTAAAGCTGTGTTAAGGTGTAAATACCGCTGGGAAGAACTGATTATTTTTCAGATTCAGCGTTCTTGCTATTTCAATAAAAGGACTCGCACATGCGACCCAGCCGCATGAACTGGTTCTACCTTTGTTTCTTAATATTATGTACCAATGGTTAGGTTAGGTTAGGTAGGCGGGTTGGCGTGGAGTACTCCGTGCCACACTCAGGTCAATGTTGACCCATTGTGATGCCCATTGGGGGAAAGGGTTGTCCCATACCCATGTTGACCCTATCCATAAATATTTGTGATCAATTACTCACTGTGCCGTTGGATACAAACCATCCTGTGGATTTGATGAAGCTCATTATCTTGTCTACTGGTGTGCTAGATAGCTCGTCTATGTCGTGAAAGAAGTGTCTCCCTAGGAATCTGTGCCTATTGTGTTGGAGGCTCGGGCAGTGGCATAGGAAGTGGGTTGTGTCCTCAAGAGCTTCCTCATCACCGCAGCCTTCTTCTTCCGTCAAGCGTAGTTTCTTCATGTGATACCGCAGAGTGTTTTGCCCCGTTAGGATTCCTACGAGGATGGAGAGGGATTTCCTATCCTTTCGTATTATACTCTCGGTTCTTGCTTCATTGAAGCGTGGCCATAGCATTCTTGTAGTATGACAAGTTTCTAGTGTGGTCCACCTAGCGTTCGCCTCCCTTGTGGCTTTTCTCCCTGCTTCAAGCTTGAGTGAGCAAGGCGGGATATTCACAGAGGGATCGGCTTGTTCTAGTACAGCTGCTGAACCTTGTCTGGCTAATTCGTCTGCTTTTTCGTTGCCTGGAATACCTTCATGTCCCGGAACCCAGTAGAGCAATACCTTATGCTGAGCGCCAAGAGCCCTGAGCTCTTCTCGACAGCATTTCACAAGCTTTGATTTAATTAAAGTTGCAGTTAATGCTTTTATTGCTGCCTGGCTGTCGATAAAGAAGGTAATACCTTCAGGCGGTATTGCTCTTACCACACTGGAAGACACTGCTGTGGTCGGGAAGGCGTATCGATTTTGAAATACCCAATGACTCGGAGAAGACACCTGTACCTATGTGTCCTTATCAATTAACCTTGACAAATAATGTTAACAAAATATTTTTTTTTAGTGCAAAAGGTTACGTATACGCCCTACTACTTCATAATTTGTATTTTAAGAGTCGGTTAACGAAGGGAACAGATTCGCTCGTATTTGCAGCAACTTTCAACTCTTCCTTGTGTTAAAAGACGAGATCGATCAGGGACATCCCTCCTTCTCCATTAGATAGCATATAGAGTAGGCGAAACGCAACTCGGTGGATGTAGGGTGAAATGTGTCAGGAAAAATGAGTTCATATAACTTTATGCATATGACCAGGAAGGGCGTCTTCCCAAGTTCGCTTCCGAGCAGACAGTTTCGGTACTATGGTTTGTTCAGTGCGTTTTACACTTTCTAAGGTTATGCATAGATTGCTACTAAAAAACAAATTTCTGTCGAGATGGCAGTTGCATCTTGTATAATTAGGCCTCTTGAATTACAATAATAATAAAAAAGGCATATAACCGGGTTAGTATGAATGAACTTAAAACTTGCTTCCCATTCCACTGCAAGCAAACAGAATGTCAACAACGACATGCTCAATCTTATCCAATGAATACAAATTCTATTTACCTCCGATTCTTGATCTTGACCGTGCGTAAGCTGCCGCTCGTGTTCTGAATCGCAAACGAGATCGTGCATTCGACGACCTCTTGGCAATTATTAACAAAGGAGCAAGTAATTCAATTTAAATAATATGCTGGGCCGCTTAAGTGAGATATAATTCAATTTGTCATTTGTCATAACATATCAAAATGCTTTTAGACAGCACCTATCTATCTATTTGAGTCGTCTCTGGGAGCTGTTCGCGTCGTCGTCGTCAACGTTGTCACCATTCAAACACATCTAGGTCATTTGTGCGACTTTTAAGCAAATGCCTTCCGCAGTCAGTAATCACAACAAATGGGTTATTAAATACCTGTTCCAGTGGCTTATTATCGCGCGAAACGTTGTTGAGATATGAATGAGAATTCAGTTGTGTATGGTGTTCCTTTTTGCTGTTGTTGTCGAATTGTCGCTCGTTGTCGGTCTTCGGTATCAACTTCTTTATTGACTGTAATCAAAAATATTCGCTAAAGTATTTTTATTCGATGTACGGTTAAGTGCTAGTTGTATCTTGGGTTTACGATTTTCGACTTATCGGAGGATTTTCTGCTCAGTTTTTGCTCGAACGTTGAGCGAGCTACAGTGGAAAATATTGCTTTAAGTTAAAGTTATTTATTAAAAGACATGAGATCCGTCATACGTTGTTTGGTTTTACTTGCATGTGGGGCATTTGTCTATGGAAGGTGAATTTGAAAATTTCTATTGTTCATTCAGGTTGTGCATGTCAATTGCTGTACATATATACTCTCATGTAATTTTCTGATCCATATGTGAATGTCAAAGTTTTTCAGCAACAATTAAAATATCAGTGTTCTAGTTCATCGCAAATGAAACGTTAAAAAACTAGTCTTGAAGTTGAATTCTTAAAATGTACATTTCGGAAACGTCGGTGAACGTTTTGAATTTTGGAACATTTCCTTAAATTGTTTTATGTGTTGTTAATCTTACTTTTTGACAGTTGCCTTACGAATATATAACGCAATCGACAGAGCGTAGTTGGATGTAGAGTTTAGCTAACAAGAGTGATGCACTGTGAAGTTAGTGTTTTGTGAACGGGATCGATTGATATTGCTGAAGAAAATGAAGCTAACAAAAAAGCCTTAAAAATGTTGTAAATACATAAAATGTATTCCCTCTATCGTATATGAAAGTCTGGAGAGATCTTGTGATGCGTTTAAAAGAAGATCGATGCAGACGCAGAAGACTCAAGAGATTTAAAAAAAATAACTTTACATTGTGTACTGTATTTACTTGATATTAAAAGATCATCCCAAAAGTGTCAGTCCATATCTGAGGAATGTCCATACTGGATTAGACTGAGAGCGGTGCCTGTTTTCAGGCCTCTATTATAGATTCTCTAGCCTAGCTACATAATTGTCCTCAATGCTTTCCATTTATATCTTCCACTTTGGGGTACAAGTAACTGGCTTATGAACTAGTTCAAATCCAACTTGATTGCATTAAACATTCCATCACCACAAAGCGGTTACTTAAATTATGTAAGAAATTCCAGCTGACGATAAAGATCCCCCCTTTCTAGGTTATTAGATGTAGCACCTAAAGCCAAGTGCACAAATGAAGTGGGCGAAATACTCGAAAACATCCGAAGGCTAATGAATGACACGAATATACTGGAAGGAAGCACCACCACCGGCAGCACAATACAGGCGTACATTGTCCCAATGAACGATGCCCACCAGGTCCGTAAGTTGTGTCATCAGCAATACCACAACTGCATTTCATATGCATGTGCGCTGCGTATTTGTTGCTACTGCTTCTGCTCCCATGTCTGAATGGGTGCAGAGCATCATCTGATATCGTAATAATTTCTAAATCTTCTCTATTCTCAATTATCCTGTGGCACTACTCTGGCGTGCTTGATTTTCGTCCCATTTGTGTGCCCGGCGTGCAGAGTGAATATATTGCGGACCATGACAAACGCTTGCAATACATTACCAAATTTACTGGCTCGGCTGGAGATGCTGTTATTACTGCAACTGCGGCTCTCCTCTGGACCGACTCAAGATATTATCTACAGGCCGAACAGCAACTGGATCTGGACTGTTGGACGCTAATGAAGAAAGGTACGTAGCAGGACCTATATATATATGTATATAGTGGGCTCACAGGGAGGGCTCTTCGGTTCTTCTTATACTATAGGGGGATGTGTAAAGTTAAAGTCATTGCAGAGACTAGACAAAGTGGAAATATTGCCGTAGATTGGTCTCTGGGGGTCGACAGAGAACAATGTTATAGAGTTTGGGGCTTGCAGTGATGCAGTGATTAGGAGATGATAATGATTATTATCCTTTTATTCGTATAATGGGATTATGACAGGTGATTAAGCTTGAAGTGAAACTCAAACGCTGCTTAAGGTTCTCCCTGACAGGTGAGAGATTATATGAATATGCGCTTGGTGTTCTGTAGTCCGGATGACTGCAGTTGATATGTGAATGCGGACTGTATTTGGGTCACTTTGCATGCTATCCTCAATGTCGTGCTATTTTCACACTTATATATGGAAATGTTTTCTGTAAAAGGCATCTGTAGTGCAGGGACAAACAAGAGATCATTGCAACAACATAAACACCTTGTGAGTCTGTGAATTGTTGCTGAAGCTGGAGTGTAATCTTATCAGTGGATTCCACTGGCAGTGGTTACTCACGCAGATTTCAGTGGCCAGAGTTTACATATATGAGTTTTCGACTTTGATATGTTTTTAGTCAAAGGCTGGAGTGTGACTCGTGGAATCCAGCGTTGCCCTCAAAGAAACTCGTTTGCTGGTCCAAGAATTTTGCACGACAGTAGACATAAATATAGTCAGAATGGGGACGTTCGGATACCTAGTTTATGTAAAACATCAACTAGATTGGTCGTGACTATGAATCCGAACGCGTTGACTAAGCAAGTTGAATTGTTTTTGTATTCTCGCGGTCAGCGTTACCTTTGCTTGATTTTGCACTTTTTTATTTGGAAAGGACCTTCATAAATCTTTAAAAAATTGTTATTTTCAAATAAGTATACATTAAAAATGTAGCACGCCTGACAATCACTACACTATTATAGTATTATGCGAACTAATGTTTGTTAATAATCGTGTGAAAATTCTAAATTACCAGAGTGGCCTTAGAAATCACACCTTTTTCTCTCATCGCGCCTTTTTTCGACTCCTCAGAATTCTGCAACGGCCACTCTGTTTATTTTAAATTTGACTCTTCGAAATGTCAACTGAGTACGCAGGCAGGATTTTCTTGACTAGATTGGTCGGCTTCCCCTCCATAAACGTCAACTGCAAAAACTATACACGTGAACACTCTGGGCCAATAAAAACTGAAACGCATCTAGTCAGACAGCTGTCAGACTTTCTAAACTACGAATCCCAACGTCCCCAATAGTCTGGCTATTTCAGTTGACAACTAAACGACATTCAAGTTTCCCTCTTTGTACAGTGAAATTCATATAATAAGAAAGAATATTGGTGAACACATTTAACCTTGCGCGACTCCAGTTTAGAATTGAAATTCTTTTATTAGCCTTCTTCTGTTCGAAACTTGTTCGAATACATTTTTACACCCGGACCTGACAATAAAAGTGTCTTTGCCAATTTTTTACTAATTTGCTTTATTTGATTTTTTACTACTAGATTATCAACAACAGGTGACTCTCGGAAGTTCCTTTCCTAGGTCGTTTTCCTTCCCTTTTTCACTTATCACGAAAGCTCTCAGACTTATCTTCCAGTTTCGCAATCCAACTATCCAACTTGCTTGAAGGCCCCACTTAGTCAGGACTACTATAAACATTTTTTAGATTCGTCATGTTGTGCGTCCTTTCCGTGACAGCATAATACTTTGTTTTACCCTTATTCACGACAATATTTGACAGTGCACCAGTGACAACTCACCGAATTCTGTCAATGTTTCCATAAGTTTGTTTTGTTAAAAAGTTTGCTTATCTCAGCAAAGTCACAGTTCAAAATGACATTTGTAATGAAGTCGTATAAACTGGTAATTGACGACGTACAAATATTTAGTTTAGTAAGTCTGACAGCTGTCTTACTTGAAGCGATTCAGTTTTGGTCACATGAACTGATTAATTAGTTAGCGTTTAGTCAAGAAATTCGCGTTTGAGTGTTTAGGTGACAGTAAGCACATGTGACCGACGTAGAAGAAATAACGTTACCGAACAATATAGATTTTGCGTTCAGGTTACATCAAATTCTGACTAAGATAGCTATGATAACTAGTTTTTTGAATGTGTATACGTTTTAGCTTGCTGCATAGTTCTCCTAGTTCCCGCTCTCAAAAACAAAATAGCGCTTAAAGCGGTGTTTGACAGTGGTGATGTTCGGATAGGTACCTAGTAAATTCAAAACGTCAACCAGGCTTGTCTGGACTATACTTAAATGTTGATTGTTTTTTAGCGGTTGCTTAACATTTTGACACTTTGATGCAAGTAGGATATTTTCTTGACTGGATTTGTCGGCGGACGGTTACTCCATAATCGTGACACAAACTATTAACCTATCTAGACCAATAAAAACTGAAATTGATCAAGCCAGTCAGCTGTCAGACTTACTTACATATTGTACCGGAAAGTGTCAAAATGAACTATTTTATCAATTTCAATGGAATTTTGCTCTGCTTGTCTACAGCATTTTTGGGCACTCTGCTCGATATAGCCGTCACAAGCAAACCATAAACCGTAATTAGCGGAATAAGATTAGATATCCAATTTTGCAACATCTACGTGGAGAACCGCGCCCGTTCATCCAAAGCCTTAGATTGCCTTCGTTTAGGCATTAATTTCCGTCATCCTTTCCATTCACTTAAATCTTTGACTATGACAAACATTAATTACGTGTTGGTACACCCTTGATGGGAGTACCGGTACCTTCTGTTCATAGTCAACATTTCGGTATAAATATTTATAAAGGTTTTAAGATTCACACTTTTCACTTCAATCCCTTTCGTCTGGCCGGTGTTTTTTGTTTTTTTTTTTTTAATTTTTGTACTAAACAAACTACTTTCCGTGTCTATTTTCCCATAGGGCAGAATAATGTTCCCGACATGACAAAGTGGATGCTTAGCAACTTGCCGTCAAACTCAACTGTGGGCGTGGATCCTTTCCTCCTAAAAGCATCAGATTTTAAACAAATAGCCAACGATATAGTTGCAAACGGACATGAATTAATTAGTGTTTCCAGGAATCTTATTGACGAGATTTGGATAAGTCGCCCGCCAACGACACGGAGTAATATAATTCCATTGGATATGGAGTTTACAGGTAAGTGCCAGGAGTTTTGCTCTAAAGTGCGGGTCTGTTAAAATGTTATTTCCTTTTAATCGCCCTCATTTTGCGGATGATATGGATGGGAGTAGTCGTACCGATGTGGTGTGGTGATGGAGATTCTGGTGGGTTGATGCCATTTCCGTTACATCAAAAGGAATTAGGTATTTAATTAATATTAAGTGGAGATTTTCTTAGAATTTCCTTTGCTTGTTTTATTACTTTTTATTTGTATCGCTCGTTGTGTCGTAGGTACATATGGGTGGTTTGGGGAAGGTAGCTTTTTCTTTTGAGCGATCCTTATTTTTATGATAATTTACATGTTTTCTATACAGAGGCGTCCCGTCTTTGAAGGTGGGATGAAGTTCCACATATAGCCCGTTTGGACTTGTGCTTTGGAAATATTTGATCTTATCGTTTGCGAAGACGATGTGTTTGCTCAACATATTTAATAATCGTAGAAGCTACCATTTTCATTTCATTTGCCAAGGGTTTTTGCGAATAGCAAATTAAAAGGTCATCAGATATACTTAAGGGAGGTAATATTGTGGGAACTTCCTGAGAAATGTTTTTAAAAAAAAAAAGACACTCCTCATTAGTTTGTACGATGAGGGACAAACATCGTATTCGAAATAAAATAGGAAGGATATGCCTCCTTCTGCAATCTTCCCCAAGTGCTTACCCTGGATGAAAAGTAAGAGGTAAAGAAAAATCGATCTTTTCGATGAAGTGGGCAAAAAAATACAACACTGAGACCTTATGAAAAATAATGCAACGCAAAAGAGAGGTAGATTATAGAAAAAAAAAAAAACGGCAATCTCTCCAAGCTCCAAAAAGTAGGTATTATAATACTATACCCATTGTTGGCTCATTATTGTATGACCTTTCAAATGGGTTCGTATTGACTCAAGCTGCTTCCAGAACCCAGTCATAATTTCCTCCTCTAAGAACCCTTGACAGTTATATATACAACATGTATTGTTAAACATTTTCTACTTAATTTTAATAACTTGTAAGCAATAATTCTTATTCGTTGCATCCAGAAATGCAAACCACAATACTACGACCGATTGCTAATCGATAAATGTCGATCTCGATCGAGACTCGCAATACGAAAATTAAAAGAAATGTACGATTGGCTCTCGATTAAAGTATAGAGGCATGTTTCTTTGAGCTTCGATCTCAGCAAAGCAAAGTATAGGCTTTCCAGCACGCAATTACAACAGCTATTGAGAGTCCTTCGCGAAGAGCGTTGTTGTTGTATTTAATTGGGGGCTAAAAATCCTACTTTACACAATGTCTCCATGTGCAATTTTTCGTTTCATGCAATCTGTCAAATTTGATTGTATGAAAGAACGATAGTATTAGTAGATATGCAATAAAATGTAGGTAGGGGATTTCATATCATACAATTTCATTCGTTGAAATGTCGCTGAGCAGAGCATCACATCGTTGCGTTCTCGTATTAAGCCATGCAATCCTTTCTCTTTTCCCATCTACCATATTCTTGTCTGACTATACTTGTCTCTTTTATTCCAATACGTAGTTTCAGCGCTACAAGCGAACATTCGCCACTCAGCCATCGTGAAAAACAAGTGTCAAACTGCACAGAAATTGCAGCCCATTTCATGAAATCGATACCATGAAATGAGCTGAGCAATACATTTCATGAAATTTGTTTCTTCGTGAAATTTGTGGTCTCCACGTGCAGTTTCCATTGCATGAAATATTTTATGAATTGAAAAATTGCACGTGGAGACACCGGGTTACTTTGCTTTGCTGAGATCGAAGCTCAAGAAAACACGCCTAGTCACAAAAAGGGTCATATTAAAAAAAAAGTGTATTGACTTCACCAGTGAAATGGCCAATCTCCAGGCATCATAACAACTAGTGCTGAATTAATGCATGTTCATAATGGGAACGAAATTACCACTTTTTATGCATTTAAAAACAGAAAACTTAACATTTCATTATTCTGAGTTGATTACTGATGTCGTTTTCCATTGGGCAAGATTTACATCTAGGTAGCTACTTTTACTAACATCAGAGCATTTGACATTTTTGTCAAGCTATGAATTTTTATTTACATTTATAGATGAAGAGTCTGCGGAAAATGGAAAAATATTTACATTTGCGATTTGCCCACTGCAATGGCTATCCACAAACATTTTTATAAACAAAAGAGTTTCCATTATGAAATTTAGAATTCCAAAATGTTTGCCACAAAGAAAAACACTCTTCACGCGATCTGTCATAGTTTATTCACAATCCACAACATTAAAACACGTTCCACAAAGCAATGAATAAAAAATTCGTTCGTATATTAGGTACCTCAAATCGCAATGCCACTGCAATTTAATTGTACATAAAATACAAAAATTATGTATAGTGCATTTTCCGAGCAACAAGCACGTTGCATAAAAGTTACGTCCTATGTATGTATGAAAACTTGTGCTCAAGAACTGCTTATGAACAGAATGCTGGTCATAAACGCCAGCGCCGCCATGTTATAACGTCGTTTAACCGCTTAAATGTTGTTCTGCGCTTGTCATGGAGTGTGGAAGTTGGCTCTTTAAACACTGCCTTTGCCGTGTTTCAGTATGCGATGCATACTACTTTGATGTGTGACTCTCACTAATCGAACACACTTGGCATAACGCAATACGCTTCGGTTTAAGTGAATTCAAGATCTGAAAAAAAGCAACAACATCAACAAGGCAGAAAACCCTTCATTGAAGGGCAAAAAGTCTGCACCTCGTAACCCTTCCTCAACACCACCGCACCTCATCAGCCCTTAGCAGCTCTTTCGTTTCCATGCACCATGTTGGATTTCGCTTTCCAGCAAAAATCAGTAAATGGCAATTTTATTCAAATCAACAACAACAATCGATACTATTAACTACTCTCCATTTCTCTTTTCTTCCCTTTAAACGGCCATCCCGATTTATCGCATTCACTTTTTTATGCCGGATGAATGAATATAGGTAAAGCGGCGAGCTCAAAAGTATCCGAGATTATGGCGCAAATCAAAAAAGAGGATGATGCCGAATCCATTGTTGTAACAACTTTAGACGATATCGCATGTAAGCAGCTTAGCATTAACGTTTGAATACAAATTTTCTCCCAACAGCGATAGCCGGCCGAAAAGATATAGTGCTGAACCCCTTGGACATCGCCAGCTCGCCAGAATCGGCCAACCGGAATGGCTGGCATTAACTTATCATGTTGTAGAAAATTCATTGTTTCCTGTTTCCGGGTATACTACATGAATTAAATTTAAGTAAAGCGATGCGTATCAGCAACGTTGCAATTCCGAAACCAAAATGCGTACGATAATACTTGAATGAAAAAGAAGACGAAAGCTGAATGAAATGAAAAAAGAAATTATTTATTATTCATTCACTTGCAGGGCTTTTGAACTTGAGAGGTTCAGACATCAGCTACAACCCGGTGTTTTTTAGTTACCTCGTTTTATCTTCGGGCGGCTCAAAATCACAATTGTATGTGGATAAGGACAAATTGTCAAACGACACTGTGAAGCAATTAACAAACGAAGGCTTACACGTTACCGTGAGGAACTACCAGGATATTCTTGAGGGAATAGAGGAGCTTGTGAGTAATATTGCAAACGGGTTTTAAGATCCCTGATGTTATTGTCCTCTTTTAAGGTCAATGGAACAACGGGAAAAATAGTGACATCGACCAGCGTAAGCCAGGCCTTATCCGAGCTAATTCCGGCTGATCGTTTGGTAACTAAAAACGTTGTGGCCGAAACAAAGTCGGTGAAAAATCCAATCGAAGCTGCGAATTTAGAAAAGGCACACATTCGAGATGGTTTGGCACTAATTCGGTATTTGCACTGGCTGAACACAACCATTGATACTCACAATGTGACGGAACTATCGGGCGCCCGGAAACTACAAGAATTTAGAGCGTGAGTTTAGTAATGTTTTAAGGACTACAATTATTTACAACAATAAGTGAACGGTTTTTTCACTGCGCCGCCTCTCGCGAACGCCTGACAAACATCCGAGAGTATAACTGTCATGAAAGAGCTTCTCAATCGGCCCGTTTGGAACCGGCATAAAATTGTAGATCCCTTCCATTCGTTCCAAAAATGAAAACTCACACAAAACGAATGGTTATGAGAAGCTAGGCGTAGGGTCCCTACGGACCTGTTGCGCCAAAAATTATTATTATTATTATAAGTGAAGAAACCTGTTTTGATATGTGGACGTTGAGGGAAAAATAAGAAAACGTGGTTTGGTAGCGTTGAAAAATTTTCTGAAAGCTGTTATTTGTGAACGCACCCATTTATAGAATGAAAAATCGTCTTTAGCAATTCTTGTTAATGGAAATATGGTACAGCTTTCATATTATGGACAAACCGTTTCTTTAGTTACACGTTGAACTTCAAGGCTTAGATTTCAAGGATGTCCCCTCGCTGACTGCAAATAGTTGTGTTCTTCTTGCATCCAGTACTAATAACTTCATGCATTTCGATGCATGTACCCAATAATAATAACGTCTTGGAACCCTATAACTTGAATTTCGTCGAATATAATCTGCACATGGGAGAGGGGACTCCTGGTTCAATTAACGCAAATATATACTCTTACCTCCAGCGCACACATTGTGTCGATTTTTGAAGTACCTACATCAGAGTGTATACGAGGAAATTTAATTAATTCGCCCACAATTTGTGTCCGCACTCAGCATCCAACTACGGTTGTATATATGTCGCGGAGTACACAAACATTACCAATACTTTATCATGGAAGCGATTGGAGCACTCCGTTGTGTCCGTTGCAAACATTAAGACTCACCCATTTGGTGTAATCCTTGAAATTGTCGAGCTTTAAAGTAATCATCAGCTTACTAATATCTACAAGTAGGTATAGCATCAAAGTATAGAGTAAAGTTGAAAGAATTTTGATTTTTTTTTTAAATACACTCCTGTGCTATAATATATAGCGCACCCCCACAAACCATTGCGCAAACAACAACCTATCATGTTCCATTTTATGAGTCCATTTCTTTCCGAGCATATCTTCACCCCTTTTCGCTCGGTCAGGACTAGGTTTTTGGTTTTTTTCTTCTTTGTATTTTACACAACCTTTCGTCTCATCGTATACATCTACATCCTATTCGTTGCAGGCAGCAGGAGCACTTCCGTGGCTTAAGTTTCGAGACGATCAGTGCTGTTGGGGAGCATGCAGCCATGGCGCACTACTCACCATCTGTGGAGACGGACAAACAAATAACGAGAAATGAAATTTATCTAGTGGATTCGGGTGGTCAATACTGGTATGTACCTATTTGTATATATCCATCGGTGAAGGATACACTTTACATTACTACCAAGTGGCGAGAGTGTGTGCGGGGTAGTAAATTGCTATTTTCTTCTGTTTCTTTATTTTTTATTTTTTATTATTATTATATGTGTTTGGTGAAGTTCATTTAAGTGGGTGGAAATAAAAAGATTTCGATTGAAATGAGTAAATTTGTTACGGATTTACGATGGCTTGCTGTACAAGAGTGGTTATTTATGCTGTTCAATTTAATTGCGATTTTTATTTGTTAAACTTAAATTTTGCAATAATTTGTTGCTGTTGGTTTTGGTATATCGTATATGAGGCAAGTTGACTATGTTGGGAGTTTTTATTCCACATTGGATATACGATTTTACTTTGTTTTAACGAAGTCCGAGGACTTATGCAGAAGCACTAAAAGCCGTCTTATGCACTATTAATAGCTGAAAGAAAAATTCATACTTAGAAAATAAAAACAGTAAGAAACTGGAAAGGTACTGGGCACATTTAAAAATCTTGCAAAAACTTTTTATAAGATCACTTTTTCTATGTCAGCCATATTTATATGAACTTTCAACTTAGTATACTCAGTCAAGAACATATTCACTATATTCTTCAGCTACTTACCCAGAAACGTCAACTGAGAAACTGACCAATCAAGGCCAATAAAAACTGAATACCATCATAAGGTCTGTCTGTCAGCTGTCTGTCTTACGAAGTTGGATTCTCAAGTTGGATTCTCGAACGTACCTTTACTTATGTGGCATTTGATTGTGCGCTGTTAGAGCACTTTTTTTTTTGCTCTAAGAGCAATTTTTATGTTCGTTGTTCGTTTGGTACAAGAAAGCAATCTTTTTTTTCAGATTTCAGAGCACTTTTGCAAATCTAGATATTTTCTCAGATTTACCAATACAAGTGCGCTTGAGTTTGACAACAACTGGTGGAGTTTGTTTACATTTTAGTGAATTATTTTTCCAGCAAAAAAAGGCATTGCATCGAGTGAATCTATTTTTGAAAATTATTTATGTGTACATAAACATTTAGAAATCAATCGGGACGGATATTTCTAATGTTTTAATACGACATTTAACCAGTAAATGGAAATCGCTTAGAAAAGTGTCGAACTACATTATTCAAATAGCACGAATATCAATACAAAAAAAGAGCAAGCGACGTTTGTATGTTCGATTATAACAATAATAATAATAGTTGGCGCAACAGGTCTTTAGGGATCCAGGGCCTAGCTTCTCGCAACCATTCATTTTTTGTGATGTTTTTTTTAATTTTTGGAACGAATGGAAGGGATCTACAATTTTATACCGGTTCCAAACGGGCAGATTGAGAAGCTCTTTCATGACAGTTATACTCTCGGATGTTTGTCAGACGCTCGCGAGAGGTAGAGGTGGTGGAGTGAAAAAAACCCTGAGTTGGAATTTGGGTTTTTGCGGGATTCGAACCTGGAGTCCTGAACCCCTCGCTTAGTAGTCCAACACACTAACCACTAAGTCACTGCGTTCGATTAGTCATACGAAATCTGGAATCTGAGAGCAAATCTGAAGAAACCCAATCGAATACCACATAAACTAGCTCTCAAGCTACGACGACACATGCCACTTTTCTTATCAAATTTTGATATGCCCACGTCATCCTGACGTACCTAAACATTTGTATTAAATTTGTCACTACGTGCGATCGTTTTTCCAGTATCTGGTCACGCGGTCTGTCGCAGCGCGTTCTCACGAATGATAGTCGAGTGACCACTGAATGGTAGATTTTTTTTAACGTCAGAATGCCAACATTTTTAAGAAATGAATCACAAAAATAGAAAAATCTAAAACTATTTTTTGAGCTCCAGCAAAGCAAAGTAACGAAGGATTTTCAGCACGCAATTACAACTATTCCGAGTCTCGAAGTGTCAAGTATAGCGTAGTTGTTGTAATTAGCGTCCTGAGAATCCTATTGGAGCTCAAAAAAACACGGCTAAAGTAGGTTTCACGGGCTTCATTCTTTAGCGGAATTTAAAAAAAAAAATATTTTTTAATACATTGATGGCAAATAAAAAAGCTTAGAATATACATTTTGTCCTACAAGTTGAACAAAGAAATAAGTTTACCTAAATAGCCCATAGTTGTAAAATTCGGAGGGAGTTCCATCCGATCCTGTAGCCTCTTCATTCTTCAGAGTATTTAGCGCCTCCAGAACATCTTCCGCCGTCGAAAATGTATTTTTTAAAGAAACATCATTGATTGAAGTGTGTATGTGTAAAGCAAAAGCGCAACGCATTTCAATTGTACGATTTTTTATTCCGCAACAATTTGAATATCAACTTTACTTACGAATTCTACTAACACCCAATAGGTGTCTCTAGCGTTTTATCGAGAAATCCGAAATGGTTGGCATTTTGTTACAATTTTTATTCGCTTTGAACCAAGAGCGTTAGTTATTGTCGTTTTCGATTTGGCTTTTCAAATTTTGATCTGAGATTTCAGATTTCTGCTGGCAAATCGAACATAAAATCTGAATTATATTGGTATGTGTGTGTATTGGGTTGGCGGCAAAAAAAAAACATATTTACACTTGCACTCGAAATCCATCTCAATTGACTTTCACACATTTATAGTACTGCATTTCGAAATCATTTAATATAAAAACTCGATCCCATGCGCGTTAAATAAATAATTCAGTTAAAAAAGCAATCGTTCCAACGATAAACAATTCGTAACCGACGCTGTGTGTCATAAACATTGGTGTTAGTGAAAGTATGTGTAAAATCTGAGGAAAAATTGAGATTTCTCAAAAGTGATCTGAGATCAAAAAAAGATTGATTTTTGTGGCAAATAGAACATGAAAAGCAATCTCGATCAAAAAAAAAAAATTGATTTTTTGTCAAATCGAAAACGACATATATTTGGAGTATTTTTTTGGCAGAGCTTGTACAAAACTGACATTTGATTAACAGTCTATATAAGCAGATACGTCAATGGAGGGCATAAATATTCTCCTAAAAATAGGATTTTTAGAACTGATTTTTCTGTCCTTTCAAAAGGGGCTTTGGTAGCTCACAAACCGTTTGCGTGGTATAACCTGACAGACATGCGGGCTATCTCGACACCCAAACCACATGTATGTCACAAGAATAAGTCACGGAGAAATTAAAATAATTGTACGTTTTTATTATATAGCCCAAAAGTAGTCGTAGTCGTAACGATTTACCATAGGGAAACAAATCGCAGTGCATCTAGTTCTTGCAATAGCCGAGTTTTTTTGAGCTTCGATCTAAGCAAAGCAAAGTAAAGTAGGATTTTCAGCACGCTAATTGCAACATAATACGCTCTACTGGGGCACTTCGAGACTCGCAGTACTTGTTGTAATTGCTTGTTGAAAATCCTACTTTACTTTGATTGGCTGAGATGGAAGCTCAAAAAAACACGCCTAATATTAACAAATATATAAAAATGTGATGAAAATCGTAAATTTTGTTTTTAAACTGTCTTGAAAACTTCGATATCAGTATCAGTTGAACTATAAAAGTCTTACAATGAAAAATATTAAAGCAGATGCCTCGTGCGGCCGGCCATATTTTTCAAATTCACATTGAATAAGGAAAAACAAATTGTACTGGACAACTCATCCATGGACTGTTAAGGGTTTCCAGTTTCAACTTAATTTTAACACAGATAAGTAATTGTCTTCTGTCACTGTCACTCATCTTGGTATAACAGTCATGGGATCCTATATCTTTAAAAAAAAAAAAAAAAATTGGCGCAGTAGGCTCGTAAAATTATCCTAGGACTCGCCGATTGTTCACATACTAATGTCCAGTTTGGAACTTTTGGTTTGCCGGCTAAAATGTTCAACTTCTTCCAAGATCCTTTTTCCTTTACCAAGGTCATTTACTTTTCAACTGGATTTATGAAAATCATCATTTGACCCCTAGGTATGCCTATTTTGACAATTTTCTCCATTAAACCCTTTCAAAGCCCAAAGCCGAGTTCTTTTGTTGAGCGAAAAACTAATTAAACTTCCAATCTGCTGCAAGCTTAAAGTTGTCTACACACCTGCATTCCGTTTAGTATGCGAACACCTCGAGGAATTCACATATATACTCGTACGCTCTTCAGAGCGCACCCACAATCTAAAACCAATTACATTTGCTATCTCTAATGGTAATCCCACCAACTGGACAGCAATAGTCCTTCAACGTTTTCTAATATCTCCAATCTCTGCAACTTCATCGCGCGTGCAACAACGCACACGTACACACTTTTGTACAACGCACAGTTCGTCCTTTGATATTCTTCTCATAGTCAACACTCGTGTCGTCTTTTATGTAATTTGCTTGCAGGGACGGAACAACCGATATCACCCGAACAGTGCACTACGGTATACCAAAGGACGAAGAAAAAGTCAGCTACACTCTGGTCCTGAAAGGCTTCATCGCATTGGCGACTTCAATTTTCCCACAAAGTACACCGGTAAGTGCATTGAACGTGCTGAACTCTAACACCAATACCGCCCGTTCTCAGAGTGGTGATGACGGTGGCGGTATGGTGCTCCAAGTCCTCTCAATATTTTCCCAATAACCAGGGACATGTGTCCCCAACAGTCTTCATTATCTCACTTTGCAATATTCTCCTCCGAAAATTTCTCAATCGAAATAAATTTTGCAGTTAAGTTACTTGGACCATGTCGCACGAAGACCACTCTGGCAAGCTGGCTTGGATTATGGTCATGGCACTGGACACGGTGTCGGTGCATACTTGTTTGTCCATGAATACCCACCATTGATTAGTTCGAAAGTAACAACCAAAGCCCTGGAGAATATGTTCACGTCCAATGGTAAATTAGTTCTAGCTCTGCATCGGTGTGGACCGATGCGAAACCCCCGAAACCCCACCAAGAAATGACCGAGATAAAAATCCGAATATTCTTTCTCTTTGTGTTGTGTTTGCACAGAGCCAGGATACTACAAGGACGGTGAATACGGTATACGGATTGAGGATGTCATTCAGGTGATTAAATCGGATATCGAAAACGCTTTCAGTGGAATGGGCGGACTCACATTCAAATCAATTACGTACGCTCCGCTGCAGTCGAAGCTTATCGATACAAATCTGCTCACCAAGGAAGAGGTAAGAAAAACGCTTACAGCTGGCTTGGCACTGGGTAAATGGAGCGCAAGACACCATTGCCAAAGTTGCGATATGGCTTTAGTGAGAATAATTAAAATATATCTCTCTATATTCATATGTGTTCGTTTGATTGCAGGCGAACTATGTTAATGCTCACAACAAGAGAGTGATGGACACAATCGGGCCGATACTACTTAAGCATAGATTTATGGACACTTATCAGTGGCTAATGTCTGAAACGAGGCAGATATGCTCATGGGCGTAGCAGCCTAATGATTGATGTGCGCTTGTCGATGTTGGTGTGATTTAGGGTAGAGATTAAAAAATCAGACGGGATGTTGTTGATTTAGCGAAGAACTTTTCCTAAGTGGTGTTTGACTTATTTTTGTGTTTGGTAAGTACCTGTCCTGAGTTGGCGAAAGGAGAGAACAACTAAACGTAGGCCACATGTCTCTGAAACGATCGTTAGTGTTTTTGTTTGGCGAAATGGACCTCAAATTGTGTGCCCTATACACGAAAGGGCTGATGGGAAAACAAGCAAGCTTAAAGTAAGTAGACTGTTGAACACCATCGACAACATACAGAAGGCAACGACTTAACGATCTGGAAGTGTTATTTCAACAGAAACCAAAGTCTGACAGACGGCGTGCAGCTAACGAATTAGTAGAGCTCCTCAAGGGCTATACCCGGCACCGAGAAATTTTATAACAAAGCTCGTCGGCTGCCATCATACGAGACTGCCAGGATCTTGGCACGGAAATATCTATAGAAAAGCATGATTTTTGTTTTCAGAACAGATTTTGGCATACCAGGAAAGGTCCCTTAGCAACTGAGGCGAATAATTTATTTTTTTGAAATCTGCCAAACGACGAAACACAGAAATAACCAAAGCATATGATACAAATAGTGACCAAAAGGATATCCACATAGATGTTAGTATAGCATCGATTGCCAGAGTGCGGTGAGAAACTCTGCGGAGAATCTCTTTTGACAGCACCTATAGATCAATTTCCGCATTTCCCCTACCTGTGTTTAGTTTTTGATCATAGCTCTGATCATAGCTCTGACCCAGCGAATAAGCGCTTTAATAACACCATGCTCTCTAGCAATCTTTCACTCTGTGGGTACAAGTACTGCTGAAAAACTAGGTTGACGTTACACCATCACGCACGCAAATTTTTGCATGAAACCGGACAGAGAGATCCGTTTATCCGCAGCCAATGCTATTAAAGGCGTAAGAAAGAGATCACAAATCAGACGCCTAAAGTGCCATGGATATTCTAACCATAATTATAGATACGTAAAACGGAAATAGACACAGGTTCCGCTCACCAACAATTCTGCAATTGCTTGAAAACATTTCTATTTCTGATTTGAAACACGTGAAATGAGAGTGGTAATTCGTTTTAGTAAATTAAACCAACAATTCATCGATCAGTTACACGAAAAAAATAAATAATTGTCCGTTCATCATTTCCGGAAGCCATATTGTTTTATAGGAATGCGGAATTTCTTTAGTCATCGCTATAAAAAATATCAACATGCGGAGCTTTCCTATAACTCCTATCACGTAAACAAGATGGCCGACCTAAATATGTGTCACGTTTTTTTGCGTGTTAGCTGATGCTGTTCCTTTCAGTCGCACGGCTGTTTAGTATTTAGCCTTTAATTTTCCGTGATAGAAATGTGTGCCCGTGTAAATGCAGCATAATGGTTATTTTTGTTGAGCCTGCGTGCTCGAACAGGCTCTCTCTTTCTATCGGGGCTAGTATCAATTAATGCAATTTAAGCAAGCAATTACCGTTGGAACAAAGCACGTCTGCCCAACTGCATTATATTTCAGCAAATTTTCGTTGCCAATAAATCTCTTCAATCCCCATAATGGGTGCACCCTGCTACTCATAACTTACCAAACCATCCCCATTTGTCCATTGCATGACCCTTCACCGAGCCATTGAAGTTTCCATTTTATTTATGGTTCGTTCATTGTTTGTTAATTGCTTTTTCATGCCCCCTATTCAGTAATTTATATTAATTTGGTTTTTATCTCTCGACTATATTATGTACCCTGGCGGTGGGTACCTCTTTGATGTTAAAAAGCTTTTCATTCAGGACTCATTTTCGTCAGCGAAAGCGAAAAGCAGCGAGTGGTTGCAAAGCATTTATTCCATTGTCTAATGCCAAGTAATGAAATTAAAGTAGGGGCCACTCTGAGCTCACGACGTCGACGTCGACGTCGACGTTGGCGATGTGTACTAGTGAAATGTAGTTATGAGAGACTCCAGCAGCTCCACTATATAGAGGACCCGGGTTCAGCTACAGCTGCTGCTCATTTCGTTTTAGATTTAATACGACTTTACATTAAAGGATATCCTCTTTGTCTTATCCAGCCGCTCGTATCGTACTCGTATACTGCGCTACTGGTGCAGTGCAACTGCAGAACGAAATCCTTTCATTCATTTATATGAAGTAATTTTTATTGTTTTCCTGGAAGTCAATGTCTACTGGGACAATGGGATCTGATGCCCGAGCGCCCTTTAGCTATTCATAGGGATTAGTGGGCTGATTGCTGTTCGCTGTGGTACAGCTCTGGGTTGGCTTCGTTTTGTTTTTGATTGGGTGAGTCGTTGGCATATGGGTTGGCGTGTAATTGAAAGAGCTATGCAATTATGAATTGGAATTAAATAACTGCAATCCTTTTTTAAACGGAGTCAGATTCTTTATCATTGTGTATATTGTGTGCACCCCAGTTGAGATATTCACTACCCATACTTAATAAAATCAACACATTGCCTACAATGTCTTTATTTTAAATAAGGAATTGGGGAATTTCGACCCATAATCAGACATGCCAAGCATTAAATGTCCTGAACACTCAAGGTTTATCCACCCGAACCAGACCTCAAACGCTCTACATCCGGATACATAAGAGCTTTTGCAAACAGTATATACTACAAGACATATAATATACGGATGTACAAATATAGGGAAACGCATAATCATTCCTTTGGGATGCAAAACCACATTTCTCCGAGTATTTGCTATGTTAGCCGATAGCCTTTGTCGACCAAAGAATTCTGCTAATCGAATGTTCTGCTCCTTGTCTAAATTGTACATGAAGCTTGCTATAGCCAGTGGAATAATTACATTCCTTTGCAAGGGTGGACCGATCGTAAATGTGTAAACCACTTTTAAGGACACGCATCTGAGCGAAAGGGAATGTTAACTTTTAAAGGTATTTTAAGTTTTCTTCGTTGGTATATCTCTGATTAATGCGCAAGGAGATGAGATGGAAATGCTTGTCCCTGTCCCTCTTTTGGGCTGGACTCGCTTCATTGGGTGTTATATAGCTCCCAACCAGGTGTCTGTTACATCTGCTGTTTGTCAGTTGGACAGTAGGGGCCAGAAAACGAATAAAATAGCAAAGCAAAGTAAAGTAGGATTTTCAGCACGAAAATTACAACAACTACGATAGACTTGACACTTCGAGACTCGCAATAGTTGTAATTGCGTGCTGAAAATCCTACTTTACTTTGCTTTGCTGAGATCTAAGCTCAAAAAAAACACGGCTATTTTAAACAGGCGAAGGCAAAGTACTTAGGTATTACCTTGATTTTTTTTTTTGTTGAGAATATTGTTCAGAAATGCAACATGCAATGCTGTGTGTAATTTGTTTTCCAATTTGTTGTGTATAGGTTAGGTTAGATTTATGGGTGGGTGCGTCAGAACGGGTTCTGCCGCACCCCACTTAGGTCCATGTGGACCCATTGTGATGCCCTTATTGGGGGGTTAGCCGGTGTTGTTGGCTATAGTGTTTCCTTCTTGGTTACTCGACCTTGTCCAGCCATCCTGATGTGTTTATGAACCTGTAAAGATTAGATAAAGATATATCTGAAAGTTCATGTAAATCATGGAAGTAGTATCTTCCAAGTGTCCTATTCCTCAAGTGACAGAGACTTGGGCATTGACAGAGGAAGTGAGGTGTGTCCTCGTGTACCTCCTCGTCGCCGCAACCCCTGCATATATCGTCATTCTTGAGTTTCAATTTCACTGTGTGGTATCTTAGGAAGTTGTGACCCGTTAGGGCTCCTACCAGTTTATACATCGACGTTCTATCAAATCGCAAGAGCTTGATAGTCCGACTTGGATTGTATTCCGGCCATAACTTCCGTGGTATTTCGCAGGTAGTTAGTTCTTTCCACCTGTTGTTGGCTTTCATCCGGGTTTTATTTTCCACCCTCTCTCTGAGATTACAGAGTGGTGGTTTGATTGAATTAATCGCCCGATCTTGGTCCACAGCAGAACCCTTTCTTGCCAATTCATCAGCCATCTCATTGCGGGTTTTGTCACTGTGTCCAGGGACCCAGCAGAGACGCGTGGTGTGCTGCGAGCAGAGAACCTTAAGCTCTTCACGGCAGCGGTGAACTAGCTTCGATTTTATTTCGATAGCAGATACTGCTTTTATAGCCGCCTGGCTGTCAATAAATATGGTAATATCATTATTTGGTATTGCTAACATTGACACCATATGGGCAGCTTCGGCGATTGCCAGAACCTCCGCCTGAAAGACACTACTGTAATCAGGTAGTCTGATTGACTGGTGTATATTTAACTCTTCAGAGAAGATTCCAGCACCTGTTCCACGGTCCATCTTAGAGCCATCTGTGTAGATGGATATCGATTTTCCTTTTGTGGGTTCATCTGTGTTCCATTCCTCCCTGCTAGGGAAATAGCAGGAGAATGGTTTGTCAAAGTCAAGAAGGGGAGACAAGTAGTCAGAAGTGACCGCATCTCCCACATATTTATTCAGAATCTGTGTGTGTCCCGTTGTGTAGGGTTTCCAGCTTTTTGTTTGGCTGATCCTGAGGGCACTTTTGGCTGCAGATTCTTGCATGTATAGATCTAGAGGTAACAAGTTGAGGATAGCCTCCATTCCAGCAGTAGGTGTTGTCCTTATTGCGCCGGTTGTACCTATACATGCTAGTCTTTGTATTTTGGTCATTAATTTAAGATTCGAAGCTTTGTTTGTGGCTTGCCACCATACTAAGCTACCGTATGTGAGTATTGGACGCACAACAGCTGTATACATCCACAGAATTATTTTGGGGTTTGGTCCCCACCTTTTGCCGAAGATTCGGTTGCATGCGTAAAAAGCATTTGCAGCTTTTTTTACTCTTTCATTGACGTTTGGTTTCCAATTGAGCTTCCTATCTAGGATTATACCTAGATATTTGGCACTCTCAGCAACCCTAAGGGGTATACCCTCAATAGTTGGAGGATCGAAGTTTGGAATCACCCTTTTGTTACTGAACAAGACTAGTTCAGTCTTCTGTGGATTGATTCCAAGACCGCATTGGTTTGCCCACAAACTAAGTGTTCGTAATGCGTTTGTTGTGTATAAGGCCACTGTCATTTCTACCATTGCTAGTTTTCATAAAATCGACTAGATTGTTCTCGAACAGATGTGCCTACACTAAACGCAAAAGCAAGATTTGTCGGTAAGTTAACATTTCCATCATCAGCAAAATACATATTATAGGAAATATCAACTTAGTACCTACTCAGTCAACAAATTCTGGACAAGATTCGGTGGCTACAACTCCATAAACGTCAATTCACCTGACCAATCAAGGCCAGTAAAAACTACATCACATCAATTAAGCCAACTGTCAAACCTACAAATGTAGTTTATTTAACTTTATGTTAAAATATTACTTTCATATTATTATAAAAGGAAAATTCCAACTTGTTGTTCTATTTGTTTGAATGACGGCTGAAAAAAATATGGTCTCTTGACGCTATAGCAAATTTTCTCAATTATCAGAATATTTAGGCGCGTATCGACTAAATAATTGATTTCATCGATAGCCGTGTTTTTTTGAGCTTCGATCTCAGCAAAGCAAAGTAAAACCGCATTTACACCACCACGCACGCGAAATTTTGCAACAAAACCGAAAAGAGAGATCCGTTTATCCGCAGTCAATACTATAAAAGGCGTAAGAATGAGATCACAAATCAGACTCTTACGGTGTCATGGATGCTCTACCCATAATTATGGATACGTAAAACGGAAAAAGACGCAGGTTCCACTCATCAACATTTCTGCAATTGCTTGAAAACATTAATATTTCTGATTTGGAACATGTGAAATGAGATTGGTTATTAGTTTCAGTAAAATAAACCAACAATTCATCAATCAGTTACACGAAAAAAATAAATAATTATTGTCCGTTCATCATTTCCGGAAGCCATAATGTTTTATAGCAATGCGGAATTTCTTTAGTCATCGCTATAAAAATATCAACATGCAGAGCTTTCCTATAATTTCTATCACGCAAACAAGATGGCCGACCTAAATACGTGTCACGTTTTTTTGTGTGTTAGGTAATGCTGTCCCTTTCGGTCACACGGCTATTTAGTATCTATTTAGCATCCCTTTAATTTTGCGTGATAGGAATGTGTGACCGTGTAAATGCAGCATAAAGCAGGATTTCGAAGCTCAAAAAAACACGCCTATTAACTTCCAAATTTCAGTGATGTTATAGACGACAAAACTAAACTAATGGACAGCCACTTCCTTTAGAACCACACCCGTTTGTTAAGATTATCCAGTCGATGAATAGACAAAAAACAAGAACACTCATGGACTCATGCAATTCCAATCGGTTTTGGTAATGGATTTGAATAAGCCATCAAAAGGGCAGATTGCCAATCAGATACGCAATTGACGACAAAGTTAAATTAGTCAACAGGAATAGCCAATCGAAAAGCATACACTTGTGGAATTTTGATATACTGTGCTATACAGAGGCTCCACAAGGGTATTTGTATGGTAATTAAGAAAACCCCAAGTAGTCCCAGGATGTGTCCACATTTTCAGAGTTTCTACTTCTACTGGGCTGCATTGTGTATTTTGCGATTGCCAAATACTATTAACACATTATCTCTGGATAGGTTCGAATAAAAGTAATGTCCTGACTTTCTCTGGTATTTGTGTAAATATCCATGTAGGAGCCAAGCTGGAAATCTTGTGGCTGCGGTCACGTGTTTGGCCTTTCTATGTTATTTGCAACTTGTTGCAGTTTGTCTTTTGAAACGATTTTAAGATATTGGGTTCAATGTTAATAATTTTCTTGTGCAGTGTGAACGTAGGTATCACCCAACTTCAAAACTTACTCCACAAAGAATACAGGGTGTAATAAGGCCTTCAGAAATCGGATTGGTCATTTCGCCAGTTGACTATAAGAACACTATCTTGCAAGCATTCGAAAGAAGCCGCAACTAAATAATTAAATTATTGTACCAGATTAACCAAATATATAGGTCGGTTCGACTAAGAAGGATAGGAATAGATTTAAAAAGGAAAAGCAGTATAAATACTTATACCGCCAGGCCTAATACCATGTTCCCACCAACGTGATTTAGCTCATGTGATTTATAAATCACGAAAGGCGTCTCCACCGAACTTTTCGTGTTTTAGTTTGACATCCAAGAGAACGAGTTCATCCCCTTCGGAACAGGTAGTCTTTTTTTTTGTGTTGTTTTTGTTTTGTTCCCATACCTGCCACAAATAAAACAATTTATGATTGTATTAAATTTTTTTTTTGACATTTGTTTTTTTTTTTTTTTGTTGAATAAAATTGAATGGAATTGAATTCCATTGAAACAATAACAGGTATGTTCGATTTTATTTTGTATGGATTTTCGATGACAGATACGTAATTAAAATTTAAACACGTATAAATCACGTAATTATTAATCACGAAAATGTATGGTAAATCACGTTCTTTATGAGATTATTTACCTAAATCAAGTGGATTTAGCTAAATCACGTTGGTGGGAACATGGTATAAGGAGTGCGTCCGGAAGAAAGAAACAAATATTTCCAGCGAAATGTACTACCTATTCCGTCTTTTTGGTTTATGACATGCTCGAAGTACGACAAGCAGATTGGAACAACATGTTTTACAATACAGCCAACCTAGAGTAACTTTTACCTATAGCAGAGTTATTAGCAGTGTTGCCAGAAAGTTTCCAGCGGGATATACCAAATTAAAAACAAAAAGATGCTAAATTATAATGAGGAATGAAACAAAATATGCTAAAGTTAAAAAACAACGCCTTTAAAAAAACAAAAAAAAAAACATTCGTAACATTCACATACATAACTAACTTATGGTAGGTATAGGAGGTCTGTTAGCGAGTCAATAACTCTTAAAAAAACATGGTTCCCATCGAAATGACAAATGAATTAAATTCAAATCTGAAAAAGTGTGGAAAAAAATGGCGCACTTTTTTTTCTGTGTTTTTAAATAGTGTGACAGGGGAAGATTCGGTTGCCATCGCCCCTACTCGAAAAAAAGTGTAGAAAAAACGAAAAGCCTTATGCCCAAAACACATGTGCAGAACTCACTGCGCAGCAATATTAGAATACACATGTTGATATGGTTATAGACACACGTAAATTCTGCACTCACTGCAGTACTGCAACATGTCTCTATTTCTAAATTTGCTGCAAAATTCAAACATACCACAATACAAAAGAAAACAAATTGCAATTTCAAGTATTTGGCATCATCGGCATTTGACACTGCTGGTTGTGTTTGTTTTTGTTTTGGTTGTAAACACATCAGCTGCTTAGTTGGCGAAAGACAGTTGCCATATTAGCCGATGCAATGGATGTCAAACAATTTTCTGCACATCTGTTTTACTTGCAGCACTGCACTCTGCGCTGCGTACAGAATTTCTGCACATGTGTTTTGGGCATTATGACAATCAATATGTGATAGTTTTTAGTACAATTTGGTTAGGTGATGCCAGATCTATGGAGCTATTTGAAATAAAACATCAGTTATTTATTTTCATTTATTAATAAGAACATTTAACTAATTTGTTATTTATTTAACTAGGGGTTAGGTAACGTACGATTTGGAGAGTAGTTTTTTTTTATTAATACGGGGATTAAATATGCTAGATTTAGCATAAAAAATGCTAAAGTGGCACCACTGGTTCGGACTCTATCTTCATTTATCCCACGAAGCGTAGTATATTTTAGTGAGAGAGAATTTTCAATATTTCGTTAATGCCTCAAAGTTGGGTGCCTCTTCACTCTATTGAATGTAACGATATGTACTTAAAGTTACCGTAAATGTTCGACTGAGTTTCAAACTGTGTTCCTAAAGATCTGATACTATCCCCATTTAAAGAAATAGCATCACCGAACTCACTTAGTGTGTTTAAAGTATAACCAGAATCAGTAAACACCTTAATTTGTTCGTGGTAGGTACTTAAAAACTCAATCCAATGGACATTGTAACATTTTTGTTAATACATTTCCTTTTTGACCTAGTTTCACTACCTTATCGAGGTAAGTAGTTTACAATTTGGCCCTAATGTCGTTAACGTCCATTAGACACAATCACATAACACTTAAGCCTAAAATGTACTCAAATTAAATTTTTATCGGAACCCACACGCTCTGATTTTAGAGAACAGTTCAATACACTGTTAAAGTCAAATATACACTGCCATCTATTAGTATCGTTATTGTTATGATTATTTCGGTTGTTAAACGTGATGTTCGTTTTTTTACCAAGAAAATACAAAGATGAAAGTGATTGGAAGAGTGCGAGTGCCACCGCCCCAGCAGTTGCGATGTGTAAACCAATAGCCTCAGGGGCCTCTGAGTACCTACCTACACAGTTTTAACGACTTTCGCCGCAAGGTGTTTCAACTTTTTTCGCTTCACGTTCCTGCATGTGTTGCTTCAATGGAATTACCCCATCATGTCTGCATGAATGTCTGCTGCAGGCTCCCATATATATTCAATGGTAAGCTTGTAATAACAACGAAAGGATTTTCGTTTTCACAATCCGCCGCTGCCCGTCATTTTAATTTCATTCTACTCTTATTTTAAGGCAGTAAGGCTATAAATGTGATGGGGTTGGTAGGTAGACAGCCTATGCTTGTTTTAGCCAGCCTTCTCGGTTCACACAATGCACCATCGGAACTCACAAATATGCAAATGACCACTTATTCAAATAAACAACGATTGCGATTCGATAAATTTTACATTTTTCACTCGCTCTGCATCTGTTTTTTTGTTGAAGCACGCTGAATGTCCGATTTAGGCAGACAGCCATGGCAGATATCCTAACCGAGTGGATGGCTTAAATCAGAAAAAGAACGACACCGAATAAATTGTTGTAACGATATACAGAATGAATAAGCAGCTTAACATAAACTTGTAAATTACATTTTCATAGGAATTCTTGTAGACCGATGGAAGCATTAGGGGAAAGTGGTCACCCTTCGTACACTTTTTGAATTTTTATTATTTAGTTAAAAATTAACTCACCTTTGTATGTAGTTAATGCATTTATATGTTCTATATATATCGTAGCTTATAACAAAAAAGTATGAAACCATTATGTCAAAGATTTACAGAGTTATAGAAAATATTCTAGGATTAGATTTTTGTACGAATGCACCCCACCTGTGGGGTACTTTCGTACAGCAGATGGGGTACTTTCGTACGACATGGGGAAGACTCATACAAGGTATTTAAAAAGTTTATTTAACTTGCTAATTTTTATAAACAGCAAAAAAAAACTTATTAAATATCAAAATAACTAAATAATATTCAAATTGACTTAAAGTTCACTTAAAATCTTATTCCCATTTCGCTGGATACTTTAAATTCAATGCTTTTGCGTATTCACTGAGAATACTATATGGGTACCAAACCCGAAAATTTGTTTCCTATACCCAATGTTGCTATAAGTGCAGATTTGTCTGCGTTTTGCAGATTTCCAACCGATCTGCAGACTTTTAACAATCAGATTTCTCCATAAATCTGCACTTCTGATTTTGTCTGCATTTAAAATAATATACTTTGGTCCTTAAAAAAACATGTCAATATTTTTTGTACACTTGCTTTCGCTGTATGCTATCATTTTCCTATTCAACTCTTTTTTTTGTATTGTTATTTAAATAAAAAAAAAAAACATTTTGTGAAGTAATATCTTTCCATAGAAGTCTGCATTTCAGATTCATTTTATGTCATAACTGCAGATTTATCCAAATATTTTTATGGCAACACTGCTATACCCCTAACTTGGCAAACTTAACCATATCTTGGATGTCCAGAGTTACCATACCATAGCTCTTTAAGACGCGATTGTTAACAAACCTAATTTGGGTAGGGTGTGAACATCGTTGATCAATATCCCGTTAATAATGCTATGCTTGTTTACAAGAGCCATTTCTGCTGCAGTTCTGCTTAGGGTAAGGTTGTTCTGGCTTGTAGAGTAAGTGAGAACTGAGTCGTTTCTAGGTATAACAACTGATATGAAGCTATCACAGCTCTGTGATGCACTAACGAATCCTCTTTCTTCGTTTCTACTGCTATTAGTGCCGAAGAAGTCGTGCTTTAGAGACGTGTTATTAATTTGACCAGGTAAGAGTTTTAATTTTTTTTTAAACTGGTCTAAATCTTTTTATGAATTTTAGAAAAAAACGATAGGTATCTACCTATTCATTCATTTCGAATTTTATTTTTATATTTTTTGTATTGCCTAGATAACTGTAAAGGCTACAACTGATAAAGACATCGCCATTTCTAATAAACCTCATGGAATGCGTAAAGCAAGTTTTAAAGGGGTCTATATAATTTTGTTTCATTAAAATCGATATTATTGATCTTTTGCTTGTAATTTTCGTAAATAAAATTTGAAGGGGAGCATTCGTACGCGTACGAATGTGCCCCCTGTATTACTGTCCGAATGTACCCCAGGCTATGCACAAAATAAAAATTACAACTTTTTAATAAATTAAAATTTAGTAGGGAAATATTAGTAATTTAAAAACAAAATAAACATTGTAAACATAAATTCGTCATCCCTATTTTACAAGAAACGTAAAAAACTTACTCGCAATGCGATCGCGAACTTCGGTAAAAAAATTACTCACAGCGCTCGAAAACACGTTACGCTTATCAGCTATCATACCTTTTGCCCGACTGTCCCGAAGTTCGTTGAGCGAAATGCTACCTGGTATGTCTATGCACACGAGCAAACACGTGTTTTAGCGAAGCTTAGTTTTTCTTATATACTTACTGTACGAATGTGCCCCACGTACGAAGGGTGACCACTTTCCCCTATCCTTTAGGGTTTTATGTCAAAGGACGGGTTCGTTGAATTACCGTTGAATGTGAATAATTTTTTTATAGGGGGTTGAAGCATGACGAAGTTTTTTTTTTCATTTTCTTATAATCGTTTACAATTATTCAAAAGTTAGTAATGTCGTTTTCAATTTTTTTTTTGATCGAGATTGCTTTTCATGTTTAATTTGCCACAAAAATCAATTTTTTTTTTGATCTCAGATCACTTTTGAGAAATCTAAATTGTTCCTCAGATTTACACATACTTTCACTATCACCAATGTTTATGACACACAGCGTCGGTTACGAGTTGTTTATCGTTGGAAGGATTGCTTTTTTAACTGAATTATTTATTTAACGCGTATGGGATCGAGTTTTTATATTAAATGATTTCGAAATGCAGTACTATAAATGTGTGAAAATCAATTGAAATGTTTTTTTTTTTGCCGCCAACTCAATACACACACATACCAATATAATTCAGATTTAATGCTCGATTTGGCAGCAGAAATCTGAAATCTCAGATCAAAATCTGAAAAGCCAAATCGAAAACGACATTTAAATAAGAAACTATCATCCTTTCTGTATCTAGTCGGGTAAATAGCCTTAACCTTGTATTGGGATGATTCATCGCATCAGAAAACCTGTCAAAAATTGCCCCAAAATATTTTATAAAAATACGTTCGTATTTGAGAATTTATATTAGAATCCCAAGCGATTATATATGAGCCACGTGAAGATAAAAGTTATGTAGCAATCGGCGAAAATATTGGTTATGGAAAACGTTTAGATAATTGTTGAAGTATAGGCACACATATTTCAATTGCACGAATTTCAACAAATCAAACATGTCACGCTTTTATGTTCCATGGGACACACGAAATCTGAAATCGGAGGTAGGTAGGTTACCAAACCGAAAAAATCGCTTAGGTATTGAACGCTGTCACTTTAATTGATGTAGTCGTACCCATAGTGTATTCTCGAAAATACTCGCAGCTGTAGCGATCGATTCGAGTCTCGATGTTTGACGTTTGGCAAAAAGCCGCCGTTAGCAGAAAACTTCTTTTGAAAAAAACTTGCAAATTTTTGTCTCACACAGTCGTTTTACTTTAAGTTGTTCAACAAAAGTATATTACATAAAATATACTTTAATTGTAGTGTTCATGTCAATATGCAGATTATTGATATTAGTGACAGAGAGAAACTTTCGAGTTTAATAATACATGAGCTGAAAGAAATTGGTGTCAAATACAGAAAAGAAAAAAAAACCAAGCCGAACCAGGTAGCAATTAAATGCAAAAGAAATCTTTGAAATTGTTTGACAAAAACATTTATTATATTGCATTTCAGGAGAAAACATGTCGCAAGCGCATTTTTCGCACACATTTGCATTTGCTGGAGTTAACAGATGTTATCCTCGCCAGCGGAAGCGTCGTGCAAATTCCCCGCTTCGTAGCAGATGCCTGCAACCGTATATTGGAACAAGTCGAGACCGAGGGTCTTTTCCGTAAAGCCGGGTCATCGCTCCGACAAAAAGAAATCCGAGTAAGCTTAGAAGCTGGATTACCCTTGGGAAAGACGCA
This sequence comes from Cheilosia vernalis, assembly GCA_949126925.1. Lineage (NCBI taxonomy): Eukaryota > Metazoa > Arthropoda > Insecta > Diptera > Syrphidae > Cheilosia > Cheilosia vernalis. The sequence goes on along the minus strand of OX421358.1, from coordinate 100,481,796 downwards.
TCACGTCATAGACGTGGCGAATGTGGTTAAATCATTCTTTCGCGAACTTCCCGAGCCCTTACTTCCATCGTACATACAAGAAACTCTTTTGCGAGCGCTTTTAATTGGCGACAATCGTGTCAAAGCGATTCTCCTTGCCATTCTACTGCTGCCGCCTTTGACCATAAACACGCTGTCCTTTTTTATGCAGTTTCTCAACACTGTCTCGCTGTACTCACACATGAATAAAATGCCCGTTGAAAACTTAGCGATCATCTTCACACCGGGACTGATGCCATTCTCGGACATTGCCAGCCTTCGGTTTACGAATCACGTCAAAATGGTTCAATTGCTGATCGAGAATGCTCACGCGATTGGCACAATTCCCGAAAGTATCGTCGATAAGCTGCACATCAGTGAAATCTATTCGAAGACTCCATCGAAGTGCAAGTCATACGAGGCGCTGGACACAAAAAAAAAGAAGAAAAGACGCAGCGGTTCGCTAACTCGTAATTGTTGCTTCGACGATCCCAGTTATTCAACTGACATTTCCTTGTTTGTTTCTTTTTTTTTTGCTTTCAAATAGAAATGTTCAACGGACTGCGCAAAATGGTTGGCGCTATAGGAAGCGCAGAGAATTTGGGGACCACCCCAGAGGCGAGTAAGACGCCAGCATCTGCTGCGATGCCTTCAGTTGCCACGCCTTGTCTGTCCAAGTCGAAAAAGAGGAAGTTTGCTGAACCTGTATGTGCCTTTAGTGCAAAGAAAAAGTAAGTAATTACAAGGGCGTTTGCTGCTGAACGCATGTTTAATCTCTTTTTGTAGGAAGGATCTATTGGCTATGCTTCCGAGCAACAGCGGTGGCTTCTTGCCCAACACTCCACAAACAAAGTGAGTCCGAATTGAATTCTTACGTTTTTGCGCTTCTCACATTCCATTTGTTTATAGGGAGCCAAAGAAAACCCGTCTAAGTTTGGGTGGTCGTCGGCAAGCGAAAAACAGCCAAACAGCAGCGCCAGCTGTTCCGACTATGGAGCGTCGATGGAGTATTGTCGGCTCCGGTTGGCCACGTAATAAGAATAAGAATTCTGACAAGAAGGAAGCATCCTCCGCCATAACAAAGCCACTATCCCCAGTCACATCAATGCCATGTATATCCAAACTGGAGTTTCCCAAAAGCGAATTTCCTATCGTAGAACAAGTGAGTTTAGCTGATAGCTCAGTACCCGATTCGACAACAGACTACGAAAAGAACAGCAGCGAAGTGTCTGATGGCGAATTCGTGCGAGTTCCTAAGAACTACTACGAAGCCATCATAGAACGAGTTTCAGCCATTGAAACTCGAATGTCGCAAGAGTTTGGCAAAGTTCACAGCTCACTGTCCAGCACCGATGACCTAGACTACAGTAGGAGTGCGTTGAACAAAAAGGTTCGTACCTCCCTATCGAACGCCGATCAACTCGACTGCAGCATGAGCGGCCTGGAAAGAGTTCTCAACGAATACGAACAAACCAAGGAGGAGACCGAACGACTTGCGTCTCCATTTACTGATAACCTAGCCAAACGACTCAGTAGAGAGCTAAAAATCCGCCGTAGCTCTGAGGATCGAGTAATTCGTTCGCCAAGCGCCAGAAAAATTGGCACAATGCGCCGGCGATCGAGGGAAGCCGCCCGGCTGACACGAAACAAAACTTGGCACGATAGTTCTACATCAGAAAAGCCTCTAAAGAAGGTAATTCTCTATCCCCCAGCAGTGACCACACCGCTTTGTACCAAATGCAGTTTAAAGAGAGGACGTCCGAACACATTGCACACTGGCCTTCCACAGCAGTGTACTCCGGTTGATGAGAAGGCCAGTTGCAGCACCAAAGGCGACTCGTTGGTTGAAGAACAGTGGACAGCTGGTGAGTTGTTTTTCGAGGGAGAAAAGCGCGAACCTGTAGCACCACCTCTTAACTACTTTGAAATGGAACGGAAGTCTTTGCAGAAAATTGTTCCCTCTACGCCAGTTGTGGCAAAGACAGTACCGCCGGTGGAGATAAAAACCCCAATGTTGCCGCCGAGATCAATCCGAAGAAAAGGTATTACTAGTCACCGCACCCCAGGTTTGGCCATGCGATCGGTGTCTACAAGAATATTTTCCACCCCTGGTGAAGAAGAAGTGAACGGACGGGCATCGATTGCACGACTGAGAGCTCAAAACGCCGGAATGGTGATGGCAAAGGCGAAACTCTTCGATGGCCTGGGCAATTGCGAAAACGAACCGCCAACTACCCCGGCTACATCTTCTAATCGTCGCAGAAGCATAGGATTACCTCAACCAACTCTTAACCCAAAAAAGACAGAAGGTGAGGTGTTGGCCATCACAGAGGAATCACCATCAATTCGCAAGAAAAATATTTGCAAGAGTCCTGGCTGCATTCAGAAACGACAAAGAATGTCTCTGGCTGCCAAAGTTCCCAGCAAACAAATGCTCAACAGAATGGTGAACGAGGAGAATCTTCTGTCGAAGAAGGCACCGGTCATAACCTTCAAGAATTTATCCAACAGCAGTACACAGAGCCCACGGACTCCAAGAACCCGCAACAATCATTTCGGAGGTATTAACTCACCGCGGCGTGGACGCACTCCCAATTCGGCCAACGCCTCGCGCAGAATAACTTTGTTAAGAGTGAACACTCCGGCTGGTGCGCGGAGATCACCTCGTTTTGTGAAAAACGCTGGCAGAACTTAGACGATGAAACAGAACTTTAATTCGAGTGTAAATAGATTGTTGAACGGAAAGGGGAAGGTGTTGCCCTTCAGCTGCCGAATGTTTTCTGTAAGAGTTTCAGTTTGAATTGCTGGTTGATGCCATAGTTTTTTTTCTTTATTTTATCTATTTATATGCTCGTTTCGGGTACAGAGTGCATTTTTGCCCTATCTTATTGTACTTCAAAAATCCTTAAATATTTTAATAAAGACATATATAAACCATTATTCTGTTTCTAATACAAATCTCTTTTTGAAGTTCTCTTCAGAAGCGAATAGCATTGGCTTAGGTTTACAAAGTTCGCAATACCAAGAAAAACAGCTTTTGTTCGAGGTATCCAGTGGAAAACTTTTATGTTGTAATGGGAATACGAAATTTAATACACTGAAGGAATTGTTTTGTGGTAGTTTAGCAGGAGAAATGTTGATGTTAATTAAAAAAATAACAGAAATAACGTTTGCAACAACTTCACTGTTTACGTTCTTTTAATTCAATCCGCTTTCGTTTCAATTTGTTATAAAACTCTTTTTCTTGCTGGTTGGCATTCTGTAATAACCCATGCAGAAAAATTGCTTCGCTGAGAGAGTCCAAAGCAAATGTTACCCTAATGCAAAATGTCAGGAGACAGAAAAGGTATATACATTTTTCGACCAACATTATCATGGAATCTAAATCATTCAATCCCCTTTCCGCGAAATATGTTTAGAGTTTCTACCAATGTACAAAACCCCACCTGCCATGTTGTGCTGGCGCATCCTCGGGCTAGGTTATCGGCAATAGCTTGAATAGAGTGACTGGAGTGATGTGCAAAAACATGCATATAAACCGAAAACAAATAAAAAAAATCCGATAAAAAGTTATCCGTTCCACATCACCACATAGAGTTGACAATATCCTTGTATAAAATTTCCTCTCCCGAAAAAAGCCATCCATTTGCATAAAACTGCACTTATGGAACCACCATCTATCCACCACCACTGCCGTGGGAATCACACAGGGCATATAAACAACAATGTGTCGGTTTTAGTTTTTGACATATTCGCCAACCCCAGAGGGAGTCTACTCTGAATCAGAAAGAGCAGATGAATACACCAAGAGCCTAGAGCCTGCACTGGAAACATATTGCAAAGAGGATTTTCACATCGAATTGTGCGCCAGCTGCTAGAGTAAGTTTTGCATATATTTATTCTAATTACGAGCTTAGCTCACCTACGTGAAGTTTGCCCGCACTTTATCTAGAATGAAAAAAAACGTGAATTGCTGTTCGATAGACATTCGTTGGTAGTTTTTTCATTTGTAGTTCGACCGTCAGAAAGTTGTAACCATTTGAAAACAAAAAAATACCAAACTCTTAAAACCGTTTTATCTCCGAAACCGTGAGAAGCAAAGTGATAAAAACGATGAAACTTTCTATTCTCTGTACCCTATTCTACCTAGGATATCAAAAATAGAAGACAGCCCGCATTTCTAAACACTTTTCATTCGCAGTTTAAGGGGAGCCTAACATGGTCCAAATTTTCCCATTTTTAAGCGATCCGAAATTTCCATTACCGTCAACTTGGCAAACATTGACCGATTTCAAACTTTAAACGAATGCAGCAATTATCCAAATAATATATATTGGAACCTATATACTTTATATTTGGGGCTGAGTTAATTACTTTAATTTGTATATGTAAAATTAATATAAATATGAAATGAAATGAAAAATGAAAATATTATATTTAGGTGTAGTTTTTGGCCAAAAACTGGGTGGTCAATGTTTCCCGGCCCTAAGTATAACTTTGACCGCCAAATATCAAAAGCAGTTTGGATAACGTTTCTCAACCGTTTTATTTTATTAAAAGGTAAGAAATAGTTACAATAAATCTAAAACTAGTAAAGGAACACATTTCACATTTCAGTCTTTCATAATAGGTGCAAAAAAAATTAATATTGCAGCTGCAATTGATTTTATTACCAACACTACTGTAGACCAAAGCGTTTCTCCAACATTGGCTTCATCAACATTTGATGGCAACATACCAAAGACTTCTGAATGGTGAAACGGAAATATATCGCATTTTTTTGAAACCAGCAGAAAGATTCTCGAATGTTCCGCTCTTATTGACAAAGGAATTGATAAACTGCTTCAATAAATGTGGAAAAACCGCTTTTGATAAATTTTGCGCGTTTTTCCTTTGAGAGATTTTCCAGCTTTCCAAAATGCATCTCCATTTTCGTTTTAAGGGCGCGAAAAAAACCACATTTAAAGGCTGACAAATGTGTGTTGATTTTTTTGGTTAGCACACAAACCTAATGTTATTAGATACCGCTGCTTCCTCTACCTCAACAGAAAAATGGCTTGCCAAGTTATCGCCTATTATGACACCTCTTGCCTTAAGTGTCTTGTCTCCGAAATGAAAGAAAGAACCAGTCCCTAAATAATAATTGCATCAAACCACTCTGACTTACTGCGGTTGAAACGAGTTCTTGGGGGTCCACCTTGAACCCATGATTCTCATAAGTATGTAGCTTTGTACACAACATTTATTTTCGCCATATCGAATGGAAACCCCCATTTGATAACCGTTAAAAGGACATTAGCAATAGCATTTTCCTCATTATTTGAAAAGATCGTTGGTCTCCAAATGTTCTTTGGGTGCTCATTTTTAAGGCGGTTGACGAGTTGATGATGATGATTAATAGACCTCTGTTTTGTTCGTAAAAGGTCTAGAGCTTTTTGCATAACTTCCTCGGTGGCGCCTTTTTGGTTTTATCTTATTTTTTGGGGGCATAGCCATTTAAAATTTTATATTTTATAAAATTTTATAAAAAAAAAAAACGCGGGAAAAGGGGTGGTCGATGTTTGCCAATAGTCATGTCTAACTTTGACCACCCGGTCAATGTTTAACTGAGGTCGGTCAAAGTTACCCATTTTACTCGAAATATTGGTTCATTTTTGTATTTCCTTACAAAAATATAAAAAGTTTAATAAAAACTAGCTATACTCTAAAATATATTTTTCTGAAAGATAATTGATTCATCTACAAACTAGTCCAAAAATTTCGCGCCAATACGTTCACCAGAGATGAATGAATAAAAGAGATGGTTATCTTTCGTTGTTGTTTTTGTAATTTCAACCCCCGTCTGTGAATACGTGTGACCAACAAAAAAGCATGCTGCTAATGGACGACCGCGAATCATCTTGCTTTTATGAGTATCGCGGTGTTTAATTATTTTGTGTTTTGTTTTGAATTTGTTTGGTTTTTGGGGAGGTGTGGATTAAAATGAAAAAAATGTAAAATACACAATAGAGAATACCTAATTCTTGCATCAAAGTCCAATTCATGAACTCACATATACTATAATAGAAATGAGCAGGTGTGTGTGACTTCATGAATTTTTCTGGAAAACAGCTTGTAGGCAGCCGCCCTTCCACTGGAAAGATATATATCTCTGTATTCCATTATCTTTGACGTTCACTATCAGCCCCAAAAAATATGAAGTTTGGAAGACTCAAAAACACAGCAACCTAATACCTCAGACAATTTCGATTTGAATGCGCTCAAACGAAAATTGATCCCTCTAACTTTTTTTCTGCCATCTAAATGAATAGCACTTACTAAATATGCATGTTAGTTTATTTTCCAAAAGGTGGCGATAAAATCCATTAACAAGGTCTTTGTAACTTTCGGTCAAAGTTATACAATCGTTGACGGTACCTACTTATAAGCTATGCAATGCACCCCTATCGGGAATAATATTTCCCCGGGAATGTTCCCTTGTAAGCAATCTAATTTACATTGCTGATGAAGGGTGGAATATGATTTTTTTTTCTAATGCAACAGCCCAGAATCTTCTTACAAAGTAAGAATGCAATACAAATATCAAATCGCTTAAAAATGGGCAAATCTAGACCAAGCAATTACAAACAACTACAAACGAGTCCCTATCGAACTGAAATATCGCTTAAATTTCGTATAAATCACAGCCGATTGATAGATTGATACAATTTTTGTTTTACTAGATTGCTGAGGTTGAAAACTGTTAAAAAAAAAGAACAATTTCATTCCTCAAAGTTTCGAAGATAATGAGTTTTTATATCGCCTGCTTAAATTGCATATAAATTCTTTTTGGTTTTGTCAATTTCAACATTCAAGGCTTTATTACAAAAAACATGCTTTCTAACAACCGACTAGTTTTTGTCGTTTGTAGTTGTCCAGAACTTGAAATATATATTATATTGAAATATCCGTCCTTTTAAATCAGTATGCGAGGACGAATTCAACCATTTTCTTAAATTTTCAATAAATCATTATCTATTGACAACAGGTACATTTTTTTTGCTCCATTAGACACATCTAATGGAAAGCATTAGAACCCTACTTAGATATACAGGTGAATGAAAAGCGACTAACCGTCGGCTTTTACCATAGGTACCTACCAAGGGAATCGTACCCGCAGTCTAGACATATTATTTAAAGTCTGGTTGTTGAAGTTCAACTTTATCACGAAAATAAATTTGAAGAATTAATTAGAAAGTAGGCGGAAAGTTGAATAACAGTACACAGTGGTTTCTTTAACTGAAATCATCAAACCATGATTATGATGATAAGTATGATTTGTCTATGACTTAAATAACAAACGAAACTTGAAAAATAAAGCGTCTACATTAGTAATAAAAAAGACAGTACTTTGAGCGATATTTTAACCCTTCACCTGCTTTTTAACATTATGTGTAGGTACGTACGAATTTGAATACCCAACACTTCTCAAACCCTCGTTCCAACAGAAGAGCGCAACTGTGCTGTTTTTTTTTTTTGCTTTTAATTTTGAATTCTCTTAGCATAAATGTTCAAATTATCATGTTATTTTTATGCTTTGCTAGTTTTGGAGAACTTTGCACTGTTTTACAACCAAACACATTCGTGGATAAAGGAAAATTTACACTAAAAATTAATGTAACGTAGTGAAGTCGCAGTGTTACGTATGCGTACGTTTTTGTCAGTACATTATAATGTTATACTTAATTACAACAATTACCTTCAGTTCCGTTCCCTGCGTATGGATGAGTGGGTCTCAGCATCAGCACTAAACAAACATTTTTATACCTACCTAATTAATTCCTCATTGAACCGATCCTAGTTAACAAAAATAGCAGTTGACGTTGTTTGCCGGAGGCTCCGGTTTCCATGAAAAATGGTTTCTGCTCAAAATGATACTATGAAACGGATAGGTACCTAGAACATAAAACATCCACAAAAATGTTCACCTGTCAGAAAATTGGACTAGATGTAAAAGTACTATTACACTATACGTCAGCTACACACATAGGTACCAATATACTTCGCACAGCTGTTTTACGTTATTTTAAGAAGTTTGCTTTCAAGGCAAATGGGCGAAGTTTCGTAAACTAAAAATAACGTAATACATTAAAAGCCGCGGATATAATTTAGGAGGAACTACAGGTGGCGCAAAAGTAATCCTCCTATCAGAAAATGCTATAAATTTTGCGATTGGCGCCTAATGTCAGTTCTGTTTTGACATTTGTGTAGTAAACACATTTTTTTTTTTTTTTTTTTTTTGTGTTGGGAATTCGCTGGAAGTAAAAAATCGTCGAAAGACATTGCAGAGCTATACGCGAGGGATGCTTCTGCAATAGTGATGGACTTTAACTCATCTAAAAAAACTCCCGGGGGACTGGCATAAGCCATCCCGAAAAAGATTGCACCTAGCAAATTTTATTTTGAATAATTTAATGAATTTAAAGAGATAAATCCGCCGTTTGTCGGATTTTTAAACTTGTTTTGTTTGAAATTAATACCTAATTTCTTAGCCCTAGCTAAATCTTACAGATCAAGAGGTTTAATCCGTCTCAGTCTCCTGATTACATTGTCATTATTTAAAAGTTCTGTTATTTCTGTGTTTACGTGGTTGAGAAGCCGATTTCTATGCCTCCGAGCAACCTTCTTAACCTCATCTTCAACCATTTCAACATTTAGATCCCTATGCAGATCGGCGTTGCGTATGTACCAAGGTGCATTAACTATGTTCCTTAGTACTTTATTTTGAAAAACCTGACTTTTTTGTAAGTTTGTTTGGCATGTGCATGCCCACAATTGGAGCCCGTAGGTCCATACTGGTTTTAGAACTTGCTTGTATAGCAATAACTTATTGTAGTTGGACAGGGATGAGTATCTCCCAATAAGCCAATACAATTTACTGTATCGCATGCTAAATTCATCTTTTTTTTTTCTTCTACTACATTGTTGCTAATGTAGACTGGAATGTGTGGTACGTTTTTATACGTAAAATTAATATGGACTGACTTAAGGTCATTTAATCTAATCTGCCATTTCTTTGTCCATTCTGAAATATTGTTTATTGCCGTCTGAAGCTTTTTTGTTGCTATTTCGACAGTTGCTCCCACAGCAAGGACGGCTGTGTCATCTGCAAAAGTAGCTATGGTGGTTTCTACACTTTCAGGCAAATCGCTAGTGAAGAGTAGGTATAAAACTGGACCTAGCACACTGCCTTGCGGTACACCAGCTTTAATCTCTCTTAATGTTGAGCACTCTGTATCTTGCTTAATTCTGAAGAATCGATCTGATATATAAGACTCCAGAATGGTCGAATACTGCTTCGGCAGTTGCTTTTGTAATTTGTGTATCAGTCCTTTGTGCCATACTTTATCGAAAGCTTGTGCTATATCAAGAAATACTGTAGAGCACACATTTTTCTCTTCAAATGCTTTTTCGATTTTATCTGTGATTCTATGCACCTGATCAATTGTAGAGTGGTTGTTTCTAAACCCAAATTGATGACTTGGAAGTAGCGATTTTTCATCAATAATTTTTTGCAGACGTTTTGCCAGCATTTTTTCGAATATCTTGGACAACATTGGTAGTATCGATATTGGGCGATATGAGGCTACTTCGCTAGGTGGTTTACCTGGTTTTGGTATCATTATTACCTCCGCGACCTTCCACATGCTTGGCACATATCTTAATTTAAATGCAGCATTTATAATCTGCGCTAGTTTTTTTTAAACCTTTCCGAGGAAATTGTTTTAAAATTTCCCCTGTGATTAAATCGAACCCTGGGGCTTTTTTAAGGTTCCGTACCCAAAGGGAAAAAACGTAACCTTATTAGTTTCGCTCGGATGTCTCTCCGTCTGTCTGTCTGTCTGTCTGTCTGTCTGTCTGTCCGAACCCACTAAGCCAATTTTGTTACCAGGTCTATCTCAAGAACCGATTGACATAGGAGGCTAAAATTTACACACAACATCCGGTATAACCTCTAGTTAAACGACAAATACCAATGGAAGGAATACATCAATTGGTTTTGGATTAATTAGTAATCTGGTGAAAAAAATATTTTCATTCGCCCAAAAAACGGTTTATTTCTTGATTCACAAAAAAATACATAAATTCGTTTTTTGTAGATCATGTTCTTATCTATATATGTGCTGAATACTGTTTTGCCGAAAAGTTAATAGTTTACAAGATATTTTCAAAAAAGATAATTTCACCATGTAAAATACGTTGCTCTCATAAGTTTTAATCTCTACTACGCAGTTGTGCACAATTGACCCCATCAAAGGCAGAAGAGAGTCACTGGTCGTATACCACCAGGGTTCCCGCTTGCTAATTTCGTTGGGGAGTATAATACATTTTTTTGGGGAGTACAGAACAAAATAAAAGTAATATATTTTTAGTCAATAGTTTTTAATTGGGACAGGTCGCATACAGAATGGAAAATTGGCGTGGGTTGGGTACTAGGTAATAATTAGAAAATGAGATTCATGTGCGAGTAACTTTTGAGAGTAAAAATATTAAGTAAATAAATTAAACTAAATTGTGATGAATTCATGAAGAGGGGAAAGATTGAATGATATAGATTTCAAATAATATCTGATGTGTTGGACTTTAGCCAAATACGGAACCTTCGGTGCGCGAGTGATACTCGCACTTGGCCGGTTTTTTTATGTTTATGCCTTCTTTGATTTCTTTGGCAAGTTCATTAGCTGTTACCGGCCGAATAGGTCCGTCTTCTTCGCACGTTTCTTCGTTTCCTTGATAATCTTTATCTTCATAAGGTTTGAAGACGTTCTCAAGGTACTCTGCAAAAGTATTTGCTTTTTCTTGACTGCTTTTTGCCCAGTTACCTTCTCTGGTTTTTACTGGCGGAATGTGAGCTATTGGCCTGTTCATTTTCTTTGCTGCCTTCCAGAGCGAGTACCTAGTCTGTACTAGCATCATTTGTAAGACTCGTAAGATACGTTTTTAAAGACTCAAACACATGCGAAATACACGTTAATAAACAATGTTACGTTACACTGCTCCAGAACGCGGAATATTGGTGACTTTTTATTTGAGCAATAATCGGTCGGTGACTTTGGCACAACGTGAATTTCGTCGCAGATTTCCTAGCCGTCCAACGCCTACTGGTGAAACACTGCGACGTTTAGCCGCTCGCCTTGAAGAGACTGGCACAACACGAGATGCTGCCAGGCGTGGCAGACCCCGGAGTAGCCGTTCTGCAAAGAATATTGCTGCTGTAGCCGAAGATGTCATGGAAGCGCCGTCGACAGTGGTCGACAGGTTACTGTGAATGGTGAGCGCTACAGAGCAACGATCAACAAGTTCTTTTTGCCCCAACTTGATGAATTGGGATTGGAAAACATGTGGTTCCAACAGGACGGTGCAACGGTACACACTGCACGTGCCACAACCGATATGCTGAAGGATGCATTTCCCGGGCGCCTAATATCCCGTTTTGGCGATTTGCACTGGCCAGCAAGATCGCCTGATTTGACCGCTCCAGACTTCTTTGTGTGGGGCTTTTTGAAGTCGCGGGTTTATGTCAACAAGCCTCAGACTCTTGCAGCTCTTAAAGACAATATCCGTCAAAAATGTGAGGACCTATCGCCGGAAGTTTTGGCCAAAGTGATGGAAAATGCCATAAAAAGGGCTCAAATGGCAATCAACTGTGGCGGCGGCCATTTACATGACATCATATTCTCGACTTTATGTAAAAAAAAATTAAAAGACCAAATAAAAATAATCCACAAGAAGAATCAAAGTTTTAATTTTTTTTTAAATTACAGCCAAAAAACATCGGAAGGTTATTTTTGCGCCACCTGTACCTATTATCTTCATAGTTTTCCTCGTCTACGAATCACCAAAAATAATCCATTTGTATTTGCAATAGGGGAAACATTTTTCGAGTCGATATGCATTTGTGATTTTTGCAAAAACAAATGCAATGATATTGCTGTCAAATAACGCACTGACACATTTACAAAAGCAGATCAATTTCGTTGCATGTTCCATTCGCCGCGTAAGATCTGTGCCTTGATTTTGTGCGGTTTTTGAGGCGATGTCGCTAGGGAACGTTCCGAATCCGATTTGAGTGTGTGAGTGAGCCGCGCGCTGTGACCAACGTGACCGTAGTGCAATAATTTGGCACTTTTTCGAGGACCCTCATACTATTTGTTGCTACTTTTTTTTTTTGCGGATCCACAATCCCACGAATGAAAAAATTCTATCGAAGCTAACATTGAACAATGATTGAAGTGATTGAAGTGTCAAAATTTGTTCGCTTATTCGTAGTTCGTTCGCCATTGGCTCTCATGCGAATAGTCCTAAAATGTGAATTTTCCAAATAATAAAAAGGAACAAAGGAACAACAAATTGTATTGGTGTCCTCGAAAAAGGTACCAAATTGTCGCACAACGGTCACGCTGTTGTCATTTCTTCCCATCCGACATCCTTCTCGCTACCTAAAAAGGTCGCGTGTGGGAAAGCTCGCCTGGAATTTGCAGGAACAAAGCGATATAAGAACAGGAAAAATTGGAAGTTGTCAGTTCGCGACATCACTCACACATTTATAGAATCCGCCTATATGTGAACCCTTTCCGACACCGCCATTGCGGAAAAAACCGCACAAAATCAAGGCACTGGTGGTCCCAAACCCAATGGAAAACGTCATTAGGTATCGTTTCGATTTGACTTTTCAGATTTGAGATTTCAATAATTTTCAGTTATATTTTCAGTCTTCATCTTCAGGGGCGATAATTTTAGATATACTTAGGTACATAGTTCAATGTATGTAGGTACCTACATTAAATTTAGAAGTAGGCGTGGTTATAAGCAGCGACAAACTGACACTGAGGCCTCCAATTCGCAATCCTCTTGCCGCTGGCCCCCTCATTTTTTTTTAATTCGCCATTTTGTTTTCCTATCGGTGTTATGTCAATTTAGAATCCACGTGACATGCATGCAATAATACAAAAAATAAAAGTAAATGCTGCCAACCGAGGATTTTGCTTTAATTTCCATAAAAAAAAATGGGAAAGGCCGTGTTCCTGTCAAATATTAAGAAATAGGCTCGTTGTTTATCTTATATAATATTAGGTGTGTTTTTTTGAACTTCGATCTTAGCAAAGCAAAGTAAATTGGGATTTTCAGCAGAGACAATACTGAGAAGCTCAACTTTTTCCGATTTCGCGTCGGTATTGTTTTGATAAACTAACTTTATAATTCATAAGCAGCGTTTTAAGACCAAGATTAAGTCAAACCATCAAGTTTAAGTGGTAAAAAAAAGCAAAAGATAATTTTTAAGGTTTCGTTTTACGTATGGCTGTAACTGGAGCCTTAGTCGGTGAATGACAGTAGCCCTATTAGCCGATGCAATGCATGTCAAACAATTTTCTGGACATCACTGTTTTACTTGCAGCACTCTGCGCTGCATCCAGAACTTCCACACATGTGTTTTGGGCATTACTTCCTGCTTTTGGCAAAGTAGAATCTGAAACATCATACAATTTTGTCAATGCCAATCAGTTACACATTAAATGCTTTACTTTCAAAGGCAAACATCTCGCTGCTGCGCTATACAAAACTTCACCAACTTCCGAAAAAGTATCCAACTTCAGACTATTCAAATTATATCCAGCGACAGCGATAAACCAATACTGACTCAATAAACTCAATAGGAGGAACAAACAAAAATTAAAAAAACGCTGACTTTTCATTTAACCCGTTTTGTGATTTTAATTTTTTTTTTGTTTAAGTTCTCCCGATCCCGAGGACTGCAGCCTGCAGCAAAAGTAAAACTATATTAACCCAACTAAGGCGACTGGGAAAATCCATCTTCGATATCCTCTCGAAGCACAAGTTCTCCTCCCTTTGGCTTAAATGTGTGCAAATGGCCCTCAGCGAATAAGGATGTTGCTCTGGCGCTTCCGAAGTGCAGAAGCCAAGGTACGAATAGTCGATTATTTGCCCCAAAGGGACTCTGAGTATCCTCCGGAATCTGGCAAACTTCACTGCAGTAAGTTGTTACTATATTGGTACTGCTACTTTTGCCATTCCCGGTTGCCTCGAGCATTATTTGCAAAAGGACTATCATTATCATCATCAAAGCATATAGCCTGCGCCTTACACCGCCAACAATTTTAAACTGTGCACCATTTGAATTTGCCCAACTTTCAATTTATAGTCGACTCGACGTGTTGGCTATAGGTATAGGCACACAAATTGTCCTCTTTGTTCCATCGTAATGTAACCGAGGAAATTTAACTTTGCTCTGCGACAATCCGAGTTCCGAGAGTCTGAGAAGTTCAAAAGTTGTACGAGCAAAGGAAGTATCCAATCCAATTGGCATCATTTAAAATTGTCACGCTTGGGATTTTATAAATCCGGATTTGGTACAGGTCGTAGGGACGATGGTTTTGGTTTTATTATTTCACCTTCCCGGAGCTGTAGGCGTTGTGTAATTTATCGGAAAGCACTTGGGGGTTTCTGTGAAACAAAATATAAATTGAAATCGCTGATTTGGAATATTCTTTTAAAAAGCCTCACATACGCCTGTGTGGTACGCGTAGTAATTCAGAAATTTGAAACAAAATCACGTATACGATTAAAAATTGTTAGTCAGGATAAATGGGATAGGTTTGGGAGAGAAGCGGGGCGGCGGCCTTGCACACGCAAAATTTGCCAAACACAAAATGCGGTGACTTAGGGATTTTGCGAAACCATTTTGATTTTGCAAACGCAATTATCGGATTCAATTAGGTGTATTGTCACGTATTGCAAGTTGGCGCGAAATAGGATCAGGCGGCGTTTTTGATTTGTATACATTTCATCTGCCCTGACAGCAGTGGGGGATGTATTGATTTGGATAAATAAAGTCATCGCAAGAATTGCATTAACTAATCCATTTGCAATGAATACTCCTTAATTAAAGTCTCTACTACAACTTAGAATAAATTAAAGGTAAACGTTCAAATGACTACAAAATGGCCACATGTGTTTTCCTACAGTCCTAATGCAACTAAGCTCCTGTTGACTGTGGTGGCTATAATGTCAGTCAATTTTTATTTTTTTTATTTTAGGCTATACCTTTCAAGCTTTTCATAATGCTTTTGAATTACCTAACTTCTATCTTGGGAATAGGCGTAGGTAAAAGAATTCCCGCTGCTTCACTAAATCCACTTCGAATCGATGTATTAGCGAAATGAGGTCCCTAACCTCAATTCGGTCTTCTCACCATCTAATGTAGGTAGGTACAAGAGAATTCCTTTTTATAAATGTCAAGAGAAACACCGCACTGTATGTTTTGCTAGTAAACATTGATCCGATTACCACTGTTATCCAAACACCATAGTTACAGTAGAGTTTGCGGCAACCGACCAACGTTAAGGATATCCGCTTTTTAGTATCAATTAGCGTTTCCTTCAAGTACCTACTACTACTACTGGTGAGGTAGCACTATAGATACATATGGGTATATCGCAACGATTCCTATACCATCTATAACTCACATGAGTCCACGGGCACGCTCAGGACGGGGCCAATAGGGTTGCTCCTGGCGAGTTTTAAAATTGTCAAAAATCAATATACCTACTATACTTGCACCTGGAGGTGCAGCACCCCTGCCCAGATCACATAGTTATCGTATCTACAGATGAGCCAGTAAAAGAATACTTCCGTTGGCCCTGCCGCACATGATGCATGCAAAGCCACTCAAGTGTGGAAGCACCATATAAGTAACGAATTAACCCAACATCCAGAGGCGAACAAACGACCGGATATTCGGTTCGGTTCGATACCGGAATACTGGCACATATCCAATAATGATTTCAACTATACACACACAAACATCTCGTTGGCATGGCACTGTGGTTTCAGGTGTACAGAAGGCTCACCGCACCGTTCCACTACACACACATTCCAAAAGACTAACGGTATTTCAAGCGATAAAAACCTCCATTAAATTTCAATTTATTTTATTTAAAACAATTTGTGGCACTGGAATGGTGGAGTTATGGTTATGGTATATTTTATTTTTTTTTGTTATTATTCCTATATGTTCTGTTAGTTTTTACCTACCCATTGGTGTATTTTGGACGGATTTGGAGGGGATTTTTGATTAAAGTTTCAAATTAAATTCACTACGAGAGTGTTTGGTGTGTTACAGATATGTATATGAAATTGAAGAAGATTAATTGCTTAAGGGCTTAGCGCAAAAGCCCGTCCACTCGATTGGATAAAGTCGAAATAGAGTTATTGCCCTAACGACTTTAAAAGGTCAATTTACTCGTAGGTATATAGTCGAAAAGAATTTTGCAATAATAAACGCAGCAAATAAGGAAGAAAAAATTATTTATTACCTATACATATAAAGATTGGAAAGGGGATGACAATTTTGGAGAATCATTTTCGTTTGTTATGCTTATGAGTGTGTCTTGTTAATAAATGTCGATATTCTGTATCAAAAGAAAAACATAAATCTATAAATATAATAAAACTGTAGCCGTTTTCATATGTTCGCGGTTGGCGTGAAAACTACTGTACAGATTTTTATGAAACTTTTTTTGTAATGTTAGTTAAGATTTTGAGAAACACATAGGCTATTTCTTTCATTGTCAAGACTATTTTTTGGGAGCGTTTTTGACCAAAATGTGTTTTTTTTCCTGACTTTACTGCCTTTAAGTCACCATTACTCAAACAATTCTTAATCAATGCAAACAAAATAAAATCCTTAGGAGAGCCAACACTTTCACAGTTATTTCAAGCCATCAATCAGCTTTCTATGTACTCTAGAAGCTGAGCTACAACCTAAAATCTAACACGAAAAAAATAAATTTATTTTCTCAAATCGAACTTTATCAGCAGCCGCGGTTCTTGATCGTTGTTCTGCTTAGGGGTGGTTGGGTGGCGCACATCGCACAAGCACGTTCATGTAAAAAAAAAACTGCGTGGTGTTTTCTCCGAATTAAGTGAAACGAAAGAGAAGTATGCGACATGAATGGGTATGTAAAATGTAATCAACAACGACAATGTGTTTCTGAGGAAATGCGCAGGTGGCTGATGACGTGCGCTGATGGACGTACAATCGTACATATATGGTGGTATTATATATAGAAATTGAGTTCAAGGTTTTTTTTGGAGTTATTACTTCTTTTAGATAGGAAGAAATCAATGAATTCGAGGTACTTCTAAAACGACACCGCGCGTCATCGACACCGAGAAACCGACACCCGATAGGTGGCGCTGTTGTACATTTTCTGAGAAACTTAACCGATCTCAATGAAACTTTGTAGGTATGTGTGCATGGTTCGATGCAGCAAGAAAGTTAAGATAGTTTTGGACCCGATAGGTGGCGCTGTTGTCCATTTTCTGAGAAACTCAGCCGATCTCAATGAAACTTTGTTTGTGGTCATGGTTGTATGCAGCTAGAAAGATATGATATTTTTGGACCCGATAGGTGGCGCTGTTGTCGATTTTTTTGAGAAACTCAACCGATCTCAATGAAACTTTGTATGTGTGCATGGTTGGATGCAGCTAGAAAGATAGGATAGTTTTGGACCCGATAGGTGGCGCTGTTGTCCATTTTCTGAGAAACTCAGCCGATCTCAATGAAACTTTGTATGTGTGCATGGTTCGATGCAGCAAGAAAGTTAAGATAGTTTTGGACCCGATAGGTGGCGCTGTTGTCCATTTTCTGAGAAACTCAGCCGATCTCAATGAAACTTTGTTTGTGGTCATGGTTGTATGCAGCTAGAAAGATATGATATTTTTGGACCCGATAGGTGGCGCTGTTGTCGATTTTTTTGAGAAACTCAGCCGCTCTCAATGAAACTTTGTTTGTGTGCATGGTTGTATGCAGCTAGAAAGATAGATGTCGATTTTTTGAGAAACTCAATAGATCTCAATGAAACTTTGTTTGTATGCATGGTTTAATGCAGCTAGAAAGATAGGATATTTTTGGATCCGATAGGTGGCGCTGTTGTCGATTTTTTTGTTAGCTGTTTTTACTCCCAAAACAGTTTTAAATATTTCCTGTGCAGTAAAATTCCTGACAATTCGAAAAATACACACGTAAATGTTCAAGTAATAACTTCTGTCTGCACTCCCGGAGTGGCTGATATATATTTTTTTTTTTTAACGGTTGTTATAGTACCTACGGTGAAGGTGATACCTACCTTAAAGTAAAGAATTGAAGAATTCAAGAAGTAAAGACGGTATAGGTGAATTATGTTGTTTGATTTATTGTTGGTGTGGGTACAAATTTGTGTATGATCCAGGCAACAGAACTTCAAATACATATTGTATTTCAAGAAGCTTTGTAAAAAAATTATCATAAAAAGTATAATTATCTCATGTAGGTATTGAAACTTAACTATTAGTATCTCTTTTATTGGAAATTACACAGTCTCACGTCGCGTACGAAGTTGCGGGCACAGCTAGTGTAAAATAAGAACAGTGGTGCAGTTACTTAGTGGCTTGTGTGTTGGACTACTAAGAGAGCGGTACCAGATTCGATCTTCGGAAAAACACAAATAACGTTAGCCACGAAAAGTAATGAGATCTAAATGAACCCCACCCCAAACCTAATCTCTAAGTTCTTAGTTTTAGAAGGTTCAACATTTAGACAATCTACACACTTTTTAATGAGCTAAGTAAATGTTACAAGTTTGAAGTTTTTGGCTCCAATTTTAAAGTTTTTGACTCGGGCTGTTTCAGACCCCCCTCTAAGTCTTTGGATCCGAGTTGGTTGTTGTAAAAATTGTGTAGTACCTTTACTAGAGAAGTTGGCTGGTTCACTATATCGTGCAGTTTAATTCATAATGCGTTTTCGATAAAACAAAGCATTTTGGAAGCGTTTTTGACTAAAACATGTATTTTTCCCTGACTTTGCTGGGAGTAAATAATAATTTTCTTTGAAATTTGGCAGTAATTATTTTGTGGGTCACAATCGATAATTTTGTATGGAAAACCTCGCCATTGGGTTGTTTAAATGAAACCTGGCATTAGCACAATAAAAGCCCTTACCATTTGCTTTGAAACGGTATGAGTAGTAACGAACTTTGCTAAAGTAAGTGTGAAAATTCGAACATAGCATTTACTTCGCTTTACGTACACTTGCCTTGTAGTTCCTGTCGAACCTGATCAGTAAATTTCAGTTTTCGAATTAAAAAAAAATCCAGCAATATATAAGTGCAATCTATATGATAGAACGCAACTCGAGCTTAACTAAGTTTTATAACTGCTCTCCGACTTTTCTCTCCAAACATGTGCTAAAATCCTAGTTAAACTTTGACATGGATTAGGCAGAAAACAGATTTTTTTTTTAATTCCTCTGAAAAATTTAATTCCCTTTTATTTACACCATTTCCTATTCTAGGTAGGTACCTACTCCTTATCTACCTCAACATTAATAAAACTCACCCTTGGTTACTTTTCCGTGGCACAAATAGAATTTTGACGTCTGTTTGTTTTGCAAGGGACTTGGATAAGGAATACGTGTGTTTACGTGTAAGAAATGTAATTAATTATCAATTAAAAAGTTAACCAAATAATTGAAAACAAACTTCATTTGCAAGTAGAAGTACTACTTGTCCGAAATTTGCAGAGTGTGAGTCAATTCATCTGGTAGCACTAGCACAAAAGTCTGTTCAAAAGTAGTGTTGAATGTAATGCAAACAAGTAATAAATTTGCTTTTGTTTATATATTTTGGTTGATTTTTATATTATAAAAAGTGTGCTAATTATGATTTTTACAGCCAGCTTAGAAGTTTCTATGGTTGTCACAATATCGCTCCGTGAAATTGAAATTTGGCTGGTCAGTATCCCATAATGCAGTTTAGCTAGTACATGGGCGTACATGCCTGCACCCCTGTGATTGGAACACTCTCAGTACGGTTGTTGGATGATTCTTCTGTATCGGTAGGAGTCTCCGCCAAACTTGTGGGTTGATGTGTGATATATTCTTGAGTAGATCTAGCTATAGGATAAATTAAAGGTATATCATTAAATAAAAGTGGAAACGAAATGTAGCAACTTGTTCTTGTAGTACCTTCTTCTCATAAAAGCAGCTGAACGTGGTAGTAGCCGCCTTAATCGTATAATGCCTGGTTTCTTCGAAGGAATTGCTGATTTCGGAAGGTTTAGGCTCCTTTCGCTTTCACATGTTTGGCTCTATACTGGAAACTGCTGAAAACCATCCCGTGTATTCGGTCGCAAAATGTCTATATCTCTTAAGTGAAGACTACAATATTCGGGAAATTTTGTCCCCATCCGAAGCACAATACCCCATTTAACCAAATGAAGTCTAGAGCTCCGAACTTCTTTTCGAAGATGGTACAATGTAATATGAATTGCATTGAGGAACGCCACAATGCTGAGCTCCGATTGTTTTCTGTATTTTCTATAAAAATCGAAGCTACGTTTTCCCTTCTTTTATCAACACTTATCGCACTCACTTTTAAGATATTATTATTCTGTTATAAAATGACTTTTTTTTTCTTGTGTTAAATGTATATTTTCGATTAAAAACACAATTTCTCACAATAACTCTTGATTTTTCCAGCTGTCAAAATCTATAGCAACCTACCGATGTGAAAACTTGCCGCCAGGGGTTAGCCTCCATTCGTCAATAACAACAACTACGCTAGACTTGACACTTTAAGTGTGCTGAAAATCCTACAAATGTCGTGCTATTTTGTTCGTGCGAAGCCATTTCTTAATTAACTCATTTTCAAAGGCTAAACCTTCCATAATACTCTTTCAGCTCCTAAAGGAAAATAAAACAGAGTATTTTTTTAAGCCTGTTCCTGATGCAAATTGACTTTTCTCAATTGTACTGAAAATTGAAAAGAGATAGTACTGAACCGTACTAAATAGTATCTATACATTTTTTTTTTTATGTTATAAAATAAATATTGCATTCAAGCAAAAAAAAAAAAAAAAAATATATTATGTATATATATTTTATCGAATCTAACGACCATATTTAATCACTTCGGGTATATAAATTAGGCTTAAGCTAATTTTACACCCTACCATTTAATCCACATTTTCTAAACCCTATGATTTAAATTTACATTTAGAATATTCACTCAAAAACATGCATTCACCGCAGAGTTTAAACCGATTTTAGGCCGATTTAAATTTCACATTTATTTTTTGGTGTTTGTCACTTTGGATTTCCGACATCGTAATGATTCATTTAGGCCTAACCCGCTTGTACATTCGATATAGTCGAAGACGAGAACTGCGTCGATTCACCAGCTGCTGTTCCATCAGCTCTTCAAATTTGTCAAAAAATGATTAACTTCACAAATGAAATCAATTTTGTTCATCTTCTTGCATTCTATTTTACTTGCAGGTACTTATTTCCTGAACGAAGAAATGTCAATATTACGAAATTCAAATTCAACCGGATTAAGCGCCGACAAGTTTAAAAAAACTGACTTTGTGTTCGTGTATCTAGCCGTAAGTTAATTAACCTTCGATTTATTTTAAAAATTAAAAATAGTACAAACTCAAAATTGAGAAGAATTACCTGCATAGTCGGGAAAATCGAATATAGTACTGAAATCTGTACAGTAGTAAACCTTTTTTGGACCGTGTTCTGTTTTTTACTTTTGCTCTCTTATACCATGTTCCCACCAACGTGATTTAGCTCGTGTGATTTATAAATAACGAAAGGCGTCTCCACCGAACTTTACGTGTTTTAGTTTGACATCCCAGGAGAAAGATTTCATCCGCTTCGGACCAAGTACTTTTTTTTTTATATTTTGTTTTTGCTTTGTTCCCATACCTGCCAAAAATAAAACAATTTATGATTGTATGTAGGTAGGTACCTACTTAATAAAAATACCAAAACTCACCGAAACTCGAAGAATATTGGATTTGAAATAATTTTGTTGACATTTGTTTTTGTTTGCTGAATAAAATTGAATTGAAGCAAAAACAGGTATGTTCGATTTTATTTTGTGTGGATTTGCGATGACAGATACGTAATTAAAATTTTAACACATATAAATCGTCTAATTACTAAACACGAAAATGTATGGTAATATGCTTTTCACACCAAGCCCAAAACCGGGTTTTCCTCGAAAACTCGTCGATGCATTCATACCGACCACCAACTCGTTTTCGTTTGACGTTTCAATCAGCTGTGAGACACTAGTCGTTAAACTTCGATCGCATTAATTAACACACAAAATTAATTTAGTGCATTTAAAAACAATATTAGCCCATCAATTAATTGTGGAAATGATTTTAAGTTGTGAATTGTGACATTTGTGCGGTCAGCCATTTTTCTGAACATTGCAAAAGGTGTGTTTGTTCCTACAACCCAACGATTGGAAGTCGTTTTCGTGGTGTTTTCGCGGAAAACGAGTGCAAACGACTCGTTTTGAAAACTGAAATATGTATGGGAAAACTTCTGTTTTCGATGAAGTTTTCGTGTGTTTTGGCGAAAACCCGGTTTTGGGCTTGGTGTGAAAAGCTTATAAACCACGTTCTAACTTATCTTGGCTTTGAAAATAACAATCATCTTTCCATCTGAGAAAACGCCACTTCTTGATGGGTTAAAGGAATATTTGACTCTATTTAAATGTCTTAAATATGTCAGCTGTAGCACTAAAAATGGCTTCCGGGAAATCGTCATTCTTTCCGAGAACATTCTTATAAGTAAATAAAATCATTGCAAAGTACCAACAGTTCTTCTGCAAACAGCTAAGAAGTTAGAAAAACTTGAACCAAAGTACATAAGTACACACTCTGACTTGAGCAACACAACATTAAGTATAATATTCAATTCCTGGAAAAATATTCCATTTTTTGGCAGCAAACGGATTTGTCTCTCCTACCACCAACCACCCCCAGCCACAAACGTTCATCGTAGAAAAATGGCGATAGAGAAATCCCTAGAAGTTAAATTTGCTGTAACAATCGTTTAATGAAGCAATCGACTGGAATCATAACAGATAGCAATGGCAACCTTTCTAACTGGATATTCTCGCCTTTTATCCTTATTGCGCTGTAGATAACGACACCGATACGAAATCCCAACACTAAATAACAACAAATAACCGAGACGATAGACCAACCAAAAAAAAAAAAACCGTGTCTAGCTTAATTTTTTCGATTCCAAGGCATTCTGATATTCTGGCATTCCATTCGATAAACCATCTCCTGTAATAACTATCAACGAGGGACCACAGCAAATGCAAAACCCAGCGTGAAAATTCAATACAAGGAGACGGAAATAATGTTAAAGCTAATAACTCTTTATTATCCTTTAATATGCCAATGGGTGGGTAATTTCGAGTGCGGGTTGATGGGATCTCTCCACGTTAACCAAAGTAACGAGTTTTAAAAGTAATCGCTGAGTTGTCGTTGGCGCGCACACAACAGATCACAGCAACAGACAGTAAAATCGCGAATATGAAAACATTGCAACTTTGCAGAAGGGATAAGCATCGTAATTAGGTTTTTAAACGCAAAGGACCTGCTGAAATGTACGTAATCGCATTTATTATGCGTCTCCTTCCGCCAACCATTCCATCGCAGCAATGGCCTTCGCGTCGTTCTTTAGGACTGTCATGGTGGAGAGCATCACATGCTAATATTTATCCTTGCGTCTGATGCACGATAGAGCCTTTGAGGTACCTACAAGGGGGACGACCGCAAGGGGTGTACAAAGCAGGGTCCTATTTCATTTGTGGCTGCGGCTGGATGGCGTGTGAGCGCAGATAACCACATATTACTGTAGTTTTGCGTGTTTGCTTCGTGGCACCAAGTAACGCCTCCTCAGATGGCAGTCTGTGTCTGGGTATAGAAAGAAGAGCCATACAGCCAGCAGAGTCTTTTTGCCGACTTGTCGCAATAAAATATTTTATTAGCTATACACGTATAAGTGTACTCTGACGAGGAAACATAAATGAATGCGGAGTGTAAGTGTATTCGTTGTCGGCGGGCGGTTTTAGCCCGACAAGACTTGCGTGCCATTAAGGAAGGGTTTTCCGACGTTTTATGTCATCGTAATAAGCATGATGTTGCTGCTGGCTGGGTCGAGGGATAACTGCCAGAACATAGTTGGTAATTATTTTAAAGGATAAACTGGAAGCCGTAAATGGCGGAAGAACAAAGTTAAAGAAGGAAATACGTACATATGCTTTGTTGCAAATTTCTCGTTTGGCTTTTAAGCAAATTTAGCTTGCGTTGGGTTCTTTTTTTATGTGGGAACACTTATTCTTTGTCGTATATGGTAGCTTGGTTTTTTTCCTTTTAATTTCATTGCACATATCCGTAAGAGCTCAACTTTAAATGTTGAGCAAGTTAGAAGCATTTTTTCGTGTGATTTATTTCATTGCGCAGTAAAAACCAGTGTTTGGGAAGAATTTGGGAATTCTTAAG